>OY744519.1:193217098-193419598 GCA_963556195.1 Sepiola atlantica | reverse complement strand
AATATTGATACTTTTTAACACGACTCGTAAATCTAGAGAAGAACAACAATGTTTCTATTATTTTATTGTTTTACAAGTATTCCGAAGAATCGTATATATCTTATTCAATATTTGACATAGCGTTATCTCTCATGCACCTGATCTATTTACTTAAGGTTTTCGATTCGTTATCTTCCTTCCAGGATCTGTTATCATCAATTTAGATTCTAGGCATTAAAATGTAATTTATTGCCATCTCTCGATAGATAATGTGCACATGTCGTATCTTAATATTAATACACCTTACATCTATAAGTCTCAACGCCTGATATAAGGAGTTGATACTTACAGATCTCAGTTGATATCTATAGATATCAGATATTACGCATGGTATTGTTGTACTTGCTGCAAGACTAGACATCTACACAACAGAGATCTTCACAGATTCGAACTTTCCGATATTTAATTGCTACGACGCATCATACACATCCGTGTCGACAACCAAATCCTAAACTATACAAGATGAAACACTAACAGGTTTGTTCTGAAAAATAGGCTTCGCTGGTTTGGACACATTCTTCGACGGCCTGTGGAGGAGTGTCTTCGCCAGCGTTAGGCTCCAATGTCCTCCGTCGGCTGGAAGAAGCGCAGGAAGGGTTTAGTGAAGATGTGGATTGCAACGGTGATGGAATACATGGCGTTGGTAGCTGCCCCCACATTTTTGTATTTGTCACTGGAACCGAGAATAACTGAAGTATACTGAAGACTCAGCTGCCGATCAACGTGAGTAGATTGTCTTGACGCGGTACGCGGTGACTTCACTTCAAGCAGATGCAACCCATCTCAGGGGAATGGCGTTACAAGCAAAAGTACTATATATATATATATATATATATATATATATATATATATATATATATATATATATATATATATAAAGTTTATAACAACACAAGATATAAGAGGCAACTTATATCTTTAATTAGTGAATAGTGTCCGAATATTTTGGTATCCTTGCATCAATATTTTATTTGGTGTCCAGTGTTCTTTCCTCCAAATGATGCAAATTAAGACAGTAGAAAGTGGACCTTGGGATTTACTTTCGGCAGCCTTGTAACTCTTGCTTCCCTTATTTTGTCTTTAAGTCCTCACATTCCATTGACACTGCTTCTGACAAAGGAGTAATAATTGCTGTTTCGTGGGTTGGAATCCATTCATCTAACACTTACTGTTGGTTATCTTTTTTTACCTTGAAGTAGTTTCTTTTATTTAGCTCCTTACATCAACTAGGCTTAATGCCTTGTAAGGAGCGACTTCCATAAACAAATATTATTAACTGGCTTTATTTCAATCCTTGGCTGAAACAAATAGCGTATGCTGTAGATAAAAGCAAACATTTAACACCGGGGAATTGAAAAAAATAAACGCACCACTCATTTTGGGATGCGTAACACATACGGGGGATAGTATATTGAATGTCGTTTAGCGCCAGCGTACCTAGTCAATAAAATGAGGATTTAAGGAACGGACGGGAGTAGCTAGAAACCACATGTGAAGGGGGAAATTCGGTTAGATTTACAAACGAAACTTAAAATTCAGACATGATGATAGAGATGTTGATTATATATTCTTAACGGACAGTATTTCGCTTAATAATGAATATAAAACTTAAAAGCTTTATGAATATATTTTTATTATGCTTGAATTTGTTGTTTTCATCGTAATTTTATTTCCCTTTTGTAGAGGTTAGACACAAGGGCAGTTATTGGTTTGATGAAATCGTTTCTGTGAAACAAACTGGATTCAAACTTAGACACCCAGGTTTTCAGTCCGCGTCGCCACCGCCACTACCTGTTGATCTATCGTTATTCTAAAAAAATTTAAAAACACTTATGATTCGAAGTTTGTAGTATATAAATACAATTACTATTTTGAATATTATTTAAAATATCAGAAGCTGTTGTATTTAATTTAAGTATATGATTAACTTTTTACCAAACCGAACACAAGCTATTTTCATCTGTGATATCCAGGTTTCATGTATTGTTTATTTATGTTTCGATTGTTGGGATCGAGGGTCGTGTCCCCCGATTATAAGCGTGCACGTTAAATCAAGCAATGTCGCATGCAAAGACAGAGTAATAATTAACAAACAAGATGAGGTAGTTCAAATAACGTTTATTGAACGTGTGTGTACGTGGAATGATGAAGTGTGTGATGTATGCATGTGTGTCGATGGAAAAACAGTTCTTGAAAAGGTATAAGAAGAAATGAATCCGGCGTGGGGAAAGTCTTTGAAAGCCGTACACAAAGAAAATGAGTTGAGAACTCTTACCGTTGTTTGACCACGCGTTGACGGAAGAAACGTGTGTCGGTAGTTGTTTTGCCGAGGCCAGTTGAAAAGACAAGAGAGAGTGAAACGGAGCGCTAGTGTCAGCGTCGTTCTGCCGAGGCCGGTTGAGTAAAGAAGAAAGTAGTTTTCCGTTTGCATCTGACTTTTATAGTCAGATAACTCTGGTGTCGCTTTTCAGCGCCACCTGTCGGTGAAAAAGCGACACCTAACGGCCAACCGGTGTAGTTATGTTTTGAAAGGAGGAGGTTACTGCTACACGATAAACAATTATAATTTTGATTTTACCTGCGTATTTGAAGGAAATAAACTTATTATTCAATGTTCATTGTGTCGTCTCGGGAACTGTAGGTTATATATTTTATTTTGCAAGTATTACTAACATCCACATATCCAATAGTCTATTATATCAAAATGACATATATTTGCATTTCTCTTGATAAGTATGATAGTAATTTGTTTTACTTTAGACACACACCTCTTAATTTTAACTGAATAATTGTTTCGTTCTCTATGTATCCGTTAATATTATTATTACTATTATTATTATTTACTCACTAGGAGTCTTCACAAATGTCATTATAGACGATTGCTCACTGGCATAAACAAATGGTGCATGCATGAAGTCTGAGTGACAGCAAGTCTCGTTGGATTTCTAGCAACCTTCATCTTTTTCGATAACCTTTGCAAATCATTTTGTGTTTTCGCGACAGTCTTTCACGATTGATTTGGCAGTTGGTCTTTTCTGAAATTTGAGTTACAGTAAACCTCCCCAATACTTCAGTGTTCTCACACTAGTGGAGGTTTGATTGATGCTCTTGGTCTTCGGTATTTTCTCTTTGCATCTCAAAATTATTGTGTGTATTATTATTATTATTATTATTATTATTATTATTATTATTATTATTATTTGTACTCACTAGGAGATCTCACATAATTCATCGTCAGTGATTGCTCACTGATAATTACCGGTGGTCTTCCCTGGAGTCTGAATGACAACAAGTCTTCTCAGATTTCCAGTACTCTCCACCTCTTATCGATAACTATAGCAAATGAATTTGCGGTTTCGCAACAGCCGCTTGCTATTGATTTCTCGCCGGTAACGATCATTGGTCTCCACAAGGTCCAAGTACTTTCTGCACACTTCAAGTGGAGGTCTGGTTAGTGCTCTCGATTCTTGGTCTTCTTATCCATCTTGACCCTTCACAACTATTTCCTGAGGTATCAGCCAAGGCCGTTGCCATCACTTTTTTTTTGGGGGGGGGGCAGGTTATGAAGTGTCTTGCAGTTTCTGTTCATTGGGTTCATGTAATCTTCTCCTTGTGGTTTTGCTTTCTTCCTGTTGTAATATTTATGTGATCTGTTACCGGTCGTAGCTTATGCGGGTTTGTTTCCGCATTCAAGGATGTTACTCAAAGTTATATCTGTTTTCATCATTGTCGTTCTTTTGTATGGTCTCAGCAATCCCATCGATTTAAATTTCTCCCAGTCTTGTTTACAGTTTATTTTGTCCTATTGCTAGTGCTCCTACGATTATAGGTCATATATTGACTTTCTTCATACTTTATATCTAGTTCAATCCTCTGGCAACTTCCGTGTATTTGCTTCGTTATTCGGTCTCCTTGACTTTCAGTTTGTGGTCTGCTGAAACGGCAAAATTTACAACTTGACCGGAGTTTTCCTTTTTGTTGACTATTATTATCCTGTCTCCGTGCTTGTATGAGTTTCTCTGTTTGAAACTTCATTTCCCAGAGGAGTTTCTGATTGTCGTTTTTTTGGTATTGTCTCTGGTTTATGTGTGTACCATTTGTCCACGTGTTCTCAATGCAGTCGTTCGCATAATTCCTAGTGTACCGCTTTCCATACGCAGTCGTGTCTGTTCAGCGCTTATTAAGACCAAGAGTATCTAGGGATAAGGATAATGCCAGCCAAAAAATGGAGACTACCATGGGTTTACAAATATTTATCAATGGTATGGACTGTGTTTTGTTTATTTTAACTTAATTTTTATATTTGAATATAAAGCAAGTTAATCGAATAACTGTCCGATGTGTTTAGCAAAACTGTACACGAAACTTTCGGACATTGTCAGGATAGTGTGTGATAATTGCTTGTTATTTCATATGTAATTATTTCCTAACGTTAAATGCACCAAACATTGATGTTACTTTTTTTTGTAAAACTCAATTATGTTTTGCAAAACTCAAAACAAAAACAACAATAAACCTCTACAAAACAAGAAAACCAAATACCATGAATAAATATTTGAAGATATAAAGAACTTGACGCCTACAAACTTTTACTAAGATGACTGGATCCGACATTAAATAACCCAACAATGGTGGGTATACTGTAAAACGAAACAACCATGCCAAACACTATGAATAAATATTTGAAGATATAAACAACTTGAAGCATAAAACCTTTTACTAAAATGACTGGATTCGGCATTAAATAAGCCGAAAAGGGTTGATATGCCGTAAAACAAAACAACGAAAAAAATCATATGTAATTAGTTAACATACCGTTGATCTTTCATTCCACCTTCCGTGTTGTTCTGAGTAATAGATTATTCCCCCCCCCCCACATTTGAAACTTCGTGTTACGCCTTTTTTATTAATGGTCACAAAATACGAAAAGAGTACAAAAAAGTAAAGAATTGAAACAAGATAGGTTTTTCAAAGCTTAAAATTTATGGTTATTGGATGTCGAAATTCTCTTGGAACCGTCTTGTCTCAAAGGTGCAGTCAAGGTCACCAGGCGACGCTGTAGGAGGTCAAATGCGAATCGATCGCAAATCTCGCTCTGTTGTGTCCTATTGTCTTCTTATTGTTGAGGTAATTCTGCAATTGTTTTTCTTAACACATTCATTAATTCACTGACTCAAAATAACAGGAATATAATTTTCGTCTAAACCTTGAAATTATCACAACGACCACAGTCGATTTCCAAATGCAACGTCTACTCAAACCCTGGGATTCTAATCGGTACAATATAGTTTATAATTCTTGTTTCATATCCTGTTTTTTATTTACTTTTTTTGAAGACTTTACTACTTATTTATGATAATAGACATACCATGCAAGTCTTCAACCAGAACCACATGAAGCTTGCCAAACAGGTATATTTCAACACCGCATTCTGTTAAAGTATTAAAGGCAGTAAGTCTATTCTCGCTATTTTGGCAGTATATTTCAAAGACGTGATCTGGTTTTTACCCCTACCGTAAAACATGAGGGCGACATTGGAAGAGTTCAGTGCTGAAGTGAATACTGGTGTCGACTCAGAGTATTTAAGCGTCCAAAAGATGGCAGCACTGTGTCATATCTAAGCTTGACAGAATAGATGAGACATTTTTTAAAATATACTTAATTTCAAAATAGGGCTGTTTTAGATCAACTGATATCCATACTAACGGAACCTTTCTATATTTAGAGACAATATTTGTGCGATAATTGATATCTCGAAAAAAATTGTCAATTAAATTGTATCACGTTTGACACAAGGCTACGCGAAATAACGGTGTCGGAAGCCAAAAGTGTCGCATTAACACAACTTTCATGAAGGATGTCTGCAACCATCGCATGATCCATTCTGAAAGCAAAACAGTGTAACGTAGGAATCCATATCTATGATATTCGGGAAATATTGATTTTCAAATGACTAAAAATCTTTTGTTAGGGTTAGTCAACGTTTTCAAATAAAATGTATGTAAATATTTATTGAATTGACAGATAGTCTTATTTTTGTAATTTTACAGAAATGAAACTGTGATTACGCATATTGCATTACGAGGACGATGTTTGAATTAAAATGTTTGTAGTGGGACTTAGGGGTCAGAGTTGACCCCAGAACAGAAGTCGACAGAAACACGTGACTTCTGAAAAGAGATTTTCTGTCTATTTTCTGGCGAAACTTCAAGCAGAGTAAACATGCCCTGAGTGGCGTCTCCAACGAGTACTGGGCGGGCACATTGTAACTATGTGTAGCGAGACGAGATATCTATCTATCTATCTATCTATCTATCTATATATATCGATCTATCTATTTATCTATCTATATGTCTGTCTGTCACGCGTGTGCAAGTGACCCGTCTCTCTAATATTTTCTGTAAATCTTTTCTTTTTATAATAAACCCTTATTAAAAAACTAAACATCGACGTCCGAGTATTTGTATAAACAAGCAAAAACTTGGGTTTCCGACGACGAAAACACGAGTGTATAGTGATGTATACACGCACCGATAAAGGAAAATGTAACACGAATACAGAAATCGATGGGTTACGTCTGGACAGTTTCTGATTATTTTGACTATTTATTTCATATTCAATACGCTGACGTATCGTTATCTCTCATTCCACTTGACGCGCCAAAGTTGAGCCTTCGACTCGTTTTCTTATACAACCTGTCATCACTGATTTCTATTCTGAACTCGAAATTACTCCGTTGGAAACTCATTTCTCCTTCGATAAAAAAGGATATGAATGTTTATTGAGTTTCAGACGATTGTACGTATCCGCAAAGTGTCATTTTGAATTCGAATCAAGCTCAAATGATGATACGAAAAAACAAAAAAACAACAAACTTGTTTTTTTGTAATGGTTTTTAACAAGTCAGAAAGAGTTTAGAGTTGACACAAACGCTGCAAAAAGGAACACAAAAGAATAAAATAAATACAAAATAGAGCAATTACTCTCCATATATATATATATATATATATATATATATATATATATATATGATACAAAATAGGAATAATATCCAAACGTAATAGAAAATGAACAAAGGAAAACCAAAAGTATTTATGTATTCGTCAACGTTTCCTTTTTATTTCAAGACTTCCTCGAGATGATTGATTTGAAGAAATAACATATAAGTACAAATATTTGATAAACGTTGGTTCGTTTGTAACGTGAAAAGAATGTTTTGTAATATTTGTAACATTTGTAATATTTGTAACAACTATGTTTTCGTGTGAAAAACAACACTCATTCTATTTCATGAACGCAGTACATATATTTAATTAAAAAAGCTACGTTTCATTCAAAAACAGAACAAAAACATTCTTTAAACGTTACAAACAGACCAAACTTTTTCAAATATTTGTGCCTGTTGGTTTATTTCTTACATCAATCATTTTGATGGAGTCGTGAAATAAAGACGAAACGGTTACGAATACATAAATAATTTTAGTTTTCTTCTATTTCGTTTTCCAAATATGAACTAAAGAAAAGATAAGATTATTATTCTGCCTGATGATATATCGGTTTTAACAGCTGTTGATTATTAACATCGACATGCCAGTGTCGCAGATTATGTACATTTATGCATAAATAAAAATAATCGTATATATATATATGTATATATATATATATGTATATGTATATATATATATATGTATGTATATATATATATATATATATATATATATATATATATATATATATATATATATATAAGCTCTATTCGATATTTAGCACTGTTTGTAAGCCCAGTTGAAATTCCTTAGATTTGCATCATGTGGATGTTTACCTCACCTGGATTAATATATATATATATATATATATATATATATATATATAGGTAGCATTTTTTTCTTGAAGTCAAGTGTTGTTAAATATAACTGATAACTTATGTCTGGATATATTTTCATATATCCTTTCTATTGTCCTTATCAAAATCTTAATGTCGGAGAGGAATATATACATATATATATATATATATATATATATATATATATATATAAATATATATAAATATATAAAGAGAGAGAGATAGGTGTGTATATATATATATATATATATATATATATATATATATATATATATATATATATATATATATATATATATATATATATATATTACCATTACCTGGATCCACATAATATTTCATAATGATTTTTTATGAATCAATTTTCAGTATTTATTTCAACAGTGCTTGATACGTAAGTAGAGCTAGGTTGTAAGATATGAACATATATTTATGGTAATTAAGCTACACAGAAGCTCTCGCGTTTCATCCGGGGAGGGAATCTGTAAGCTAAATTGCATGGAGTTAGTTTTGCCGGGTGTATTCATATACACGACTAGCTAGTTAACCAATCCGATTCTTTGTGTTACTCTTAGCAAATCGTTGGGCTTCTCACGAACAAAGGTCCGGTTAGTTTTACTTTCTATACTCTGTTCTATTGTTCTGTTTTCTATAGAGTTGCCTATATCCTGTTTCTTTGTTGTGTTAATATAATAGGGGAACTTACTTTAACACGTGGTTCTCTTGTATTTCTATCTTAGGTTTTAGTTTTTAAATTGTTCGGTTTTAGTTTAGTTTAGTTTTTTACTTATTTTTTTGCTTATTTATTTATGTATGCATTGTTAGCCTAAGGTATATTTAATTTTTTGCAGGCAGCTGTTTACAATCTCACTTCTACAGTTTAATAGATTTTGGAGGTCTTCAAAGTTTAGGATCCTAAATTTTTAGAAACATCCAAAATCTAGCCTCTGTGTAGCTTAATAGCCATAAATATATTTTCATAACTTACTATATATATATATATATATATGTAAGTAAATTTCGTGTACAACAGAATGGTAAGATTAATTTTAGAGGAAGCATTATTAAAATCAATGAAACAGACGAGTGGGGGAAAAAAAAAGGAAAATTGTTAAAATTACCTTAAGGCCTTGTCGTCTGACCCTCTGAGAGGAAACGTCAGAATGGTAAATTAAAAACTAAAAGTCGAATGAGAAATGAAGGGGATAAAATAAATAAATAAAACTTATTTCAGTTGGAGGAAACGATTGAGAAGGGAAAAAAAAAAGTAAATCTCTCAACGTTATGGTGGCTTTGAATCATTAAAGATCTCCAACTGATGTTTCAAAATCTTTTGTCTACACAGGCAAGGTCGATAGTTGTTAATGACTAACGCCTCAAGAATATTGAGATGGTAGTTCGACCTGGCACTGTGTAAAACAGAAAACCACCCATCGGAATACCTGTCAGAACAACTATTTGTACTAACGAGGTGATTACCCATGTTATCGCTACACATCTCTCTCAACAAAATGGCTTAGACGCTGAAGATGTCCTGTGTTTTGTCTCTCTCTAGAAGATGCGAACTCTCCCCCTCAGCTACAAATGACGAATCATTTGTAAACCTAAGGTCGACAGTTCGAATCAACCTCACTGCATCTCACTTTTTGTGCAACACTTTTGTGTTTGAGATATGCGATTTTTTGTCGTTTACTTCGAAGGATCGGCTTTACTCATTACAGAGTGTGCGAGTAAAGTGACTTACATTCAAATATATTAATAATAAATTTATAGTATTTCATCTAATTTGGAGACAAAAAGCGTTCCCAGAGAATAATTGAGTCTTGAAACTTTTATTAACATTCCAATTTTTTTTTATTATTAATTTCTATAATCTTTGTGCAAAAAGCAATTGAGTATACATATTTTTTGGACTGGCGTCGTATTTATTTATGTGTGTAAATATATAGACATGATGATATGTATGCATAAGTGTGCCTTTGGTCGGTTAGCAAAACGGTATCTGTGTGTCCATTTCGGCTGGTGACATGCGCGTTTACGTGTGTCTTCAAAGCGGGTCTCTATTTTGTTATTGAATGTGTCGTCTTCGTTGAACCTGTGTACATGTGCGTTCGTTGAGCGGCGTGTGTGTGTTTCGTTAGCCGTACAGTAGTTCCTGAATTACTCTCGCCAGGTCTGTGTTGCCTGCTGAGAGGGTGTTTTACACCGAATTGACAACGCAAGATTAGGTGGCGCGTACGTCTGTAGTCTCCGGAACAAAAGAGAAATCTATGTCTTTGTGAATTAGGAGTGAATATTTGTGGCTTTTTCTGTAGTTGTAAGTAACTGCTCATTTGAGCATTTGTCCAATGAAGAGTCGATGTGTAAATACAACATTTACTGCGCTACCGCTTGGAACATGATCCTCAGTGATACCAAATGGACTTGTAGAAAAGAATGAGTACACGTATTCGATTCAACGTAAAACTTACTCTAGAAAGGTTGTATTTAATGTTAGTACAGGCGTGCAGAGGGGCGGAAGTGATGGGATGGTGGCCCCGAGCATCCAACTTGATGTAGGCATCCAATCAATTCAAACTGTCTCTCTTTCTCATAATATTTATCAGCACTAAGACTTATCTTTGAGTCGTGCGGCATGAAATCAAGCATAGACAGTGCACAGACAGGCAGATATACAAAGACTTTTAGTACAATATTCCATATATATATATCCAAAAAATATATATCTATGCATATATATACCTACATGAATAAATGCGAAAGTTTTTTTTCATTTATCACTGCTATATTACAATCTAAACAGGTTACTCTTATTTTAATCAATAATACAATATTTTATTTACCTCCCCAGGAAGTTAGGCACAAGGCCAGTTTGATCTTACTCCCACAAGTAAGATGTGACCCAAGCTCGGGTCGGGAAAGTGGGGTTTGAAAAACCAGCGCCCGAGAAGGTGAGCACTTTGGCCATTAAAAATTGCCTGAGCAGCCCCGTCGGCATTCCCCGGTAGGGGCGCCTCAGGCAGTAAGCAACAAACTTACTCCTCCCCAAAGAGGGGAGGCAAAGCCTGGGAGGGTGGACCTCCTAGAACTGCACAGGACAGCCCCATAAACCGGCGTAAATCAAGCCCCGAAAGCCAAGACGATACCAGTTTATGGTGTGTATCAATCAATGATACAACATAGACATTTAAAATACTCTCTATATATATTAGAGACGACCGACTGAAGGGCAATTATTAGATAGTCTAATTTGCATATAATTTTTTCAGCACTTTATAATTAATTAATAGTTGATGTTATTTATGTCTACTGTTATTGTTTTATCTTATCTACATATGTGCAATAGTTTCATCAATATTTATAGTAATTAATTAACATCATTAAATAAGAAAGCCTACTATTAACATCGCTCGCGATTATTTTAACCGACTTGGCAGAAGCGATAATTACAACAGGAGGAAAAGCGTTGTTAGCTTGCTACTGACTGGGTGTCTCTATCCCCTTCATCTATTTCTCACTCCTCTTCTTCCTATCTCCAGTTAACAACACAGTATTATTATTTTGTCATTGTTTTTTTTTTAATTAAAGTCTGGTGTCGCTGGGATGATGAGAGCAGATACTACACTTGGATTTTAGCCCAAAACCAAGGAGCTTTAATTAAATAATATTTGTATTACTAAGCATTTTTAAATGAGTAAAAAACTAATTAAAGCTATAAGTGTATTATCTCTCCCAAGAATGACCACCTTTTTAAGGGGTTGGGGTGTAATATTACAAGGTATTACACCCTCTTTCGAAAGAGGGTTAATGTAGTATTTGTTCTGCTGTAATGAGACAATCTTCCGAGGTACTACCTTCTCCTTTGAGGATCAGTGTATGTAATTCGTTCATCCTGTTATGACAACCTCTAGCAAAAATATGTGATCGGAGAGAGCATATATTTGTTAGTATATATATATATATATATATATATATATATATATATATATATAATTATGACAGTATAATTATGACAGTATAAATTAAATCTATATAGATCATATTGATTTATGAAGGGCTCGAAATTCAATTACAAAAGACAAGCTCAATAATTAGCATTAAATAGAACTCATAGTTGTATTTATTTCAAGAATTATTGTTATATCATTTTATAATAATTCATACCGTTATTTTTAATGGAATACTTGATGTGTTTTTTTATCTTGTAAACATATTTCCGAGACTTTTACAACATCTTTTTCTAAGTGAATTATGAATAGTTTTCCGAGTCTGATATATATTTTCCGATCTAATTCAAAACAGTTGACGAAGCTAAGTTTTCTCTGTTTACATTTTTTCCGTGATTCTGATAAGAAGTTTCCGTTTTTATCGTAACCTAAGTGGATTTTCTGTTTAATATACAGAGTTGTATTTATTGTTAATTCGATGTCTTTCTCTGGTATAAATTATTTTAAAATGATACAATTATAATTTTTGAAATGTATGTATATAGGTAGCCTTATTCAAACATTGTTAACAATAGCAGAATTTGTCTGCTTAATAATGTATTTTTATTTTATTTTTTCTAATAATTTTTTGTATTACAATCAAAGAAATTATAAATATCCCATGGATATCGCGAACGTTTTGGATTCTTCGTCGAATCATTGTCAGGTGTCAAAAGTAAATTAACCAAAAAAGCTCCTGAAAGAAGAGAATAAATAAAACAGCGGAGAAACGCGCACGTAAATGTACTTTTTTGTATTTTAATACAAAAAGATCATATATATATATATTTGAATAAAGAAGGTATAATTAAACAGATGAATTCTATTATTTTTAGCAATGTTTGCATAAATGAGAAAAGGCTGCCTGAATGCACACAGTATAAGTAGATACCGACATACTGGATAGATTCAAATAAGACCACTACTCTTGCGATAAATTTGGCGAGGGTCCGACTTTCATATATTCTACATAAGAAGTTTTTCTAAGAAAAAAAAGCAGAGAAAAATGATGGACGACGGAGCGACATTTAGAATCACTAAAAAGAATTCCTAAAAATAAAATAAAAAATCGATCAGATCGAACGAGCATCGTGCCATCGACAGCTTAGAGATAAATTGACGCCTCTTAACAGGATTCGTGCATCGGCTGGAGATTTTCGGAAATGTTCCGGGACATTTCAACGCTTAAAAGTCAAGCAAACCCACATCTTTACAGCGGGTAAGTGAATTTCGCCGAATTCTTTTTTCCGGTGGAGACGGACCATAATGTTTCTTTCGCTTTTATCATTTGGCTAAAGGGAAATGATTTGCCTTGTCTTGTGTGTTCTGAGTAGCGCAAATAGAGATCTTCGCTTTTCTTTTACGTGCCTACTGGTTTAATACAAGACTTTGACATGACTTTGTAAAGTAATACTTTTCATCGACATATATATATATATACATATATATATATATATATATATATATATATATATATATATATATATATATACATATATATACATATAGTACACGTATTGTATTAGTTTCTGTAGATGTAAATCCGTTGAAACTTCAGTGTTTATAAAAAGTGCTCAATAACAAGTAGAGCTGTTCTTAAATATAAATTTTTATTTATACAAACATTATTAAAATTATACAAACATCTTACAATATATATATATATATATATATATATATATATATATATATATATATATATCCACCGACTTGGTATTTACAAAGTGAAATTCCTCCTAACTTCAAAGCTAATTTGTGGTGGCCAACGGGTAACGCTCTTGACTGCGAATCAGTCAAGTGGATGTCTCGGTGGGGTAAGTGGGTGTGCAAGCATATGGGGTCTAATTAGAAAGGGGATTAGGATCCCAATCCTTATTTGAAATATTATTTTTTGGCTTAAGGTCGAATACTTTTTGGACAGGCCTCGTATATATGATGTCTTTTTGAGACTAGTCCTTACAGTTTGCCATGCCCAAATTAAAGACTTTTTTTTTATCAAAACAACATTTACTACAATATATTGTTGAAGAGTTTAAAGGAATAATACCTTTACGCTTTTTTCTATTGTTTTTTTTTCTTGGATAAATTTTTTCCAGTTGTTATTATTTGTTTTGTTTTAAAATACTTTTTAGCGATGAGTGGATAAATTTTATCAGAATTGAATGCAGCCACAGGGAAACATATCTGCCATGTCACAATGACAAACACAGATAAAAGAGAAAGAAAAATGCGCAACTATCCTCGATGGGAAAGCTCATTAATTCCGTAGATTTGGGATAAAAAAAAGTATGCATAATGACCAAATGTGATGGGCAGTCCCCTATACCACTGGTTAAATAAAGTATACCCACTGTAGATTTGAGATGGCTTATGTTGTGGTATATTAGTAAATAGATATGCGAGACGGGCAAGCGAGAAATATATATCTGCCAGTATATGCTACTCTCTTTCTTCTACAACTTCTACATCTCTACGGTGTCCTGATTAAAAATGTATACAGAAAACACAATGGATATTCCTCCAAAGCTCTTTCTTTTAATAAATGTGTTAAATGTTAAATAGATTCATTAAAAGAAAGAGCTTGGGAGGAAGATTAATTGTGTTTGTTTGTATACATTTTTAATCAGGAAACCGTTTATTGGTTATTGTTTTGTGATCAACCGTTCCAGCGCTTGTCGTCGTTGTAATTTAAACGGAACTATGTAATGCACGACTTAATACTAAAATGTGACACTATATAGTTTTATACTTTATTTATTTTACGGTGATTTGGGTCGAAGGATGTGCCTTATTACTGGTGTGGAGTGAGGAACCCTAACTGCCTTATAAAAATCACTAATGGCTTATAGGAGATAATAGCTAAATCGGTAAAGTCGGACAAAACTAAACTGGTTTTCGGAAAGCAGGTATCAATAGGTGATGTAAGCGTGTATGAAGCAGAATTCTATAAAAGCATAAGCTTACGGAGCGATACAGGTCATTGGAATAGGGTACAACCTCATATATATATATATATATATATATATATATATATATATATATATATATATATATTAATATGTTATAAATAAATATTAATTATTTATTACCTACAGACATCGATGACATGAATATATTTTCATAACTTACTATATGTACATATTCATATAGTATTAAATAAAAGGGTCTGCTTATACGGGTTGACTTGTGCGTGTAAAATATATGTGTATATATTTTGGTATTACTAACAAGTGCTCTATATTCGTATGTGTAAATTTATCCGACCAAACGAGAAATTGGAAGTACTAACAAAACAATTCTATCTAGAATCAACAAACGAACAAAAACAGACCTAGAATTAAACCAATGGGTGAATACTGCCGAAGCAATCACTTGGTTTAACAATATCGAAAATAAGAACAAATGTACCTTCCTACAATTTGACATAGTGAACTTCTACCCGTATATATCAGAAGAACTTTTCAACATCGCCCTAGAATTATCCGAGATGTATACTGATATATCCAAAGATGAAATCTACATCATTAAAAATGTAGGAGATCAGTCTTAATCAATAATGATGACCAATGGATTAAAACAAAAATGGCATACCCATTCGATTTGGCCATGCGTGCCCTTGACCCTATGGAAACATCAGATCTTGTGGGGGTATTTATTTTATATACACTCACAAATATATTTGATAATATTCTTATCGGCCTATATAGAGATGCTGGATTAGCGATAATAAGAGATTCCAACAAAGTCAAGGGAGAAAACTTGAAGAAAATTATACATATGGAAATGAAAAAGCTAGGCCTGAAAGTAGAAGTACTGGCTAACATAAAAACAACTCACTTGTCAGATGGCACGTTAAACTTAAATAAAAAATACTTACGAACCATACCTGAAAGATAACGCCAATCCAATATAGTAAACCCAAAGTCTAATAACCCCCATTAATTATAAAACATATTCACGATTCTATCGAACGTAGGCTTATCAACAATTCTAGCTACGAAAGTGTTTTTAAAAATCAATCAATATTTACAATACAGCTCTAAAAAATAGAGGTTACCATGATATCGAAATTAAATATAAGAAACAGGACACTAATAATTACAATAAAATTAAAAATAAAAGAAAAAATATAATCTACCATACACCGCCCTATAACCAGATGCTAAAAATAAAACTGGGCAAACCAATCTTAAATCTGATTGAAAAACACTCCACCGTAACCAATCCCCTGCATAAAATATTCAATAAAAACAACCTAAAACTATCCTACAGCTGCGGCGAAAACCTAGAAATGATAATTAAGGCACACCATAACAAAATACTAAAAGAGAACAGCAAAAAGGAAGAAAAAATAACACATTACATAAAAAAGTGACAAATATGGCAAAAATAACACTAAGAAGAACAAAAATATAAACACTACAAATAGAAATAAACAAAACACTAATAGGAATCAACCGAATAGAAATGAAAAAGTTAGCAATGAAGAGAAAAGATGTAACTGCATCAAGTGTGCACTTTGTCCACTACAAAATAAATGCCTAACCAAAAGTATTGTATACCAAGCCACAAGGATAGACCGAATAACAAGAAGTACTGCGTGGGTAGCCCTAGATTTTAAAACCAGATATTATGACCACAAAAGCACATTTAAAAACAGAGAACATCGAATTGAAACAGCACTAGCAAACCACTATTGGGAGCTCAAAGAAAATGGACGCTCACCAATAATTGAATGGAAAATGATACAACAGGCCAGTACATTTACAAATTTAGACGACCCGTGTAGATTATGTCTGAATGAAAAATTGAAATTCTAAACTTTAAAGACGCTCAAAATCTATTAAACTGTAGAAGTGAGAGAGCAAACAGCTGCCTACACAGAAATAAATGTACCTTAGGCTAACGATACATAATAAATAAATAAATAAATAAACATACAAATAAGTAAAAAAACAAAACTAAACTGAAACCTAAAAATGTTAAAACTAAAACCTAAAATAGAAATACTAGAAACAACGTGTTAAAATAAAGACACCCATTATATTAACACAACAAATAACAGGATATAGGCGACTCTATCGAAAACAGGAACATAGAACAGGATATAGGTAGTAAAACAAACACGATCTTTGTCCGTGAGAAGCCTAATGATTAGCTAAGAGAACAAAAAAGAATCTGATTGGTTAACTAGTTAGCCGTGTTTATAAACAGACCCGGCAAAAGTAACTGCATGCATTTTAGCCTGAAGATTCCCTCCGTGGATGAAACGCGGGATACTCTGTGTTGTTTAATTGCCATAAATATATTTTCATAGCTTACTATATATATATATATTTATATAGTATTAAATAAAACGGGTCTGCTTATTCGGGTCGACTTATGCGTGTAAAATATATGTGTATATTGGTATTACTGACAATTACTCTATATCCGTATGTGTAATTTCGAAAATATATTATGGAATATCAAACTAAAAAGCAGTGGGTTAGTTGTGTGTACACTCTGATGAGGAACATAATAAACTAGTATATATATATATATATACATATATATATATATATATATATATACTCGCATATATCAGTTAGAGTAAATACTTGTTCTAAAATAATCACTGCTTGTTTTTTTTTATGAACTTCTATCTCTATTCTATATCATTCATTTGCTAAAAGTATAAGTACAACTGTTGCAAATCTTTTTATATTTCATTTCTATATACACATACACATTAATCGCTTATGGCCGCTTTATGTTTGCGCATGCGTTATCACCCATTTTTCGTCTTTTTAAATGCAACGCAAACAAGTAATTATTTAAATTGAGATTTATTTGATAAATTTAGATTACAATTATTTTTCATTAACAAATATACTATTTACTTTGAAACGATTTGTATGAGTAGAATAAAATAGTTCTAACTTTCATGTTATTTATTTCAATGTAAATATGTATCTGATTATTACTTTTACGGTAGGCAGAAAGAGAATATGTATTGTTTTAAAAATATATGCATTCTTATAATTCATAAAGAAGAGACGCATGCACTGTTATTGTATTAAAGGATATTTAACTGAAAGTGGACCTTAGGTTTACTTACGGCAGCCTCGTAGCTCTCGCGTCTCTTATTTTGTCATTTAGTCCTCATAATTCATGAGCTTATAAAGGCGGAATAATTGTTGGTATCTGGTCGGAATCAATCCATCTAACAATTATCGTGTTCTAGTTTTTGACCTTGAATTAGTATTTTTGTTTAGCTCCTTACATCAAGTGGCTTCATGCCTTGTCTGGAGCGACTTCCATTAAAAAAATTGGCAATTACTTTTACGAGAGAAGAAGGAGACACGTTTTTGCTTAATAGTATTAAAACTTACATTAATGTATTATTTGAAACGAAATATTATCCTTAAACTTGTATTCTGGAGATAGATGAAGAAAGCAAGCACATAATTTAAACGGGGTCTCATTAGTTCTTTAATAACGTGTCATGAAGTAATTATAGTCATTGAGAGACATATCATACAGGTTTGCAGACAGTCAGTCAACTTACTTCACAAATTGTTTCCTCTTGGCTCTCTCTGCCGTCATTAGTGGCTGCTACGAATTTGTGCGATAATTAATATGTGTTATTTATTTAGTAGTTGATTATTATCCAACGTATTCTCCGCTCGCTGCAGAATACGCACTAACATTGCTGAGTGTCTTTCAAGCCTTAAATCTCGGGTCAAGTTGTTCGCTATGTTTATGTTCACGTTCGTCCATGCACACACGCTGTATATACATATTTTCCTTTGTCTACGTTTCGGCCGGCTTTATTGTATTGTGCCTTAAACGCCTATTTTGCATAGCTCTACACTTTAACGCTTCACGCGATTAAACAATCTTAAGACTTTATATTTGATGACAGAGGATATTAATGGGATGCTAATGAGTTTTCCCATCTCTGCAATACTAATGTGTTGTGGGAATAAATCCTTATGTAAGAAAAGATCCACTTCAAAGTCAATACCCTGAAAGGGGCCGAGACAGCAGTTGGGGGTGGGTTGCAAAAGGAATTGCTCCCTTAGCGACCCAACCAATAGGTCCGGTAACAATATGTAATGGGGCAGAGAACGGATTTCTCTGCCGGAGTAACGATCCAGTGTCTGGTCTATAGTGAGTCGAATTCTGTACTAATTCTGTTCTCCTCCAAGCTCTGGAACACAATAACACTTCTTACAGTTCAACTTAACTGCTGAACTGAACACACCGGTGAGAGGTAGAACCTCTATTTATAGGCTTGTAACAACCTGCCACCCCCATCTTAACACATATAAATATCACCTCTTTATCTCTGCTCTTGTTGGTGTTTCCCCACCCCACATGAAGGCTGGCTCCAGCAACGGTATGTATCACTTTCTTTTTTTTTCTTACAGTGTTCAGTAATGAAGCGCATGAGGTGGCTTTGGAAGTTTCTAATTTCTTTATGAATTTCAGTGTTCGTACTGACTTCCTCATCTTGGCTCCCATGCTTTAAACGTTTCGGCCGTTCTGCCCTCCGGCCTTCATCAGGTGTCCTGTATTGAACTCGGGAACCAACTGTTTGAACTCTAATTTCTGATGTAATTTTACAGTTCAGATTACACATTCCAGTCCGACTACACGAGCGAAGATATGCGTTATATATATTTACTTTGATTTTGTATAATATGCATTTAGAAGTTAGGGATAATTTTCAGTAAACTACAGAATCAAAAAAGCACAAAGTTTCCGGATGTATATGCACTTGAAATGTGTGTACCATCACTTCGAAAAACTATGCTCCGTATAGATATTGTAATGCAGGTGTCTACTGATGTCTTTTTATTTTCTTTATTGATATGCTTCGTATGTTTTCATATTCTTTTAACCACGTTCGTAGTTGCTTTTAATTGTGGATCGACGAAGTTTAAGAACTTGTTGAACCTAAGGTGTCTGAATCCTTCTTTTCCATACAGCTGATATGCCTTTCAACACTCAGATATCACGGGTTTTCCAGGCAAAATCAATTTTCTAATAATTGCTATCTGTATATGTGCATCGCCTTGGGGTATTGTTAATAGGAATATCCCTTTGTCGACTGGATCACCACATCTGAAGAATACTCGCTCGTATTTTTCAATTATATTCTCTGGGCTTCCATATTATATTTATCGCTTCTTTTGTAGTTTTCAAGATGCAATTGACATCGCATGTCATAGACATTGGTTTTATGCTAAAACGTATTCTTTTATTCCTTAGTTGATCCTGGAGCTCTAAAACCTATCTTCTAATTATTTTTTAAACTCGCGGTGCCTCGCAGAACTTCCACGGTTATATATCTACCGCTTTCTGCTTATTATCCACCTAACAATACGTTCCAGCTATACATCTAAATGAATACATGCGAAAGTTTGTTTTCATCTATCACACCTATATTTATTACGGCTTACTTGCTTTAAAATAATTAAGACGCCACATTCTTATATAATACTGTTTATATAGTAGAGAACACGGACTACAGCACACGTATTTCTCAGCCTAAAGAGCTGTGATACCGCGCGACAGCTATGTGTGGATGACTAAATACATATAAACACACACGCACACATATACACAGACCGGTGTTGGGGATAGGGCAATTGGTCAGGTAGCAGGGTTCGGATGTGTGGTTATTATGTTTTTTGGATAGGTGTTGGCGTAAGGAAGTGCCAGTATTGGTTAGTTTTATATCAAGGTTTTCTTTATGTATAGCCTTGCGGATGGGGACCCCCCTGTTCAGCAATAAAATCACCACCTCCATCCGCAAGGTTATGCATAAAGAAAACCTTGATATACAACTAACACATACTGGCACTTCCTTACGACAACACCTATCCAAAAAACATACTAACCACACACTCGAACCCTGCTCCCTGACCAATTTCCCTATCCCCAACATCGGTATGTGCCATCGCATTAACTGTATTTATAAGCTACAGTGCAATATATAAAACAAGTTTTACATCGGTAACACAAAAATACCGCTACACCTGCGCATCAAGGAGCACTTGAATACCCGTATATCCTCTTTCCACAAGCACACAGAGAGTTGCTCGAATACTCAGTGTGATATTCATGTCTCCAAGGCGCGTCTTTAAGAAACATTGGGGACATTAGAATCACAGAGTCAATCCTCATCTCCAGATTAAACCCCTCACTCAATCAGCATCACAAGCTCCACCTATCGTTTATTCTATATCTACCTCTCACACACTGACCAACCCTCATATCTAACACTCATTATACTCCGTTTCCAGCACTTCACTCATTACTTACCTCCTATATTAAATCATCACACACCCAGACAATCAAATATGCCACTCTCAATATAAACATCCGTCCGACCACACATTCAGCCACAAACCAAAAATCATATTCAACCTTTCCCACTAACCCAACAAAATATACACCTCATAACTTAGCATTGTTAATTAATTAATCCAAACACATATAAAATGTATACAAATAACATACAAATATTAAATAAAATAAATAAATAATAAAATAATGATGATGATAAATAATAATAAATAAATTAATTAATTAAATGTTTAAAAAATATATTAAAGAGAAAAAACCCCATATAAAGAAATATGTACACAAGATGAAAATAAAGCATATATAAATAAACAAATGAACAAACAATAATGCATATATGCACATGTATATATGTGTGTATGTATGTATACATATATATGTATAATATATATATATATGTATATATGTATGTGTATATGTATTATATATATAACTAATAATTTATTACACAGATTTCCACCGAACGAATCAATAAATTAATTCGCATAATCAACAGAGTTACTTCCCCCTATATCCTATAGTAAATGCATATCACATTACTTCGATAAACTAAGTTGACGAAACTCACAATTAATATCACTTCTTGTATATATGATAATCAATAAATTTAATTTTTAAAAATCTAGAATATTTAAAATGAGAAATTAATTACTTCACTTTATATTAAAATTTTTAATATACGAGAAAAATACGAAGATAAAACACACTGAAAAAAGTTAATAATCATAATATAAATTTCATTTTAAATATATATATATATATATATATATATATTATTAAAACTAACAGTTTATCGATCACCATACACTTATCCAATATTACACACATATTTTTGAACACCAAATTATATACATAACCCTAGAAATCTTTAATTTCTATTCTCTGCGGGACTTGATTTCGCTGCTGTTCTGTCTTTTGGTAGCCATTTTGTTTTGTCAGATTCTCTGCACAATCGGATATATTCCTTCTGGTATTAATTATTTTTGACAAAGGGAAGTTTCTTTTCCCGAAATATTAAATAAATGATTTTATAAGCATCCGGACATCACAAAAACAGCTAACAACACTCTTGCTGTTATGTGAGATTTTAAGACAAAATAAATAGTAAGTCATATTGTTGGATAATGGCTGTGAGGATGGACGCATCTATTTGAGATCGGGTGTGACTTGTGCGGTTTGTAGCGGAGTCATCCCGTGCAAAGCTCGGCGATGTGTTTCCCACGATTTGCGGAGACAGTGACGTAAACTTGGGGTCAAGAGTTGAGGTCAAACCTGACGTGTTGATCACGAGATTTCGTGACGTCAGTTTTCCGCTGTGAGTAAGTAAAATTGAGATTTGATCAGTTCTTGCCTGGAAGCCAACGAGGGAACATCGAACAATAAAATGTAGCTGTTACAAGCTTAAGGGATGTGAATCCCAATATAAAGAGCTAAAGAATAAATCTCCTAATCTTCCTCCCTTCAAGTGATTACGTAATTAACGTAGGAAATTTAATTAGCGTAGCCTCTCTCGATTCTCCAACGAACTGCTAAAGTGTTGGCTAATTAGCTAGTAAATAAAAATGGCTCGAATTTAAAAAGCAAAAGACTTTGTTAAATTTTTTTAAGTGGAAGGATTGCTTTCAGTCACGGGAAGAAACCGCCGGCCGAAAATGTGCAGCGACACGAAGCGCAAAGAATGGTGACGGCGACGGCAGCGATGATGGCGGTTGCAGACAGCAGAGAATTGACAGAAAAAAAAGGATAGGGAAGTATCATCTCGCGACACACGGCGAGACGACATAAAAGGAGAGAGAGAAGAGAAAAGATTAGTACGAGTAGTCAGTATAGCAGCGGATCGAGTAGAGACGACACATCGCCCCATTTTGGATCAACAGGGAAGGTTCTTCTACGTAGACCAAAGAGATTACAGGTTATGCCATAAACGTGTAAATGTAACAATATTTCGTATTCGATGTATTATTTTTGTTCCTTCCAACTTACATCTTACCCGGAATTTGCATTGCCCACAGCCTTTTAAAAAACATACTACTACTATACCCAGCAATGATTCAAGCAAACTACCATTCTCAATTATATATATATATATATATATATATATATATATATATATATATATATATATATATAGTCTCGGAAGTTTCTCAACCATTAAAACTAAAAAAAGGGGAAACAAACAAAAAAAAACCTTAAGTCCCAAGTCGTTCAGTGGAAAATAACTCATGTAAGTCAATTTAATTTTTACAGTTATTATATTAGTTAGCTTCTAACATTATTTAAAGGAATCATCAGTTGTTTACCATGAAAAACTGTTTCGGGAATTTATATATATAGGTAATACATGCATTCAATTATGTTCATGTATTTTTACAATTTATTTATTCTCCTATTTCGGTGAATACGTCTCACAAACAATAAGTCTTCAATTTACTTTTTCCGAATGTAATACCTGTTCTATATTTTACGCGTGTTTCACAGCAAAGTCAAGAGAAAATATATAGTCTTTAGATCACATTGCTGATAATCAGAGCAGTTGTTTATTCAATAATAAGAAGAAAACATATTATTCCAAAGACTAAAGAAAGGAACACTTGACAGATAATTACAACCATAACTATTTATAAAACACTATAAAAAAAGATTAAACAAGTATTCACTAACTATTTAATAACTATAAATGTATGTACACACACACACACACATATATATATATATATATATATATATATATATATATATATATATATATATATATATATATATATATTTGCAAACATTGTTAAAAATAACAGAATTCGTCTGTTTAATTATACTTGTTTTTTTTTCAATTTATGATGTTTTTGTTATTTAATTAAAAAATCATAAGTGTTCTATAGGTTTCACAGGTTTCACGAACGTTTTCGATTCTTCATCGAATAATCCTCAGGTGTCGAACGCAAATGAACAAAAAAGCGGCAGAAAGAAGGGAATTTGAAAAAGAGAAAATAAACGCACAGAGGACGTTTTCGCATTGTTCCATGAAGTTGTTGATGATTTAAACTCAGCAACGCTGGATTGCATCACAGAACAAAATTGCATTACGTAATGAATTTTTTAATTTTAGATGTTTGTCCATTGAGCTAGAGTTTTTACAAGCACTACCCTATCCCCCCGCCTTACCATGCATCTTGTAAACTCTAGCTCAATTTACCAACATGTACAAAGACATAACTGCCCTCCCTCGGATTTGAGACAAATTCTAGTTTAGAACACTAAAAGTATACATTCAAAAACCAATTTAAATATTTAAAAATGCTGGAAGCTATCTACTTAAACACAATCCCCTAAAATTAATAACATCACATATGAAACCAGTAGTAGCATTTTAAAATGCTTAACGTACTACGATTTTGTTCTGTAATGGGATTCAGCGCTTTTGAGCTTAAATCGTCAACGACTTCCTGGAACAATGCAAACACGTACTCTGCGCGTTTCTCCGCTGTCTTTTAAATAATCTCTTCTTTCTCCAGCTTTTTTGTTCATTTGCTTTTTAACATGAGGATGAGTCGGCGACAAACCGAAAACTGTGCCATCTATAGATTATTTATTAATTTAGTTTGATTTTAATACAAAAAGACCATCAGAAAAATTGAAAAAATAAAAAAGGATATAATTAAACAGACAAATTCTGTTTAATTTATACAATGTTTCCATAAATGAGAAAATGCTGTCTAAATGCACAATATATATATATATATATATATATATATATATATATATATATATATATATATATATATATATATATATATATATATATATATATATATAAAGGTAAATGAAGGAAGAGAGATGAAAATGTGCGAATGACAAATCTATTTTATCTTCGAACTGACACCCACGTTATTGCACTCCACATCTCCAACTTCCTGTATCTTGCACTAACCAACAACTCCCGCTAACTAATAATAACCTTGATATTAACCCTCAAACTCTCTTATCTTCTCCACGTACCAATTCCAACTTAACTTTGGCCCAGAGATTCAGCATACAAACCCAAACTACTCCTGATAATACAAATAACACAAATACTATAATAACAACCCAATACAAAATACACATTTACATTGGGGCTAGTGCCTTCCCCATCAATACCCGAATCTCAAAGCATATCTACTCTTTCAAACACAATAACAACAATGCCACTTGCACTCATCTATCCAATTTAATTAAAGCCTTTAACCGTAAAAACACTCTCTACTCTCTACGTTGATCAATATTTTTTTAAAGTCTTAATCCTTTACTCTAGGATACGCTTTTTGCCAACTAGGTACATTATAAACATTTATGATAGCTGCAGCAGCTAAAAGCAAAAATATTATCATCTCTTAAACGGAACTTATCTCAAATTACAGGCCAAACGAAAATTTAAATACATCAATGTCATTAATCCCTCTGAGACTTCTCCCAGTCAACAACCCCCATCTAACATCAGACCAATTCTTAAATGTTATAATGTATTACATTTTTAACCCTTTACCTTTCCAACTTTACAACTAATCATCCCAATAACATAGCGCATCTAATAACTCGTGCATCTAAGAATTTTATAAACCCATAATACTTAATATAAATTGAGAACTAACATCATTCTTCTTCATTTCACTAATCCTTAATATCCCCTAATCCAACACTCTAATTCCTATTCGTTTTTGTTAATTATTAGCTAATCCCTCTTACATACTTATTCATTGCCTCTTTTATTTCCCTTTGCATACAATTAATCGACAATCCTTTTCCCATAGATTCCATAACTCTCACATAAAACTGCCCTACCCAGTTACTTCTATGATGGAACATTTTCCCCCACCACTTAAATCTATCTGTAATTCCAATACTCCATGTTATCACTTCGGCTGGATAATAAACCCAATACCACCCGATAACTCTTATACTAGAACACCCTTGATGCAAACATATTTATGCCGCTCCCAATCTTAACATCAGTAATAAATTAAAGTATCTTATTTAGTCACGCCTCTAATATTTAACTCACATTAAACTCTGAAATACTATAAATGTCCGGATAATTACATCGTAAACACGTAAATTTCAGATTTCTAATCGTCTGAGCCCTAACTGCAATTTTAACCCTTTTAAACTTTCTGAATTATTTATAATTTTGTCTAAGTAATCCGTGTAAATACGGGGATACACCCCCGAACTGTTTACTTATTACCGTATTAGCTTATTGAAACCCCACTCTAACTCCTAACTGAAGCCAGTCCAGGCCTAGCAAATAAACTGGTAGTAATTAAATTATATTGTTGCTTAAAAGCGATGAGATGTAACTAAACAACCCCTTCACAAACCCTATTCATAACAGTAGCCATAGTTTCCTCCGCTAAACATTCTCCTCCCAAATCCCTAATCTCACACTCTTCTCCCACTTGTACTGGTTTTGTCACGACCAAAAAATTCTCTCTCAGACCTTATGTTCGATCGAAGTAACTAACACCTTCCACTAGTAGTTCGGCCTACTTGAAATATATACAACATTTTAAACTCAACTCCTTAAAAACTATTTTCATTCGCGGTCAACGGAAGTATTTCAAAAGGGCCCTAATTCTCAAAATTACATCCTAATAAGTGCTTTTTATCTACGGTTGAACTGAAAATTTACTACATTTTAGACATTTATAACGCAGTTTCCACGAAATCTATTTTACCATCTTTAAATATTTCGTTACCGGACACTTTATGAACGGGAAATCCCCAAGTGGACAGACTCTATATTTTCATAACTTTTTTATGCACACACTCTCACTTTCTTTTACTTGGTATTGTTTTTTAATTTTTTTTAAATTTTGACTTTTGGCTTTTCCCCTACCAACTTATCCATCTATGTAATTCCTCTGATGGTAAGATTTTAATCTTTGAAAAGCCTTGGTTTAAGAAAAGAAAAATAAACATGTTTTTATCGAGTGCACCTTGCATTGAACAATCGAAGATGAAATAGATTTGCCATCTTCACATCCTTATCTCTCTTCCTTCATTTATCTTTATAATTGCTCTATCTCGTATATTGCGCTTAAATCATTTCACTATTAGTTCAATTGTCTAAAAGTATATTTTTAGTCTCATATATATATATATATATATATATATATATATATATATATATATATATATATATATAGTAACATATGGAAATATATTTATGGCAATTAAGCTACACAGAGGCACCCGCGTTTCATCCCCGGGAGGAATCTTCAGGCTGAAATGGGTAGTAGAAAGGTTAGCTTTTCAAGCTTCGTAGCTATGTAATACTAGAAATGAACTATCAGCCATTAGATCCTTTTTCCTAGATAGGTCTATTAAAATAGCTGTAGATGGGCAGAAGTTAGAAGCACCTATTATCAATACCGACGTGTCCCACGGGTCTATACTGGACCCAACACTCTTCTTGATTTTCATCAGTTATCATGCAAATCATATTGTGAGATTATTCGTTTACGCAGAAGACAAACCCATCTAATGCAGCAATTCGAAATGCATAGATGATCAAAATATTTCTGAGTATTTATCTTTAAAGCTAGGGCATGGAGTGCAAAGGGGGAAAAACAGCTGGAAACTTTTAAGCTTTTTTTCTTTCAGTATAAACGTTCATATTCTTGTTTCCAAGATTAAAATGGATAGCTCTTGATAAGCTCATGAAATAGAAGACTTACATAAAAACCATTTATAAGATCGCAGGACAAATGGTCGGATCGTTTTACCATTCCAGAAAGTATCTCAATCCAGACGCAAGACTTTACTTGTACAAGAGCCAGATAAGCCCTAAGATTGAGGACTATGTCATATCTAGTTGTGGGAGACGTTTGGAAAACTATTCCCGTTATTGTCAGAGTACATAATAGACTTCGAAATTCAATCCGATTAATTTGGCAAAAATATAAAACAAGCATGATTTAGTTGCTATGTAGGAAAACTAGTGGTAGTAATTTCCACAGACGAGGATACAATAGCACAGCACATGATCAAATTAACCTTGAATTATTGCGATGTTAGCGCATTTATTACCTCTCTTGCAAGTCTATTCCAATGTCCAAAGATCCTGATTGAGAAGGCACCTCTCCTCAAGTCAAATCGAAATCGATATAATGCTATGTGTAACTTGAAATACTATTTCGAACTTAAACGTGACAGACCGACGAATATTCTATGTAAAATTTAAGCTCGATACTGACGAACAACCTATTTTAAGTGTGACTAGTTGAAAATCCTATTTCAAACTTAAGCGTGACAGACAAAATCGTTTTTTAAACTCAAGAATGACAGACCGACAAAAATTACATTTTAAACTCCGGCATGGCAGAAATCCCATATAAAACTTAATCATGACAGATCGACGAAAATGTTATTCAAAACTTAAGCGTGACAGACCGACAAAGTGCTATTTGAAACTTTATCCGAAGAGAGCGACAAAATCCTGATTCCAATTTAAGCGTGACAGACTGTAGAAATCTTATTTCTAACTTAAGCCTGACAGACAGACAAAAATGTTATCTCAAACTTTAGCGTAAAAGACGGACGGAAATGGTAGTTCAAACTTGACTCTGGGAGACCGACGAAAAGGATATTTCAAACTTGATCCTGGCAGACAGATGAAAATTATATTCTAAACTTTACGGACCGAACAAAATGCTATTTTCAATTCAAGCATGAAAGAGGATGTAAATATTCTACGCAGACTTATGCAGACAGAGACGCTAATAAAGTTAGTTGGAATTGTCGCTTTGCAGTTTCCCTCCCCACAAGGTCAACATTAGTCACATTGAGCTCCTCAAAAAAGTTGCACTCTGAATTGGGACAAAAATAAAAAGTGTCTATAAGATTTCTTTTCACTGACCGAGGATAGAAAAGTTGAAGCTTAGTATCAGAAAAGATACTACACTTTGATCTTAACCCAACGTATCTCTAGTAAGATACATTCTCGTGTGCATTCAGCGATGGAAATGCTATTTCAAATTGAAGCTTGACAAACCGACCAACGTACACGCGAAAGAATGGCTATATGAACATGTTATCTTGTTTAAAATAGTCAATAGAATTTACAGTCCGCTAATTTCATCTTGCGTTTACATGATATTTCAAATGGCTATGACAGCTGATGAGCATGTTACAAATAGCTTAATGATATAATACACCGTTGACATTGGTTTTATTTCGAGTACGAAACATTAATGATAGTCATTCAGGTTTCGGAGTCATGACCATTTCGAAACAGGAACTAGAATTGGAAACGAAAGAATTCGTAATATTTGAAAAGTGGACAGCAACTGTCTATATAATCATTTCTGTAAATAGAATATTTTTAAAAATCTATATTTTATTTGTGATGTACATTTCTTTTTATCTATGATGCTATGGTAAAAAAAGACCTATACCAAGATAATACACTGTGTATCAAGTTGCATTATACGAGGAATTCACTGGCGCTATGAATTATATACTTGAAGTTTATTTACCTCTTTATGAGGCTAGACATAAGGTCAGATTGAGTTTGAACAGTAAGCGCACTCTGGCCTACAAGAAATGGCTAATCCACCTCGTCAGCACTACTGGTACTACTGGTAAGAGCGCACCATGCAATTAACAATATGTTAAGTCCTTTCCCAAAGTGAAAGGGGTACAGCACGGTGGTTGGATATTCTAGGACTAAACAGAACCATACTTTAACTAAAAAAGAAAGGTCACCAGCTTAAAAGTGAACTGGACTCGATATCGACTTCTTTCAGAGCACAGGAATATGTTATACAAATCCGAAAGGCAGTGAGGATAAGCCAGCGTCAAGGAATTGGGGCACGCTGGCTTGTTAAATATTTACTAGGCGGCCTTGTCGGAATTCCACCCGTGAGGGCGCCACAGGTACTGAGCAATTAACTTAATGTTTCTTAAAGAGAGGAAAGCTAGGCCTAATAACACAGTTCGACAGATAAAAGGCCACCGAAATGGCCAGTCTATGTCGACCTGATTGTTGAGGACATATCCTCCTCTATTATTAAAAGCATTTTAGAATGACTTTACATAGTATGGTTATGTCTGCGTCGAACCAGACATAAGTAAACAGTAAAGCCAACGCTTTACTTTTTGTTTTAAATTATAAAATTTACAAAAATAAGAAAAACAAATAGAGAGAGAGTTCATGGCTGTGCGCAAGACTAGACAGTAAGGCGTCTTCAAAACTCAGCATAAATATTGAGAGGCAATAGCCTTCAACATAGACCTAGGATAGAATTCAATTCAATATAAGAACCATAAATTATTAAAAAAATGAATTAGAACACCAATAAGAATATTTACATGTATTTATGTGTTAATAATGTTACAGTAGATCAAGGCAAATCATCATGGAAACATAGGTTTCAAGCCTGGAGCGAGCCTGGAGTGAGACTTCCTTCAAAATCAAATATGGCTAAAGATAGCCTCAGCAACCAGTTTATTAAAATAAGCAAATCCAGCGAAACATTAATTGTCGTTTTAAGCATTAAACTTATAGTACCATGTATATTTGACATAATCTTTTCTAAACTTCATTAATGTATAAATAAATAATTAGTATGCTTTTGCTATTGAATAACTAAGCAATCTGCTTGATTTGTTCTACCAAACCAAACCAAATATATATAAATAGTAATAAGTAGTAGCACAATACATCTAGAACAAGACTAGATGCAAGGCTACTAAAATTTTAACAAAAATTGTTCACATCGATCCGTGGCACAACGAATGAAGTGCTAAGTAATAATCTGTTCTAAGTGATCATCTTGTGGACTTGAAGGTTCACTATCACTATTTTAATCCCTAGCAAAACTGAGTATATCTGCAGGTTAATTGATGAAGACCAAACAAATAAATAGCACCATATAGAGTCATAATAAAAATAAGCATTTATCATCATGTGAAAACTGAGATTATGAACGTTTGTTCTCATAAATGTTTTTCCTATATAATTTAACTGCACAGAATACATGCGAAATATTCATCAGTTTTTTTATTGATTTAACTTTGAAAAATACTTCATATTTATTTTTATAATTAACCTAAATTTCCAAGTAGCTAATTCCTATACTGGGCTAGAAAACTCATTAAAACTGGCAGTATCATATATTATTTTAAAGCCATTATTGCCCCTAAAGGAGCAGCTAGGCTCTGCATACTTCCCAGCGTTGCACTCCTTCTTGGTCTATTAGCCAGGCGAAAGAGACACTCCAACAACAGACAGTAATTGATCTTGTTTGGTGACTAGGACACTAAACACTGTCTAACAATCTCTCTCGCTTTATATCTAGACAACTTGGAGACACTTTCTTGTCACTTGGTTTCACACAACTAGTCTGGGTATACTATTAGTATATGCCTTATGTTGGAACAGGTAGAGATTTGACAGCTTAGCTAGCTGCTGTTTCCGACTGATAGTACAGGAGTTCTAACTCTTAGGTAGCGCTAAGAACGACTGCTCTATTAACAGTTGTATAATATCGGAAGTACTGTAGTGCCATGTCGCGCATGGAAACGGATAATGCATTCAATGTAGGTGGGCTTTTCCGAGGTCACAGCCCCATAGATAAGAACTCAATTGATAGTCTACTTGTATAAATCTTGTTGTGCTGTTTACGTCCTACACACAATAACTCTGTCTAGCCATTCTATCTAAAAATAATCTTGATGACAATGAGAACAAAGAATAATAAGATAAAACTCGACACCGCAAAAAAGACAACCAAATCACCTCCTCCCTTTAGGCTCTCGGTTACACAAATATCTGAGAGCTTATGAGAAAACTCAATAATGTAGAATCTTTCTTCCTTGTAGACTCTTCAGATATTCTAGCACCATACGAAAGTAATCTACATTCTTCCATTTCTCCTTATCCTTTTTATATCTCACTCTGGTGTAACGATTCTGACAAGCATATACACGAACTCGGGGTCTATATCGGTAAAACCATCCCCTTGAATAAAGAACTGCGTCTAGAACACGATTTGCAGGCCTACATGAGCTCAATATTATCATTACAGCACAGCGTTAGTTACCTATACCGTTTTAATTTGATTTAGCACTGTACCCTACTAGTCTTTATCTTCAATAGTGTAGATACGAGCTCCAAAATCCATTTATTTGGGGATGTCTATGTCCACCACAAAAATTGCAGCACACGTAATATTTCTATTGAACATTCCATTTCACAGACCTATTGCTGGCAACAATAGGGAGGACTTGTGTGATAGATACTTATAACCCCCTCATGAACACACATCAGTGTGTGATAATGGATTATATCACAATAAACCTCCGATCTGAAAACGAAATGCCGTTCATCAAAATAACGAGATTTTACCAACTGACTGATTGGGAATAACTCATAGATCTTTTTCTTTCATTCTGAGCAGTGCACAAATTAAGTAACAGAATTGATCAAATTAGGCATAGAAGCATTTCTCCCCACGCTGATTCTCTGGTAAACACATCGTCCCAGATGGTTCACATCGACATGTGCAGCTTCTATTGCGTATAGACTGTAATCATTCCGCCGTTTAAACATCTCTACACAGGCATAAAAGTAGTAACTAAACCCTCTACAAAAAGAATTCATAAATGTTTAAAGTTTTGGCTTCTTTTGCCGACGGTCAGCACTCGGAGCCGTACAAATCAGGAGTAAAAGTTTTAGATGTCGATATGTTACACTAAATGACATTTTCTCTCTTGCAGATATACATATATCTATTATATATAAACATTTAAGTCAGTTGCAATAACAACAACAACAGAAATTAAGGAAAGTAGAAAGTGGATTTTGGGTTTACGTTCGGCAGCCTCGTTACTCTCTCTTCATTTATTTTGTTATTTTGTCCGCACATTCCATTAGAAATGGTTGTGACAAAGGGGAAATACTTGCTGTTTTCTGTGTCGGAATCTATCGATCAAACACTTATCGTTTGCTACTTTTTGACGTTGAAATAGTTTCTTTTTAGCTCCTTGCATCATATGGCTTAATGCATTGTCTCAAGCGATTTCCCTGAAAATAAAAAGTAATCGCACATCATTCTGTGCTACAAAAATGGTGTTAACCATACATACTTTTTTTTCTTACCTATTTTGTTTTTACTTGGGTGGAGCATCCTACCGGATGCCAGACAGTTACTCGCTATTTCAGACACTCCAGCCGAGAAATCTTTTTTAAGATTTTGACCGTCACTTTAAGTGTAATTGTTTGTATTTATCTTGCACTTGGTTCACCGGGTATATTCGCCAGGTAGGTTTTTTAAATTCTTCTTCATTTGTTCGGTTTCGCCTATAATTACTGGGATGATGGAAATATTCCTAAGATTCCAGTTTCTGTTCATGTCGTACATAAGAACTTGGTATTTCGTAATATTTTCCTTTTCAGCTCTGTTTAAGCCAGCATCATTAGGGAAGCTGACTTCTCTCTTTTTTTTATTTTTCTTATCTTTCTGTTTTTGCTGGAGATGGGGCATCCTACCGGATGCCAGACATTCACGGGCTATTTCAGACACTCCAGCCTAGATATCGTTTTAAGATTCTAACAGTCTCTTTAAGTGCAGTTGTTTGTATTTCTCTTGCACTCGGTTCACCGGGTATACTCGCAAGATAGCTTTTGAAATTCTTTTTCATTAGTCCTGTTGCTCCTATTATTACTGGTATGATGGAGATTTTCCTAAGATTCTAGTTTCTTTTCATGTCGTACATAAGACCTTGGTATTTCGTAATCTTTTCCTTTTCTGTTCTGTTCAATCCTACATCATTAGGGACACTGACTTCAACTAGGTGTTGCTACTTTCTCCCTTTTGTCCCATATTACGATGTCAGGTTTAACAGCTCCGTTTTCTAGATATGTAGCTGTAGGGATTGCATAGTCATAGTGGATGGTGTATGAATTATTTCCAACTGTTATTTCTGGTATATGCTCCCAGGACATGCTGCTACACTTGATATTCAACTTTTTACAAATAGTCCACATTCACTGACTTCATACTGTGTCACAGAATGTCAATGAAAGTGAATAAACTGAATCCCTTATGCGTGCTTTCCTATTACTGTTTCTATTACTTATTTATGAAGCATATACGTATGTTAGTTCTTCTAATGTGCTTATTTTGTTTTACTGTTCTTAAAGTGAATACACTTAATCTTGGACATGTGTTTTGTATTGCTGTATTACTTATTCCTCTATTGTTGTGACTTTTTGATAGAGGAAACAAGACCCTCGGACCACTTTTATGTACATTTTACGGGCAAACAAGCAATCTTAATTTTCAGTTTTAGAGGAACCATATTGTGGCTCATCAGAACGTCTTTACATCAGTCTTCATGATTTATTATAACAAAGGTGTCTCTTGTTTTAATTTTATGTATATGTGTAATACCCATAGTTCTTCATCAATGGTTTTGTTATGGTTAATTTCAAAACAGCATTTTAGTCGGTCTATCACGTATACATAACACACAGTATCTATATCTTTCTGTTACGCTTACGTTTTAAATACACTTATTTTCGATCTGACACGTTTATGATTTAAATAGCATTTCCTTCGACAATGACAGGTTTAATATCAAGATAAGATATTCGTCTTTTACACTTAACTTTAAAGTAGCAATTTTATTGCAGGACGCGCTGTTTTAATGGACTAATCTTAATAATATCCGTTCTTATAATTCTGATTTTACATGTGTTGTTTTACTTTAGAACGAATATCGCTCTCTAAAGGTCAACCCGTTCGTCTAGAAGTCAAGGTGGTTGAAAGGAACACGTAGGAGGGGCAGAGCTATCCGACTAACAAAGCTCTGATGAAAATCCAAGAAATCTCAACATCAGGATCTATCGTTCTCTGATCGTGCCAGGCGCGAAACTACTAATTCATATAAAGAGGATAACAAGTCTGCTTCTGCGCATGTGCAACCGATATTCCTTTCTGTGTTCTATAATATTCTTCCCCTGACTTCGTATGCAACCAGTGAGCCTTGCTGCAAGTTTTCAAGTATAACAAATAGCAGCAAAGAAGGACTTCATGTAGACCAGAGAATCTTGATGCACGATATTCATGACCTCTGTGGAAAATTGGTCTCAACAACATTAGCCCTAAAGTCCTACATTTCTCAATGTGACAGACATATATTGTCGATTACTTTGGTTCCTGACAGGGTCACCCAATGTGGATTAGTCTCACATTTTTGCAGTATTAGTCAGCAACCGGTCTCTGGTGAAATTCGAAAGCGTCTGCATTAGAATCGAGCGGTTGTGGTCGTTTTAGCCAATATGTCTATAGACAATCGACCGCTAGCAATGGCGTTCACTAATCTATTGCAATGCTGAGTGAGTATAAAAACGTTGCGTTAGCGAATGAAAAACCGCCACTCAATGCCTACAGATGACAACCTTCGACGACGACTTGAAGAAACCGTTGGTCCCCGGAGTCAGGGATAATCTGAAATCCTTAAGAAATATGAAGTTCCAAATCTACGAAAAGGCCACCGATCAAAAGCAGACGATATGCATATTTGTATGTTCAATATTGCATTCAGATCACACTCGCTCAACAACCAACTTCCATTTAAAGTTCAATTTTTCCTCACCTTGGTAGGAGCATTGCAAACGTTGTAGTGTCAGAGCTATCCGACTATCAGTTCTCTGCTGAAAATCCAAGAGAAGTTTTCATCGGGACCCGTGATGCTCTGGTAGTTTCAGACGTGTCAGTCACCAAACTACGACTTAATAAAGTGAGAGTGACACGGTTGCTTCTGCACAATTACTATGTGTGTTCTAGGCTAAAACTTCCCCGACTTCGCAAGCCTTGTTTTTCTCGGTGTCGAGGGTAAAAACCTGCATATTGCAAGTATACAGATAGCCACGGAGGTAAACTATATGCAGACCAGAACATCCTGAAGCACGAAGTTCGGGAACTTTATGCAGAAGTCTGAGACGCTCAACAATAAGAACAACATAAATAATAGCCATTCGCAGGATCTTTATTCAAAGCGCGTTTGGCTTGTTAATTTTTTTTACCTCAAAGATCCTATCATGTCAGAATAGAATGTATATAAAACTGACGGGTCTTAAAAGATATTGGCAACCAATACTTGCTCAACTCAGATTTATTGTGCAGAACTTTGATTGGTATTATTTGCTGCTTAGTTTTATTTTAAACCATTTTTTAAATTATGCAGTTTTTTTGTTCTTTTTAGGACGTTAAATCGAATTTATCTAAAAGCGGTTTGCACGGATTAAGCGTAATTCGATTCGGTCGGATCGATTGCACGACTTCGAGTTTTGGTCAGCCATTTTTGTTTATGAGTTGATTGGATTTTTCACAGGTTTACTTTTTGTTTTTGTTTTTTCCATATAAATCGATGAAGATATTAAGTATATCTATGAATGAAATGCACAATAGGATCAGTCGGGTCGATGAAAAGGAATAGGGAGTAAGAAAATGCATAAAGATACTCATTCCATTGCGCATGTCTGTGCATTTCGATGTGCGTTTAAATTACAGGTTTTTTTTTAAGCAAACAGTGTCGACCATAGAAACATTCACTGCTTGATTATACCTTTTTTCAATCGTTGTCAGTTTTTCTAATGATCTTTTTTGTCAAAATCAAAAAAGGTAATGTATCTTTCAGTATGAATCACGAAGGTTTTCGATTTTTCGTCGAATATTCTTCAAGTGACAAAAAACAAATAGAACAAAAAAGCTGCAGAGAAGACAGCCGAGAACGCTCACGTGAAGTTAGTTTTACAACCATTTTTTTATATTTTGACACAAAAAGATAATCAGAATAACTGAAATAATAAAAAATATGTGTAATCAAGCAGTAAATTCTGTTATGTTTAACAATGTTTGCTTAAATTAAAAAAATGCTTCCTAAATACACACACAGTTTTTATAAATGTGTGCGCACATGTTTGTCGGTTTGTAAGTGCTTTTGAAATACCGTGTAAAATGTTTTATGCGTGTGTATTATATATTGGCGTGTGTATGTGTGTGTCCGCTTAGAACGGAGTGACAATGTGTGTATCTATTATTATGTCAAATACGCATTTTTTGTTACCTATGCATAACTTCTTTATCAAAGCCAAAAGACCACTTTAGTGTGAGGGTTAATAAGTTCGTCAGGTGAACGGTGAAAAAAATCTTGAGGATTAGAGACGGTTGTTTAAACTGAGCAGGACATAATTATATAAGAGGCGGCTCAAGAATAATTTTTAAACATTAGACATGAACACCGCTATGTTGTGCTCAGCAGGGAAACCACTTGCTGTATTGTATTCCAGAGACGGGTAGTTCTTGGAAACAAACTCTGGTCATGAAAGTTCTGTTTCGCTCCAAAGACACATAGTAAGAAAGGAAAATGATTTACAGCGGTTGTAGAAAGATGTGTATTTGCTTTAAATGTTTTTTACAGATTTGGAACTCAGTCAAGCACTTTCGATGGAGATAACGATAAAGTAGAGAAAGACTAGTAACGTCTCTTCTGTGAGAAAGAGACTTTAAGTAAACGAAAAGGATTTCGCAGTAGCTTTTGTACTCTGTCAAGGTAGAATTCAGGTAGTGAATTGCGCCAGGAGTGAAATAGTTTATGTAGCAGTAGAATGATCAAACCGATTTTTCTGCTACCTTTGCAACAGATTCTATATAATTTTTCCATTCCAAACTAACATTTTATTTCTTAAGATGTTTTCCTTTACTTGATTTAACAGAAACTACTTCTAAAATATAATATATTTCTGGATTGAGTTAGTTTTGAGGAAAAAATAATTCTAATTATTCTAATTAACCGTAATGTATAATTAACTGAATAAGTCAACCACCTCTATCGTGTTTTTCACTAAGATGTTTTTATGCTCTTGTTGTTACTCATAATATTACTAAACATGCAATTATTTATTCGTTTAATTAAGATTGTATAACCGTAACGTTTTGCCCACAGTGCAACTTGAAATATCAAAATTAGTCAAGAGATGAAATCAGACGCGGTTGATTCCAAATGTCTCAGAAAGATTCCAGGCATCAAATGGAGCGATCAAATCAAGAAGTGACTGACAACACTAACCAACAGGTGGAATTGTTAATGATCTGCAAACGACGTCTAGGCTGGATCGGGCATGCCCTAAGATTGGCCCTAGGGATATTTGCAAACCAATTTTATCCGTGATGGAAAAAGAAAAGGACGACCGAAAATGAGTTAGAAGCAAATAAAGATTTGATGGCAACGAGAAGAAGCTGGAGGGACGCTGTGGATCTGGTTTCAGACCAAAAACGATGGTTTAATTTGACCGCCTCATGCGTCGCAGGATGCTATATATCCTGAGTCTCAGTTTGAATTAATTTCTTCTATTTTATTATTAGTCTTATTTAGGCGAGAAATTAACAAAAAAAAAGCGAAAACTGAATTCGTATAATATTCCTACGCCTTACAAGAGAGATCGGCTTTACGTGGTGTCGTTTTAGACTACTTCACTACCAAGCCATAGATTTTAAATAGTTATTAATATTATCCGCGCAAACAATAGACTAACATAAAAAAGAAATACATTAAATAGTCTATACGATCGGAAATACATTTTCAATAATATAAAAAATAATACCATTATTGTATTTCGCTGGCATTGCAGCAAGGAGATGTGGTTACATTACAAATACACTCATTAACTAAGATTTGTCACATACTTTGAAAGATGGGTTACCTGTACAATTCAGCATTAGTCTGCCTGTTAGTCAAGTGGTGTAAGACCATGCTTATACAGGGTGACTAAAAATAAACGGGCCCCGTGTACACTTTATGTGATATCTCCTTTATTTATTCACCAATTGCCCTTATTTTACAGAACATGGCAGAATCAACGACCGTAAGTACACCAAGACCTCAGTGGGAGCTGGGACAAAGAATACATTGTGTTAAATTTTACTACAAGACAGGCTCGTTAAAGAAAACCCAGGACAGTTTCATGCATCAATTCGGATGTGAAAAGGCTCCACCCAAAAGCAGACTTCAGAACTGGATGGACCACTTCGAGAAGTATGGGACCGTGGAGAACTTACACGCTGCCAGTGGGAACCGTCCAAGCAACTCGGCACGTCCCAAGAAGCGGACAGCCGAGCTGGTCGAAAGTGTGAGGGAGTCTTTCCAGGAGAGTCCGAAACGATCTGTGCGTAAGCGAAGTCAGTCCCTCGGTATCTCCCGTGAGACTTGTAGGAGAGTGCTGGTGAACAATATCAGGGCTCACCCATACAGAATACAGATGCTGCAGACCCTTACAGCCTCAGACAAGAAGCAGAGGAGCGCTATGGCAGTCAAGATGCTCGATAAGATCGAGGAGACACCAGGTTTCCTTAACCTCCTTTGGACCTCAGATGAAGCCCACTTCCCTCTTGACGGAAAGCCGAACTCCAAGACAAATGTCTTCTGGGGGTTCTCCAGACCAAATGAAGTAGCCACCAAGCCCCTGCACTCTCCTAATTGCACGGTGTGGGCTGCAATCTTTATCAAAGGCATAATCTGACCAATCTTCATCGAAGAATCTGGCGCAGCAGTGACAGTCACCAAGGAGCGGTATGTGGAGGTCCTCAAAACCTTAAAGAGTGAGCTCCAGACCCTCTACCCGTTGCTCATGAGCAAGTTCTGGTTCCAGCAAGACGGAGCAAGTTCTCACACCTCAAACCTGTCCCGAGATTGGCTGAAAGAGAACTTCGCAGGCCGAGTGATCAGTCTCAAGACTAATGTTGAGTGGCCACCACATAGCCCGGACCTAAGCCCCCCATATTTTTCCTTTGGGGCTATCTTAAGGACAGAGTGTACGCATGGGAAACCCAGAACCATCAGCGAACTTGAGGAAGTCATCAGGGAGGAGATGAGAGCCATTCCCAATTCAGTCTGTAAGAACATCATGGACAACTTCGTTCTGCGCCTCAAGAAATGCACGGAGCTAAAAGGAGTCCATCTAGAACACATGCTGTAGAACGGAGAAAAAAAGGCCAAATACCCTAGTGTTTTGATATGATGTTGTGAATATAATAAACTAGTTATGCCCCAAAATTCATTTCATTCGGACGAAAGACTAAGAAACGGGGCCTAATTAGATGTGGGGCCCGTTTTTTGGGGGTCACCCTGTATTAGGCAGTCCCTCTTCTGAGGTCAAAGGTTCGATTCTGCACGAGTCTTATTTTTTTATTTTGTAGTATTATGTGTTAATTTTCAGCCCCGCGGACTTAATAATGGCTTTCTTACGTAATATTATCCGCGCAAGCAATAGCATTACCAATAAATTGTATACTGTCGACAATACATTTCCAATATTAAAAATATTCATATATATTATAAAGCTGAGTTAATAAACGTTGTTTTTCCTAAGGCTATATTATTGGTACTTGTTTAAATAAGGAGCCGATCAAACTTTGACCCCTACCCTGACCATAACTCTAACTCTGTCCCTGTCCCTAACCCTAACTCTAAACCTTACTCTAAACATGACATTGACGACGGGATCAAAGTTAGCTAGGGTCTTATCTGGAGAAGTACAATATATTAAATAACACAGCATACATGTTAAATTAGTTCTTAGTTCGGAGGTTGAATCTGTTAAGTAAATTATAAGTGTTCTAATAAGTCGTAGTTTTTAATTTACTTACCAAGTCAACCCTCTGTTACTAATTTTAACTTTTTATACTAACCCTTTCTCACTACGTAATTTGACCCCCTATCTTTTAGTTTGTCCTGTGTCAAATCTATCTCTTCTCCCCCCTCTCTCTCTCGCTCTTTCTATTCCTCTCTCTCTCTATCTATCCCTTCCTCTATCCTTCTCTATCCTTCTCTCTCTCTCTTTCACCCTCTCTCTCTGTATTTATTAACAGTCAAAGGAAATAAAGCTAACTCTTAACAGAAGATTGGAACAGTCCATTTTAAACAAGAGGGACTATCATTAAAAGTATTAATACTATTTTCCAATACCAGAGTGAAAAATAAGGATAAAGTGACAGAGGAAGGGTTGGACAGAGACAGAGATATGGCGAACAAAAATGGACATTATCCTTTTTTTATTTTTTAAATTTAACTGTTTTCCAAACTATCTTTTTTATGATTGATTTTTCTTTATGAGAAAATGAAACATTCGAAAAACAAATCAAAATTTCTAATGAGAAAAATCCATAAAAACGTTAATCAAACATTGACAGATCAGTCATAAGTCAAATGTTAATCTCACCAATAAATTCAATGTCTTTAACAGTTGAATCCATTCAAACATTTTTCATTGGCAAAACGAATTCGACTCAAGGAAAAATGGATTTTTCTGATTAGAAGTTTTGATTTGTTTTTCCAATGTTCCAAATTTTTATAAAGAAACAATATATGAAGAAATAGAATTTCTGTGTGAAAATATGAATTCTTGAAAATAAATTAACTTCGAAACAATTGTAAAATATCTTGCTATTGTATTTTATTTTGATTAGTAAAATAGCTCAAGATATAGTTATGTCTCGTTAATAAGAAGTAGGCGTTTTATTTTGTAGATTTTAATTTCAAATTTTTAATGGGAGGGTTTTTATTTTTAACGAGATTTTTTTTAGATATGAATATACGTTAAAGCTTTATACATATATACACAAATTATTGTTTTCCCGTTTTTAAGTTCCATATCCCAAATTCGTATATATATATATATATATATATATATATATATATATATATAGTCATCAACATTCAGACTGTTTCGCTGTATCACAGCTCATCAGTGTGGCTAGACAAGTTAATGCCTCAAGCCGGGATTGTAACTTAACCGTCGAGCTGACGGTCGGTGATCCTACCCCTGCGCTATCATACGACACTGATCGAATGTAAGTAATATCTCGATGTAAACATTGCAAGTGCCGGGAGCTCGAATTAGTTTTTATCTAATGAGCTATGACTTAAAGCTAATGGCAGTTGGCGATATTCTTACAAATAAGCTCTACCCAGGGAGAGAGCTTCCTATAGTCATCCACATACAGACTGTTTTGCTGTAACACAGCTCATCAGTGCGGCTAGACCAGTTATAATGAATAAATGGGAAAAATGGGCCCATTTCTCGCAGTAACGGCAAAGTCAAAACGTTCTAGTTCAAGTTTATTCAACTGTACACTATAGATGCCGCATTGTTTTATTTGATATACAACTTATGTGATATCAGACGCAGGATTAACTGATTAGCATATTGCTTTTGAAAAATGGCAATTAATTAATTCATTTTTGTTAGTGCTTTTTTGAAATGTAATGAAAGTTTTCAGTTGAATGTAACAAATTGTGCTGTTTCTCAATATTATTGTTTTTCCCTGGACCTATATTTCGCATTTATGTTCAAATATTCTTTTGTTTATAATAACCGACATGATTTTTCTAAATTGCAATTAAAATACAAATTGAGTTCTTTTTTCTTTTCCTTTCCTAACGGTCACATATAAAAGATGAATAAATCCGTGACGAAATAAACCAAATGGTATTGTTTTGCGTTTACAACAAAGTTATACATTCAATGTTTATTATTTTCAACTAGCAGGGTTAGACGGCGTTGCCCGAGGGAAGAGTAAGTAACTTTTGCTTATCAATAACAATTCATTTCCTACTGCTATGACACGCCAGGTAAATTTAATGTTAGATAAAGGCTGTGTATGTTTGCTAGTATAGATTTGTCCTATAGTCTTTACATTCCATGAGTGATGTTTCTAACAAAGGGGGAAGAATTGCTGTTTTCTGGGTCGGAATCTATCCATATAACACTTATCATTGGCTAGATTTTCACCATGTGAATTTGTTAGCTCATTACATCGAGTGGCTACGTGCCTTGTCTGGAGCGATTTACATTTGTAAAAGAAAATGAATGAGTGCAATTAAAGAACACCTGGCTGTGTGTGAAACAGAGAGTGTTACAAAGTATGTTCTGGAGTGATATAACATCAGACAGATGTTTAAAATGTGATGTCAGAAAGGGGGCAAGATTCAGTACAGTATGTGACGTAACATGGGACGAAAGCGAGAAAGAACAGTTAGGTTTTGAAGGAGACAGAGTTTCGACGTTGACGCAAACAATTGCTGGTAAAATGTCTTAACGACGACAAAACTGCTGAGGGTTGCACGTGATCATTCGCACTGGTCGGATGTCTCTTAGTCTATTTGTTTATCTGTCTATCTATATATATTATATTTACTTAGATCAAAATGTCTGCCTACAGAATCAAGTGTAAATTGTACGTGTACATTTTTCTCTCAATAAACTTCCATTTCCAAACTCTATCCCGTTTTAATTCTTCTTACTACAACTCAAATAAAGAACGTATACGTACAACGACGAAACGGCAACGTGTATCCCGAGAAAGGATGTAGCAACAACACGACCCTTAGAAAAAAAGAAAAGCTAAACTCTCTGAGGAAAAAAGGTATGACGACATAGAATTCGATGAAAAAACAAGTTACAACGCAATATTACTATAAAAAACCGAAACAACTAATCGAGATAAAAATTACCAAAACAATACGTGACTTAAATCTTACTTAAAAAACAAATACGCGACTAAAGTTTTTAAAAAATAAACAATTCCTATTTTAGTCACAGAAATATTAAGAATAAGAAAATATTTTTTAAGTAAAAAAATTATTTCCCTTTTTCTTTATTATCATTTATTAAGTTATTAAGTTATGAGCAAATATAAAGAGGCTAAGCCTCTTTATATTTGCTCATAAAAAATTAAATTCGCATGCGTGATTATTCTTTTGTTTATGTATTATTATCAGTTTTTTACAAAGATTAAAATTAAACCCCTATTTCTTAGCTCATAAAATAAAGTTGCATATGTAATTACTTAAGCCGGACACACGTACTTTCACTTTTATTATTTGAAATTAAACTTCAAGTATTTCAAGTAGTTTTTTTTATTTATAGTTAAGTGTCTTTTTTTAATTTCCTATTTGATGTATTGAAAATAAACCAATTAATACGGTTTTGACTGAAAATACTCAATGTAGACATTTGTTAGAGATAATAAAGGATATTGAACATACATTGACTATACATTTAACAGAAACTTTTAATAAAATAATACGATGTATTGACATCATGAATTATCTGGTCACAACAACGCTATTTCATTTCCTCCTCAGCAAAGTTGCTGCGCCCATCAATCTGACGTGAATCAAATGAACCGGTATCCTCTGCGATCGCAAGATCAGCGACCGTATAAACTCGAAGACATACCGAACTCACGTGAGACCTGTAGGTTGGTACAGATCTGAGTTCCCACTGAAAACGAGGAATACGGAGCCAATATTCACCGTAATAGAAAACTAAAATGCTCCGTTGAACTTCGGGAATTAAACTGCTCAACTACGTCTGTAATGACGACATCCGAAAATGCTATAGAATCTAACCTATCCAGGGTAAGATGGGAATATGGCAGCATAGATGATTTCAACATGTGATAAGGGCCGACTATAACACTGTCGTAAAACTTGCTTTTTTCAGTAGAAGTCGCCGAAAAGTTAGGAAGGCCGACGATGAGATAGACAGATACTCTGCACAATGTTCTCTGTAAAACCCGCCGTCACACCGGACCAAGTTTGTGATCGTGCCAAGTGGAGACAGGAATGTATTATTATGGACCACGCCGTAATTAAGAATTAATGCAAAAGAAGAAGAAGAAAGTGAAGAAGAAGAAGAAGAAGAAGAAGAAGAAGACGAAGAAGAGCGTCATGTCAATGAATAAATTAAGTAAACTTTATTAGTCTTCGAAATCATGTGTCTAAATTTTTGAGATGATGATTGATAATTTTTATGATTTAAGTTATTCGGACTACTGTTCTCATCTCGAATCACAACGTTTCGGCCGATGTAACCTCCGGCCTGTTTCAGGTGTATCTTTTCGAACTCGGAAATATTTATGTCGAAACTTGGGAATCCGGACGGAATTTCGAACGGATCCCTTTATTTAATCCACGGTGCTTGCATGCTCACTGGGAGAAGTCTTCAATAATTCGCAATTCTTTGTATCTACCGCACTGATGATTGAACCTTCACCTTCAGATGACTATCACTTAGAATCATCTTATTATATTTTGTTGAAAATGAACATTAATTGATATAAAAATCTTGCTTACTGATGAACCAGCTATTCGACAGCGTTGAGATCTGATGTGGCTGGCAGCGCCACCATCATATTTTCATCTTTGATGTCGTATGAGCCTGGGAAAGATTTTGCAGCCTTGCCAGAGTTAGTGAGGTCGTTGTTATTCAAGAAGGTGAAAGTCCTAAGACGTGAAGGCGGTATATCTTCGAGCCAAAGATTTAGGGCATGTATAAGTGGATGGGAATATGCGGCTGAACTCACTTTAACTAACTTCCTGCATTTTGATTGGACCAACAAGCCTGTCTTTATTGATACAATTCCATAACATAACGCATATTGGTTGTTTACGTCGTAAGGGTTTGTAGAGCTCACATTCGTAGCGCCAAATCCGTCAAGTGTCACCCTGGTTCCTTCAGGAAATAGAAGACAACTTATGGCAAACGTCATGTACATCCAAGTTCATGAGTCTCAAATGTATGTGATAGGGAATAGAATGAGTAATTTTCAGTCATGGTATTCTCGATACATGAGGTAATTGAGCTACAATGAAATTAGATTTGCTTGTATATCCATAATTAACACGTAACTTAACGCTAATGTTCTTTTTGGGCTACAGTCTTTGAGAACTTGCATCATTTCTACCGTAGTAAATCATCCCACGGGAATCGTCTAACCATATCCAAATGATAAAATAACTCATTTGCAATAATATGAAGTGTTGTCTTTAGCACTTTTCTTAATTATTCCACTCATGTCTAAATATTTAGATATTTTACTTACAACTGCGAAATGCGATTAGCGTGCTTCTCTCTGAAACCATGTAATAAAAGAATTAAAACATTAAAACATAAAGAACGTTAGTAATGATAATAAAAACTTAATAATGTTGTTGATATACCATACTAATAATCTGGTGTGAATTTTATTGTAACTGATTCATCTAACGCCATGAAATGATATATTCGCTACTATAAAACTATTGACGTTGTGATGGGGATGTATATTCATCAACGTTTCGTCTTCATTTCAAGAGTTCTATAGGATGATTGGTCTGAAGAAATAACACACAAGTACGCATGTTTGAAATTGCTGTTTTCGTTTTCCATTACGTTGGAATATTATTTCCATATATATATATATATATATATATATATATATATATATGGGAAATGAAAAAGAAAAAAAACAAGAGAAATTTTTATATATTCATCAACGGGGCGTCTTTATTGTAAGACTTACTCAGGATGGTAATTTGAAGAAAAATGTCATGCAAGTACATCTAGATTTTGGGTTGACATGATCAGGTGATAAGGATAAATTTAAAGCTAATTTAAACAGACATCTACTGCACAACTCCCAAAACACGATGACCCCAAAAACCTACACAATAATTCTCTGTATCCCCATACGTCTACAGTTGCCACATGCTTTGTTTAGGTGAACTTTGTTAAATATATATATATTTGGCAACCCAAAATTACGATGTACTTGCATGACATTTTTTTTCAAATTACTATCATGAGTAAGCCTTACAATAAAGACGAAACGTTGATGAATATATAAAAAAAAATTCTTGTTTTTTTTTCCTTTTTCATTTCCCATTACGTCGGATTACTCTCATCTTTCCTTTCTCATATATATATATATATATATATATATATATATAGACGTAATATGATACAGAGAATTATTGTGTAGGATTTTGGAGTCATCCTGAGTTGGGAGTTGTGCAGTAGATGTCTGTTTAAATTAGGTTTAAATGTATTCATATATATATATATATATATATATATATATATATATATATATATATATATATATATATATATATATGGGAAATTAAATAGGAAAACCCAAAAGATGTTTTTTCATGTATTCATCAACGTTTTCTCTTTATTTGTAAGACTTCTTCAGGATGATAATTTTGAGAAAAATGTCATGCAAGTAAATAGAAGTATTGGGTTGACATGATGGGTTGATGAGAAGAAGTAGTAGCCACTACTGGGAGCGCAGGACCAAGGTCCGGGCTGAGAGAAGTCGGTGGCAGAGAGTGAAATGAATGTGGATGGCTGTGAGTGAAAAAGGGGAGAGGTGGGAGTGTTATTGAAGTTGTCTTAGGGTCGGAGAGAGGGGAGGGAGTGCTGAGCTATTTTCGTGGTGAGGTGAACATGGATTTTAGGGGCTGGGGAAAGAGGAGGTAAGGGGTGAAGGTCTGTGTCTTTGGTGTGTAGGTAGTATCATAGTTTTAGAAAAAGATTTGAGACAATGAAGATGATTTGAAAGTAGGCGGGGTGGGTGGGTAAGAGTGTGAAAGAAGTAGTCGAAAGTGTGAGCTGGCTGAGGGGAGAGGGGAGATTTTGTTGTGGTTAGGTGTGAAATTTTTGTAGGGTAGGGGTATTGACCAGCTGGCTATCTCAGGAATATGTGAGTATAAGTAAGTTAGAAGGAAAGTGTTGAAATGTGCTGTGAATATGACAATGAGGGGAAGGAGAAAGAAAAGAAAGAGAAGGAGAAAAGTGATATTATTTTTGGTGATAAATAGGTGAAATGTAGTTTTGTGCAGGCAGTGTTGATGGTTTGAAATTAAATTGAAGGAAAAAGGGGTTTAAATATCTAAACATTTGTGAGGATGTCTAGATTGTGTTCAATGGTGAGGCTGTTATTTGTGGTTAAGTGGTTTAGATTCGTGGTGAAAGAAAATGTATGTGGGGAGGGGTTTGTGTGTGAGTGAGATATTTAACTTAACCTAATGATTTCTGGCGGGAATTAAACATGGATAATCTGTGCCACTTACTTGACATATATATCCATACTACTACTAATCTCTACTCGCGTATTGAGCACTGTTGTAGTAAATACTGCAAATATATTATATCACCGAATAAAATGCTACGTGTATATACAAGAAATTGTATAATTCTTAACTTTTTGTTTACTTAACCAGAAGTGAAATACATTATGAAAGTGGGAAGAGATTACAAATTTAAAACGGGTATGCCGGCACGGAATGCATAATGCCAAAGAGCTGATAAGGAATGAATAACATAAATCTTTTGGGAGTGACTCTATTTTCATGTGTGATTTGTGGGTGGTCAACGTGTGATAGGAACGGAGAGGCAGGGTGTTTTCTCACAAGTTACGAGTCAGAGATTAGATGACAAACACTGATAATAGTGACCATATCTGCAGTCTTTTAAGTTTTGCATACGTTGCTTCGTAAAATTTGTTTTGATTATTTCTGGGTTAGATTACGTCTTAGGCGTAAGCATTCTACCATGATTTATTGATTTTATATAAACTTGTAAAAAGAATATTTATTTAACCAAGTCTATTCATATATATGTACACACACACACACACATATATAGTTTGAATGTCTTATTAGACAGTATCCTCGAGTGTCTTCGGTCTTTCTGTACAAGGGTTTGTCAGTTTCACGTGACATGACGATACTTCCCCCTACAAGGAAACCCTGACTAAATATTCAAAATAACATCGTATTCAAAGCCTCAAATATAAATATCCCTTCGACACGTCTATACACTGGCTCATGCGATGAATGGTGCCTCTTCTACAAGTCATGTTACCTCAAGTAACAGCACTTAGCTGGATACTCAACCAGACTACATAGATTCTTGTTCTAGAATTCGGTAAGACCAAGACACCACAAGATATATACAATATAACATAGTTAACTGGTCAATTGGGGAGAGTAATAGTAATGTTCTTAACTTCTTTACTAACTCAACGTTTGATATGTAAAGGAAAACTTAAATGGAATATCGATGATTCTCATGTAGATATCAAGTGCTAGTCCCTTGATTTCTGAAAACTTTGACTGAAGTAAAATATAACAAATGTATATATATATATATATATATATATATATATATATATATATATATATATATATATATATATATACACAGGGTTCAAATCGTGCGACTAGTTTGAAAAATTATCTTTACACTGGCAATTCCGTGAGGATAAAACGTGCACGTATATACATAATTAAATATTTATTATTAAATAATGTGTGTTCGCCCTTATTTGAGCTTGGATCTTTGTGACTAATATTAATACAGCCGTCAAAATCATAGCTTTAAATGCGTGTTCATTGATTGTTAAACATCGGTTAGGCGTCGGGATTTAAGTTTAAACATGACTTTGTTCTGAGTTCGAATCGTGCGACAGTTTGAATAATTATCTCTCAATTGACGATTACGTAAGGATGAAACATATACGTATTTAGATAGTTAAATATTTATTATTAAAATGATTATATATATATATATATAATTTTTTTTTGAAAAAAACATAACAATGGTGGTGTAAAATGAATAACATTTATTTAATCTTAGCTTTCGAGAATATACTACTCCTTTTCAAACAGTGTTTTTCTTTTCTTCTTTTGTTTATCGTCCGATGGAAATAGACTTTTTGGTCAGAAAATCACGTTATGTCTGCAGGCGAGGTGACGCCGGTTAGAATAAGAAAGGGTATTTAGACAAACCGGCGTCACCTCGCCTGCAGACATAAAAAGGATGAAATACGGGAGCCTCTGTGTAGCTTAATTGACATAAATATATTTTCATAACTTACTATATATATATATATGTATATAAATATATATATATATATATATATATATATATGAAATAATTAGGAGCCAAATTAACGATGTGTGCTTTAATTAAATAAAATATGTGTATCAGTGAGACTACTGTTTTAATCTTTGATATTATTTCTACAACGTTTCGGCCGATGCAATCTCCGACCTTCTTCAGGTCCATCTTGTGGAACTTGGGAATCGTTCTGTCTAACTCGGTAATATCTAAGGAATGTCGAACAGAACCTTTTATTTACAATGGAAGCTTGCTCTTGTTCCGGGTAGAAGTAATTGATAACACTGGACAACAAATTTCAGAAAAAAATTATTACTGGAGTAAAGTGATAAGGCTAATTTGGGTACGCTGATTTCAAAAATCATAACCGTTTTGCTGTATCACGTCAGGATTTTGAGATTCAGAAATAGTCCCATTGCCTAGAAGTCAGGGTTTCAATGAAATTTACAAAAATTCATTTATTCATTTATTTCATCATAAATGCTTCAAAATTATAGAAATTACAGAAAAACTCTACTAGAATGTAATTAAAAATGCTTTAAACATTTAGCTTTGCGTTTGTGCTTCTCTGTGTCAGTTTCACGATGCAGGAACCAGCAGAAGTCGCCCATCATGCTCGGGTTGTGCCGTCCTTGGTAACGCGTCTCCATGAGTGAAATCTCTTGGTGGAATCGCTCGCCGTGCTCGTCCGAGACAGCTCCCAAGTTGTCAGGGAAGAAGTTCAGGTGCTGGTGTAGGAAATGGATCTTCAGGGACATCCTGGGGCTAAGTTTCCTGAAGGACTCCAGCAGCTGCTGCACTATTTCTTCATAGTTGTCCGCGCGCTCGTTCCCCAAGAAGTTGTCCGTCACAGCTTTGAAGCTCCTCCACGCTGCCAGCTCTTTGGGGTTTTGAGTTATCGGAAAAGTTTCGTCCTTCATTACCTCTCGGATTGGCGGTCCAACAAAGACACCAACCTTGATCTTAGCCTCCGACAAAGTGTTGCCAAACTTCTCCTTCAGGTATAAAAACCCACGCCCATTCAGATCTATTGCCCGTACAAAATTCTTCATCAAGCCGAGCTTTATGTGGAGTGGTGGAAGAAAAATCTTGGCTGGGTCGACAAGGGCGACATGCTCCACGTTGTATCGACCAGGTACGTGCTCCGTCCGCTCTTTCCAATCAATCTTCGTCCAGTGATTCTTGTCGTCTCTGCTATCCCAGAGACAAAGGTAGCACATGTATTTCGTCTAGCCTGACTGCAGCCCTAACAACAGCGCCACCACATTCAAGTCTCCGCAGATGTGTCAGTTGAAGTCATTGTACTTGATGGAATCAAGCAGCTGCCTCATAGTCTCATAGGTCTCTTTCATGCCGAACGCGTGAGCCAGTGGGACTGATGGTTTCTTGTTGCCATTGTGGAGCAGAACAGCCTTCAAGCTGTTCTTCCCCGAGTTGATGAACAGGCGCCAGTCTGCAGGATCGTGATCACACCCAAGTTCTTACAACAAACCGTTGATGTCACTGCAGAATGTCATCGTGTCTTCCATCTAAAAAAAACTGAGCCATGTCGCTGTGACGTGCTCTGAACAAGGATATCTTGGTGTTAGGTTCAAGTAGATTCCACTGCTGCAGCCTTTATCCAAGCAACTCTTCCTTCGCCTTTTGCAGCGAGAGATCTCTTACAAGATCATTTAACTCTCTCTGGTTCAGAAGGTGTGGTTCTTGTTCTTGAGTGTCGGGTTCAAAAGGTTCATCACCATCTTCTTCACCACTGCTTGCAGTTATGTTCGGATCAGATGGACATGTTGGAACGAGGTTCTCGTCATCATGAGGCACATGTTTACGAGGAGAGACGCAGTCAGCGTACTTGATGTGGCCTTTATTCTTCCTGTTGAAGCCGGCGATGCTTGTGCAGCAGAAATAACAATCATCATGATGATTCTGCGGCTCACGCCATATCATGGGCACCGCAAATGGAATGCTCGCGCGCTTGCCCACCAACCACTGAGTCAATGCTGAGTGGCAGCTTGTGCAGCAGATGTGTGGTGCCCAGCTCTTTTCTTGGTCCCCGACCTTACACTCGAAGTAGTGAAAGTAGGCGGCCTTCATTTTCACTGCTCTAGATACACTTCGCTGTTGATCTTTTTGGGTAAACCGACCACAGACATAACAGAAGTTGTCTGGATGATTGGTACAGGAACGTCTACTCATGTTTAACTGAAAGAAAGAAAGAAAAATTAGTAGTTATATAAGTACGTTATATCGTAGTTACGTAAGAGGTGGTAGGCTACTTCTAGGCAATGGGGGTATTTCTGAAACTCAAAATCCTGACGTGATACAGCAAAACGGTTATGATTTTTGAAATCAGCGTACCCAAATTAGTCTAAATCAATTTACACATCTCCAGTAGCAAACATGTTGTTGTCACGTGTAATTAGTACAGCCGCCTTGGGGATTGAACCATCAACCTCCAGCAGACTGAGTGTTATTTAGTACTTAATCCGTTACGCCACGGAACACTGCGGACAATTCTAGTATAAATTTTAAGAGCTTGTAACTTATTCCTTATTTAGATGTGTAGTCTTACTACTTATTACTATATATGTCTAGATACTACTATATATTACTACATATAAATATATATAGAGAGTGAAGTATGTAAATATATTTATTGCAATTAAGCTACGCAAAGGCGTCAGTGCTTTATCCCAGCAGGGAATCGTCATGCCAAGTTCAGAGATGTTGTTACTGTTTGTATTTATATATCCACGTGGTGTTTAGTCTAGCTTACTAACCAATTAAAATCGTTCTTATTCTCTCCTATGTGTTAATGTTTCCAGTAGACAATGACTGAGCCTCTCTCAAACAAAGACCCGGCTAAGCATTACTTAACATAATTTTCTTTTGTTTTTTTAGGTGCGACACATTTTTTTTGTGAATGTATCGATAATTATATTTAGCACGTACGTTGCTAAAATTATTTATTTTCTATTTAATGTGTTATTCATTGCTACTTGAGCCGTTAGGTTATCTTTAACCTTTTTCTTTATTTTTATGTACGTAAAGTGGATTATATGCCTACAGTTGATTGCTATTTTCCTTCTACTGTTTAGTAGGTTCATAGATATTAAATATTTCAAGCTGCTTGTCCAAACATAATTAACACGGATCGTCTAAATATCTACATGTATTGGTCCATCGTACTACTTTCAACTGAATTATTTGCGAACTTCCGCTTTCTTTTAGTTTTCAGTAATTGTTTGCTAGTGATGTTTTGAATCGACGTTTTTTTCCTAGATGTACATGTATGGTTGTTATTTTATTTCTAAGTTTTCGCATCAGGGTTATGTCATTTTTATTGAATAGTTTGTACAAGCGATTAGTTACGGTAAAGTATTTTTGATTAGATTCATGAATTTCTTGCAAAGCGTAGTTTTAGCATTTGGTTATAGGGTGGTGTATACTAGATAATATTGCTCTGTCTTCTATTTTTATTTGTATTAAAGGTATCGATACTCTGCTTCTCATATTTAATCTCGATATTATTTTTATACCTATATTTTTAGTAGTAAATGCTGCTTTACGTCTTAAATAAATGTTACTTGCTAGGGTTATTACTAAGCCTACTAGCGATAGAACCACAAATATGTTTTATCATTAATAGGGAGTGATTAGACTTCGGGTTTAGGTATATTAGATTGGTGTTACCATTCAGGTATGGCTCGTATATAATTTTATTTACTTTGAAAGTGATATCTGAAAAGTGAGTTATTATACTGTTAGCTAATAAATCTACTCTTAGGCGTGCTTTTTTTCCATACTTATAATTTTCTTGAAGTGTTCACGCTTGACCTTGTTGGTCCCCCGATTTATAAAATCGGGAGACTTATGTTTTGAGGTATGTCCGTCCGTCCGGATTTTTCTCCGCAACCATCCATTTAATTTCTCTGAAATTTTGCATGAAGTTGTAACTTTGGTCAGGTTAGAAAGTTACATTCTCCGATTTTTGTAAAAAAAAACATGGTTAGCCCCACAGGGGGTCCTAAGGCCCCGAAATGGCAAAAAATGACATTTTTTGCCCCTAACTTTTTATTCATCCATTCAATTCCTTTGAAACTTTGCCAAAATATGGAGGCAATTGTTCCTAATAGAAAATAAGTATCGCTGACCTTGGAAAAAATCTGGTTCGCGCCCCCAGGGGGTCAAAAGCCAAAAAATGACCCTTTTCTCCTATAACGTTTAATCCATCCATTCAATTTTTCTGAAACTTGGCCAAAATGTAGAGGCAATTGTTCTGGATATAAAATGAGAATCCTTGACTTAAGAAAAATTCTAGTTCGCGTCCCCAGGGGGTCAAAAATGCCCCAAATTGCCCAAATTTATTGCATTTCACACTCGAGTCACATACAGAGGTGGACCATGCACGCGCGGCTAGTTAAAATATGTTATTATAGACAATGCGTCATATCTATATGGGCCGATATATGTATAATAAAATATATTACTGAAAGTATATTTGCAACATGTCACTATTGATATAAATATATATAATTTTGTGGAAATAACCACAGCAGATCCTATTCCTCTGCAAAGTCCACGTCACCATGGCCAAAGAACAGGAGTTTGTCATTTTAGAGTTTATTTATTGGTCAGTAGTATTTATTAAAACATATCTTTTATATTTTTGATAATATGGATTTTATGTTTGGATATATAGGTATATATCTCAGCAAACTCTAGGGCGATGTGGAAGAAATCTTTAGATATAAATTGATAAAAATTTACGATGTCAAGTTGTAGTAAGATACATTTATTGTATTTTCGATATTATTAAACCGGTGCTAACTCATTGGTTAAATTCGAGCTATTTTTTAGCTGTGTCTTAATTCTTGAAAGGATTGTTTTACTAATATTTTAGTGCGGATTAATGAAGCGAGTTCTAGGGTTATTCATAACTTTTGTTGTATTTTAATAAGATATAAGCTTCGTAAGCAATTCGTAATTGATCAGTGATTTGTTAAATTTCAGCATATATTATATCCATGTAGTTGAATATATTTGTATTTATTTTTTGGCAATTTTTTTACTGTGATTAATTTGTTACACTCTTGTTTATATATTTCCTAGCAGTTACTAGTTAATTTGGAATACTCTTATTTATTTACTCCATAGAAGTTACTGGTTTTATCTGCTTTTTGCAATGGTTGTTTATGTTTCTAAAGATGTTGTCTTTAGAAATCATGATGTTGTTTTTTTACCTCTTAGTTTTCACTTATATTAAGAAAGCCACTTTCTATTTTAATCATGAGTTCAATTCGCGGGGATATTTATTTAGACTTTTGAATCCGTAGGATTCGTTTGTATCTAGGTGTTTATGTTTATTACAGAAGTCTTCTCGCCAGCGCATTCGGTGTATTATGGCGTCGGTTTATCGAATTAATTTTATAATGTATCCATGTTTTCTAGGTGTTGGGATAATTTTAAGTGATATTTCTAGGTTAACTTTTTTATGTTTATTTTCCAAGTAGTGAAATGAATACGTACGAAAGTGCTCAACTACTACTTTGATGTATACAACATAATATTATAAGATGATATGATATATTGTGCATAGATGTTCAGTATTTACTTCAACAGTGATCAATACGTAAGAAGGGTGTAGTAGTAAATACTGAAAATCTATACACAATATATTATATCAGCTTATAATATCATACGTGTATACATCAAATAATAATTTATATATATATATATATATATATAAATATATTAATAAAATTGAAATATAAGCCATATTAGCAATACAAGATTAATTTTTTTTTTTTACATTAATCCAATCAATTTCGGAATAAAATTCCTTCTTCAAGGGTGACCAGTATTGAGTCATTTTTTTTCATCAAAATCAAGAATAAACAAACTTATTTCTTGTATTGCTAATATGGCTTGTATTTTAATTTATTAACTAACCCTTCAATACTTTGAAATTGAACGACTAACCCACACTTTTTCATGACAGCGTGCCAACGCTTCTTTCGTTCGACACACGATTTGAATCATAACCGCCGAAAACAACACTGCGGACACATCGTACCAAAGACGTTTATCAAGCAACAAAGAAATAAGTTTGTTTATTCTTGATTTTTGATGAAAAAAAAATGACTCAATACTGGTCACCCCTGAAGAAGGAATTTTATTCCGAAATTGATTGGATTAATGTAAAAAAAAATTAATTAATTAATCTTGTAATGCTAATATGGCTTATATTTCAATTTTATTAACTAACCCTGCAATACTTTGAAATTGAACGACTAACCCACACTTTTTCATGACAGCGTGTCAACGCTTCTTTTGTTCGACACCGGATTTGAATCATAACCGCCGAAAACAACACTGCGGACACATCGTACCAAAGACCTGTATCAAGCAACAAGAAATAAGTTTGTTTATTCTTGTTTGTTTTTTCATGAAAAAAAAAATGACTCAATTCTGGTCACCCCTGAAGAAAGAATTTTATTCCGAAATTGATTGGATTAATGTAAAAAAAATAATAAATTAATCCTGTATTGCTAATATGGCTTATATTTCAATTTTATTAACTAAACCTGCAATACTTTGAAATTGAACGACTAACCCATATATATATATATATATATATATATATATATATATATATATATATGTATATGTATATATATATATTTTATTGTTATTTATAATCAATTGATCCCATACTGTATTAAATTCTATACTAAGTCCACTTCTGATGTTATTATCGCCCAGCATATAAGAGTAGATGGTTTCAATTTACCACCTCCTATATGTGGTAAGCCATACATGACTTTTCACAGTGTCAACGTATTACGACCTTCCGTTGTTCTTCTAACCTTACTTAAAGATGATTATTTGTATTGTTATTAATAATTATTATTAAGCTACTATCAATATTAACCTTTTCGAGAGGTAATAAATTCATGATTCATACATAAGCCACGTTGCAAGGTTCTCTCCCTTGATAGATCGGAACTCTCTTTAGTAGCAACGTGCTTGTCTTTACATTGAAAGTATACAAAGCGTATGTCTATCAAATTTCAAAGCGAATGGTTACGAAACCAGCGTTCATAACACTTTGATCCGAGGTTACAATTGTCCGACTAGCGAGAAGGCTACATAACTTCATACTGACGAACGTAAAATGAAAAGGCAATGCATGTATATTCAATAGATTTTAAAATATGTATTAATTAACACTTATATATATACAAATATATATATATACATATATGTATATATATGTATATATATATATATATATATATATATATATATATATATATATATATATATATATATATACGTATACATATATTTATATACCTGTAATAAAGAGCTTGACATATTCAAGTCAGCATGTCCTTTTTTTATACTTTCATTTTATGGAACTATATTCTGAGTTATATTCTATATTCTGGTATCATTTAGTGTAATCTCTTTCCCTCTCCCCCTCTCTCTCTCTCTCTCTCTCTTTCTCTCTCTCTCTCTCTCTCTCTCTCTCTCGTTATATATATATATATGTGGGTGTGTGTGTGTATACAGGTGATGTTGAAGACCACTGAACTGTGCTTTTTCTTTAGTTTTTCGTGATGTATTCTCTTGTTGTCGTGCAAGTGTTCTGATGCTTGGGTTTAGATGATGAAGGAAATACGCTAACACATGAATATTATATCAATAAAATTAACCCATTAAATAAATAAATAAAAATCAAACTAAAACTACGATCGACAACGATCGAAATAATTTGGTGCACTATCAACGATTAGGGGCTCTTATTTATTATCTGCATCCGAGATTAGAAATATTGCACGATATCAAGAAAACATATAACGGAAATTATGAAAAGACAATTGCTTGGTCTTCAACACCGCTTTCTATGAATAATTACATGTTGTCAATATATATATATATATATATATATATATATATATATATATATATATATATTAATAGATTGAAGTCCTCTGAGGATAATATTTTCTTTGAAAACTAATGAGTTAAGGACGTAGTATCACTCCTTGTTTTTGTAACTTTAATAAAAATCTGAATAATTCATCATGTTATTATGTCATTCAATCCATAATTATTATTGCTCTATAATATATATTGAGCTTTGTTTTTATTTCGATAGTCTACTAGTGAAAGATATTATTTTTATCTTTAAAGTATCATCTTATATATATATATATATATATATATATATATATATATATATTAAAAGAGGGAGACTACCAACGACTTTACTTTTTTATTATTTAATTATTGAATGTTTTCAATAATAATGAAAATAATTCTTTATCGCATTTCGTTTAATTATGTAAATATGAATGTTGTTATGTAAAACTACAAATTTATAAAACTTTGTTAATGCATAGCGGCAGAGTATATTTAGATTACAAGCGCGTGATAAATTATATCTGGTAGTTTTCCTAATTTAGCCGCTCATACAGTGCGACACAGACAATTTGGATTTCATACAAGAGTTTGACTTGCTTACTAGACACCAATATGCGAGTGTATTAGGTTTATCTGTACAGGGGTTATTTAGGTTAACCTACCATAAATATACAAACCCCTACAAATAAACCTCGACTAAATATTCAAAATAACATAGTATTCGAAGCCCAAATAAAATCCCTTCAACACGGCTATACACTGGTGTATATGAGGAATGGTGCACTTTCTGAAAGTAATGTTATCTTAAGTAACAACATCTAGCTGGATACTCCACTAGACTTTATGAATTCTTGTCCTGAAATCCGATAAGACCAAGTAAACACACGAAAGATATACTATAACATAGTCAACTGATTAATTGGGGAGAAGAAAAATGTATGTTCTAACCTTCTTAACTAACTCGACGTTTGAGAGGTAAAGTAGAACGTTTATAAAACACTCGAATAGCTGTGTACCTCATTAGAGATCAATGTTTTTCATGGAAATCGTTCATGACAAGGCATTAAGCCACTTGATGTAGGTAGCTCGATGAAATATTACTTCTAGGTTAAAACCTAGCCAACCATAAGTGTCCGGTGGATAGATTCAGACCCAGAAAACAACAATTATTCCCCCTTTGTCAAAAAACATCGCTCATGGAATGTGAGGACTAAAGGACAAAATAAGGGAAGCGAGAGTTACGAGTCTGATGAAAGTAAACCCAAGTTATACCTTTTACTCCCCAGTAAACCTTAAGAAAGGGTCCCCTTGATTTCTAAGAACTTCCACTGGAGTAAAATAAAAAGACAAACAGACATACTATGTTTCTTTTATATGATAGATTATTTTATGTGTTGCTTGCTCCCCATGTACTGAAAACACTGGGGTTTGTGTGTGCTGTTTGATATCACAAAGATAAAACAAGTTAAGAAGCACCAACTGCATGATACACAAATAAAAAAATCATCGGATGAATGACAGTCTTTTCGTTTGCTCTTTAATTTGACTAAATATTTGAGTCTGACATCAGTCTACTATCTCTGGTTGTTGGATGCTCTTTGTGGCAAAGACGAGTCACCATGCGATACGGACGATGTGACAGGGCGTTTGTTCTTGCAAAACATGAATGCAGATAATCGAGATTGGTAGATATTTGAAGTCGAAGTGAATTGATGTGGCCTGACATAAAGGGTAACATATCAATATTATGTATCGATAGTTAAAAGGGTCATCAAGTGTTGCATAGCATGCATTTATTCTGTTTTATTTTCAATTCTGCCATCTCAATCTCTTTTTTCTCTTTATTTATTCATCTATCTATATATATATATATATATATATATATATATATATATATATATATATATATATATATATTAGAAAACTCTTTGAGGGACTAACACGCATGTACACAGATGTATTACAATACACATATATTCATATACAAATATATATACATATATATATATATATTGACATATACATACATATATACATATATATGGATATATATATATATACATGTACATGTATATATGTATATATATATACATATATACATATATGTATATGTACATCTAGGCAGCATCGTCTCTTGCAGGCAAGTATTATTGAATATAAGAGACAATTCATGTCTAAATATCCTTTGGTAGATCCTTTCAATTGTCCGAATTAGGATCTTAGTTTCGGAGGGAAATTGTCTGATGAATTTGCCATAAGATTTTTCTCCCAGGTACTTTCGGACCAATCTTGGTCCATCTCCGGGGGAATGAGATTAATCAGGTATAGACCATGTGTTAGTATTTATAGAAGGTTTTTGGCGTGAATTATGTACTAAGTACGAAACTATATTTGGATCTATAAACATTTTAGAATATTGTTACTGATATTAAAGTTAATTCTATTAATTAGTTTGTTTTTGGTTTTTATATATAGGGCTTCTAATATATGGATTTTTTGTTTGTTAGTACTAAATTCTAAGATTTTGGTATTTTCTACTAAGAGTTTTCTGAATTCCGATCGGGGGCAGGAGTGGTCGTTTGTTAAGTGTTGGGCTATGGCGCTAGTATCAGACAAATGCACCGTCAATCTTCTCGACAAAGTCGTGGTAGTCAAACCTATGTATATGTTTTTTCTTGATTGTCGGAGACACAATCTCCCAAATGACATTTAAACTCATAAACAAGGTTTGTCTTATCCAAAACCCTAATCAAGGTGGGAAGAATTATTTGTGATAATTAGGTTAGTGGTTTTTACTTTATTGTAGAAAATGATCAGTTTTACTTTTTTATCTGGGTCAGTAGGGAATACGTTCTTATTAATAATATTTCTTAGAACTTGTGCATCTATTTTATACTTCTGATGTAACAGGTTAACATAAAATAGTTTAATAGTTGTGTTAAGCGGAGAATTGGATGTAATATTATTATTATTATTATCATCATCATCATCAGCAGCAGCAGCATCACCATCACCACCAACACCAGCAAGATCACCATCATCATCATCATCATCATCATCATCATCATCATCATCATCATCATCATCATCATCATCATCATCGGTTTCGAATTTCGAATTTCTATGGGCTTAGCTATTTTGATAAACCGTCAATTATAAAACACATTTTTCATTGATAATTACCTATATATATGTACATATATCTAATACAAACGCTGAATACATGAAGGTGTTTTTGCCTAAAGTTTTTCTATATACCAATGACACAATGACACAAAATCCATACTAACATATACCTTTATTCTGTGATTATATTATGTTTTTAAAAATGTCTTAATTGTTCTGATTAGCAGTAATTTATAATTATACGAACTCCGTCACCTGAACAGAGTGATTTTAGGTAAAAATAAAAAGACACACAAATTCTGTATTATTCTGGAAGCAATTGACAAAGCGGAAACTTTTTTTTTCATTTTTTTTATACAACTGTTAGGCGAAATAACGAGTATTGTATATTTTTTCAATTAATTTCTTGCAACGATGGCATATAAGGAGTGGAAGCCTGGCGTGAAAATTAAGATACTTCCGATTTTTGTGAAATTTGAACAAAAGGTATTAGACATAAACTAATTAATATTCCAGAAATGTCAGTTGATATGCAGGAATCTAAAGGGATTTTAGTGTGCATATAATGGAAATAAGTTTCCCATTTAAAAATTCAAATGTTACAGATTTGCATTAAATTTAATCAATTGTCACTGAACACCGATAAAGTAATTTTCCTTGAAATTCAATTCCTTCTTTAAAAGCCTTAAGCTTCAACCATAACTTTTAGACATTTTCTTGAATTCAACTCATTTTTCGTTCATGGCATTCACAAATGAACAAACGAACTTCGGGACTTAATTCCAGATTCCATCTCTCGACTGGTCTGCGTGTCTCCAAGTATCCTTACGTCTCACTCTTCTGCCTCTTCGCCAGTCTTTATTTTCCCCGGGTATCAAAAGTCACATGTTAAGCATGATTGGTTTCGAGTATGTGACGTCAGTTTTGTCGTTTTGGACCTGATTTCTAACTGCAGCTTTTGGACAATAATATTCTGTTCTCAATTGAACTTTTTTTTCTTTTGTGTTTACTGATGATTAACAACTTATGAAGGGCCGGAAGCCACTCGAGGATTTAGGGTGTAAAAGATCGTCAGCAGACCGGAGACAATGGGTGGAATAGGCAGAAGCTTCCTTAAGATCAATTGATTATGTAAGAGAACTACTCAACAAGTATTTATTTACATGATACTTGAAGACGACTATGCTGTAGTCGGTATAAAAGTAGACTCGGGGTATCTTGTTCCACAGATCGGATGTTCTCGGAAATCAACTTTGTTCATGGAAGTTCTGTTGTGTTTTTGATACTGAAAGAAATAATGGGATGTACATTGATGTAATTAAAGCTAGACAACGTGTTGATTAGAATGTTTTACAGGGAGGTGTCAGGGATTGGAGCGCAGTCGAGCACCTTTCATAAATATAAAGATACAATACAGAGATGCTATCAACACCTATATTGTGTGAAATGAGATGTAAAGGTGATAAGAGGCCACCCCTCCACTAGATTGCGAAGTCTATTTAGTACTCAACAAAGACAGCAAAGAGTACTCACAGCTGCACCTCCCCAGATATGACAGCAGTACTCCATCATAGGACGTATCTAGTCCCCATCCAGATAGAGAATTGCCTCAAAGGTGAGATACTTTCTGGAGCGACAGAATGATCCGACCATTTCTCTGGCTTTAAAACCTCTGGCGCAACGTTGTACTATTTGAAAAATATTTAATTGTTCTGATTACAAGTAATTAATAATTAGCTGAACAAATCACTGCACTTGTACCCCTTCAACATAACACTAAGCCGAACAACGCGGGGTACAGAGACGGCTCATTTTCCTTAAATTACGCACACACTAAAACACGTGCGTTTTACAAGAAAAAACTTTAAAAGACAATTTTATACAAACAGTAAACTGCTCATTTTCCTTAAATTACGCACACACTAAAACACGTGCGTTTTACAAGTAAACACTTTAAAAGACAATTTTATACAAACAGTAAAATAAACATTTTCCTGTGCACAAAACTCAAGTTTTTCATTGTGGAATTTACACAACTTAATTGAACCACGTTGAATGAATTGTTATGTTTATATGTATTTTTGAGTGCTGGCTTTCTTACTTTTTGTGTTGGTTATTGGCGTATTTTTACTCGTTCTTTCATGTTTAACGTTGAGAAGTCGTCAGAACCCCCACACGTGTATGTTTAATATTATATAACTATTAACACCTACAGTTACATGTGTCGTATTTAAAGACTAACTAGTATGGTTCAATCCAATAAGTGTATGGAATTTTAGACTAGAACTTCTGACCTCTAATCACCACTGACTGAAAGTTCAAAGTTTTAACTATTCTGGCTGGCTTGCTAGTATATATATATATATATATATATATATATATATATATATATATATATATATATGAGGATGATTCGACGTACAGTTGAAAACGTTCGTGAAATGGAAGATTTATTATTATTTTTGGATTTTAATACAAAAAGACCATCAGAAAAATTGAAAAAATAAAAAAGATATAATTACACAGACAAATTCTGTTATTTAAGACAATGTTTGTATATATGTATATATATATATATATATGTATATATATATATGTATATATATATATATATATATATATACTGTGTGTAGTTTAGCAGCATTTTCTCATTTATGAAAATATTATTAAAATAACAGAATTCGTCTGTTTAATTATACCTTCTTAGTTTTTTTCAATATTTCTGATGGTCTTTTTTGTATTTTAATAATAAAAAAAATAAATGTCACATAGATTTTGATTCCATATTAGATTTGTGTAATTCTCACTCTGTAAATACTTTTGTAGTATAATTTTTCATTGGTACAAACATTTAGGCAACATACATGAGCACATGTTCGTGTATTTTATCCTCATATATATATATATATATATATATATATATATATATATATATATATATATATATATATATATATATACATACATATATATATATACATATATATATATGTATATAGAATTTTACTCGAAATTCTCAAATGTCAAGGGGCCCTTTCCTGGGGTACACACTCAATCTTTATATGAGCGGCATAGATATTCGAATATTTTGTTTAAGTTCTTCCTTATTTCTGAAACATTAAGTTCATAAAGAAGGTAACACCATAAAATGTTATTTCTCAAATTGACTAGTTAACTATATTTTTGTGGTCCCTTGGACTTACCGAATTCCAGGATAAGAATTCATCTAGTCTGGTGGAGTATTCAGCTACGTGTAGTTACGCCTTACGTAACATTACTTGGAGATGTACGATTCATCTTATGGGCTAGTGTATAGCCGTGTCGAGGGGATCTTATTTGGGATTCGAATACTATGTTATTTTGAAGATTTGGTCAAAGTTGACTTGTAGGGTCAAGTATACTCATGTCAGGTTGTCCTGGCAAATCTATTTACTGCAGATCGAATGGAATAGTGTCTAGTAGGTAATTCAATCTGTTCAGTGGGTAATTCAAACTCTCTCTATATACGTGTGTGCGTGTGTGTATGTGCGTGTGTGTCAGGAAACGTTTGAGTTCAATAACTAGAATCGACTAAAAGGTTCAAAGAACTTCACACAACACTGCCAGGATCAGATGTAGACACAACATGCGATGTTATCACTTCCTCTATCTGAGAAACGTCACTGGATACCGCTGGAAAAGACAAGCTACCAAGACCGGACAAGCTCTCAGCAAGGACAAACCTACTAAGAGATAAAAAGAAACAGATGAAAAGAGGAGGTACTAATATACAGAACATTGACTATTCTGAAATATTCAAGACCTTAGTCGGCAAATAAATGTAGAAAAAAGCCCATACAACGGGGAAGAACAGCTGAAAGCTTGCAAAAGCTTGGAGAGAGAACAGAGGTGTCCAGGCCACAAAAAATAAACAATGCCTTGGTAAAAACATCATCGCATTTAAACACGACGATGGTACCCTCACAACTGACTTCAGTCGCTTAATCAGAAGATGCGAAGTATGCTACACCGAGCTGAAGAAAACGAACAAACCCCAAGACCAGCCTTTTTACAGACAGAGAGATGGCTGCTACGCTACCACCTTCCATACTAACGTCTGAAGTACGGTCTGCAAAGGGGTAAATTACCAGAAGAGTAAATTGCAGCAGGAATTCTCCAAGATGGGGGTGAACCAATTGCAGAGATTTTCATCAGCTTATACAACAAATGCCTTAACAAAGGCAAAATGCCTAGCAACTGGAAGAATGTGTCAGTTACCATTCTCCACAAGACAGGATACTTCAAAGATAATAAGAACTACAGGCCAATAAGTTTACTTTCGATTGTTTACAAAGTATTCACGCATATTCCAAAACGAATGCAAAACACATTTAGCAGAAATCGTACCCAGAGAGCAAGCAGGTTTGCGACCTGGATTTTCCAGCATCGATCACATTCAAGTGGTAAGCCAATTCTAAAAAAGCTAATGAGCACTATATACCACTTTATTTGCCTTTGTCGTCTATAAAAGAACATTTGACTCCATCGAATTCACTCCCATGTGTATAGCTCTTAACAGTCAAGGAGTGGACAGCACTTACATCAATTTGCATCAATACATTCACGATGGAGTCACAGCAACTTTAAAACTCTAACAAGATTACAAAGCATGAACATAGAAAGAGATACTAAAGAAGGCGACAACAGTTCACCAAACTACTTTGCATCCTGCCTGCAAGATTCGGTGATCACTAAAATTTACTGTGAATAAAGAGGTATCAATATAAACGGAGAATATTTTACTTATCTAGCATGTGCCGACGATGTCATTTCATAAGCCGCACACTTCAATAATAAAGCGAGATTCTAAACGACATTGACAATGATAGCCATATGTTCTTCTTCGGGTATCAGGTCTGTTTGCAAACATCGATTATCATGGCTCACCATTCTTCTCTGCATTCAGTCTTTTTGATTAGATCTAGAGTCGTGATTCCAGTGACACTGTTAAGGCCATCTGTGAATTAGATACGCTGACTTCCTCTACTCTACTCTTTTTGCTGTCGATTTTTCCTAATATCAAGCTTTTCTTCAATCCGTCTGCCCGCATTATATGGCTGAATAACGTCAACTCTCCGGCGTGGATAAGTATTGAGAAGCGATCTGTTGTAGTCAGCCTTACGTATGACTTTTTCGTTGTTCTTCCTTTGTGTCCATGAGATTCGTAGAATTCTTCTTAGAAACCATATATCCGCTGCTTTTAACCGACTTTCAGCCACTTTGACAATGTCCAACATCCGGAACCGTAAAGTAGAATTGATCATATGTACGCCTTAAAGATTCTGATTTTTGTGTTCATATCTTTGTTTCTGTTTTGAAAGATGCCTTTCATGCTATGGGAAGCGGATTTTGCCATTGCGATTCGTTTTTTGGTTTTCGCGTCACTTTTACCATTCGACGTAATATTACAAACCAAATAGTTGAATGTATCAACTTGTCTAATGGTCTCGCCGTTGGATTTGATGTTGCATGTTGGTACTTCAGCCTTTTTGTAGATAACCATGCGTTCTGTTTTTTTACCATAGAGCTGGTCTTAAAATACACACTGGAAACCCAATGTCAAGTTAAACAAATCTATCACAAAAGCCTCAGTCATAGTGAACGGTGAAAATGTCGAGATAGTTGACATCTATATTTAGGGAAGATTGTGAGAAGCAACGCTGATATCATGTCTGAAATCAAACGGCGAATTGCGCTTGGATGGACAGCTTCTTCCAAAGTCGACAACATCATGAAGCGTAGAATCTTCACTATGAATATTAAATGGAAAATGTTTAATGAATACATCATACCTGTTAAGGCATATGGTAACGAGACATGGGTACTTAATAATGCAGCAAAATACAGTCTAATAGTAGCACAATGCAAAATGGAACGCATTATGCTCGGCATCAGTCTACGAGAAAGAAACAGAAACACATTGATCAGACAGCAAACTGGCGTAAATGATCTCATACTCAACTATACAAATGACAAAACATAGATAGGCAGGCCACCTTTCGAGATATAGATGCAACAGGTGGGCACTTAGAGCGACATAATTGATCCAGAGGCAATGGAAAAGAGCAAGATGAAGCCTAAAATTCCGTTGGAGAGACTACCTCGAAAGCCAACTGGGAGTGATGATGATGATGATGATGATGATGATGATGATGATGATGATGATGATGATGATGATGATGATGATGATGATGATGACGACGACGACGACGACGACGATGACGATGATGATGATGATGATGATGATGATGATGATGATGATGATGATGACGACGACGACGACGACGACGATGATGATGATGATGATGATGATGATGATGATGATGATGATGACGACGATAATGATGATGATGATGATGATTACTACTACTACTACTACTACTACTACTACTACATATCAATTAATAAATATTCCCGCTATTAAAGTTTCTTTGGAGTTTTAAAGAGATAGTATGGGGCATAATACGGGAATAATCTCCGCTTTTAAAATTGAAATATTTCAGAGTTGTATTGAATTAAGTAAATAATAATTATTAAACTATAATTAAGCGAGATTCGCGTCATTTCAATTTCAGTTTAAGGCCCTTTAACCTTAAGCCTTAATGTTTAGATGATAAGGTTTCGATCATTATGTTTTGATTTTAATATTTCTAATAGGACACGAAAGTGATATAAATCTTTTCTGTTCGAGAAAATTAGTTCCACTCGTATTTTCGAATATACAAAATGTCTACATATATATATATATATATGTATATATATATATATATACATATTTATATATATATATATATATTTATATATATATATAAGAGGTTTATTTAGCTTGCTTGAAACAATGTTTACTTGTATATAGAAATGTCATACTTAGAAAGCAATATAATGCAGAGGTGTGACGGATAGACACAAGTTGAAGCAAATAAAACATATAATATTTGAACAAGTTAAATTGTTTCAACCTTAATAAAATGTATAGATACACACACATATATCTATCTATCTCTCTCTGTATATATATTTATTTACTTATTTATTTACAAACAGGCATATATCTGTCTATCTACACAATGTTACAATGTTATGTAATGCCTGTATCAAAATAGTCTGGTGGAAACTCTGTATGATATACTATTTCGGGAACTCTTCCCTTCTTCAAAACCGTGCCCAACTCAAGTTTAAACAAGTATATATATATACATGTATATATATATATATATATATATTCTAGCAAATATATGCTTCTCCAGTCGCATATTTTACTCATATATATATATATATATATATATATATATATATATATATATATATATATATATATATATATATATAAGCGTGTGTGTGTTAACCCTGTATTAAACGTGTTGTATTTCATAAAAAACACATTTTTGTGTAGCATACTGAAATCCAAATCGACCTCTCTGAGCGAAAATCAACAGGAAGCTCAAATACGCATGCACACTCTTATAGCAAGGAGAGTGACGTCGACCAGCGATCAATGGTTGATATCATTTGGGCTCTGACAGTCTAATTATCCTTTCCAACATATTAAAATTACTTACGCTATAAATCGAGCTAATACTTGGTATGTCTTTACATCACGAGTCAGTAGATCTATTAAGCCCATCTAACCCATACATATATATATATATATATATATATATATATATATATATATATATATATATATATATATATAAATATATGATACGGTGTTTCAATCTCTTTCAATTTCTGTCTCATTTTCACGCATATACTGATTACTAAAAATGTTACCATAGAAATGAAATAAAACAAACAAACGCAGACATCTTTTTTTCTTGTTTGATTTTTCCTCAGATAAACACTGACCCAACCTCTTCATGGATAAACCAACAGAAAGCTTTATTGGCGCATGCGTGCTCGTCCAGCATGGACAATTCCATCAATCAGAGATCAATGGCTGATATCCTTTTGACCCCTGCCAGTTAATTATCCCTAGAAAACGATGAGAACGCCTTCCAATTACTTACGCTATTAGTCACACCGTGTTATCATCAGAGACAATGGCCCTTTTTCTGGCAATCTACGATGTGAGACAAAGCGTAATAAACTAACCGGAAGTTATCGTTTTCTATGTTTAGGAAACCGATTTGGGGTTCTTTGTTTCCTGATATGTCGTTCTTTGTATTCTACGGTGTCCATTGTTTTTACTTGCTAAAGAATAGGAATCGTACGTAAAAATATAGTATTGTCATATATTTAAAAGAAGTATACTATCATTATTATTGCCATCATCATCATCATCATCATCATCATCATCATCATCATCATTATTATTATTATTATTATTATTATTATTATTATTTGCTCTTATCTTCTTCGTATTATCTTTTCTATCCAGGTTTCCACAAAAGATCTGGGATCAGAAATACCGCCATTGTAATCCCACTGCACAATACTGTGCGCCGCCCTAAGACATACTGATATAAACAAAGACAATTACCGCACACGCCTATACAGAATGATATCCATTCAAATATTAGATATTTACTTGCCTCTCCATTGACTTAAGTTATACACAATGTGTACGTTTAATGTGGATATATCCGGCTCCCCAATATGAGGCACTCTAAATTGAACAAAACAAAACTTGCTCTAGTCGAGAAGGATTTCTCATTTTTTACCTTTGATAGAACAGATAGTACACCTTGAAACAATAAATTCTCCCAAAGCAGTAAAAAGTAATTTTACAAATCAGGCTCAACTATATCCAAAAAAATTGCCGAATGGAGTTAGGGTTAGGGTTTAGGGTTAGGGTTAGTAATCCTCTGTCTTTCTCGCTTTCTTATTGAATTTTGTCTTCGCTAGCTGCAGAATACGGACTAACATGGCTGAGTGTCTTCCAAATTCTATGATCTTGGTTTATGTTCATGTTCGTACATTCACAAACCTTGTCTATTTAGCTTTTCTTTTGTCTACCTTTTGCCCGGCTTCTTTTTTGTTATGCCTCCAACGCATATTTTGCATAGCCATAAACTGGGACGCTTAACGTGACCAAACAATCTCAATATTTTACATTTGATGACAGAGCATATTGATGGGATGCCAGTGAATTTTCGAAACTCTACAATACTGATGTGATTAAATAGTTTATGATCTTCATTAGTGAAGTAGAAACTTTCCGAATTTCTAATGTAATTTTACAGTCAAGCTGCCACATTCAAGTCTGTATAACACTACATGAAGGGCATATGAGTAATACATATTCGCTTTCAGTCTGTATGGTATGCGTTTAGAGGTTAAGGGTGGTTTTGTTTCTTGTGAAAGCGACCCAAACTAAGCCGATTATGTGATTTACAGCTATTTGCTCTTAACTAGACCCAATAACCCATTCGTTTCTGCACTGTTCTTTTCGTGCTTTTATTATTTATCCATCATTTTTATTTTAATAGTAATTAGATAACGTATTTACTATGGAATACTATGCTAACAATATTTCTAATGCTTTAAAATGAATGGAATAAGATGAGTAATGAGACAGCAAAAAAACAAAAAATCATAGAAACCAAATTAAATAAAGGACAGCTTAGTTAAACCCTCTCAACACTTTCTAAAAGAAAAGAGACTGGAATATTGTTGGTTTAGAACCGAAAAGAAAAAAGTTAATATCTTAAAAGAAATGAGACGTCAGTCGAAGTAGATGAAATTGATTGAGTTAGCGAGTAGAGCGTGTATTTCGGAGATTTAAAAAAATGAGGAAGTCAAGGACAAAAATAAAAGTAAAGAGTCTTAGAGGAAGTTAAAAAGGTGACTGGAGTCACTCACTAAACTGTTGGTTCTCAAAATGATCCAGAACCTCGTTCACTTTCCCTAGTTATGGAACACGTACTCAGCTAGGAAGCTGGAGAAATGTTTGCTGTGCTTGTTAGAATAATGGTTTCTATTTCCTCCGGAAGTGGCAGCTATTAATACTTCAAAGCATACACAGAAGTCTGTATCGAAGTAAACGTGGTGTTAAAGAGGTGTCATTCGGTCTTTAGAAAATATCAAAATACAATCATCACGCTTTCTGCTGCGGTGAGAGGTAAAACAATAAAATTATAACAAAATCAAAAATCACTTAAATCACTTCAATAGACACACATAGAAAAAAATGTATTCATATTTTGAATTGACAAAACCTTCCTTAAACGTGGTCTGTGCTTGTAAAAATAGTTGTATTTCCTGAAGTTATGGACTGTCAGCTATACTTTATTTGGGTATTTTCTAAATAAAGACAGTGTCCCAAAATGTGTTAAATAACCAGGTTTTCATCAAAAAAGAAAACATTCAACACACCCTTATACAATATATAAATGTATACTCTCAGATTATATACGTCAAACAAAAATGTCATTTTAACTGAGAAATAAAACTGGCGAACCCGTTTTTTGTGATATTTTGTACGATTTTATAGCGAATCTGATAACGTACTTAGCTACGGCATAATCATGTATTCAGACCGGAATCTGTCACATTATCAAAGTTAAAATTGTTTTCCTTAGCGAGATCATATTAATCAGTAGTCACTATATTTGCTGTTCAGACGATGTCATTGTTTTAAATGTGTGTCAAAGGTGATAACCTACGTACGAACATGAAATACTTTAACGTATTATATCAATATTCTTAAAATATTCGAGGAAAATTCATATATATTTTCAAATAATTGTAATCACGCATTCTATAATCAAGATCAGTGTGTATTTATTTAAATATAGAAACTTTTTTGTAAAATTATAGTACAAGTTGTTAAAATGATATTAATTTCCAGTCTAATTAATGCTATTATGAAATAATCTCGCTATTAGGATAGCGATATTAAATTGGGAACATAAGGTAGTAGATGTATGTATCTCTCTCTATATATATATATGTATCTATATATACATGCAAGTGCACATGCTATATATATATGTGTGTATGTGAATTTATTCATATGTGAAGGTGTAGATTAATTGCCATAAATATATTTTCATAACTTACTATATATATTTATATATATTTTTTCTTATATATATATTTTTTTCTTATATATATGTTATTATATATATATATATATATATATATAAGAAAATGTATTAGTTTGGCTGATATATATATATATATATATATATATATATATATATATATATATATATATATGTTGTGGTGGCAACCACTCATTTGCATATACGAATAACGTTACACTATAAATGGCAAGCCTAGGTTGGTCTTAGTGTGTGTTACCCAAATGCGTTCGTGATTTTCACTTGTTACTGTCTACACATTTACTTTGCGCCGGATTATTGGTTTGTTACGTGTTATTTCTTATTGTTGGACTTCCCGTTATTTTGTTACTTGTTAATATTTGAACTTTCTTGAACTTTTTGTTACGTTATTTTTGAAGCACGGAGTTTTTTTTTCTCCCCGCTTTTTTTTTTTTCCACACTTTTTTTTCTCTTTTCTAGCCTCTAGTGCTTACAAACTAAGATGGCTACGGAATCGCCGAACTCGGAAAGTTCTGAGTGGTCTAAACCACCGAAAGTCCATATTGATGTACGACAATTCGTGGAGGATGCCAAAAAATGTTCCCATATGGTCACAGAGACTGGATTGCTGGTCGATTTGCCGAAACTGGAGGAAATCCAGAAAAGAACGGTGACGCTTTTTGTTATGGATAAAAGAATAAAAAAATCTATAAGAGCCTCTACGGAATTAATACTCAACCTTCTTAACACGGTCGACTTCAAACCTCAACGACTGATTAAATCTAAGGGTTTCAATACTTGGTCGGCCCTTTTCCAGGATGAAGACACCTGCAACAAACTTTCTTTAACCCCAATAATAACACCAGATTATGTACTAAGAACAGAGTACATGGGAAGAAGGCGTTCTTCCGTATCTTTTTTCAATGTGCCCTTCCATGTTAAGGGGGAGCACATAGGCGCTTACTTACTAAAATTTGGCGAAATCACCGACGTAAATCACGAGGAATTCTCGGGAGTATGGAATTTCGAAATCTTTGTAGACAAAAAGTCTTATGATGGAATACCCTATTATCTATTAATAGGAGAAGATAAACTACCAATAATACTCACAGGCCGAAGACCTATTTGTTGGTGTTGTGAAGAGGTGGGACACTTAACAGTGGATTGTCCCAAAAAATGGAAGCAACAATTAAGACGACTTCTGCTTCAAATAAAAAATCGAGAGCAGGAGCTCACATCGATGCACCGCCGGTTATTGGACATCAAATAATCTCCGAAAGCGAAGATTCCAACGAAGAATTCCCGGCACTTCCGACAGCTAAGAAAGGCGAGGATAAAGTAACTGACAAGGAAGGATTGGTCATTGTACCTGGAAAAAAAAACCCGGGACGTCTAACCTTGGAGGAGATAAGGGAAAAGGAAATGTTGAAAAATGACCCCGGAAAAGACTCTTACGTTAAAGCAAAAAAATTGCTGAAAAAAGTAAATAACCCTAAGCCCTCTCCTGACTCTGCCCCTAAAAAAAACCCTAATCCTCAGACCCCCAAATCAATGCCCCCTCCGATAACTGGACCTATAATCGATAAACCGTACAAATTAATCCCTCTGAGTCCCCAAAAAATCCCCCAGACCTTCGCCTTTTGTGTCCCCTGCTAATACCCCCAGAAGCTCCCCACCTGCATCCCCCTCAAAGCATCCCTCCCCTGCACCTTCTCCAGCGTCTCCCATAGAGCCTAGCTCCCCCTCCCCTTCCCCCATGGAAGACATGCCCCCTCACACTCCTAAAAGACATAGGAGTCCTTCCCTAGAGAAAAGGAGATTTAAAAAATCTACTTTTCTCTCGGGAAGAGATATATGTAAAGTTACTCAGGTCCAAATCGACACAGCTAAAAATTTGCGTAGCACCAACCTCATCGGACTATTAAAATTCGATGAGGTTGGTGGCTTATCTATCGAAGAACCCGAAAACTTCCCCAACGCAACATGAGTGGTTACTGTCATAAGAAAAAGATCTGAAGCAAAGGCTCTATGGGATATGTTGGAGGAGGCGAACTCGGCCTTCAATTTTACCCCCCCCCCTCTTGCCATTTTCAAATCCAGCGAATTGATGGAGATGAGAAACGATTGTTTTGGAAGGCTACCTATCAAAATTCACCCTTCCCTGTATAGGATAGCTAAACTAACGTATCCTCAGGATATTGGCGGCATCTCCTATGATGGTCTAATTAACGACCAAATGGGTAAACAGTCATTTGGGAGAGCCGTCGGTATCCTGACCTCTTTTATGTTCGTTTCTCAAACTCAACCCTAAGGCATCTTTATGGCTCTCTATCTAGCAAGTCTAAATGTGCGGGGCCTGAGGGCAAATGATCGCAAGTTTCGTGTCGCTACTGACCTTCAGCGCCTCGGAGTGGATGTATGTTGCTTGCAAGAGACCCACCTGATTTCAGGGGACCATTTGGGTGCGTTGGCTAAGCGTTTTCACGTTTATTCAGCGTACTTTAATTCTTCCGCAAGGGGGGTTTCTTGGCTGGTAAGCAAGACTTTAGATGCGTCGTGTGACCCTTGCTACATGGATCCGGAAGGGAGACTATGTGCTTTGGATATTACCATAAAGGGGAAAGCATTTCGACTCGTTGGGGTTTATGCTCCCAATAGCCATTCTGAGCTTCGTTCCTTTTTTCGGCGAATCGAGCAGTTCTTGAATACTACTCGGGCGGTCATTTTAGCGGGAGACTGGAACGCGGTCCTGGATCCCGATTTAGATCGTAATCGGCCTAGGGGTACTAACACTGATCGGGATGCTATAATATTTCGGGACTTTCTCGATAAGTTTGATCTTATCGACAAGTTCCGGAATGAAAAGCCCCGTGATAGGGTATGGACTTGGACAGCTAGACGCGGTTCCGATTTGAGACAACTCTCGAGTTATATCGATCGGTTCTTAATTAGGGGAGTCGATGTAGGGGTAGTTGAATGTCCTAGTCTTCATAATATAGTTTACTCGGACCATAGACTCGTTCGGGTCCGTGTGAACTTAGATAGACCTAAGCCTAGATTAGATGGTTACTGGAAACTCAACACTTCGTTGTTCGACGTGAAGGGCTTCCAGGACCAGCTTCTACTAACCTTACAGCGGGAATTGACGGGGGCTGTAATTGGGAATAGGAAGTGGGGCCATTTTTAAAAAGTGATTAGGTCCTTTACTGCCGATTTTAGCAGACGGCTCAACCTATCAACTAGGGCAGTTAAAGTGGCACTAGAGTCTAGATTAGATAGGGCGATTGAGGTGGGGGATAGCTCTAGTGTTACTATAATTAAGGCTAAGCTGAATTATTTGGCTATCAAAGAACATCAGGCTTTAGTAATTAGGAATAGGTTAAAAAGAATGTCTGCGGAACCAACAAACATGACCGCTGAACTGCGTGCAGAGGAGTTTCGCCATGCAGCTGATCGTCATATCGCTCGTGTCTCATTACCGCATGGGCGGCTCGTGACTACAAACGAAGGTATTCTGGAGGCTTTTTGCTCTCATTTTCAGGAGCTTTTTACTCGGGAACCTGGTCTGTCTTTAGCACAATTCGACCCCTATTTGGCTGACTTTTCTCGCCTTGAGGCGACCGAAGCAGCTAGGTGCGAAGGTTGCATAACAGAGGATGAAGTTCAGGAAGCGTTAAAGCGGGTCGGCCTTAACAAGTCTCCTGGGATTGATGGTCTGCCATGTGAAGTGTATTTGAGGATGTCGCTCATTTTTGTTCCCTTGCTGACAGTTTTGTTTAATTCATGGTTTAGGAACGGGAATATTCCTCAGTACTTGACCATGGGTTTAGTGAAGCTGATACGCAAAAGCAAAAATGGTGGGGATGGGTTAGATAACTTTCGGCCCTTAACAATGCTTAATGCGGAGTTAAAGATTTTGGCCAAGATCTTAGCTAATCGTCTGCAACTTGTTTTGCCTGGTCTTATTAGCCCTGAACAGACTTGTGCTGTAAAGGGTCGGACCATTCAGGATAACTTGCATTCGATACGCTTGATCATTGATAAAGTCGACACTGAAGCCGCGCTGATCAATTTAGATCAGTCCAAAGCATTTGATAGGGTGGATCATCGGTATTTGGAGGCTGTTTTGTCGGTGGCCGGCTTTGGTCCTCAGTTCCGCTCTTGGATTCGCCTCTTGTATGCGAACCCCGGTGTTAGGGTAGAAGTGAATGGGGTGAGGTCGGAGGCTTTCAGATTATCCAGATCTCTTCGTCAAGGGTGCCCTCTTTCACCGATGCTTTATGTGCTTGTTTTGGAACCCTTCCTTAACAGGCTAAGGGTGAATCCGGTCCTACGTGGAATTACTTTGCCAGGTGCTTGCACTACGTTGAAGTATTCTGCCTATGCCGACGATGTAACAGTGCTTGTAACGAGCAATGCCGAGATTAGTGTCGTCGGCAGAGAAATCAGAACATATGAAACGGTGACAGGGGCCAAAATCAACTGCGTTAAGTCTGTTGGCTTACGCATCGGTGCCTGGAAAGGTGTTTCCTTGCAGGGACCCTTTGGCTGGACAGATAGACCTTGCAAGCTACTCGGCGTCTGGTTTGGTCCTGATCTTCAGCTGGAGAAAAATTGGTCGGAAGTCCTGAAATCGATAAGGGCTACAGCTGGTCTGTGGACCCGTAGAAATCTTTCATTAAAGGGGAGATCGGACGTATGTGCTTCTCACATTTACCCGATTATCCTATATCGTCTTTCAGTACTTCCACTCCCGTCGGATACTCTGCTTGAGTTGCAGAGGGCTCTTTTCAATTTTTTATGGATTGGAAGGGCCCATATAGTCCGTCGCGAGATTTGTTACCTTCATCCTTCTGAGGGCGGTTTGGGTATGCCGAGCATCGATATTCGATGTCACACACTTCGGCTCTTTTATCTAATCCGAATGAGTACACAATGTGAGGGGAACAGTGTCTTCTGGAAGAAAGACGCTAAGAAAGCCTTCCCAGCTTTGAGAAGTGTGCACTTGGACGAGGTTACCCCGAGGTGAGGGCTCCTTCTATCGCGAATGTAGACGCGCATTGAAATTTCTTTTAAGAGTGACAGATGGCCTCTCTGACACTCTGCTGTTGTCCCGCAAGGCATTATATCGGGTAATGGTGAGGGGGACCGTTCGTGAAGATAGGATTGAGGGGCTCGATTTGACGAAGAGGGAGCGTCGCTCAATCTGGCCTTGGGCGCCTGGGTTAAGGTGTCTTGATAACGACGAGGCATCGCTGACCTGGCTGACGATTCGAAATGCACTCTGGGTCAGTAAGAGGCTTCATTCAGCGCGCTTGAGTAATTCTCCGACTTGTGTTAGATGCGGCGACGAGGACGAGACAGTAAGTCACGCCTTCGTTTATTGTCGCATTGTCGTGCCGCTGATTAGGCTTGTTTCAGGCTTCGACAATGGATAGTCAAAAACTTTTAACTTTTTTAAGCTTGCTAGCCGTTATGAGAGTTGCGATTTGGAAGACGAGATGCAAGACAGTCTACGGAGCTGAGACCTACACTCCTCTCGACCTTATTGCGATTTTCAAATATTATCTGAAAGCTCGCATTAGGGCCGAGAGGGTGAGACTCTCTCCGGTTGATTTTGGTGAAAGATGGGTGACTGGTGCGCGACTGTGTAGAACGGCTGGGGCTAGATTAGAGTGGTACTTAGACGTGCCTTAGGCAGAATATTGGGTTCGAAAAACGAACGTAAATTTCAATTAAGTTAGGATTAAGCTGTATATTTTATTTATTCATTGTTAGATTTTTTGTTGAATTTTAAGTTCAACAACTTAGCTAGGGTGTGATTGTTTTCATTACTCCCCCCCCTTTTATTTTGTCCTCTTCCCAACCCCTATTTATTTTCTATCCCTTATCAAATCCCCCTTCCCTCCCCAATTAGGTGACAGATTGTCGATTTGTCGGGATGCGGGTCACCCTTCGATATTTTCGAAGGAGGTGTGTATAAATAAAGCGTTGGGGCCCGCATCAAATCTTTATTTTTTCGAGTTTTCGATTTCGCCCGGCAAACCGGCACCTCTGCCACATAGTGATAGCGGGGGGCTTTTTACTAACAATTTATTCTTTCATGTAAATATTCTCATTTTATTTTTGTATATATATATTTTTAGTCTCTCCCCCGTTGCATATTTTCATATGGGTTTTAAGTAGGTTTTCATAGTATGGACTCTTATGGTGATAGCAATGGATGTATAGCATGAATGTGGTATTTTGGTAAATGATGGTCGCGAGTGAAACTAGCTAAGTTGAGACCGTTTTTAAGTTAGAGTTAACCTATCCAACCCCTCCCCCTTTTTTGACCTTGTGTCACATTTTATATATTTTTACGGATGTAATATTTATATAAATAAATGTTGTGTTACCTAAATGCAACCGGAAGTGACGCCGAAGAGCGTACATGTCCTCCCACCAAGACTCTCTGACTCGACACCTTCATTTGTACATACTGTAACTATACCTTTTCTTTAATACACTTATTATTGCATTCTCCTTGTTGTTTGCGTCTTCATTTTATTCCTCACTAATTATTGTTCAACCTTGCCACCACAACAGTTGGCGACGAGATATGAAGCGTCAAATATAACAGTTTGACGAAGAACTATTAAAAAAAAAAAGTACAATGCAAAGTGTTGACGAGCAAACGGATTTTACGCTAAAGAAAAGTTTCAACTTAAGTGAAAAAAAAAACTCGAACGTGGCAAAAGCGACAATTTACGCCGTTTTCTGGGAATCCGACTTGCAAACGAATGTAAAAGTGAATTTTTGTTTTGTCGCTAAACGACAAATCTGTTTTGTATTACTAAAGGACCAACTTGCAAACGAAAAGCGGATTTTGTTCTGTCTCAAAAGGACAGGTCAGACTCGTATTACGAAAAGCAAGGAAGTAACCTACGAAAAAAAAAAGTTCACCAGTGGATTCTAATTACTGCTCCCCGTTAGCAAAACAACAACTAAAGGAATCTTTTAATTAATAATTTGTTTGGCGGCGGTACTAAAAGGAAATACCATAGCTAGAAATTAAAGCTCAAGGAAAGGATTTTTTTTTTTTAAAGTTGTCACTGGATAACGGATAATACAGTAAAACGTCACGAAAAAAAAAAAAAAAATGGAAGACTTATCAAAAATGTTCATGCAATTTTTACAGGCACAAGCTGACCGCGAGGAAAGACAAAATCAGGCACAAGCTGACCGCGAGGAAAGACAAAATGAACGTTTTGCTAAAACACTGGAACTACTAAAGAGTAATCGAGAAAATGTCGACAGTGTTAATTACTCCCATACAACTATCTTTAATAGTATGGACACATTTAATTATGTGCCGGAGGAAGGAAAGACTTTTGAAGCATACTATACAAGATACGAGGATGTCTTTCAACTGGACTGCAGAAATTGGCCAAATAGCCAGAAAGTGAGCCTCTTACTCAGGAAATTGGGTACAGAACACTGCAAATACATAGATTACATATTACCTAAAAAAACTGCGGAATTAGAGTTCATGGAAGCTGTGAAATTACTAAAAGAATTATTTAATCCAAATATATCTCTTTTTCATAAAAGATGGATGTGCATGAATCTAAGAAAGATGGACAACCAAGATTATTTGACATACGCATCAGTTGTCAATAAAAACTGCGATAATTTTAAGCTTTCGGAACTAACGGTAGAAGATTTTAAATGTCTAATCTTCGCACAAAAATTCCACGAAAAATGCAGAAATACGTAGACGAGTGTTGTTTAAGCTGGAATCTGAGCAAGATTTAACCCTCCAGAAACTAGCAGAGGACTGTGAAAGGGCCATTACACGAAAAAAGGATTAAAAAAATATAGAAGAATCCGGAGTGGCATATGTAAGAAAAGTTAGAAAACCATACACACCAACCAAGAACTTTACAAAGAAAAGCAATCGAAATGGAACGGGATATTACAATCCTAATAACCATAAATATAGGACAGAATATAACAAGCCTCTTCCTAGATATAACTGTAAGAGATGTGCAGAAAAGCATTGGGAATCAGATTGTCCTTATAAGAAAATAAAATGCTACATTTGTAAGAAGGTGGGACACAAAAGCGATTGCTGCAGATATAAAGATTACACCAGAAAGAGAGTACAGCAAACAAAATCAAATACAAAATTAGACAAAGATCGGCGAAAATACGTAAAAGTGGAAATATTTAAAACACCAATAAAGTTACAACTCGACTCCGGCTCCGATATTTCTATTATAAACCTGAATACATGGAAAAAGTTGGGTAAAAAACCAACCGTGATGAAAACGAGTAAATCAGCCCGGACGGTAACTGGTGGTGGTATAAAATTTGAAGGAGAAGTTGTCTTTCCGATAAAATTAAAAGGGATTACGAAGAAATTAAAAATATTCGTACTGAAAAATAGTGAAAATCTGTTTGAAATAGATTTAATTGAGAAATTTGGACTATGGGATAAGCCAATCAATACATTCTGTAAAAAAATAGAATGTTCTTCTCCAACAACAGTAAATATAAAAGACGATTTAAAAGAATTATTTCCTGAAGCATTCACGACTAACTTAGGTCGCTGTAATAAATTCAAGGCCTCGTTTGAACTTAAAGAAAACGCCAGCCCAATTTTTAGAAAAAAGCGAAACGTTCCGTTCGCTGGGTTGGAAAAGATTAATAAATAATTAGATAGATTGGAACAGACAGGAATTCTATCAAAAATAGAACACAGCGAGTGGGCAGCCCCCACCGTATACGTAAAGAAAAAGAATGACGAAGTTAGAGTGTGCGCAGATTTTTCGACCGGGGTCAACTCCCTATTAAAAGATCACCATTACCCTCTACCAAGCCCAGAGGAAATATTCACGAAGTTAAATGGTGGTAATATCTTCTCCAAGATAGACTTGAGCGACGCTTATTTGCAAATACCGGTCGAGGAAAATTGCTCAAAAATACTATGCATCAATACGCATAAGGGATTATACAAATACAACCGATTGCCCTTTGGCATCAAAGTAGCGCCTGCCATTTTTCAGCAAGCGATGGACACCATGCTAAGTGGTATTGAGTGCGCATGTGCATACCTGGACGACATTGTTGTCAGGAGCAAATCCCTACAAGAACATAAGGAACATTTGAAAAAAGTATTTACTCGAATACAAGAATTCGGCTTTAAAGTAAAAGAAAGTAAATGTGACTTTTGTATGAGCGAGATTAAGTATCTTGGACACATAATAAACAAACATGGACGACGTCCAGACCCAGACAGATCTGCGGCAATAAAAAATATGCCAGCACCTGATAACGTAACAACCTTGCAGAGTTTCTTAGGACTCGCAAATTATTATCAATCTTTTATTGAAGGAATGCATAACTTGCGAGCCCCCTTAAATATTCTGCTTAAAAATGATACACCTTGGAACTGGACGCAAGAATGTCAAACCGCTTTTGACAAAATAAAGAGCGCACTAACATCCGAATTATTCTTAACGCACTTTGACACAAAATTAAAAATAGTCGTCGCTAGTGATGCTAGTTCCTACGGCTTAGGAGCATGCATTCAACATATTATGCCGGATGGGTCTAGAAAACCAATAGCGCACGCTTCGAGAACGCTGATAACAGCCGAGAGGGCATATTCACAAATCGAAAAAGAAGCATTGAGCATAATCTTTTCCGTGACTAAATTTCACCGATATAGTAGAAAATTCTTACTTGAAACCGACCATAAACCGTTAGTCACGATCTATGGATCAAAAAAAGGATTGCCGGTATACACCGCAAATAGATTGCTGCGCTGGGGTACAATCTTACTTAATTACGATTTCCAGCTACAACATCTAGCATCAAAAAAGATTTGCCATGCGGATGGACTGTCAAGACTGATACCACAGAAACACAATCTGGAAGAATCAGTCATTGCAGCAATTCGGACAAATGTTGAAGTAAAAAATATGGTAGCAAACATCATAAAGGAACTACCCGTAACTTTGTCGGACATTAAAAGGAAAGCCGAGAAAGACGAATACATAAAGTATATAAAAGAGAAAATTATAACGGACACAAAGGTGCAGGAAGTTTTCTCCATATGTAACGATGTGTTACTGTACAGTGAGAGAGTGGTAATACCCAAAACATTGCAGAATAGGATGTTAAGAGATTTCCATACGGGACATCCGGGGATAAATCAAATGAAGTCGTTAATGAGAAGCTACGTGTACTGGCGTAACATGGACACTGACATAGCAGCAACAAGGAATTTTGCGACACGTTCCGAGTGAAGCACATCACGACTCCGCCGTATCATCCAAGGTCGAACGGCCTTGCGGAAAGGTTCGTGGACACGCTAAAACGAGCGTTAAAGAAATCCATTGGAACACCAACAGAAAAAGCTTTGCAACAATTCTTGCAAGTTTATAGGATCACACCACATCCTAGTACACCATCAAACATATCACCAGCTGATCTAATGTTTGCCAGAAAGGTAAAATCAGCGTTTGATAAACTGTTGCCAAGACAGGCAATTATCCGAAACACTACACACACGAGAAGAAGGAAATATAACTCGGGAGATCGAGTATATTTTAAGTGCTACAAGAATAACACATCTTACTGGGAATGTGGAGTAGTGGATAAACGCATTGGTGATTGTACATATATGATTAAAGGTCCACAGAGTATACATAAAAGGCACCTAAATCAGATAAAAAAACGTCATATCCAAGATGATGATTATACGACAACAGTCGAAGAGGAGGAAACCATAGATATCATATACGAATTCTTTAATTTGGAACCGCCTCAATATACACCTGAACCCCGAAGATCAGGTAAGAAAAGAAAATTTAATGAACCATTGATGGTAAACCCAAAAAGAAAAAGATATTGAAATCTGTGTGACTTCAAATCTTGGGAGGGGGGTGTTGTGGTGGCAACCACTCATTTGCATATACGAATAACGTTACACTATAAATGGCAAGCCTAGGTTGGCCTTAGTGTGTGTTACCTAAATGCCACCGGAAGTGACGCCGAAGAGCGTACATGTCCTCCCACCCAAACTCTGACTCGACACCTTCATTTGTACATACTGTAACTATACCTTTTCTTTAATACACTTATTATTGCATTCTCCTTGTTGTTTGCGTCTTCATTGTATTCCTCACTAATTATTGTTCAACCTTGCAACCACAACAATATATATATATATATATATATATATATATATATATATATATATATATATATATATATGTTTATTTATATATGTCTATTTACCTCCTCACTAGGAGAGTAGACACAAAGTCAGGGGTATTTTTTGATGAAAATGTTTCTGTAGAATGAACTAGATTCGAACCTAGAACTCCCAGGTTGTACAGTCCGCATCGTTAACGACTTGGCCACCGTCACTCCGTTAGTTTTTTCAAAAAGGCTAAAAGTTCTCAAGGAATTTAATGAGTCTATTCAACTTTTTCTTCCGTTTCCATCTGGCATCAGTAAGTTTTATCAAAATCATATACGAATATTAAACACAAGAGTTACATAAACGAAGGGCATCATCAATCTTACACTTAGAAATGTATCTGTTCCCAAACAGTCATTTAATACTTAATAGTTTACCAACTTAAATATTTACATTCTTTAATGGTAACCGGCATCAAGTCTGCATGTGTTGTTTTCCCCACTATGATTAAGGACATCCCTCTGTTTCGAGCATATTTTAACAACTAGTGGTGGTTTGTAGATCTGAAAAAAGCCATCTGACATTCTCTTTTAATATGATTATTAAATTGATTCCACAACTACTTTTTTTAGAGAACAAGGGCTTATTTCAACCAAGTCAACGTCATGTAGGTTAAACGTATAGGCGAATGGAGAAATAAATAAAGATAGTTGTTTGTGTTTTAAGTGCATTGCTTTATTAGTATTGTCGCCTTAGACCATTTAGGCTATACTGTCTTATTGACGAGATCACTAAGACTAAATACTTTCTCTCTCTCTCTTTCTCTCTCTCTCTCTCGCTCTCTCTCTCTTTCTTCTCGTCATATCTGGCTAAATAAAATTGACATCCTTTTTCACAGTGCCTTGTCACAATAATAATATTTCTTACCCTTTTGTGACTTTTTCGTATACGATTCTTATTTCTAAACATAAACGCAAAATATGTACGAAAACTATTTAGTAGTAGAACATACCCACATCAATATTTAAAAACTTTTCTTAACTAAAATTTTCCGACAGATCTCAAGGTAATATTATTTTCGTATTAAAGTTTATTGTAATAATACCGTGGGCTCGGCGTTAATCTACCACAAAGGAATTCTTAATTCTTGTTTTTAATTATAATCAGATCAATATCGTAATATAGAGTTCAAGGATAGGAACATGAGTTCACAAAATTCTCAAATATTTTCGCGATACCCCGGTTGGTCTTAGTTAGTATTAAATATATTAAATATATTAAAACGATATTGTTTTAATCAAGTAGGTATCTCTTTATAATCAGACTTTTCCAGAACTTCAAATAAAAGAGAAAAATTAAAAAATCAATTAATAATATATTGATGTATTTATGCCAACATCTAAGATTAGACAAATAAAATTACAGAGAAAATCGAATAAATTTTAAAAAGGCAAATATGAACTGGGTATAAGTAAAGTGCAGCAGCCATTAATCAACATAAAAAACGACATTATTTTAATTAACTTCCGGTATGCCTTGGGAAGCGGAAGTCGCTACTCGAGTGCGTGACTAGTAATAAAGCAATGTTTTAAAGGATTCTATGATATGACACTGACGCGTGAGAAATGCAATGTTTAGATTTATTTTATGAACAGAAATGAACTTTAATATTTGACTTTTGACTTTAAACTTTAATTCAAACAAGCAATCACGTTCTATTCAGCCTCGCAAAGAATTTAACATTATTTTCGAATTCAAACATATAATGATAGTAAAAACAATTTAGCCATTTTATCTATTATTAATAGACAAATAGTCCCCGTGGGAATTTCATGGTTCTTTCTAGATAAATCTGTATAATTTACTGTTAATAATACTGTTAATGATAATTTCCCTTTTTGAAATAATAAATGTATTTCAGGGTCAATACAACTTAAAAATTACAATTACTTCCTCCGGAATAATAATTGTCATCATCAGCTACATATTCTTTAACTAAATACAATTTATTTATTTAACTTTTAGCAGTTAAATTCTTGTTGTAAAAATCAAAAAAAATATGTCTTTTTACCGCAAAAATAATTGCCAGCTGAATACTCTTCAAATAATTAAAACGAATGTCATTTTTGGAAATGTATTTATTTAAAATGGTACTCTTTTATTCCACGGAACTACATGATTTGATTTTGGAACAATTTATATTAAAAAGTCTAAAGACGGAATGTTTAACTTTAAAAACATCAGATTAATCAACAATCAACATATAAGCTTATAAGATTATCTCATGAAAGGTTAAAAAGTACGTATGAACAAGTAATGGACTAGCATATTATTATATAGATTACGAATAGCTAGCAAATTTCTTTTTATCATACTATACTATATAAAATACAAGTCAACCCTGTGTTTATATAGATCACTGTATTATATAATAAACAGTCGACCTGTTTTTAATATATTATTAATCAATTTAAAACCTCTATTGAATTCAGAAGTAAATTTACAGACTTTAACCTTCCGACTAGAAAATAAGTTCTGATTTTAATTAAAGTGTGAAAGAAAGAATGAAATTACTCTACTTAATCCAGGATCTTAAACCAACTTTTCTAAAAAAAAAAATCATCAGAATTAGCATTTCAGTATTACAATTTAGCTTACATAGAAAGGTTCCGCCGGAAGTTAAGCATGAACATAAAAACCTAATTTATTTTAAAACGATTCTCTAGTTACCAAGGTCGAAAGCCAACATAAAATAAGGGAAAAGGAAATTCATGGATTGTCAGTTTAATGGTGAAATACATCATTAGAGTGTTGAAAAATGATTAGTGGAAGGAACTATTTTATTACTATTCGGTACATTTTATGACAGATGTGCAGCTAATACTACGCCACCGACATGTCACTCATCTTTACTATCCTCCACCGGAACTTAAAAACTTCCGGGTTTTTTTTCACATCTCTCCGAACTCCCATCTTGATTATCCAGGCTGTCAACAACTAACTAGATGTCGCTTTTTAGTGAAATTCAAAAGACCTGACGATTTAATGTATTTTGTGTCATTCCTAGATTTCTAGTAAAATTCACCTGGTTGCCTTAGTTGCGGGTGGGACGATTCAATATTATTACACATGTATTTGTTGACACTACATTCAAAGACCGTAAAAAGTCTCTTTCTGTCTTATGTATATTCGAGAAAGGTCGGGATTGTTTTCTTACACGTTATTATCTAGGTGTATCTTGGACTACTCTATTTTCCCGAAAGAACGAAACTCTGAAGGTTTAGAAATTATCGAGTACCGGTTGTAAATCTTTTAATAGGAGTCTCCTGCCCTTGTTCGGCACCGACTCAAGGCGAGTTGAGTCCGCTTGACATGTTCAACGAGTCGGCAAATTCAATTCTTCATGATAATATAGCACTGAGCAAACTATCAGCGAGATGGATCCAAAAAAACTTGCGACCTGATCCACATAATATTCAAGGTTATCTCTCCTTAGCATTACTGAACAAAATTGAACCAGACGAAGAGTAATTTCTGGCGAAAATTATCACCGGAAATGAAACTTAGATTTACCAGTATGATCCTGAGTCAAAAAACAGCCAAGGCAATTGTCCCGCGTAACTATTACGGACTAATCAAGTTCAAATATCAAAAGTCGGCTCAAAAGATGGTGGGCATCGCTTTCTGGAATTCAGAGGATGTAATACTGATAGATTATCTTGAAAATTCAAGAACATCACAAAAGTTCACTATTCTAAGGTTTTAAAGAAAGCTAAAGGACGCTTTGATTAAAAACTTTAGGAGGTCCTGTTTAATCATGACTATGCAATCTTTGAGGGTTGCGCAAGATGCCCTTCGAAAATGTCAATCGAAAGTACTTCCTCACCCACCTTACAGTCCAGGTTTTGCTCTATTAGACATCTTATTTTCAAACCTCAAAGAAATCCTTAAAGGAACCCATATTTATGACATAGAAAAAACAAAACACTGTGCCACTACCTTACTCCGTAAATGCCCTCCAGAACCATTCAAAAACGGATTTCGAACCTCGAAACATCGACCTGATTTGCAACTACGTTGAGAGATAAGTGAATTCATATACGTTTCTTTTGTAAAAGGAATTAATTTCTTGAAAATTCCGCAAACTTTTCCATCCACTCCCGTGTATTTATACATTAAAAATAAAATCAGGGAAGGATAGGAATATATATATATATATATATATATATATAATTATTTCCACAATCAGACAACGCCGCAGCCCACAACATATGAAAAGAAACAAACCGGAAGTCCTAGACTCGAGTTTCGCCCTCCTTTTGGGCTCATCAGTAGAACACATCCGAACTCAGGATTCGAAACCCGAGTCACTTGCATGGTAAGCGAGTACTCTGCCACTGAGCTACCTCGCCACATACGAGAATGTCTATTAATTTACACAGATTAAGCGAACCGCGGCGATGACCGACTGTGGAATTTACCTACTCTTTTCAACAAGGGGTGTAGTCATCCAACTACTATGAACCCAGGCCGATGTCTCACAAGTAGGATTTTTTATACTCGCTAGGACGATGTCATCCAACAAACTAACCAAACGAGCAAATAAATATTAGATTTCTTGAATGTGAGATGATATATATAATGGATTGTGGAAATAATTATATATATATCATCTCACATTAAAGAAATCTAATATTTATTTGCTCGTTTGGTTAGCTTGTTGGATGACATCGTCCTAGCGAGTATAAAAAATCCTACTTGTGAGACATCGGCCTGGGTTAATAGTAGTTGGATGACTACACCCCTTGTTGAAAAGAGTAGGTAAATTCCACAGTCGGTCATCGCCGCGGTTCGCTTAATCTGTGTAAATTAATAGACATTCTTGTATGTGGCGAGGTAGCTCAGTGGCAGAGTACTCGCTTACCATGCAAGTGACTCGGGTTTCGAATCCTGAGTTCGGATGTGTTCTACTGATGAGCCCAAAAGGAGGGCGAAACTCGAGTCTAGGACTTCCGGTTTGTTTCTTTTCATAGGTTGTGGGCTGCGGCGTTGTCTGATTGTGGAAATAATTATATATATCATCTCACATTCAAGAAATCTAATATATATATATATATATATACACTGCTTGAAACCGCAACACCTGCACTGATGAGGATAGACACCCCGAAACAACGTCGTCTGTAGGTATAAAATACTTTAATATTTTTAAAAAATATTTATAGTTGATGCCACTATAAGATTAAATAGTTTTGATAGTACAGCTCTGTTTGAAATTACAAGATTGTTGTAATCCTGTGATTAAGCAATGTTCCGCTCGAGCGTTAAACACTACTGAAAACATAACGCTTGCCCCCGCCTCCCGGATAAGTGTAAATTAATTTGAATTACTGTATGTGGTAAATTCTCGCGGCCGTGTGGGCTTGAGCGTTAGGCTCGTAATTCTAGGCAAAACTACGCACTACGTTCGAGCCTATGCGACCGCTTCCAACCGCCACTCCTGCACAGATAAGAGTAGAAAACCCGAAACGACGTCGAATGTAGGTATAAAACACTTTAATATTTTTATATAATATATATATATATATATATATATATATATACGAGAACTGTCTAAAAAGTATACGACATTTATTTTTTTTCTCTGCAAAATATAGACAATAGAGCGGCACCACTCTACACAGTGAAGGAAGACGCCTTCATGCGCATGTGTGAATTTTATCACGTGAACTTGTTGAGCAAAGGTACTGCATCAACTTTTGTCAAAAGCTTGGTGATTTTCAAAGTAAAACAATTCGTAAGATTCAGCAAGTGTTTGGAAAAGTTGCGATGGATGTAACACAAATTAAAGAGTGGTTCACCCGATGAAAAAATGCCGCACATCAGCGGAGAGTGGCCAGAGTTCTGACAAGGCCCCAAACTGCTCGGAGTGTAGCTGTTGATGAGAAGTTGCGAAATTTGCTGATCGAAGATCGTCGTTCAATCGTGCGGGAGATCCCCCAAGAGGTAGAAGTGAGTAAAGATTCCGCATGATAATTTGAACATGCACAGGATGGTTGCGAAATGTGTGTCCAACTTGTTGTCGCAGGAACAATAGGACCTCCGTTTTCAAGTTGCACATGGCTTTCTGGGAACCGCTAACACTGAATCTGTGTTTCTGAACACTGTGGTTACTGGGGATGAGGCATGGGTGTACGGGTACGACTAAGAAACAAAAAGACAGTCGTCACAATGGAAGCATCTCGAGTCTCCAAGGCCCAAAAAATTACAAAAAAGATCGAAGCAAAATCAAGATGATGCTGAGTGTATTTTTTGATATCCGTGGAAATGTGAATCACAAACAGTGACAAAAAAGTACTATCAAGATGTTTCCGACGTCTCTGTCACGCAGTTAGGTGCAAAAGACCAGACATGTAGACGGCGAGAAACTGCCAACTGCATCAGTACAACTTCCCGCACATTCATCCCAATTGATCCAACATTTCTTGGTCAAACATGGAATTCCAATCGTTCAAAAACCTCCTATCTCTTCAGAAATGGATCCTTGAGACTGCTGGTTTTTTTTCGAAAATTGAAGACGGCACTGAAGGATTCCCGTTTTGAGACTGGAGAAGAGATAATGCGGAACGAAACGGCGGATTTGAACACCATTTCAGAAGAAGACTTCCAGAAGTGTTTCCGTCAGTGGATGGATAAGTGAGCTTAATGTGTGCAAGCACAATGGGCCTAATTTGAAATATTTGTTTTTTGCCTAAGGTCGGATACTTTTTAAACAGACCTCGTATATATATATATATATATATATATATATATATATATATATATATATATATATATATATATATAAAATCATGCATAGAACGATAAGACATGTGCCAGACATAGGTATGTTGGTAGATATTTAGAATATTTTTTTATTTACTGATCGCCCCGACTTCTAAAAGCCCAGAGATAACTCAAAGATAAGGAGTAAAGAAAACGTCAGTTGGACGATGATCGCCATCACAAGAGAAATGGCTCCTCCGGCCTTTATAAATGGTGACACATTAGTAAAAAAAAAAAACAAATCGTCATTAATAGATCTTGTTATCACTGTTGGATTTGAAGTAGTCGCTTCTTGCGCTGCATACGACAAAAAAAAACATACTCGAACATTTGAAAATTCATTTCACAGAAGAAAAAAAAGACGCTATCACATTATATTTTTTCTGTCGCAGGCAAAGCTATATACGTTATAGCTATATATTAATAACGATCACCACTCGTATATCATCAATTGTATTATTATTATTATTATTATTATTATTATTCATAGTAGTCTCAACTTTTGGAGGTTTTTAGTTGGGGTTTTTTGGGTTTTTTTTTTAACATCAAGTCAATTCCCTTGACTTTAGATATTCAAGCTGTACCTTAACACTTTCGCCGTTCCTAATAGGCAAGCCTTTTGCAGAATTGGAAAAGAATTGTCTCGTTAATTTGTTTAAGCCATTTATGGTGGCTTTTTGTTATGGTTTCAAGTGCTCCAATTACAACGGGGATCACCTTTACTTCTTTACACTTTCATAGTCTAACTAATTATTATTATTATCAATATTATTATTATTATTATTATTATTATCATTATTATTATTATTATTATTTAGTACTCGCTAGGAGTTCTCACACATCTCATCACTGTTAATAACCTCGTGGTGTTCCCTGGAGGCTGAGTGACAACGAGTCTTCCTAGACTTCCAGTACCCTCCACCTCATTCGCTTACGATTGAAAATGATATTGTGCTATTGTAACAGCCGCTAACCATTGATTTCTCGCTGGCAAAGAGCATTGGTCTTCGCTGAGATTTAGATGACAATAAGCCTCCCCAAAGTTCCAGTAGTCTCTGCACCCTTACACTAGAAGTATAGTTAGTGCTCTTATTCTTCTGTCTTTCCATCCTCTAATACTTTTTACGATGATGTCTTGTGGTATCAGCCAAGGCTGGGGCCATCACTTTTTAGGGGAAAGAAAAGGTTTTAAAAAAATCTCCTGCAGTTTCAGTTATTATTATTATTATAATTATGTACTCGCTATCACTTCTCACACAGGTCATCAGTGATTTCTCACCGACAACCGGTGTTATTCCTTGTAGTCTGAGTGACAACAAGTCTCCCCATATTTCCAGTATTCTCAGCCTCTTTTCGATAGCCACCGATAATAAACTTGCAGTATCACAACAGGCGTTTATCATTGATTTCTCGCTTGGTCTTCTCTGGGATTTGGGTGGCAATAAGCCTCCCAAGGTACCAACAGTCCATATACTTCACGTGGAAGTCTGGTTTGTGCTGTCCTTCATCGGTCTTCTCATCGCCCTTGCCCCTATGCAAATATTTTGCGTGGTGTCAGCCTAGGTTGGTACCATTTTTTTAAATAATCGAAAGATAAAAAATTGGGGGTGCGGCTTATGCTGTTTCTTGCTATTTCTGTTCATTGGTTCATTTTTGTGTCGTGTCAGTTGAGGCACGTGTTGTGTATTGAGGGGAGCTTATAAAGTGGTGTTTCTTGCATTTTCTGTTCCTTTGTGATGTGTTCTTTCTCTGGTTTTGTTTTTTTCCTGTAGTAGATTCCGTGTGACCCTTCGTAGCTTATGCGGGTTGGTTTCTGCATTCAATAATTTTTCTTAAGATTGTAGCTGTTTTGATCATTGCCGTCCTTTGTACAGTTCCAATGATCCCTTTAATTCCAATTTCTCTCAGTCTTGTTTCTAGTGCTTCTACGAGTATTGGTATTATACTGACTTTCTTCATGCTCCATATTCCTTCAAGTTCTCTGGCTAGTTCTGTGTATTTTCTTCGGTTTTCCGTTTCTTTGATCTTCAGTCTGTGGTCTGCTGCAACGGAGAAGTCTACGATTCTGCAAAATGTTTCCTTCTAGTTGATTACTATAAAATTCGGTCTCCTTGCTTATATGAGTCTCTCTGTTTGTGTATCCATATCCCAGATGATTTTGTGTTTTTCGTTTTCCAGTACTGTTTCTGGTGTATGTTTGTACCATTTGTCTGCGTATTCGAAATTCAATTTTTTGCACAGTTCCTGTGATTTATTGTTTCGTCTCTTTGTCCACACAGTCTGCCTTTACTGTTTTCTTGGGTTTTATCTATTTTAGCTTTAATGTAGTTTGTCCTAATTACATTGTTCTGTGCAGCCATCAGTAAAGATTCCGTTTCTCTGTTCAATGGTCTTTTTTTAGCCATGCCCAGCTCTTTTCGTTGGTTTCTTCTCTTGTCAGTCTTCTGAAGCGTCCACTTTTCTTTTCTTGTCTTTTTGTTTCTGGTTTCGGTGCGTCATAAGTTGTTCGTTGGAACGGTGTCTCTTGTTGCAGTGATAAGGATTTGTGTGTATTGAGATGTATTTCTCCAGTTCTTTTTTGAGTCTTCCACACAATCTTCTATACTTACCAGTCATCTCCCCCTTCGTTTCTCCTCATGTAGAGTCTGTCCGTATCGTCTTTTGAATGTAGTGCGTTGTGCATGGTGCGTTGTGCATGGTCATTAATGTTCTAGTCCTCTGTTAAAGGTGCGTGAGTTCCTCTTTAGTTCAACCTATGAATGGTCCAAAGTATGTTATTAGTGCTACTGCCCAGGTGTTTATTCCTGTTACTAAGTTCCTGCTATATACTTTCGTAAATATTATTTTCCAATCTTCTCTTTCATTTCTGTAGATTTGATGGTGTCTGCTTCCAGAACTCTAAGATATGTGTAGCTATCCTGTTCGCCCAGCGCCCTCATTTCCTCTTGGTTGGGGAGTTCTATGCCCTCTGTTGTCTCCAGTTTTCTTCTTTTTATTTCTAGTAGTGCACACTTTTCCATTCCGAATTTCATTTGGACGTCCTTGCTGAATATTCTGGTCGTATTTATCAGCTTTTCCAGTTCCTTTTCGCTCTTTGTAAATAGTTTAAGGTCAGTCATGTACATCAGGTGGTTTACTCTTAGTTCTGTGTCTGTAAACGTGTATCCGGCATCGCATTTTCTGAGTATGAAGTTGAGTGGCATCATAGCTATTATAAACAGTAGTGGTGATAGGGAGTCTCATTCGAAGATGCCTATCTGTATCTTTATCTCAGTCAGGTGTTGTCCCAGGCTGTCAGTTCCAGTCTCCATGTTCCCACTGCTTTCTTCGTAAGATTAATCATCCTTTCGGGTATTTTGTATATTTTCAAACATTCAATTATTCATGCTTGAGGGAATCTGTCGTAAGCTTTTTTGTAGTCAATCTATGTCATGGGTGTGTTTATTTTTATGTTTATGCGGTCATGTGTCCCTCGGTTCCCTTTACGGCATCCTTTTTGTTCTTCAGGAAGTAGTCCACGTTTGTTAAGGGACTGGTAGATTTGTCATCTCAGTTGTTCTGTCAGGATTTTCCACATTGTTGCTAAACAGGTTATTGATCTGTAGTTGCTTACGGTCGTTCCTTTTTTTGCATCTTTTCAACAACTTGGCATTTTTGTTGTGTGTTTTAGGCTTTTCCCATATCTTGCGCCAGAAGTGTTTTGTCTCTGTCGGGTCAGGGTGTTTTGATGTTATTCGTTCTCCGTTTACGTTTTTGTAAAACTGGCTTTCATTGTTTTCAAAGGTCCTGTTCTGTTTTTGCTGTTTTGATTTGTATCTATATCGTCTCAGTCTTCCCTCTATTGCTGCTATATTTTGTTTTAATTCTTCATGTTTCTTATTCTTTCTTTGTGAACTGGATATCTGCTCTTCCATCCTTTCCTATTCTCTTTCATCTTGTGTACGGTGTTAGCTTCTTTCCGGAGTTTGGTTATCTGGGTTTCCAGTCTGATTTCCCATCCATGTTTTGTCGGTCAATTTTTTTGACCAGGCTTCTTTTTTTTTAGTTTGATACTTACTGATTTTGCCCCCTTATATTTTGACCATTTATATATCAAGTTATTTATGTCTATGATAGTGTCTGTTACGCGAGTACCTTGTTTACCGTCTCTGTTTCAACTTTTAACTTCTTCAAATCTTCGTTCCTTAGAGATAGGAGATTTGTTTTGTTCTCAGACATGTATCGTTTGGTGTCTTCCACTTCCCTTGCTTCTTCCTCTGTGAGTTCTACTTCGGTGATTATTATTATTATTATTATTATTATTATTATTATTATTATTATTATTATTATTATTATTATTACTCCTTGGGCATCTTCCCTTTAACTATCTTCTCATTTCAACTGTTAAAAAAGTGAGTTTTTAGTACAATATCGATATTCAGATCAAATTCTGTTAAATATTTCATTTGACAACTCCCAGAAGTACCTCCTCAATTCCCCCCCCCCTTACGACTTTCTCCGAATCTATCCAAATGCATCTACACTATTGCTGTTCTTAATCAGATCTGGCAACTTATTGCAAAACATATTATTCTGTGAGCAAAAAACCTTAACTGGTTAACAGATCTAGTTTTTGAAAACTACCTTGAAAATACACTTTTAAGATCGAAGTGAAATATTAATAAAATCTCCACCATAGTTAGAAATGCCATTAATTATCTTGAAAGTCTCAATCATATAACCTCTCATTCTTCTCTCCAGCAAAGTAGTCAATCCCAATGTGTCCAATCTCTCTCTGTAACAGCACTCTTTTACTTTACTTATTAGATTTGTCACCCTTCTTTGTACGCCTTCCAGTTTCAATATTACATTCCAATTTCCATGTCTAGTCGTGCGAGCCCAGGCCTGAATGCAGTATTCTATATGAGGTCTTATTAGAGCTTTATATATCTTTAACACCACATTTGTCTTCCTCGATATAATATTCCTAACCATTCACCCGATCATTCTATTTGCCCTCGATGCAAAGGTGAAAATATGATTATTTGCCTTAAATGTATTGTCAAACTCCACTCCCAAATCGCACTCTCCATCTACTTTTTTTGATTTCTCTGTTGTTTAGTACATATTCAACTCCAACATTCCTGGATCCTACATGTAGTCCTTTACATTTATCTAGTTTAAATCTCAATTTCAAAATTTCCTCCCAATATGATAATATATTTGCGTCCATCTGTGGTATTTCCTTTGATAAAGGTCTCACAAGTAATTTAACATCATTCGCAAACAGTTTTATTTCTGAAATGATTTCATAAGGTAAGTCATTTATGAATATCAAAAACAACAAAGGGCCCAATACTGAACTCTTAGGAACACCGGAGGGTATATACTGTGATTCAGAATAATTGTTACAAACCTTTACCTTCATAGTTCTATCCTTCAAAAATTCCATCACAATATTTACTATTTTGTCAGTAATACAAAGATAATGAAATACCGTATCAAATATCTTGCTAAAATCCAAATATATGATATACGCACTATCCTCCTCCATCAAATATGTATTTATAATGTCAATACTTTCCAAAATATTAGATGAACACAGCTATTATTATAATAACCGAGGCTTTTCTTTGAATATGGGAAACAATGAATAGTATGTTGCTAAAAGAAAGAAAGAGATAAAGTAAATAAGTAAGAACGAAAGAAAAGATTGAAACATAAAATTAAGAAATAACGTGAAATAAACTCAGAAAGAAAGAGTGACAGAAGAAAGAAGGGAAAAATAAAGTAAGAACAAGAAAAGAAAGTTACCACTAAGTAAAAATAGTAAAGAAATAATATAAGAATGAAAGAAAAAGGACAGTGATGATACCGACCAATGCGTTCATGGATGAAGACTAACTACTTTGGAGGGATTTAGTCGCTCTTACTTGAACGCTGTAATTAGTATTAAAATAGTAAACGATCGGAATAAATGTAAATTTCTATTAATTTGAACAAAGCTATTTTTGTTCAAAATTGGCATGCTGGTGATACCAGATCAGGCTGCCCTGTGGCTCCCTGAGACGAAATTCAACTACATTGAGGTTTTTTTTTTTTTTTTTTTTTTTTTGTTTGTAAAACTTAATTATGTTCTACAAAACCAAAAACAAAAACAACAGCCCCTCTCCCTTTCTCCCTCCCCTTTTTTATTTTTATTTTTCCTACCCTGTCCTGGATATGACCTTAAACTACATCCGATGGTGAGATCCGGCTTACGGACTTTGGGGAATGTGGAGCCTCCTCTTAATTACCATTGCTCCCAGGTCCACCCTGACCCGGAGTGGTAGTACCTGTTAAGGTCCCAACTATGGGTTAAATAGAAACAGATATTAAAAGGGGAAAGAAACAAAAAAGAGAAGAAAACAAGACCAGATTCGGCATTAAATAACCCAAAAAGGGTTGATATGCCGTAAAACAAAACTACCAAACCAAAAACCCTGATTAAACATTTGAAGATATAAAGAACTTGAAGCATAAAAACTTTCACTATAATGACCAGATTCGGCATTAAATAACCCAAAAAGGGTTGATATGCCGTAAAACAAAACTACCAAACTACCGAATCGCGTTCAAAACAGATTTCCCCATGTAGCTTTCGGTGAGATATTTATGTCCGTCAACGGTACAGGGACAAAATCTCACTCTAATTTATCTATAAGATAACATTTTCGTTGTTTTTCATTTATTCCTTATGATAAATGATGACATCCTGGCAACAACGACTAGAGGAAGTTAGTACGTCATCATTTTTAAATCAATACATACAAATCGATAAAATTCAGCCAAATAATATGAAATAATAATTTGATCGCGGACAAGTGTAATCGATATAATCGTTATTCAATAATTTACGCATACGTGACATTCCTGGGGGTATTAGCGAGAATTGACATCAGTGTGGAAGCAAACAGGACAGAGCCAATATTACAGGGAGATATTTAAAATTATATAAATTAAAAAGAAATTTTAACATATATATATATATATATATATATATATACGTATATGGTATACACATATTCGTATATGGTATACACATATTCGTGGTTACATGTGTGGATACGTGTTTCGGCTATATTGTTTTTAAAGAGTAAACTTTTTAAGACCAAAACGAGTAATTGAAATTCCTCGTTTGGTCTGAAGAGGTTGACGCTTAAAGAAGAGTACAACCGAAACATGTATGCACATCTGTAACACACAATGTTTGCATCAATAAAAATGTATACAATATATATATATATATATATATATATATATATATATAGGCAAAAATTATTAATAACAGGAAGTGTTTTTGCTTAATAAGACTTTTTTTAATTTTTAAAATTTTCCGAATGGTCCACTTAGTGTTTCGGTCAGATTGCTGTACGTAAGTTCCATGTGTTTCTGGTTCCATTTTCCTTCTTTTTTTGCGAGTACTTTCGATTTGATTCGTCAAATCATCTTCAGGCGGTGTTAATTTTGGTTTCTTAAAACAATATTTCTTTACTGTTGAGTTTTTATTTTATTATTATAACGGCCAGTAATTTACAACTTAAAATGAGCGTCTATAATATTCAGATGTTACATGAGAGCGTGATTACGTTCTAAGAGCGTGCAAGATTCAAAAGTTTGATTGCTTCACTGTTAAAAATTTGATTACGTTCTGAGCGCGTTCAAGATCCAAACGTATAATTGCTTAATGGCTAAGAATGTGTAACATTTATTACTATACTAGACATTTTAAAATATGATGACTAGTTTCGTAATTCACATTATTGATTGTGGGATGCTTAGTTTTTATGTAGAGGGTTTCAAGAATATTTAATCTTTTGGTGTTAGTATCGTGGTGTATTATTTTAGTATTGTTAACTATATGTCTATATTGTAGAGGAGGGCAGTCATGTCTTTTGAGGTGTTAGCAAATAGAGCTAGTGTCAGAGAGGTGTAAGGTTAATCTTCGGAAAAGTGTTGTGGTTGGGAAACCAATGTAAGAATTAGTTTTATTGTTAGTGTGGGAGATAGATTTTCTCATGGGGCATTGAAACTGATATATTACATTGGTTCTTCTTAATGTATTTCGGGTCTTAGAAGTGTTATTTTAAACTACATGGTTCGATGTTTTCATTTTTTTGTAATAAATGATGAATTTTATTTTATTAGCAGAGTTGATGTGGATTATGTAGCGATGTATTATATTTTTAATAGCTTTTTCATTCAATTTAAAGTTCGGATGCATTTCGTTACACTAGAATGGATTTATGTTGTGTGAATTATTGAGCTGATTATTATTAGTAGTGTCTAAGTTTCTAATCAATTATTTTATTTGTTCGTCTACAATATAATTGGGAAATTGATTATTAATTAGGGCTTGCTTAATGTTTTTTAATTCGTTAAGGAATATTTTTGGGTTGAAGAGAAATGTTTTGCACGGTTTAATAGATTTTTAATCATTGTATTTTTATATCGATATTGGCATTCGCTTTTATAAGTTAAAATGCATGTAATAATAGAAGTAGGTTTTTATAGGGAGAAGTAATAGATTCGTTATTGTTAGAGTCAATGAGAACATCTATAAACAGAATTTTGTTATTAACATTAAGCTCATGTGCGAATGTAAGTACAGAAGTATTTGAAAAATGTCCTGCAGTTTTTTTTATCTCATCATTAATGTATGCTCATATATATATATATATATATATATATATATATATATATATATATATATATATATTCATTTTACTACAATCGAAGTCCTCATAAATCAAGGGGCTCTTTCTTGGGGTTAAAACTTAATCTCTATATGAGATACATAGATATTAGTGTGTTCGATTAAAGATCTCTTTATCTCTCAAACGTTCAGTTTATTATGTTATAATATATCTTTTGGGGAGTTTGTTTTGTGGTCTCTTGGTCTCACCGGATTTCAGGACAAGAATTATTCGTGTATAGTGGAGTATCTTACTAAGTGCTGTTATTTGAGGTAACATTACTTGGAGAAAATCAACCATTACTCGCATAAGCTAGTGTATAGCCGTATTGAGGAGATCTTATTTGGGTTTCAAATACTATGTTATTTTGAATATTCGGTCAGGATTTTCTATAGGGCAAAATATCCACATGTCAAGTTGTCCTGACAAACCGTTGTACAGGGAGACTGAAGACATTCGAAGATTATGTCTGGTAGGAAATGTGTGTATAAGGCACTTTTTTCGTTTTTGTTTGATAGAAACCGATAAGTCAACAACTAGAAAATTCAAATAACTTTGAATAAGTGTTAACATTTTACAAAATCTAAAAAGATCATTGAAATATTATTTCGATTAAATATGAGGTCCCTATGAGCAATTATCCCTTTAGTTTATAAAATAACTGAAATCTAAGAGAGGGCAAATGAACAAAATTCAATTTAATAATAGATTTTCGTCGTTTATAAAACAAAAATAGTATTAAAACAAAGAATATGTCAGTTAAGAATCTATTTAAAAAAACGTGTAAACAATTAAAGAATTTTCATTGGTATTTTTTAAATTTTAAATAATTAAGTAAAAACTTATTTGTTGCGATTCGTTAAGGCCATTTGCCGTTTTACAGTAGTTTGTGAGAAACGCAACGTCAAAAGTATTTTTTAAAAGACACCACCATACTAACAGTGTTTTTTTATTACTTCACCAGCAATATATTCTCACACGGTCAATGTCGAGTGATTACCGCTAATCCACAATAATCAATATAAATATAATATAATTAGCTACCAATATGTTTAATTTAACTTTGCTCTCGCAGAAAGGATAACCTGACACTAAACATATGATTTAATAATAATTCTAAGAGGAAGACTTCTGATTCATATTATGAAGTAGTGTTTAATCTGTATACTAATACGCCGGTGATAATGCGTCTAGGACAAAGGTTTTGCAGAAGGCTCGTACTTTTCCAAATAGATATCCAGGGGAATATTCGACTGTTCTCCAATTCACACCCGAATAATGCGACTCGCAGAATATTGCATCTCCATATTCAATTACTGTCCGTGCGTGATGAGGAGCCACATTCTTTCTTTCTCAACTTACAATGTATGGGCATAGAAAAACAACGGCAGATCTAGGGGAGAAAACCATGAACACCCATCCTGTAATTCCACGGGTAACATCAGTTCCAGTTGCACTCATTGACAAACTAATGATCTGGTTCTAAAAACAAAATGGCTGCACATTTGCTCATATATAGTTGTACAATGGGAAAGAGATTTTGAATTACTGGACAGTTTGAATTACATAAGTGAGTTTAAATTACCTACTGGAGAGGTTGAATTACCTATTGGAGGGTTTGAATTACATATAGGAGAGTTTTCATTACCTGCTGAAGAGTTTGAATTACCTACTAGACCCCATCTTCGAGTGCCTTTAGTGTCTCTGTAAAAGGATTTGTCAGTACAACCTGACATGAGGATACTTAACCCTACAATTAAACCCTGACAAAATATTCAAAATAACATAGTATTCGAAGCACAAATAAGATCCACTCGACACGGCTATACACTTGCTCATACAAGGAATGAGGCACTTACATAAAGTAACAAAACTTAGCTTGATACTCCACCAGACTAGATTAATTCTTGTCACAGAATCCGGAGAGACCAAGAGTCCACAAGAAAGATATACTATAACATAGTTAACTGGTCAATGGGGGGAAGAAAAATGAATGTTCTCAAATTCTTTACTAACTAATCGTTTGGGAACTAAGGGAGAACTTTAATATAATAATTGAATATCTATGTATCTGCTATAGAGATTAGGTGTTAGCTCCTGGAAGGGGCCTCTTGATTTCTGAGAACTTCGACTGAAGTTAAATGAGACAAAAAAACAACGGAAAGACATTATTGCTCAAACTAGTGGAGAATTATTAAATGCATGCAGGGTTAGCGAGTCGCTAATATAATCAGCCATTATATAAAGCATTGTTAACTATCGCTTGATAAATATATCAACACAAGAAGACAATACGTGTGTGAATTAATGCGCGTACATAATCACCTTCTACACCATTTAATATAATTAGATCGTCAAATCACAAAGTATTAAATTCATGCAAAAAGTAATTATTAAGTTTGGTAGGTGTAATCGGTGACTGCGCATTTTTTTTATTTAACCAATTTTAAAATGAACTGTTCCAAAATCGAATAAATTGTAATGAAAAGAAATTTGCTACACATTGACTTCAAGACGCGCTCATTCTCTCAGAGTTTATGCATGAGGACATTTTCTGAGATAATCCACTGTCCATCTCTATTTTAATGGATGTACTCATGAGTTAGTTATGTCAACATTTTCATGACAACATGCAATGTACACGGGGACAAACAAGCTATCACGATCTACAACGTTTTATTACCTAATATATTTTTTCTCATATATATATATATATATATATATATATATATAAATATATACGTATATATTTCTCATATATATATATATATATATATATATATATATATATATATATATATATATATATATTATGATAATAAAATATATTTAGCAAAAAATGTAAATCCAGTTTCACGGCAACAGCGATCATAAGAACGTTCTCCGATTCTGATTAAATGAAAAGGTATATAATACATATATAGTGTTAAATATATATATATATATATATATATTAATATATATATATATATATATATACATATATATATATATATATATATATATATATGTGTATGTATGTATATATAAGAGATATGATACAGCGAAATATTTGGTAGACCGATGACTATATATATATATTTATATATATATACATATATATATATATACATATATTGTACTGTTTACTTGTAGTATATATATATATATATATATATATATATATATATATATATATATATATATTTATACATACATACATACACACACATATATATAGTGTAATATAAGTGAGCGTACCTATGAAGATGATTTGCAAGATTGTTAGTAAACAATGTTTTACAATAATATGTATGTATATATACATATATATATATATATACATATATATAGATATATATATACATATATATATATATATATATATATATATATATATATATATATATATATATATATTCATGAATATGATGTATAAAAACAACTGTTAAATAAAGTTTTTGTCGCATTTATACGGAAAAGTTATTACATTATTCCGGGATCTGCATGCATTGGGTTGGGCTCTTTTACCAGAAGCGTCTCTGACAAGGTATGGCGCACACAATTTGAATAATACCCGAACTAAAACACTTAATGGAAAGAAAAAGGTAGTATATACATACATACATACATACATACATACATACATACATACATACATACATACATACATACATACATAAATACATACATACATAAATACATACATACATACATAAATACGCACACACATATATATAGTTTTATATTAGTGAACGTACCTATAAAGATAATTTGCAATATTGTTAGTTAACAATAAGGTTTACAAGCATATATATATATATATATGTGTGTGTGTGTATATATATATTCATATATATATATATATATATATATGTGTGTGTGTGTATATATGTATATATATTCATGAAGATGAAGTATAAAAACAAATGTTTAAGAAGGCAATAAAGTTGTTTTTTCTCTTATATACGGAAAAAGTTATTACATTATCCATGGATCTGCATGTATGGGGTTGAACTCTTTTACCAGAAGCGTGTCTGACAAGGTATGGTACAGACACTTTGAATAATACTCGAACCAAAACACTTCATGAAAAGAAAAAAACGTTCCATGTGCTTTTAGCTTTATTTTCTATTTGTGATTCACTGTACGTCCTTAATTTCGATGCGATGCTCTGCCTGGCGGTTCGTCAGTCTGTCACGATTCAGTTTGAAATAGAATGTTCATCTCTAAACGCATAGATTGAATGTAAACTACTTTTTTTCATAGCGGCCTATCATCTCGGGTGAGAATTATCTGTAGTGTTATCTCTGATGGGTGGTCTGTTTTTCATAAATTTGAAATAGCATTTTCGTTGGTCTGTCAGGGTTAAGTTCGAAATTTCAATTTTGTTTGTATGTCACGTTTAGGTTTTAAATACCACTTATGTTGGTCGTAGATTCTTAAGCTAAAAATAGCATTTGTGTTGTTCTGTCACGCTTAAATTTGAAATAGCATTTACTTTTTTTCTGTAACGTTTAATTTTGTAAATATCAATTTGGTTTGTACTTGACGCTTAAGTTTTGAATACAACTTTCGTAGGTCTGTTACGCTTAAATTTGAAATAGCAATTTTGTTGATCTGTCACACTAAAGCTTGAAATATAATTTATGTTGGTCTGTCACGCTTAAATTTGAACTAGCAATTTCGTTCGTTTGTCACACTAAAGCTTGACATATAATTTTCGTTGGTATGTCACGCTGAATTTCGAAATATCTGTTTTTGTATGTCACGTTTATGTTTGAAATAGCATTGTCGTTTGAATGTCATGCTTATGTTTGAAATAGAATTTTCGTTGGTCTGTCTCGCTTAAGTTTAAAATAGTATTCCATCGCTACACGCACATATTGAATGAACTCATCTTTCGAATATACGTTCTGATTTTCTTTTCTTTTCTTTGTAATTCATTTTTGTTCTTATATCGTTGCGCTATCCTTAGGCGTCTTAACTCTTTAGCGGCCATGTTGAATAGTTAATAATTGAGCAGGATTTTTGGTTTTTTTTTATATAAAACCTGGCTAGAAGTAAACACCGTGAAATTAAAATATATTTATAATAACGGAAAATGCCTGACTCTCAGAATATTACCTTTAGGCCAAACCTCTTTCAGATTTTTCAATAAAGAAACAGGTAATTTGCCGCTCCATTTGATTCAACTGGGTAACTTAATAATAATAATAATAATAATAATAATAATAATAATAATAATAATAATAATAATAATAATAATAATAATAATAATAATAATGGGGATGATGAGAAGACCGATGAAGGACAGCACAAACCAGACCTCCACTGGAAGTGCAGAGAGTGCTGGGATCTTGGGGAGGCTTATTGCCACCCAAATCCCAGAGAAGACCAATGGTCCTTACCAGCGAAAAATCAATGGTAAACGGCTGTTGCAATACTGCAAGGTTATTTACGGTGGCTATAGAAAAGAGGTGGAGAATACTGGAAATATGCGAGACTTGTTGTCACTCAGACTCTAGGGAATACCACCAGTTGTCGATCACCTGTGTGAGAACTCCTAGTGAGTACAAATAATAATAATAATAATAATAATAATAATAATAATAATAATAATAATAATAATAATAATAATAATAATAATGAAAATGACGATGATCATCATCATGATGATCATGATGATGAAGATGATGTCACTTAGATTCCAGGGAACACCACTGATTGTTGTCGGTGAGCAATCACTGACGATGGCCAGTGTGAGAACTCCTAGTGAGTACAAATAATAATAATAGTTATAATAATAACTAGCGGTATCCGTGTAAATTTCACGAAATGATTTTTTGAATACTAATTATCTTGTTCCTAACCTATACATGTTTGAATAAAATATCATATTTGACTTGTATATTTGTTTTGAAAAATGAACAATACATGAAACAATTTACAAAACGTCTTTATATACAATATTTCTAGTGAAGCTAGTTCATCTTCTCTGGCCATGAGTAGAATTATTCTGAGGACAAATTTTTACTCTTACACTATTCATAGACCTTGCTTTTGAGAAGGCTACATAAAGTTGCCCATGAGTAAAGCAAGGTTGGGGTAGGTAGATCCGAACCTTATCGAAAGTCTGTCCTTGAGCTTCATTAATGGTCATTCATGAGTAGCATACAAATATTCGGAAGATTTTGATGTAAGCGTTACACAAAATAACACACACGCTATCGTATTAATATGTGTCTTCTCGGTTGTCCACTCCATACTTCCTTCCTCCCTTAGATGTAGAAAAAAGAGGTCGGTTGGGATCGAACTATAAACCAGTCAGAAGCTGACGTCAAAGGGAAATAGTTTTAATATCACGAAAATTAGGTGACTTGAATGCTTTTCCAAATCTAGATGCGGCACGAATGCGCAGAGCTTTTTATGTAAGCGTGACACACGAACACATCGCTATCGCATTAATATAATAATAATAATAATAATAATAATAATAATAATAATAATAATAATAATAATAATAATAATAATAATAATAATAATAATAATAATAATAATAATAATATACACTAATAAAAAATGTTCAGTATTTTTTTGGTCTGCCTTCGTACGAAAATAGAAATATGTGATCGGTCAAAAAAGGAAGAGGCAGAGTACACATTAATAAGGCAGTAGATTTTATGAAGTAAATACTCGGTTTCGGATCTCACGTAAGTCTAAAGGACTTCTTTTTTTACTGGATACGTGTTTTATGATGCTAAAGAAATAAAAATAAGATAACATAAAAATATTACATAAATATAGGAATTAAAGATGAAAACACCACCTACTCCGAACTTGTACACGATTTTCACACGCTCTTTCAAGAATCTGAATTGAATTGTACTACATATATATATATATATATATATATATATAGCTTTAGATAAGGAAATAAAAAGTAATGCGTATATATATATATATATATATATATATATATATATAGCTTTAGATTAGGAAATAAAATGTAATGCGTATATATATATATATATATATATATAAAATAAAATGTAGTAACACGAAATTACATAATCATCGATGCAATAATTTATTTCAAATATATATATATATATATATATATATATGTAACTCAATTTATGCGTGAATGTGTGTGTGATTGAAAGAAAGTTAGAGCATCTACATGAAACTTAAAAGTTTATTCTTATGTAAAAATTACCTGAGAAGACAAGGGAAGTCTTCCCGAATCTCTAAGTGCACCTTAAAGGGCCTATCACGGCATAAGCTTCTTACAAGTTCAAATATATCCTATTTTTATGAAATTTAACTCATATGTATAAAATTGTCTGGGGAAAAAATAGAAGTGGTCCTAAATCTCTAATTGTCATTCTCCCTCAAGGGAGTTTAGTGGGCGGAATCTCTTTAAAAACTTCAAATATATACTACTTTATGATGTATAAAATTCTCTGTTACGATATCATCTTGAGACTGAATACCTGCTTGAGTTTGATCCTAGCTCCAAGTCCGGAACTAGTTACTTATCTTTCAGAGAGAAAATTTTAGACGCAAGGGCAGTTACAATAAGAATGTCTCTCTTTAAAAAGGGCGGTCTGGTGTCGGTGTTAAACTAGCTTCGTCTATCCCGTCAGCATTGAATCAACGAAACAGGCAATACATCGTTCACCGCCTTCCAAAATTGAAAGAAATGCCTACGAGAATGACCTTCTGATACCGTACAGAGAAAATAACTTAGATGCCTGCAACAAAAAAGCAAAGTAAGTTAGGCACGTTCAGTTTTATATTGAGAATACAGCTCCGCAATAGGAGACGATTTGGAGAAAGTGCAAACATAGGTAAGTATCGGCTGTTGATGTGGCCGCCACAAACAATAGGCAATAAACCAAGTCCCACTCCAAAGGCATATGTTACGATGATGATGCCTTCGCTTCCACCGTAAGCAAAATGTTATATCTGGGAGATTATCTCCCGATACCAGATAAAGAAACCTTTCCAAGCATCAATTGCCAAGGTTAATTGCACTCTTCTTCAGAGTCCAAAATTCAAACTCCTCGGCCTAACATTCACATGTAACATGAATTGGAACAAATACATAGAAAATACAGTCAAGTCTGCCGCAAATAAGTTAACCTCCCTCTATCGAGCTAGAACATTTCTCACATCCGCCTGTATTCTATTTCTCCACAAAGCTACCATTTACCTATGCATCGAGTATTTCACCACATCTGGGCTGATGCTTCAACCACTAGTCTTTCTCTTTTAGACAGACCTGAAACCTGCCTCTAATCTAATAGGTGTCACACTATTTCCCAATATCTAGCACCTATCCGGTGGCCGCAATGTTGCATCCCTGTGTTTTTTTTATAATACTTCAATGAAATGTGCCTCGATGAACTTGCTGCATTTGACGTCTATTCAACGTGAATGAGCGACCAACACAACAAGAAACAAAATCTCACCCCTTCACTGTAGAGGTCGCTAGATGCCGGTAAGGTTTTCTACTGTAAGAGATTCTTTACTCGAAATGCAAGCCTTTGTAATTTTTTTTCCTGTTGCATGTTTCCCTGACTGTACAATCACGCAGAAATTTAAATGTAATGTAAACAAACATCTGGTTGCACAAGTCCACCCTTAAGATGCCCCTATGAATCTAGTCTCTAATTTGTAGTACCTCTTTACGTCGCAATGGTAATGTGTCCTGTTTGGGGTGAATAAAAAAAAAAGAAAACTACAACACTTTTACCCAACCTTGAAAGTCTGAGGTGGCTATACGCATTAACTAATTACCTCTTTCTCAATGTTCGTATATCTATTTCCATATTTTATGTATCTCTTCCACGCCTTATTATACTAAAATCAATGTATATATTCTACGGCACTCATCTGTTATTTTCTAAGAGTCATGTTCACACTCTCACTATGAAATTTCTTTCTACAAGTAATGTTTTTTTCTAAGAGTCATGTTCACACTCTCACTGTCAAATTTCTTTCTACAAGTAATGTTTTTTCTAAGAGTCATGTTCACACTCTCACTATGAAATTTCTTTCTACAAGTAATGTTTTTTTCTAAGAGTCATGTTCACACTCTCACTGTCAAATTTCTTTCTACAAGTAATGTTTTTTCTAAGAGTCATGTTCACACTCTCACTATGAAATTTCTTTCTACAACTAATGTTTTTTCTAAGAGTCATATTCACACTCTCACTATGAAATTTCTTTCTACAAGTAATGTTTTTTCTAAGAGTCATGTTCACACTCTCAATATGAAATTTCTTTCTACAACTAATGTTTTTTTTCTAAGAGTCATGTTCACGCTCTCACTATGAAATTTCTTACTACAAATAATGTTTTCTAAGAGCAATGTATTCTGAGAGTAGTGTCACGAGTGTGGTGCTTTTCTGTGCTGATCTGTTTTCCTGTTCTTGTGTAATGATTGTACACTATGTGAAATTTCGTTATCACAGTAATCTATGAGTAATGCAATGTTTTCCAAGAGTAGTGCAATGTTCTACTGGTACAATGTATTTTGTGAGCAATGTATCCTAAGAGCAATTCATTTTAGAAATATAAATAATTATACTACCTATAGAACTATATTTGACAACTTTATTCGGCATTAAATTATCTATAAATGGTTGATATGCCGTAAACGAAATCAAACTAAACAAATCGAAAATAACTCAACGATCTTACGTCATCTCTAAGTTATATAATTCTCCCGAGACATGTTTTATTTATGCCAACATTACGTATAAGTCTAACGATTTGCTTTTTGCAAATCGGCTTACTCTGGATGCAATAATTCTATCATAGCCGATTTCCCCTAAGCCTGTCCCTTTTTTCATAACACCCAACAGCTATTATTTGTATCAGTTTATTTAGTCTAAAAGATGTTTTCCATTTCCATACTACTTTCTTAATTCCACTCACTGTCTTAAGAAAGCGTATGGAAATATTAGTAAAACATGCAGGCGCCAAATTGCGGATGAACACAGCAATATGTCGATTCTTGTAAGGTGTATTAAATTCCTTAAAGTTCGAATTAATCTTCTCTACTTAATCTAGCTGCCAATTCAAAGAACGCACGATTTGATATTAAATGGACGCCTCACCCTCATGAAATAAAAAAAATGATTGCCTGCAAATGTAATGCATTAGTTAATAATATAATCATTTTGACTCATAATTCTGGTCTGCATATAACACCTTAACTTATCAAGCGAAATTAAGAGTTTAAATGCAAAACGGAATAATTCAAATTTCTTCAAACAGAGAAACTAGACTTTACAAAATGGCGAATATGTCAGACGTCAAAAGAAAACCATAAAAGCTTATTTTAATTAAAAGCAAGACTATTAAGCAAATATCACTTAAGTCATTTTTCGTAGCGGTAATTTATTAATTTTGTAAAAATGCGTTCATCGTGTTTTGCATTCCAACTCTTTAAAGAAGAGTGATAAACATGTACGAATGTCCAGATTTATTTAAAACTTCGATTGTTCAATGCAAGGTATATTCGGTAATAAAATTATGTTTATTATTCTTTCCTTAAGCAAAGGCTTTTAAAAGATCAAAATCTTATCATCAGAGGAATTACATAGATAGATAAGTTGGCAATGGAAAGCCAAAATTCAACATTTGAAAAAAAATATTAAGAAATGGAGAGTGAAAAGCCTTGGCTTAAAGAAAAGAATAATAAACATAATTTTATTACCGAATATATCTTGCATTGAACAATCGAAGTTTGAAATAAATCTGGACATTCGTACATGTTTATCACTCTTCTTTCATCTATCTTTATACTTGCTCTATCTCGTATATTGAGTTTAAATCTCGTATATTGAGCTTAAACCACTTCACTATAGGTTCTATCTACTAAAAGTTTACTTTTAGTTTCATATTTTATTCTATATATATATATATGTATATATATATATATATATATATATATATATATATATATATAAATATATATCTGTGCGTAGTATTTAGCCAGCATTTTCTAATCTATGCAAACATTGTTAAAAATAACAGAATCCGTTTGTTTAAATATAGCTTTTTATTTATTTATTTTTCTGATGGGCTTTTTGTAATAAAATAACAAAATAAAATAAATGTCCCATGGATTTCACGAACGTTTTCGATTCTTCGTCGAATTATCATCATGTGTTAAATCAAATGAACAAAAAAGTATAAGAAAGAAGAGAATTTTTTAAAAGACGGCGGAGAAACGCGCAGAGAACGTTTTTCAGGAAAGTCGTTGACGATTTAAAATCAGCGACGCTTGAGTGCCACACAGAATAAAATCGCATTACGTTAAACATTTTAAAATCTTGCAACTGGTTTAACGTGGTGTTATTAATTTTAGGTTGTTGTGTTTTTATGTAGATAACTTCCAATATTTTTTTTTTATTGGTTTCGGAATGTATTATTTTATTGTTATTACCGAGATTTTTTCTAAAATCGGTGAGAGGGAAGTTATGTTGGTAAATTGAGCTGGAGTTTACAAGATGCATTCTGATGCGGCGGCATAGGATCGTGGTTGTAAAACTATTGTAGATGTTAGCTCTATTATTATTATTTGAGTTACATGATCTCAAATTGTCATTTAAACTTATAAAAAAAACATTGATTTATTCAAGGGGTTTTGGGTTGGTGAAGAGTTGTTATCTTACTACAAAATTTTGGGTTTACAATTTCTAATATTAAATAATGAGTCTAAAAATAACCTGTATTTTCTTTACCTACTTTTGTTATTGTATTTTTATTTGCCTGGTTCAAAGCTTAGCCTTTTTCCGAACAACTTTTCAACATTGTGTCATTTTAACCCATGTTCTCATCATAGTCATGGAAAAGAAACTAGCTTCTCACGCGAAATAACACATATATCATATATTATAATTATGAGAATCACGAGGATCGAAGTCAGGTTCATTTTATATTCCCGTAATTATGTTTTTTTAATTTTTTATTTTTCATTTTTTATTTTCTATTTTTTGTTTTCACGTTTAATAAAAAAAACATAACATTCTAGTGAGATGCGTATTTACAGCCCGTTGCTCTTGGTGTGAGCCAAACAATATTATTATATCAATATCGTCTCTGCAGCACTTTGAGATCATCAGAAAATCCACAAAGATGACAAGTTCTCAAATTGACATGTCTTGAAAAAGACCTACACCACACAGTTGTTCATTAATGGCGAAAAAAAAGAAAACACAAAAATATATATATAGAGAGATATGAATATATATATATATATATATATATATATATATATATATATATATATTAGTCGTGCATCAATTAAATTATGTGAATCCATTAAGACGAGAAAATATATATTTTTAATATACGATATCGATACTTTTTGAAAGAAAGAAAGACGGCTATTTCAGCTGAACCTAATGACGTGCATATCTTCAGATGCTTTTCTCTGATCAATCTACTGCCGCTAATGATGCTACATCTACGTTTTGAAATCATATTCTGATTGACGCCTATTCTTTTTATTCCTTAAATTACAGAGTTACGCCTACGCATTTGTGAACAACAAAACGACTAATCCATGATTCACTTTCTCATACATTTTGAATTTGAACCATTTGAGAGCAACTTCAAATGATGACCGCCCTCCCTTCGACTCAACCCATGTCTAGCATAAACACTAGCTATAATGTAACAGTAGTAGAAGTAGTAGTAGTGTTCACAATAGGTGTACTGCATATTGATATATATATATATATATATATATATATATATATATATATATAAATTCTACACCAAAGCGAACGAATAATAATTCGGTTGGTGAACTAATCATCATCATGGCCGTCACTCGAATCGACTATATAGGTTTCCAGGGGTTCTTTTGCGAGTTATCACGTGGGAAAACAGTTTAATTCGATATCCACACATCCTATCCAATATTGGGCATATATTGTCGTTTAGCATTGATTTTCACGGCGCAATATTCTTGCTGTTTTCATTTCTTCAACTTGATGACACCGTTTTATTTTCAAATATTTCCACACCACTCCTTATCCCATTCGTCTACTGCATTCTACTGGGTGCGCTTGTGCCCTATGTTGTGCGATCAATTCCACCCATCTTCATATCTTCCCTCAAACAATCCTTGTACCGCTTCTTTTGTCTTCCAAGCTTCCTAGCTCCCACATTCAGTTCGAAATAAAACAAAATTATTAGGATATGACTGTTCGCTCATTCTTACAACGTGACTAGCCCATCTCAAACGATGTCTAACAATTAAAGCCTCTATACTAGAGCAACCTCACTTATCGGACGATCCACGTTTTCTAGCAATTCGCCGCCTAGTTGCATATTAGGAGGGTTTCTGTTGTTATATTAAGCTGAAGGCTGAGATAACACCTCACATTTTAACGCTGATGTTTAGTCTTAGTTTTGAGTATGCATCCGCAAAGCCATTAATCACGACTTGTACGCCCTCTTCATTTAGAGCACAAACAGCATTATCATCTGAATATTGAAATTCAATAAGAGACTCAGTATTTGTGGTAGTGTTGACCTTCAGACGTCTCACGTTGTAAACTCCATCATCAATTCTGAAGTTGACCATCCATTAGGTGCAATACAACCGCAATAAATATTAGAAAATAAGGTCTGCGAAGCTATACATTCCCTGTTTTACCCCCATTTTTTTCTTTTGAATGGATCTGTAGAGCTGCCATCTGTGATTACCGTTGCAGTCATATCGTTGTGAGGAAGTTTACATTTTTATAAACTGCTCTGGTCAACCTGCTTTTTTATAAGATTTTACAGAGAAGTACACCACATAGGCTTTTGTTAGACGGATGAAAGCCATATATAGAAGTTGATGTTGCTCTCTGCATTTTTCCTGAAGCTGCCTTAGACTGAATATCATGTTGTTTGTGCCACGAGCTGGTCGAACGCCACATTGTAACTCGTGAACCAGACTCAGCGAGATGTGTTAGTATATTTGTTAAGATACAAGCCAAGATTTTTCCAATTATTGATAGTCGTGTAATTCCTTTATAATTTCAAGTCAGTTCTTCTTCCCTTTTTCTTGAAAATAGTTTTAACTAGACCATTCTTTAAATCAGTTAGTATTACTCCTGTGCCCATATTTTGACAGTGTAAATACAGGAGTGGTCCACCCGACTTATAGTAGTAGCTGGTGTAGTGGCTCTTCGAATAAAGGAAGTTGACTAATTATTGCTTATAGCAGAACAAGTAGTTGTAGTTAAAAATAACATTTGTCATTTTTATAATAATATGTGCAGAAAAATAAGTTTCTTTTAGTGCACTGACAGACTGAATTAAAGTAAAACATTTAAATATTACTACTACTATCATTACTACTATTAATATTAATACTCAAAGTAATAATAATAATAATAATAATAATAATAATAATAATAATAATAATAATAATAATAATAATAATAGAAGTTATGTTATATCATAGAAGGTGTGTATGCCTAAAAGCGTGTAGCTCAACTAGTTTTGATTCTGAAAGGGGTGAACTTTTTTCGAGTTAAGTGCAGGTCGAAATGACATCCATTTTGGAACAAATAGATTGGTTCTCAGAATGAGTAATCCCAAGAAGTCATAACTACTGGTGAAACCTGGCCGACTTCAAAAGTTGAGGTTCAATAAGGGTCAGGCCAGCTCTGGTTATGATTTGTCTGACAGGACAAAGGGCGGTGACGTCACTTGTTGTTGTCGAAAACGGGAACTGAGATCAGTCCGTCATGGGAACTCGAAGCTACAAGATCGTCGTGAGAGAAAGCAGACGAAATTGTCCAAAGATGTAGACAAATAAGTTAAGACTGCGTCTCTAAAAATGAGACAGAAGATCGACATCTCGCCCCGTCTACAGAATTTAGAAGTTAGCAGATAATACAAGAAGAAAAGAAGAAGCAACATTAGATGACCGCTCTCTCTCTCTCTCTCTCTCTCTCGAGTAAAAGAATATTCAGACCAATAAATCGTTCACGACCCTCTACAAACGTCCTCGGAGCTCTTTCTTTCCCGTTGGGAGAGTTTTCCGTTTCAGGGGGGCGATGCTCTACGCCAGCAAACGGGAGGTCACTAGACGAAGGAAGAAACCCTCACGGCAGAGCTATCAACGATGAAGAGATCCGGGCAATTGGAACCGGTATGTAACAATTACAATAGGAAAGAAAACAAAACCACGGGAAGAACACCACCGCATGAACAAAGGAGCAGAAACTGCAAGAAATATCATAAGCTGCCCTCCTCCCCAAAAGAAAAAAAAAGATTGCACCGACCTCGAGAGACACAACACGAAATAGTCGTAGAGGGTCAAGGAGGATGGGAAGACCAAGGAGGAGGCACTAACCAGAACTCCACTGGAAGAGTGCAGAGAGTGGTGAGACCTTGGGGAGGCTTATTGCCATCCAAATCCCAGGGGAGACCAATAGTCGTTGCCTATAAGAAATGAATAGTAGGCGGCTGTTGCGATACAGCAAGGTCATTTTCGGTGGTGATCGAGAAGAGGGGAGAGTACTGGAAATCTGTGGAGATTTGTTGTCACTCAGACTCCAGGGAACACAATCGGTTATTATCAGTGATAAATCACTGATGAGTTTCTGTGTGAGAACTCCCGGTGAGTACTACTACTACTACTACTACTACTACTACTAATAATAATAATAATAATAATAATAATAATAATAATAATAATAATAATAATAATAATAATAATAATAATAATAACGATAATAATGTTATATGGTCAATGGTTATATGATTATTGCTTTTAGTAGTTGTAGTTGCGGTAGTATAGTATTATTCATTTTGATAATAATGTGTGCAAAAATATTTTGTAAAACTAAGAGACGGAATTACAATAAAACATTTAAGTATTATTAACACGACTACTATTACTATTACGATTAATAATAATAATAATAATAATAATAATAATAATAATAATAATAATAATAATAATAATAATAATAATAATAATAATAACGATAATAATGTTATATGGTCAATGGTTATATGATTATTGTTTTTAGTAGTTGTAGTTGCGGTAGTATAGTATTATTCATTTTGATAATAATGTGTGCAAAAATCTTTTGTAGAACTGAAAGACGGAATTACAATAAAACATTTAAGTATTATTACTACGACTACTATTACTATTACGGTTCATAATAATAATAATAATAATAATAATAATAATAATAATAATAATAATAATAATAATAATGTTATATGGTCAAGAGCCCTGCTGTCTGCATCTTTCGAAGGACAAGTTCGATATTCAATTTCCCATTTTAATTTCAATCTATGAAGTATTGATCGGGATTCCACACTTTTCCATGTTTTTTTTTTTTTAAGAAAATCTTTTCCAACAGCCGCCAAATAGAGCATGATATTAAAACGCCCAACTTTATTTAAATGCGACGGATGGTTTTTGATTTGGAATTAAGCAATGATAAAAAGAAAAAAACCTTAAGAAAAGGAGAATTATTGCATCATATCACGCCACCCACTGCTTCTTCCGTCACTTGGGATGGGTGCGTACGGAAAAGCGGGGCCCGGCGGCTTCTGTTGCTGCTGACGCGGGGATGATTCGGTAAGTACGTTCACCGAGTATTTAAATAATCGATATTCTTTACGATGCGTCGACTTTTCTATATCTTGAGTGATTATTCAGCGGATTGAGGGTATCTTTTTTTTTTTTTTTAATAAATTTAATTTAATCGCTAAGACTGTCCTGTGCATGATTATATTTCTTTCTTCTCGGCTTCTAATATATTTTATAGTTTTGTGGCTTCTTCAATATATTCGTGTTTATTCTCTCGAGTTTTTTTTTTCTTTTTTTCTGCTTCGTTTTTCATCAACTTTTTTAGCTTCTTCGATTCGTTTTCTTTTTCGTTTTTTCTACTTTTTCTTCTTCTTTGTTGTTACTCATTAGTTTGTTCATCTTTCTGTTTCTATTTTTCTTCTTCGTTTCCTCTGCACTTTTTCTTTCGTATTCATCTTGATTATCTTCTTTTAATCTTCGTTTTCTTCTTCTTCTTTTTTTTCTTCTTCTTCTTATTTTTATTATTATTATTATTATTATTATTATTATTATTATTATTATTATTTGTAATCACTAGGAGTTCTCACGCAGATGATCGTCAGTGATTGCTCATCGACAACAACCAGTGGTATTTCCTGGAGTCTGAGTGACAACAAGCCTCCCCGGATTTTCAGTATTCTTCACCTCTTTTCGATAACGATGCGGTATCGCAACAGCCTCTTACCATTGATTTCTCGCTGGTAAGGACCATTGGTCTTGTCTGGGATTTGGATGGCAATAAGCCTCCCAATTCCCAACGTTCTCTGCACTTTTCCAGTGGAGGTCTGGTTTGTGCTGTCCCTCATCGGTCTTCTGATCCTCCTCGACCCTCTACAAATATGTTATCTAGTATCAGCCTTGTCCGGCACCATTTACAAAATAAAAATTTAATTAATTTAAAAATATATATATATCTTATATTTTTTAATTCTTTTTAATCTTTTTTTTTCAATTATTATTATTATTATTATTATTTACCCACTAGGAGTTATCACACTGGTCATCGTCAGTGGTCACCCACTGCCGACAACCTGTGGTATTCCCTGGAGTCTGAGTGACAACAAGTCTCCTCAGGCCTCCAGTATGCTCCACTTCTTTTCGTTCATCACCGCTGATGACCTTGCGGTAATCGCAACAGCCACCTACCAACGATTTCCCGCTGATAAGGGCCATTGGTCCCCTCTGGGGCCCGAGTGGCAACAAGCCTTCCCAAGGTCCCAGAGCTGTCCGCGCTCTTCCAGTGGAGGTCTGGTTTTGCGCTTTCCCTCCTCGACCCTCTGTCCATAATTTTCGTGGCGTCAGCCTATGCTTGCGCCTCTCTCGTTCGGTTGTATTTTCCCCGGTTCTGTTGTTTTGTGCTTCCATGTGTTTGTTCTCCATTCGTTGCTTATGTGGGTTGGTTTCCGCATTCGAGGACATTTCTCAGGATTGTAGCTGTTTTGATCATTACTGTCCTTTGTATGGTCTCAGTTATCCCTTTGATTCCTATTTCTCCTAGTCTTTTCTCCATGTTTTTGGGGACTGTTCCTAGTGCTCCTATGATTATTGGTGTTATACTGACTTTCTTCATGTTCCATATTCCTTTCAATTCTCTGGCAAGTTCAGTATATTTGCTTCTCTTTTCCGTCTCTTTGATCTTCACTCTGTGGTCTGCTGGAACGGCAAAGTCCACGATTTTGCAGGATTTTTCTTTCTTGTTGATTATTATCATATCCGGTCTCCTTGCTGTTATGGGTTTGTCTGTTTGTACATTCATATCCCATATGATTTTGTGTTTTTCGTTTTCTAGTACCGTTTCTGGTTTGTGTTTGTACCGTTTTCTTGCATATTCGAAATTCAATTTATTATTATTATTATTATTATTATTATTATTATTATTATTATTATTATTATTATTATTATTATTATTATTTTTCTATTTTCATGTCTTCTTCGCTTATTTTTATTCTAATTCATCCTTTTCTAAATCTTGTCCTCTTTTATTTTCGGCTTTTCTTTCTTTTTTCTGCTTATTCGTTAACTTTTCTTTTCTTTGTCGGCGTGTTAAGGTTTTGTTCTTGTTTTTTGTCTTTCTGGTTTTCCTTTTCTTTTTCGTTTCTTTATCTTGTTTTTTATTTCCATACATTTTATTGTCTTTATCTTCTTTGTTTCTTATTATTATTACTTTTATTGTTTATTATCTTCTACTTTTTTATCATCCTCTTCTTTGCCTCTTATTTCCATTCTTAGTTTCTTCTTCGTTGTCGTCTTTTTTTTTTTTCGTTTCTAGTTATTCGTTTCTTATCTTTTACTATTTTGCTATTCCTCTTCGTTTATTTTTCATCTTGTTTCTTCTACTTTTTTTTTTGCTATACCATGTCTCTCTTTTTCCGTCTTCTTTTTTCGTTTCTCATTTTTTATTACTTTTTGTCGTTTCTTTTTCTTCCTATATTTGTATTTCCTTTAGTCTGCCTAATCATATTTTATTTTTATTCTGTTCTTTTTTTTCGTTAGTTCTTCTAATTTTTCATTCAATCTTGAAGAATATCGTCCCTTTTAGTCAAGTGTTTTGTTTTCTCTTTTTCGGTGACTTTTATTTGCTAGCATTAACTTCTTTTGTTTCTTCGAATACGACTTATTTTCTACTGGCAGGAAACCCCGATATTGCTCAGGAAATAATGAGAATCCTACCATGTACATTTGACAATATTCTTCTTTTCGTGTCCATACACAAAGCTATTCAGCTGATCTAACGTCCAGACAGTGCTTGGAGCATTGATGTCCCTTGATGCATTGTGCTAAGTTATTTGCTGTGCACAGTCCGCCCAACAGAGAACATTGAAGGAGGTGATCCATGGTCTGGGGTTCTGTTCCACAGTCGCATGTGGTTGGGCGACTTAAATAGCCCCATCTACTTAGGGCCGACCTGGAACGGCCGATACCTGAGCGGAGTGAGTTCCGGCTCTTCCATTTTGCCCAGCTTTTATATCCTGGTGGAAGGGTTCCGACAGGGGGGGATGAACATAGTCGAGTTGTGTGGGTTGCTGGACAGTTTTCCCTTCTATATTCTAAGGCGAGCTTCAGATGATGTTGTCTTCAGTTAAGAACTGCTGGTGAGGAAACTTTCTTCGTGATTTTAGTCGACTGCGAGCAAGTACATGACAATGTAAGGGGTGTCTCTCATCTGTGGCTTGCCTGTGCTGCTCTATCCTGCTGGCTACCGCCTTTCTGATGACTGGATAGGCGATATCTGCCAGGATATACAAGTCATTCGTGTTACTAGGCTTCATGTACCCAGTGATACATCTACAGTTCTTGTTAAGAGCAGAGTCCAGTTTTTAGCGTGGGTAGATCTTTCCCACACTGGACTGACCTATTCTGCAGTAGAGAAGCTGAGGGCAAGGGCTGTGGCACGTAGTATCTTGGGATATGCACCCCATCTGGTGCTTGGGGGTTGCGCAACATGTTGCGGGTGCTCATTTTTGCTTTTGTCTTCATGACGTGGGTTTTAAATGTAAGGCATCTATCGAGTGCGACTCCGTGGTGGACAGGGTGCCCAGACTATGATAGTGGTGTTCCACACCACGACACATATAGTTAGCACTTAGCTTCCTTGTTTCTTAGACGGAAAAAGCATCCTTGTGTTTTTGCTGGTTTGGCACGTAGAGTGTTCTCTTCATAGTAAATCCTTAGAGTGCTCTAAGTACTAATAAAGTGTGTACCTTGGAGTGGGTAATGCACAGGTATGTTCATAACACGATATTGCTTTCTTTGTTTTTACTGCCATCCTTCTCCCCCTTCCCATTTGGCCCCCTAAATATTCGGAAAAAGCTGAGATGTTCATAAACTCTCTGAATTAGTGTATTATATATATATATATATATATATATATATATATATATATATATATATATGTATTAGTATTTCATGTATCCACATAAAATTTTATAAGAAGATATAATTTTGTATGTATCAATTTTCAGTATTTACTTCAACAGTGCTCGATACGTATGTAGAGCTATATATATATGGTTTAAATTTTATTTATTAAAATCGGATATACATATTTGAAGTTTTTCAGAGAGTTCTGCCCTCATGGGTCACTTAGAGAGTGTGGCACGTAGATATTCGGCACATAGAGGTAAACGTAGTGATTCGGGTCACTGATGTAAGGAAATTTCAAACATATAATTTAGGTATCATGAAAATATCATATATTTGTACAATAGGAAGGGGGAAAATGAAAAAGAGGATAACAATTGAAAAATATAAATAAACACAAGGAAAATTGTTCAAACGGAAAGTACAAAGGAATAAAAGAAGACAGATACGAAGAAGACGATGAAGAAAGAAAATTATTCGAAAATGAGATAAAAATATAAAAATAATTAGAGAAACAGAAGTAACGATAATAAAGAAAAAGAATATATACATATATATATATAAAATATTTGTTATTGTTTATATCTATGGACGTATACGTTTCGTCTTTTTTCAATCAAGACTCATCAGCATAGAAGTACGACTATTCATCACCGGCCACACGATTCGAAACCCTGGACTACAAGTATTTTCCAACTTCCGTCCAACGTCGCTAACCGCTAGGCCAGTTCTGAACAGCTTATAAACAATGATAATTTTAACACGTTAACGGCGGCGAAGCGAAGAGGCATTCAAACTTCTATAAGTGAAGGAACGATGCATATAAAGCAAGTGACGCTACGCTGTGTTACTACTACCATTTTACGGTTCTCTACTAAAATAATCAAAGATAAAGAATATATATATATATATATATATATATATATATATATATATATATATATTCTTTATCTTCGATTATTTTTATATTTTATCTGATTTTCGAATGATGTTCTTCTTCATCGTATATTTCGTATCATTCTTCTTGTATTCCTTTGTACTTTCCGTTTGAACTATTTTCATTGTGTTTCTTTATACTTTTATATTTTATCCTCTTTTTCATATTCCCCTTCTTATTGTACTTGTTCTCATTATCCTCCATTTATCGTTACTTTTTAGATTTCGAACTCGATGTTTAATTCTATAAAGGCAACGAAGTGGTTTCGGAGATACACCTTCTTATATGTGGCAGCGGTACTACATCTTGGGACATATCTGACTCTTATATGAGTATATATTTGCATCTAAAATGATCCAATAATTTTCCAGCGACCTTAGCAAAAGACTGAGTATACGTTTCTTTTTATTTTAGATCTGCAGTGAGCGTCAGTTCTAAGAACTTGTTCCAGCAAGAAGCTTTTTAAACAAGAGAACCATTCATTTTGACAGACGCAAAACGTGAATTCGAGTGTTGGTGGTAAAAAGTGAGGTACTTTGTTTTAAAGGATTCGAGTGTTGGTGGTAAAAAAGAAATGTACTTAGTTTTAAATTGTTTGGAGTGTTGGTGGTAGAAAAGAAAGGTACTTAGTTTTAAATGGATGGAGTGTTGGTGGTAAAAAGAAAGGTACTTAGTTTTAAATGGTTGGGAGTGTTGGTGGTAGAAAAGAAAGGTACTTTGTTATAACGGATTCGAGTGTTAGTGGGAGAATAGAAAGGTACTTAGTTTTAAAGGATTCGGGTGTTGGTGGTAAAAAAGAAAGTTACTTAGTTTTAAATGGTTTGGAGTGTTGGTGGTAAAAAAGAAAGAAGCTTAGTTTTAAATGGTTTGGAGTGTTGGTGGTAAAAAGAAAGGTACTTAGTTTTACAGGATTCGAGTGTTGGTGGTAAAAATAAAGGTACTTAGTTTTAAATGGTTTGGAGTGTTGGTGGTAAAAAGAAGAGTACTTAGTTTTACAGGATTCGAGTGTTGGTGGTAAAAAAGAAAGGTACTTACTTTTAAATGTTTGTGAGTGTTGGTGGTAAAAAAGAAAGGTACTTAGTTTTAAAGGAGTCGAGTGTTAATGGTAAAAAAGAAAGAAGCTTAGTTTTAAATGGTTTGGAGTGTTGGTGGTAAAAAAGAAAGGTACTTGGTTTGGCAGGATTCGAGTGTTGGTGGCAAAAAGAAAGGTACTTAGTTTTAAATGGTTTGGAGTGTTGGTGGTAAAAAGAAAGGAGCTTAGTTTTAAATGGTTTGGAGTGTTGGTGGTAAAAATGAAAGGAGCTTAGTTTTAAAGGAGTCGAGTGTTGGTGGTAAAAGGAACGCAGCCTAGTTTTAGAGGTGTTAAAGAAAAAATAAACTGTTTGCCTACTGCTTCACATTATTAACCTTCAGGGGACAGGAAGACCTTAATGACTAGTGCTCTTCGAAGACAGTGAAAGTTTACTATAATTCTGGTTAATGACAGCTACGCAAATGATTTATTAACGCAAATTAATATAATATAGCTATTTTTTTATTATTGATATCTGAACAAAAGTTGTTTTACGAATTATCAAACCTTTTCAGTTTATTTAATACCGAATTATTTAATTTTGAATAGATAAGACTCGAGTGAAAGTCAGTCTTAGAACCTTGTAATAATAAGAGACTTAAACGAAAAAGCCATTCATTACGACTTGCGTAAAACAATGATCCGAACGATAGTAATGCATGGAGGAAAGTGTTAAAAATAACGATATCTGTTTTCCCATTGCACCACATGCTCTAGATCCTAAGAGATAAAATCAGCGAGATCTCGATCACTAATGATCGTAGAAGTGCTACTATAGACTGTTGTGTCGTCTGCTTAGATATCAACAAATGATATTATTTGGCAAATCAGGAATAGTGTTGGATCCATAAGGAACACTGCTGTAGATTATATATGCCTCTAACCTCTGCCCATCAATAACTACCATCATAGACTTATCAAAGAGAAAATATTTAATGGTTGCGAATATATTGCCAGATATTCTATAAAGATCAAGTTTGTCAATCAATAATTTGTGTACAAGAATCTATTAACAGAATTTGAATGTCAACGGCTATTGCTCTAGAAAGCCCCAGATAAGAGATTCACGGATACCATGTATATTACAGTTAGTACATCAGACGTTGATCTATCAGAACAAAATCCATATTGATTGTCGCTAAGTAGGGAAAAGAGAAGATGAAAACTATTCAGCGGAAGTAGTGAGGAAACACTAAAAAAAGGCTTGCAAAATGTCCGGCATCATCATGTATGCGAGTGGTTTGTCAAAAACTTTGGTCAATTAATAGTCATGACGAAATATTTTTGCATTATTAATTTGTTGGAATTGACTATCCATTTAGCATTAAGGGAATTAACGTCATCACATATGTAAATGTTAGCAAAAGAATGAACAGCCAGGAGGTGGCCATTTTTTTAAAGAGATTCTTTCGGAGACAGTGATTCCCTCCTTGTCGAGACGATAGAGGACAAAGATGAACGAGGATGTTTTGTGTATACGGAAACACATAAATTGCAGATCGAGGTATTCATTAGTGATGTACCTATCACATGATATACCATCGTTGATGTGAGCACAAATTCCATATCTATAGCGATTTTGAGCTTCGCGCTTTAAGGTCACATAAGAATAACCTGTAATTTTTATGTCATCAATAGGTCTAGAAGTGCCAATGTCGGTTTTGCACAGAAAAATCAAGTCAGGTTTGGTACCATGGAAATGAATTTCAACTACTGGAATGTTTTAACAACTTATACTAATGTTGTAACAACTGCAACTAATGTTGTAACAACTATTACCAATGTTTTAACAACTATTACTAATGTTGTAACAACTACTACCAATGTTGTAACAACTACTACCAATGTTGTAACAACTACAACTAATCTTGTAACAACTACAACAAATCTTGTAATAACTGCAACTAATGTTGTAACAACTACTACTAATGTTGTAACAACTACAACTAATGTTGTAAAAACTACAACTAATGTTGTAACAACTACTACCAATGGTGTAACAACTACTAATAATGTTGTAACAACTACAACTAATGTTGTAACAAAGACAACTAATGCGGTAACAACTACTACCAATGTTGTAACAACTACTACTAATGTTGTAACAACTACACCTAATGTTGTAACAACTACAACTAATGGTGTAACAACCACAACTAATGCTGTAACAACTACTACCAATGTTGTAACAACTACAACTAATGTTGTAACAACTACAACTAATGTTGTAACAACTACAACTAATGTTGTAACAACCACAACTAATGCTGTAACAACTACTACCAATGTTGTAACAACTACTACTAATGTTGTAACAACTACAACTAATGTTGTAACAACTACAACTAATATTGTAACAACTACTAACAATATTATAAAGGTAACCTGATAGTAAAGGTCTACGTAAAGAGTTTAGCTATTCAGTTTTACGACTTTTTATCAGGGAATTTGAAACTGTGAAGCAGGTCATTAAAGGCGTTGAAAGAAGAACATTAAATATGAATTATTAAACAATTTTCCATAAGAAGCGTAACAGTTTCGGATTATATGGCAGTTAGATGTATCACTGGAAACTACTGCATGGTTCTCACTCAATTGATGAAATTGAAAGCAGCTCAGGTATTATAATCTGATGAGGGGAAAGTCTCAATTAGAGTTATTCCACGGTTCATCGACAATCAGGCAGATAATGTCAGCACTTTTATTATTGAGATGCTAATAAAAAGAGAGGAGAAGTTAAACTTACTCAATGTGTCTCCACATACCGCTTCTGTTAACCGACAATTAACCCTTAAAACAGTAGTTTATCTCCCTCCTTGCCAGAATCATCCTCACGAAATGTGAGCCTTAATGGACCGATAAAATAGAGCGAGGGTTATAGGACTGTAGAAAGTACATCCACGATGAATTTCTACTCTAAATCAGTATAGGTGCGAATATGGTTAGCCGCTTTGCGCTTATGCGATACGCACTTCAAGCTCTCCTTTTTCAAAGGTAAGAATACTGAATACATTATGATTGCAAGATGTACATCAGAGTTTTCTTCTCGTAGATTGATGATCTGACAAGATCTATGGATCCATCTCGCTAGATACTAGACAATATAGTTCTGTACCCCGCTTGGTAAACTATTTAAGTATCTACTTAGAATAAGTTTCTCGTGTCACTTCTAGAATATTTTCCCATCCTATGTGTATATATTTTTACATTACTCAATAAACTATTTTCTTACGTGTTTTCCCCAGAGAACCGAGTCGTTTTTTTAAGAAAGCCACGTTATGAAGAGATAGATTCATATACAAAGAAGGGAATGAAAAGGTATTATTTGGGGTGGGTAATTGAATAGAGATTCACCTTTTTTAGTTTTCTATTCTCTAACTAGTACATTTGTTTATAGAATACCAGTTTATAAATTGTCAACATAAAATATGGTAGGAATTTTTTTTTCGAATTAGACAAATATATAATATATCAGCCAAGTCGAGTTCACACAGACTCTTTAATCTATTAAAACATACGAATATTAAATTCGATGAATGTAAGAGCATTTCACTTGATAAAGCCTACCCGAGTTTTAGCGGATAGAATATTTAAATTACATACACGATCATTCTTTTTCTTTAAACGTGTTATTCCGTTCAAGTGATCTACTTGAATACTAAGAACTATCGGATTCCATTCGAATCGATTTTCGCTCATTAGTTGTGTATGTGACGTAAGTATATATTAATACATTTTCATTCATATCAATCTATTTATAACTATCTACAAGATAATAACTTTGTGTTTTAATCACCTTCACCAAAATATAAACTGTGCATTCACAATGTGTTTGTGTTAAGTATGAAATATTAGTTTAGTTTGTAGGAACGAATTGTTTTTTGAAATCCATTTCATTGGTTGATTTTATTACAGACAAGGGAATGGCGTACGTTATTTCATTCAATCTGTAAGAAATGTTTGCAACAAGCATATGTTTTAACAATGCAAGCCAATAATAGGATTTTAGTAGCGTAAGTAAGTTGACAACAGGCTGTCATTTACAGTGTAATACAACCCTCTAGGCCCCACCTATGTAGTGCTCTCGACAGGCTGCTCGTGGCCGCCGAATTTGCCATTAACACGTTAATTTACTCTCCCATTTACATACAATGCGTGGTGAGCACATCGGTACGCGCTCCAACTAATAAGTCAAATATGACTTTCGTTTTGGGATTCGAACCGTGTAGCCGGAATAGATTGTCTCCTCCCATACTGATAATTTCAGGTGCGACATAAAACACATGGGTTAATTTGAAAAATAGTATTTACAAATATGTATTCAAAGCTCCCTCTAGATGGAGCACTTTAGGTAAGTTTTCAACAGGTCGTCATTTACAGCGAAATGCAACACTCTATACCGCGCTTTTTTTGTTCTCTCGGCGGCGTGCTTATGGCCGCCGAATTTGCCATTAATACGTTAATTAACTCTCCCATTTTCAAACAATGCGTAGTAGACACATCGTTACGCGCTTCAATTACTGAATTAAATATTACTTTCGTGCCGGAGTTTGAACCGTGTGACGTTGTTTTTTAGATGACCCTGTACATATATATATGTATACATATATATATATACACTCATATGTAACTATATATGTATATCTACTTATGAGTAGATTTTTTTTTTTCTTAAATATTAAAATGTGTTATACCTACAATTACCGTGTTGCCTAGAATATATATTACAAATGCATAATGATAGGTTTATTTGTTTCTGAGATTACCCCGTACATATATATTTACACATACCTAACTATGTATATATATATATATATATATATATATATATATATATATATATATGTACAGAGTTATCTCAGAAAAAATTAACAGATCATTATGAATTTTTAAATATATATTCTAGGCAACACGGTAATAAACTTGGGTAAATTCTTACACGGGTTTTGTGTGGTACCAACCGAAGCTGGTCTAACTACATGCATGTTTTGTTTGTGGGGCTTCAGTTTATTGGGGTTCCGGCACTTTTAACTTTACTTATCCTCCTGTGGTTTTCTTTCTTTATGTTTATTTTTAATTTTTAAAAATATGTGGAAGGTTAGCGTGGTTGGTTTCGGCATTTGATGACATTTCTATGGATGACAGTTGTTTTAATCATTGCAATGCTTTGTATCGTATGAGTCTTTCCTTTGACTCCAATTTCTCTTTTTTTCCAGTTTTTTTTCTTCTTAACACTGTTATCGGCTGGGACAGCAAAATCGATTATTTGGTATTGTTTTCTTATTTGTAAACTATGATGACATCCGGTCTCCTTGCTTGAGTGGTTTTATCTTTTTGTACCTTAATGTTTTTCAGTACTTTCTTCGGTTTATGTAACACTTGTCTTAAATCGGTTCTATAGATTCCCACGGAGTTCTATCTGTTTTGTATTTTAGGGTCGTTTGTTTGGTGCATTCATTCATGCCATTTACCGTTTAATCTATTTTTCAACATTATTATTATTAGTAGTAGTAGTACTTTTTTAAATTTGTTATTAATCCTTGGGTTCTACAATTTTCCCTGGCAGAGACGGTGAACGGTTCCCGCTTGATTATAATAAAAATAATTACTGTTTAGAGAACATTCCTCAAAACGAGTTGTTTTTAATATCCGTGTTGTTTTATTCCCTTTGTAGCAATCCCGGCAAAATCGCACGTTATTTCATTCAATTCGGTTGAGATATTTTCAAACTTGCGCACAATCAAACCAATTATGAACAAATTACGTCAATAATCGAATTTTAATAACATTTCTGCAAAATATATTTCGCAGGCATTAAACAAGAAAAATATTTATATTTTGATTAGAAAACGCGTTGTTCGGTGATGTTCGAGATTTGAAAGTAAAATTGCTTAATTGCTTTACCTTTTGTCGGTTTTCTGAAGTAAGTTTTATGGTAGAAAAATATTTACCTAGAAAAATAGTCTTTTAATTTTGTATATATATTATGACTGTTTACATAAATTTACAGCAACAAGATAAATAACGTTCAATGCATGTCAAGCCATTACAAAAATGTATTTGACGATATTTCTGAGATTATTTTTCGGTATTAACCTTAACTTCAGATTTCGGTTTCTATTTTTTCATCATAATGTTCACGGATTTTAAACTGTTATGTCTGGGAAGGAGCCGCTCAAATCACTCTTTCCGACCCTGACAGAATACGAAACCGACTTCGCAATCTAGTTAGAGATAATATCTAGCTTTCCCTACAGCTATTTTTACACATGAGAGATTTTGCTATCTTCTCTCTACTGTATCAATATGTTCATAGTAGGTGCTCGACTGAGATACAGCCCTGGTACTTTCCTGTAAAATGATCACAACAAGAACTTGCCTAGCTAAAACCGCAGCAAATAACTTTCCTTTCTCTCTCCCTCTCTCTGCACAAAACCAAATGGAACTGTGTCACGTATGATGTTTACACGGTTTAATAACAAGTCAAAAATGAAGAAAGTACGGAGTATAATCTTTAACTAATTTATTAAACCAAAACACTGATTACATGAAATGTAGAAACCCGCTGAACGCGAGATGCTTGTTTGATTGTGAGAGCCGTTCTGTTTACTTTTAAACTGTCATGGCAGACGACTTCTTTTATCGAAGGGCGATAAATTTTTCTTTTTATCCAATGGAAAATAACTATTCTGCTTGGTTAGGTTGCCCTAACATCTCCCAGTTTTAGTCTTTAACTGTACCGAGGGCACTTGGGGTTAATTTAGAGGTGATTTATTCGAGTGCGACTGCGCTTAGGCCAACTCCTGTGAGGTATTTCATAATTCCCATTTGTATTTGTCTGCATGGGAGATGGCAGTTCGAATGTGGCCATTAACAGATCGAACGAAATAGTTGTTCTGTTGTCAACTAAGTTGTCTCCAGTGTATCTGCGATGTAACTGGTGTTTGTACCGTGCCCAGAATTAACTCCCGACAGTAACATCATACAGGAATTGTCCATTTATTTTGCGGATGATGCCCGGTACCTAGTTTGACTTGCCAGGTCTGTAATTCCGAACAAACACTGGTGTGCAAACTGAAAATACTGTTGTTTTGTGGGGGCTTGGTTGTTGCCTTTATCACTAGGGGCCGTTAATCGTCAGGTAGACCATTCCTCACAGCACCATTTGGTGTTATTCGAAAAGAGGAAAGCATGTAGTATCTCATCTGTTTCCCACTTTGCTTGGAGTAGTGCCAGGGCTTCTTTTTCACTTGGCTGTAACTGCGTTCATCGGGTGTCAGGGATCTGTCTGCATGCATGATAACTTTCTCAATTCCATCTGTGAATACATGCGAGATCACTGCTCCCACGCTATGATTTGATGCATCCGCTGCCACGACTATTTTGTTATTTGCATCAAAATGTGTGAGCAGTAGGTCAGAGTTAATGAGTGATTAGATTTTGTCAAATGATTTCTGACAGTCCACGGGCCAGGATCCGTTTGCGTCTTTTGACAACAGTTTGTTGAGTGGTGATTTGATTTGATGGAGTGAAGACAAGAAACTACCGTAGTAACTTACCAGTCCCAATAATACGCGTAGACTGTTAACGTCAGATTAGGGTGGCATGTGTTGAATGGCTGCCACATTAGCAGGATCTGGACGACGACCTTAACGATCAAAAATTAACCCCAAGTATTTAATAGAAGGTAAATAAAAATGACACTTTTGAGGCCGGAGCTGAAAACCAAAGTCTTGGATGCGGACTAGGACCTTGCTGATCCGTTTTGTCAACCCCTGGTTGGATTGTCCAACAACAATGATGCCATCTAAGTACGCAGCTGCACCTTCCACGCCAATGAGCATTGTGTCCATGATCTGCTTAAATATTGCAGTGGCTGTTTTTACCTCAAAAGGTGAACGACTAAATTGGAATAATTCACGGTGTGTGTTTATAGTAAGCAGCTAAATGGAAGTTTCTGCCACTTCTACTTGCAGATAAGCCTCTATGGGGTTTTATTTTTCAAAGCAGGTGCCACCATTAGGTATGGTAAAGAAATCATCTGGGATTGGCAAAAGATATTGGTGATTGTCTAGTGCTGCGTTGAGACAGTTGAAAAATCAGCATACAACCGATTTGAACCATCGGCTTTCTTTACTACAATAATGGGTGCTGCCCACCGTGAATATGTCACCGGTATGATGACCTCCATTTCCTCAAGTTGTTTTAGTTCCTTGACCACCAGTGGTAATGCAGCATATGTCACTGAGCGTTTGCGTCTGAAAACAGGCTTAGAAAATGGTTTAAAGGACAGTGTGGCCTTTGTATGAGTGCAGCGTCCACGGTGGTTTTTGAAGACTCAAGAAAATTGTTTCATAATGTATTTGGTCTGATCAGTAATGCTGATCTGAGGTGACGATCTGGATACCACCACACATATCCTGTTCAGTCGAATGTCGAGAAAGCCTAGTAACTCGATAAAGGCAAGTCTCCGTAAATTTTTGCATGAGTTTAATATGCATACGATACCCGACACCGTTTTGTCCTTCATTTAAATTGACCCGTGATGTGAACTCAGTCCCCGGAAACACTCAGTGCTACCTAACTTGTTAGTGTTAATAAAGGCTGGCCTATCGTTTCCAATAGTTTTTGTGATATAAGTGTTTCTGAGATATGATCTCCCCTGCGGGGATGGAGCGAGAGTAGAGATAATGCTGGATTTTAGACTAATAATAATGTGTAAAGAAAATATTGTGCATTAATAATGTGCAGATGAAATACACAAAATAGTATTAAAAGCCATAACAATAAATGTGTATTTTTAATTACTAAAACAAGACGCTGTTTTTGTGTGGTTTGTTTGTTTGTTAAGGAAGTCAGACATTTGCAAATATAAAAAGGTGGTATTGATTTCAAAATAATAAATATACGTTTGCGAGAAAATAGTTAATGATTTTATGATCGATAGATAAATATGGGTCGTTACCGTACGATGATGATGATGATGATGATGATGATGATTACTCTACTCGAAATGTACTCGGATCTATCACTGAGAATTGTTCACTTTTTAAATAGCTGCTACTGCTGTTTGTTTTTTAAGTGAGTCGGATTCGTTATATACCTACTCGTTAACTTGCAGGGTATCAGGTTTTTATCCTGTACGAGGCGAGCAGCAAGGTTCAATGGTTGCATGAAAAGTTGCAGATGATTTATTTCACAAAAAAATATAGTAGCTCATGTTGGATAACAGGTTTATAACACGTTGTAATGTCGGAATCTCTGGCGTTGTAGAACAGCTCCTTTGTTGATCCAGCGAACGGCATCGCTTGCTAACGGGACGATATGTCGTTTCTCGATCCGGGCGACGTCGGGTGGTCTTGCTGGTCGGACACATGTTCAATCTCTCCCTTTCGGCTGACACAGCAGTAAACCCAATTCGGGAATCATATTTCCCTTTCTACCTGCTGTCTCTTCCATCGCCGCCACCGTCTCTCTGCCGACGCGTTGTCGTTGTCACCACTCACTGCAGACGCTTTGTCGTTGTCACAATTCCGTGCCGGCGGTTTCTCTCTGTAACTGAAATCGAATCTCGCCGTACACGATAAAAGATAACAAGCCTTTCTTTTAAGTTTGAGCCATTTATTTTCTATTAGCTTGTAGTAGAGAGAGAAGCCCACGCTAGTTAATTTAATTACTTGTAAATGAATGAAGAGGGGGACATCGTCTGGCTCTAATTTTTGGGGATCCAAATTTCCCTATTTAATTAATCGCTAGATAGCTAATGCAACTTGACTCGTCGGCTTCCAAGTCAAAACTGTCATCTTAACTTCAGTTTTCCTACAGGGAAAACTGTGACGTCACAAAATCTCGTGATCAAAACGCAGGTGTGACCTAAGCTTTGAGCTAAGGTCTCATCACCCGTCACTGCGACCGTGAGAAACAACATTGCACTAAACTTGCACGAGATGACTTCGTTACAAATCGCGCAAGCTAAGCAATCTCTCATACGTTTATCATCACATGCTTCCTATTATATAACAGCTCAGAAGAAAGGTTTCCACTTTAATTCCATTGATTTGCGGTTCAGCGCCTGGCGCGGTTTTGATTGCCAATACATAGTAACAGACAATCAGAGGACGACTCCTGAATTTTCATCAAAGACATGTTAGACGTGTTGCGCTCTTAATACTACTGTGTAACATCATGTCCACCATGGATTGCAATGAAAGGAAGCGGTGTTCTAACCGGCATAGCTCAGACATTGTAAGATTGCCACCTCCCTTTACCATGTTGAGGTAGTATCTGATTTAGGAGTGTCTTTTGCTAATACAATCTACACACATGGCGACTACTACTACTACGGTTTTTACGAAGAAAAGAAAGAGAAATACAAATCGACTGTACACACCGTCGCCGTCACTTCTGCTACTACTATTGCACACGTTTTTACACGCGCCGTTCTTGCTCTCGAAGCATTTGCGAACGCGTAATACTACAAATGTTTAATGCTACGTAGAGCACAAGCAAAGAGACACCATTATAGCAAAAAGAAAAGTATTATAAGAAAGACAAAAGTAATATTTATTTTTAGATGGAATCCATAGAACGATGCATGAGCGTACGATTATCATATCAATCTCCACTCCACTCAGTGTGAAACATAACAGAAGAAAACCTGGTCGCAAGTATTCTTTGGGTTAAATAAGTGTAACCGATTATTTACAATATGAGTAGCATTTCCGTTGTTCTTAAACGAATTATGACACACTAATATACATAAAGATAATGATATAGATTTATTGCCAATGGTGGTGAAAGAGTGTGGGTTACTAAAGAAGAAAAGTGCACACAGAGAAATTTAGTGGGTGTTTTAGTCATAATATAAAAATTTCTTACCCTTTTTAACGCCCATTTTGGGAATTCACTGTTTATGTACCCACGCCCCCAAGGCGTTAAATTCGACTGTTTGCTGTTTTTTTTTTGTTGGTAATTTTTTGCAGATGGTTTCAATTAACAATGTTTTTATTTTAGTTTTGTCAATAGACCATATTTGTTTTCTAAGCCAGATGATCTACTTCAGTCGACGATAATTTTATTTTTGACAATCAATCATGTTATGTTCTATTCTTCAACCAACGATTATTTTATTTTTGAAAATCAATCGTGTTGACTTGTTTTCATCCGGCCTGGTGCGTGTCCATGCTAAGAGCACTTACTCCTGTCGAATTATCTATCTGTATCCGACAAATGGCAGTTAAAAGGGCGGAATGATTGCTGCGTATGCGCATTAGCAGTGTCATAAGTTGAAGTGAACTATTGAGGAGAGTGGGGGTTACTATGACATTTCTGCGTCGAGAGAAATGTCTGTTTTAACCCATTCAGTTACCTTCGTTACGCACTGTTCAGCAGTGAGAGTAAAAGTTTCAAACCAAGCTGCATCTTTATGAAATCTTAATCAACATGCTGGTAGTATCTCATTGTTTAGAGTGACAGCGCTTCAGTTTCAGATCGGTGGTCTAACGTGATATCAACAATTACTACGGAGCGATCAGCATTCCCGAGTAGGTTATGGGCATCTGTCAAACAAACCCCGGGCAATGTTGTCAAGAATAGGTAAAATATTGAGGCTTTCTTGCCCTCCTGATCTAAGGAGCGGGTCGGAATCGTGACCGTTTGTAACAGGGAATGTGCAATGGAGAAGCTACGCTTCAATCCAATCTATGATGGACATTAAAGTCGTCAAATACATTGATTTGGGCGCTCGGATCCGAGGATAGTACTTCGTCTATACTATTCGAAACATAGTTGAGTAGGGTACACTCCTCAGTCGAGGAAAATAGTTATGGAAATAACGTTGTGTTGTAAGGATAATCCAAAGCACTTAAGGGTTGATATTCAAATTAATGTCTCTTTACAAAGGAGATAGTATTACAGATATGGACACAGAGCCCATGCCTGTGTTTGTAAGAGTCTTTCCTACAGAGTAGAAGGTGTCATGACATATCAAAACGATTATAGATGGCTGATGAGTTTACATTAGTTTCACTTTGTGCTAGAATATCTGAGGAGTTAAGAAAAAAAAAGGATTCTACATCATGAAGGGCAGTTCTAAGTGATCGGATACCATACTTTTAACAAATGTTAGATATCATTATATTTTCGTATAATTATTATGTTCCCATAAAGTTGTTATTTCATATCTTCAGTTAGTAGAGGGGTAACCCTCCTATATTGAGGCAATTCTTATTGTTGTCTCTTCCAGACTGTATCTTTTTGTAGAGCTGGAAATCCCGTATATTAAAATATGATATTGCTGCTAACTCTGCCTTTATGCAGAGACAAATTAATAAGGAATATGCAGTCTATACCTTCAGGGTGAAAGTTTCATGTCTACTGTTTTTTCAAATACGTGATTATTACACCTTTTTAAACACATGTAGACACGTAGTTTCGTTTACAGACATACACGTTTTTATTAGAATAACGCATATTCAAGTGAAGACAGTGTTTTGCAGTTAATTGCTCGTTCACATCGACGACTATTTAAAAGGTTAAATTTGTCGTGATATGTCATAATTTTTAGTTTCTTTTTTTTATTGAAACTGCAACAACATGGATAATCTAAGGGCATGCAAGGAAAACTAAGACTCTTGTTTGTACTGATTCAGTTTATGTATGCGTTTCCCGCGTTTGTTTACATTTCATATGTATTTTTTGTTTTATGTTCCGCATTTATTTTGTCACTGCAAAATAATTCCTTAAATATCATTTTTCCAGAATCTATCGTGTTTTGAGCAAAAAACTGATTGTTTTAGTTTCAGCTCATTCTACACTAACTTTTATCACACAGACAAAATGAGTTTTCATAAAATCACTAAAACCAAAAATGTTCCTCTATTTACTAGCTATTTTTGACTATAATAAGTATTATTTAGATAGTTTATTCCAGATTTGTTACACACGCATGAATAACTGATTTTAAGTGTGTTTCTTTTGAATATGTTTGGAGTGGATGGTTGAGTTGGACGTGTTTGTGAATTAATGCTAAAAATATATTTCCAATGCTATGATACCACTTAACGGCGATATATGATTATGTGAGACAGGCCACTACATCTTTTATGATTCTCATCTCTGTCCGACCCTTTCTTGTATTCGTTACATCCCTTTTGTTGAAGTTTTTAATATCTATGGTCTGCGACCAAACATTGAAAAAATAATATCTACATATATAAAGGTAGGGATGTGTATATGCTTATATATTTGTATATACAGGATTCATTCTGAAACTAATTTACCGATGTTGAACACAACTGCTAGGTGGAATTGTGCGTAATATTAGATATATTTAATTTAATTTAGTTTTACGCAAAGAGGGCAAAATAGGGTCGAAGCTTTTCGTAACAGTTTAGATACCTTTTATTTTTATTATACGTCAATTAATAATTATTCCCCGAATTTAAGATTCTTTCAAAGGGGTTTTAAGAGGGGGATTATATGAGCACAACCTCCTATTTAAAATTGAAATATTTCCGATTTAATTAATACTCGTTATACACCAGTTAAGTAATATTTCCTTAATTCTAATATCTTCTTAAATCTCTTAAGCTTAACATTTAATGTTAGACATATTCTCAGAATCAAAATTATGTAATGGATTTGCGTATGATATAAATGAAGAGTTCGACTGCAAAACGCGATAAACGCCATTTTGAAAATTACGAAACTCTCCGTACAAAAAGTGTTGCATTTTGACACTCGACGATACCTCAAATTAATGTGTTACATAATATGGTACCGAAATAATTACTTTCAGATTTTAATTAAAACTTTCATTCGAAGTCTAGATTTAATATATTCGTGTTTTTATTGTTTAATGTCTCAATTTAAACGAATTGGGTTTATCGCGTTTTGCTGTCGAACTCTTCAAATATAGTCGAATATCAGAATTGGCATAATGATTCTTAGTGTACGGTTTATTAGTTGTACATTTGTGTTAGTATTCGCATGAAATTGGTGTAAAGCTGTTCTGTTCTGAAATATTCATTTTACCCGTCCATGGGCCGAGTATTTCTCTACTATATTACTATCATACGCAAACCTTTTCTCATCGAAATCACTCCAGACAAGGCATGAAGCCACTTGATGTAAAGAGCTAACAAGAACAAATATTATTATCGCAAAAACGCAAAGTCTATATCTATATATCCCTCACACACACGCACGCACACTTTTTTATAACATACACGGTGGCTTTTTCTTTTCCCTCATCACAAATAGCTCCTACTAAACACAATTTATATAAATCTATCTGAGTTTTCTTTCGACAACGATTGATTATAGAGTACAGCTCATAATTTCTCAATTAGTCCTTTTGTTTGTCTGTCTTCCCGCCCCCATTAAACTTTCCAGTGTTTAAATCATACCGGACTGTCATTGCGGTCTAATTGGTCATAATTATCTGTCAAGGCTTGCGATCTGCGACTCATTTTGACACGGTCTACCCACCACTACCGCCCTGTCCCTATATTTTATTGAGAGTCATTAAATCTACAAGACTCTCATACATTTTTGTCTTCGATTTTTTTACTCGTTTTGCATCGTATCTATTTACTTTTAGAAATAGGCTACGGTTGATTAATTGTCGAAAGAGTCTGCGTGTAATATGATATTCGACCAGAAATAAGTTTAACGCTGACATTTTATGTGTTATTTGGATTTTTAGAACATCTATTCTCATCTTGGATGTTATTCTCACGACGTTCCGGGCGTTTTAACCACCGGGCGTCTTTATGTGCATTGTGTCGAACTCTGGAATCTATGTGCATACGTGACGCAATACATGAAGAATCAATCAGTTCTAAGTGACAGTCTTGTAGAGATGTGATGGTTCAACCCTCACTACAAGCGATACTGAATAAAAAATAAAAAAAATAAAAATGTGATGCTTATGACTTCTACCCGATCATTTCTGATCGAACAAGAACAGTTTACTCCTGCGGATAAATTAAAAAACGTCAATTTGTGTTTAATCTTAATGTCTGACTCGAGAATCTATTCTCGAGTAAGACATTAAGATTTGCGAGTTTAACAACATTCACTTGATGGACGAAGAATCAATTAGTTCTAAGTGACAGTCTTGTAGAGGTTCGATGGTTCAACCCTCACCACAAGCAATACTGAATAAGGAAACAAAATAAAAAGGTGGTTCTTATGACTTCTACTCGATCATTTCTGATCGAACAAGAACAGTTTACTCCTGTGGATCAATTAAAAACGTCAATTTTTTAAAATTCCGAATAGATTCTCGAGTTAGACATTAAAATTCGCGAATTTAACAAGATTCACTTGAAGGTCGAAGGCTACATCGGCAGAAACACTGTGAGAATAACGTTCAAGATTAAAATAGTAGTATGAATCAGGAAAATAGTATCAATTATAAATACCAACCTAAAATATTCCGAAAAAAATTATATATTAATTAAGTATTAATGTAAGTAGTATTAGAACATCTATTCTCATTTAGGATGTTATTCTCACAACGTTTCGGGCGGAATAACAACCGGTTGTCTTTATCTACATCGTGTCGAACTCGGGAATTTATGGATGAAGTAACAATCAGTTCTAAGTGACAGTCTTCTAAATGTTTGAAGGTTCAACCATCACTACAAGTTATACTAAATAACAAATAAAATTGTGATGCGTTTGGCTTCTACCCGATCATTTCTGATCGAAAAAAGTGTCGCCAACTTAATAGGTACCTCACTATCAACCAAGCTCCAGCCCCTGTCCCATCACCGCAATGTTGCTTGTTTTACAAATACTTCAATGGACTGTCTTTCAATTAACTGCCTCCTCTGCTGCCTCCTCGACGTAAATAAACTAGACCAACTCGACAATCAGCTAAAGCCCATCCATTCACTGTGGAGGTCTCCAGATTCCGGAGAGCCTCTACTCCAATAGCATATTTCCTCGTGCTGCCGCCATCTGGAACTCCCTCTCTTCTCCCTGTGTCCCCTACTGTACCGACATGCGGAGGTTTAAAACTAATGTAAACAGACATCTTGCTATACAGCTCCCAACTTAGGATGACACTCAAAACCTACACCCTAATTCTCAGTAGCCCCCTACGTCTACAGTGGCGATCTGCCTTGTTTGTGGTGAAATGTGTTTTCTTTTAATCTACCCCCGTAGATTAGTTTTTAATTTCAAATAGACTCTCGAGTTAGATATTAAAATTCGCGAGTTTATCACGATTCACGTGATCAAGGTCGGAGGCTACATCGGCAGAAACGTTGTGAGAATAACGTCCAAGATTAAAATAGTAGTATGAATAATGAAAATAGTATAAATTATAAATACTAATCTAAAACATTCCGAAAAAAAGTAATATTTAATTAAGTATTAATGTAAGTAGTCGAAGGCAGAAGCAATACAATGCATAAAACCAAAAAGGTGGAATATGGAATGAACAAAACTAAATGACAGGTGACGGTACATGTGTATAAATCTACAATTAATTAATTAATATCTCAAATAAACTTTAAATATAATAACAACAAATTTGGAAATTTACTGTTAAATATTAAAGGTCAGGAATGGTAAAAAAAAAGTTGATAAGTTCAAGAGTAATAACCCGTCTTTTTAAAAAAGAAACGGAAATTTTACCGATCTGTCGGTTGAAGAAAGCCTAGATATTTTACTATATTTTCTTTCTGTGAAGTATAATGTTGTATAGATATTAAAAAGAAATTTTGCGGGATTTTTTTTTCTACTTTTAAATGATTTATCATGTTAAAAAAAACATAAAACTTAGCACAATTAATTGAAACATACATTTGTAATCGTCGGAAATAGAAAACAGTTTTTTATAACAGAACCATTGTTTACAAGAGTAAACCCCAAATTATAGACGAGATGTTTAATGAGCTTCTCGTGTGCAGTTTCACAACGACGTAGACGATGTAGTTAATTTAAAGTCGTCCTTTTAATGATCGCAAAAATTAATATAGTTCTAAACTTCAATCAATAGAGTATTTATTGTTTCTGACCTTCTTCTTCTGTAATTCAAGTTGATGTAGACGTAGACACCCAACGATTAAATTCATTACATTGAGATGTGGATATCGATTGGTTCGCTGATGTCACGAATATTGGTCCTGTGTAGGACAACTGTGCTCTTGTATGCATGGGCTGTTGTTCCTATCTACTTGCCATAGCATATTCTACGTTATGTTAAAATAAGAAAAGAGTCACACAGATACACACACACACATACATACCTACAAATTTGCTTCAGAATGTTATTAATATACATTAAAACTCGTTAAAATATCTACTGTATTTTTATTAAATGTACTTGAAATTTAAAAAAATATGATATTCCCTATTTCCATGATGCAGTTGTAGACACTTATGTAAATGTCTTCTCGCTTTTATATATTTTTATATTTAAATCTGCCGTAATCAATTTAAAAAATGACTCCAGCTCCTTCAAAAATGTGTACTGCTTATCACAGAAGTATAGAGTCGGCTGTGAAACATTCATCTCCTGAGTTATATATAGAAACCCTAAAACATTATTGACAGATTTAAATTTTCAAGGATTTCAAAGATAAATAAATTTGCATCAAAATTTTTTAAAACAATGTTAATGTTTATTTTTCTATATAAATACATGAGAAAGATTTTGTTATAAGTTTTAAAGTAAGTAATGATGTTGTGTCTATTTTTTACAAAGGGAGGCGTCGCCCAAAATATTTTTAAAAAATTCTAACCATGCGGACACTATACACAGTTAATACCATACTTGCTGTTTATTATGTAAGATTGAAAAGAAAAATAAATAGATAAGTGTAAGATCTCGATTGTTTATTTTTGTACTTTCCAGCTTCTTATCAATCCGGCCTTCAGCCTTCTTAATACCTTTATTGGAATGTTTATTATTTCAAATTAATATTTCGCTATTTAAAGTAACGAAAATTTTCAAGCGATAGCAAGCCGGCAAAGCTTGCTAGTTATATATTTAAAAAAAGTGTTTATCTCTAAAGTAAAACTGATATCGGTAATAAAATATTTAATTATATACACGACCAATTTTAATTATAATACTTAGTTTAAATATGATACGTAAATAATTGTCTCCGGACGATCAACGTGCTTTTCTGTGTGTATGCATTATTTAGCGTGTGTGTGTGTGTACTTTTTGCTTCATGTTCAAGTGTTTGTCATGTATTAGCACGTGCGTGTAGGCAATAATAGGCATATGTAATTGACACCGTCCTCTACCTGACCCTTTTTTATTGTCCAATTCATCAAAAGCGGCGTTTCGCTGTTGTAATTCTCTGCAACCCCGATATGTTTCGGTAATTATTTCCTCCATGATTCTGTCTCTAGATGTTTATCTACACGCGTTGTTTAGTATTATTCTTTCATCGTGTTCTTTTCTAAAGAACGAAATGAAAAAATAAAAAGCTCCACTCTTTTGTAATTAAATTATTTTTCTGTATAAATCTTTTTTGTTTCGAAACGTGATGTTCTTTTGGCGCAGAATTCCTTGTCAAATAATCTCTAAAAAATAAATAGATTGAAATAGAATTTCGAAGTAGGTTATCATGAAATTCAACCTGTTAATTTATATATTGTTTTTTAAGGGGGTGGCATTTCAGAATTACTTTTTTTAAATTCTTCATTTTGTATTGTTTTTAGGGGCAGTTATTCATGTTTGTACACAAATAGATAGATAGATAGATAGATAGATAGATACTTATATATATATATATATATATATATATATATATATATATATATATATATATATATATATATAGCTATCAAGATAGATAGATGAATTAATGGAAAATAAGGGGAACGGGCGATAGATAGATAGATAGATAGATAGATAGATAGATAGATAGATAGATAAAGATAAATAGATAAATAGATAGTTATATATATAGATAGATATAGCTATCAAGATAGATAGATAGATAGATAGATAGATAGATAGATTAAGATAAACAGTAAATAGATAGTTATATATATATATATATATATATATATATATATATATATATAGCTATCAAGATAGATAGCTAGATAGATATGTATATGAATTAATAGAAAATAAGGGAAACGGGCGATAGATAGATAGATAGATAGATAGATAGATAGATAGATAGATAGATAGATAGATAGATAAGGAAACACGGGGCAGATAGATAGATAGATAGATATATAGATAGATAGATAGATAGATAGATAGATAGATAGATAGATAGATAAAGAATCATTGGTAGGTGAATGGACATACACATATATATGATGATAATTATTGAAATAATATTTCAACGTGATGAAAAAGAAAAAAAAGAAAATCCAAAATTATTTATATATTCAACTATGTTTTGTCTTTATTTCAAGACTCGATATTTCTGATTTGTAACATTCAGGTACAATTTATAATGTGAAAAAAGTGTTATTTTATAAACGAAACACTCGTTACATTTCAAACAATAAAGTTCGTTTATGACGTGAAAAAATGTTTTGTTTTTTTTTCGAATGGGGCATAGCCGTTAGAATTCAAAATGCGTTTGTGTGCGCTTATGGAATGGATTTGTTTTTATATCGTTGCTGTGTACAAGTTTGTTCAGTATGTTGTATGAAGTAGCTAGCCGTGATGTTAATTCAAGTTGTGTTCGGGTAGTATAAGCTTTCTTGGAAGCCATTACGTAGTTTAATTGTGTTAGAGTTTATAATGAATGTTGATTCAAGAAGTATTCGTCGAGATTTATTTAAAATTGATTTAATCAGTCCAGCTAGTTTAAAGTTAAAAGATTGATCATTTTCTAATGTATGAGAGAATAGTGCATTTAGAGAATTGTTATTATTTATACATCAATTCTCTTCAATAAGACTTTTTTTAGTTCCCTTTGATTGTCACCAACGTATATGTGATAGCAATTATTGCATGAGACAGTATATAAACCTGCATTAGATATAGGATTTTTAGGAAAATGTTTTTTTATATATGTTTTATGTTTGTACTGTAGTTTTTATTGCTACAATTTGTACATAAAATCTATATTAAAAATATTTATATACTCCATAAATGCACTACGCGTTTTAATTCTAACGAGCTTCGTTCGAAAACAAAAACAAAAACATTATTTTAAAGTCATAATCGCACTATATTTTTTTAAAATTCTAACGACTATGCTTCGCTTGAGAAAAAACATTGTTTTCACGTCATAAACGCACAGCATATTTACAAATATTGTACTTCTATGTTATTTTTTAAAATCAGTCAACTTCAGAATGTCTTGAAATAAGGACAACACGTTGCTGAATATATAAATAATCTTGTTTTTTTTTCACTATAAGGATAAGTACTTAGATTATTTAGGTGGCATTATTTTTTTCAATTTCTCATTTTTAATTATTTTACAAGCTCACATAATTATTGATGTTTGTGGTTGTATATATATATATATATATAAATTAGGAAAGTTCATTTTATAAAGCATCTTTTGAAAGTTAATATAAATATAGACGCAAAAATGCCTTCAAAAACCATGTATTAGATGCGAGTAATTAAATGAAAAGAAAATAAAAAATATTTCGAAACATTTAACAAAATATTTCAATATACCTTCGGTTTTTTTTCTTCAACTTGATTTTTTTTTCAGCTAATATTTCGCTTGACAAAAACAAGCCTCGACAGAGCCAAGACAAATATAGGTATAACCTTTTTTTTCCATAATTTACTTTCTGGTGTTGGTGAAGTGATACGTCCGGTGTTGTGGACTATTGTTGAAAATGTATGTTTTATATTTATAACTCGCAGCGACCATGCGCAATCAAGTTCTATTCTATTTAAAGCATGTTTGTATCTCCCTCTCTCTCTCTCTCTCATATATATATATATATATATATATATATATATATATATATATATATATATATTTGGAATTTTTTAAAGCCCCCTCACTGATTGGCTGTTGCCGTGTCCCTTAAGGGCCTCACGGATTGGCTGTCAGGCATTGCAACCCCTTTTTAGTATAGGTGTCACGTGAGCCAGCCCTTAAAAACCCTTGTATACGGCTTCCCGCCCTCTTTTGCTTCGACTCTGCTCGAGTCAACAACACATCGGCTGGTCTTCTCAGTGATACAGCCCACGACGGCATCACAGAGAATGACCTCCCGCCGATACCCGAATTCTATACAGGCTCTTTTTCGACGACTCTGCTCAAGTTAGCAACACATCGGCTGGTCTTCTCAGTGATACAGCCATCGACGGCATCACAGAGAATGACCTCCCGCCGATACCCGAACTCTATGCAGGCTCTTTTTCAACGACTCCACTCCAGTCAACAACACATCGGGCGGTCTTCTCAGTGATACAGCCTACGACGGCATCACAGAGAATGATTTCCCACCGTTACCAGAACTCTAAAACAGATAAGTTCCCGCGAACCACCATCCTCTACCATCCTCTCTTCCATCCTCTCTATGATTTACCAATGCCTAAATGAACTTTTTTTGAAACTGTAAATACCTAATCCAACTTTCTCTTTCTTAGTAAATTGATATGAAATTACACCCTTGTGTTTTGTGTTCCTTCTTCAGACTTCCGTCCTATACATATCTTTGATGATTTTATCTGCACATGGTTACCCCATTCTCACGTGGGAGAATTGAACTTTATTTCAGGATTATTTTAATCCCAACAATATATATATATATATATATATATATATTATATATATATATAGAGAGAGAGAGAGAGAAAAATAAATTAGTAAGTGAATGAACATGTTTTTACTATTGACGGCAGCACTTCTAAAGACCGAGAGCCACTTAAGGATGTGGAATAATAAGACGGGAATTATTGCCAGCAGAACGTTTAGGAACACTATGAGAGTACTAACAGTGATAAACGGTATGAACTGCGTTTAATTGTTTATAGTGCGGATCGTTACTAGAATTTGTTGACATTGAATTTAAAGATGACCAAATTGTAATCAACAGGGAAGCAGTGTCGAGCGAATGTGTGTTTTTCTAAAGGGAAATTAGCAAAGACTGTTTTTCCATGGAAATTCTGCCTGGCACTAGGCACATAGAAGACGAAAGGATCCTAGTTTTTTCGTTGTGGAAGAAAACAATATTTACTATCGAGGAAGAACTAAAGACGGGAAATCACAAAAATAGCGATAGAGTAGAGAGAGAGAGAAACTAGGATACTTTCTTGTATGAGAGGCCTAGTAGGGAAGAGACTATATCACTGCTACGAGAAGTCAGTTTTGTCCACTGTTAAGGCAGGAGAGAGTGTTCTGTGTAACAAATCCTTGAATGTGGCAGTTGTATATATATATATATATATATATATATATATATATATATATATATATATATATATATATATATATATTGCTTTTGCTTTTGAATCCGTTTAATAGAAAACAGGAAGAATTGCGTTTTCTCAACATGGCCAATTTTATCTGATCCCTCTCCAAGGACTACAGACTTGGGTGGATCGTCGTCGTTGGATTTCTACACATATTCTACTGGATTTACCAATATATCTGAACCCCATACGACTTGGATTTCCGTTTTTGGTGACTTTCATTTATATTGGAACATACCTGTTTGAACTTTAAAACTTTAAAAAAACTTTTTCAAATTTCGAATATTGACTGTCCTCATATGTCAACTTTTAAATCATTAACCTCCTCTGATGATAAGATTTTAATCTTTGAAAAGCCTGGCTTAAGGAATGAAAGAGAAGAAAAATAAATATTTTTATTCACTAAATATTCCTTGTTCTAAACAACTGAAGATATTGATTTGCTTCCATTTGCAGGTCTAATTATTTTTCATTGACTTATCATATATATATATATATATATATATATATATATATAGGAGACAGGTCACTGCTGATAACACTACTATCAAAATCATGTATGTTTTATTCTCTGCTTGTTTACGTCAACAGCCATGCTGAAGTCTGGACACTTTCTCACAAATCGAAATAAATATTACGTATGATTATTCCTGAGGAAGTATGTCAATAAAGACGAAATGTTAATGAATACATAAATGAAATAGTTGTTGGCTTTTTTTTCATTTTACATTACGTCGGATCAGTTTATCCCTACCTATCTTCATATATATATATATATATATGTATATATATATATATATATATATATATATATATATACATATATATATATATATATATATATATATATATATATATATATATATATACTTCTGCCACATTTAGGGATTTGTTACACAGAACATTCTCTCCTGCCTTGAATTATATATAATATGTAATAATATAAGAACTTACTTTTTATATAATTCAGACGGATGCCGATGAAAATCAATTTCAAAACCAAAACAAGTATTCAATATCCAAACCTTTCAAATGAGAAAAGTAATCTCATTACTATAAGGCTATGAATAACTAAAATAACAAATCAAGGTTACATTATTCAATGATTTAATGTCAGTGTCGGAGCAAAGAATCTGACACGTGTTTCTGTAGAAAACTTCATACTTAAAACAAAATCCAAGTTATTATATGAGCAGTCTGTCTTCAAAGATAAAAGACAGAGGAAATATCAAAAAATCAAAGTAAAATATACAAGTTACAAAATAATTTTCTGATTGGTATATTTGCTGACGACACCACGCTCTACTCTCGTCGTGTGGGCAAAACGGGCGCGTACATATCCGAGGCAATGGCTGAATCCTTAGAAAATGACCTCCAAGCTGTAGTGGATTGGAATCAGGAATTAATAGTATCTTTTAATGCCGCAAAGACAAAGCTCTTTCCTTCAATAACTACAAGAAACTTCTTCGACCACCGATTGCTATGGCAAATTACATCCTACCTGAAAGTTCAACATTCAAACTCCCTGGCCTAAAATTCACAGAAAACATGAATTGGAAAAATACATTTAAGACATTGACTAAGCGGCTGCAAAGAATGTCGGCTCCCTCTACCGTGTTTTGGGTTTTTTTTTAACATGGTTCACCCCAAACAAGGCAGGCTGCCACTGTAGACGTAAGAGGCTACTGCGAAAAAAGAAGAGGGGAGAAGGATGGTGGGGGTCAGCCTAACTTGGGATCTGCGCAGCGAGATGCCTGTTTATATTAGTTTTAAATTTCTGCATATCAGTACTGTCGAGAAACAGGGGAGGGGGAGGGAGTTCCAGAGGCCAGCAGCACGAGGAAAGAAGGTATTTGAGTAGAAGGCTCTCCGGCATCTGGGGACCTCCACAGTGAATGAATGAGATTTAGTTGATTGTCGAGTTAGTCTAGTGAATTTACGTCGAGGGGGCACCAGAGCAGCCAATTCATCGGAGCATTATCCATTGAAGTATTTGTAAAACAAACTTAAGGATGCTACATTGCGACGATGGGACAGGGACTGGAGCTTGGTTGACATTGAGGGGCCTATTAGGTTGGCGACTCTTTTTTGGACCTTGTCAAGGAGGGAGAGACTAGTAGATGATGCACCAGCCCAGATGTGGCCACAATACTCTATGCATGGGCGGATGGTGGCTTTGTAGAGATACAGTATAATGTCAGGTCTGCGAAGTTTACTAGCACGGTAGAGGGAGCCGACCTTCTTTGCGGCAGCCTTGGCAATGTCTTCAATGTATTTGTTCACATTCATGTTACCTGTGAAGGTTAGGCCGAGGAGTTTGAATGATGAACTCTCAGGTAGGGTGTTATTTGCCATGTCAATCGGTGGTTGGTGAGGCTTCTTGTAGTTGTTGAAGGAAAGTAGCTTTGTCTTTGCAGCATTAAAAGTTACCAACCATTTATGACCCCAATCAACTACAGCCTCGAGGTCATTTTCTAAATATTCAGCCATTGCCTCGGATATAATCGCGTCTGTTTTACCAACATGGCGAGAGTAAAACGTGGTGTCGTCAGCAAATAAACCAATCTCCGACTCTATGTCATCAGGGAGATCGTTTATATAGATCAGGAACAACAAATGTCCAAGGATAGATTCCTAGGGTACACCTGCATTTATGTCATGTTGCTTAGATGAACGGCCATCGAGGACAACCTAGATTTTTCTTTCGTTTAGGAAGGATCCAATTATATTAAGTAGTTTCCCAGTAATACCGTATGAGCATATTTTCAGAAGTCCTTTATGCCAAACCTTGTCAAAGGCCTTGGATATATCAAGCGCTACTGCCCTAGCTTCACCTGCCCTGTCGAGTGTATGATATATGCGTTCGGAGATGACTGTTAGGATGTCTGCAGTGGAGTATGCTTGTCTAAATCCATACTGGCGGTCAGATAGAAGTTTAGCATTAACTAAGTGCCGTACTATCGCTAGATTGATTAAGGATTCAAAGAGTTTGGCAAAGATCGACAGTAGACTGATTGGGCGGTATTTCTGAGGGTCGTTTCTATTCCCAGAACTCTAGTAGACAGGTACCACAAAAGCAATTTTCCAGCTATGGGGGAAGCAAGATTCAGCTAGGCATTTATTGAAGAGTTTGGAGAGGACATGGACCAGTTCAGCAGAACATTTCTTTATTACTATTACAGGTATAAGATCAGGCCCACACGCTTTAGAGGTGTCAAGGTTTTTTATGATGCCTCTGACCTGGGATGGGGTGATGACCAGGTTATCAAGTGTGACTTCGGTCCGCAAAGGGAATTCAGGGAGATGGTTGCTATCTTAGTCTAAAGTAGAGTAAGAAGCGAAACGCTCGGCAAGTAGTTCAGCCTTATCAGTGGCCGTGCAAACGACATCATCGTGGTTTGATAGTGGGGGAATCGTTGAATGTACCATTATTCACTACACTATTGTAGATTTTCCAGAAATCGCAAGTACCTAGTTTCTGTGACTGGATGCGTCTTTTTGTTAACTCATTATACCTTCTCTTTGCTTCGCTTATCACGGCCTTGCAATTATTTCTTGACTCTATAAATGTATGTCTATTAGTAGCTGACTGATGGCGGCCGAATTTACGGAATGCTTGTTGCCTCTCAGAAATGGCAGCTGCACATTCTGAAGTGAACCATTGAGGAGAGTGGGGCTTGCTAAAGAATTTTCGCATGGGGACATAGGCTTCAATGCCTGCTTTGACCCATTCAGTTAATTCGTTTGCACACTGGTTTGCAGGTAGTGAGAAGGTTTCCCTCCATGGGGCGTCACTGATGTGATCTCTGATTGACTCGAAATCAGCCTGCTCGTAGTATCTTGTTGTTTTGAGCAACTGTTCATCAGCTTTTGGACGACTTATTAGGGTGATAGGTATCATTAGCACAATGTGATTAGCATTCCCGAGTGGGCTATGAGCTTTCGTCACACAAGCCTCGGGCATTGAGGTCAAGAAGAGGTCTAGAAGTGAAGCTTGATGGTCTACTCGATCGGGGATGCGGGTCGGAAAATCTACAGTCTGAGAGAGGGAGTGAGCTAAGGAGAAATCATACGTGGAGTCGCCGGCTGCGTCAGTAAGGCTAGAGAATCCCAACCAGTCGCGGTGGTGGGCATTAAAATCCCCAAATACATGTATCTGGACATTCGAGTCAATTAAGAGTTCTCTATCTATGGTTTCAGAGACAGAGTTTAGCAGAGTACAGTCCTGGGTCGACGGAGAGCGGTATAAGAAATATAAGTAACTGACGCTGTGATGTAAAGTCAATCTAAAGCACATGTAATATTGGTCATCTGATTCTAACCTATGTTCTCTAGTCAGGGGAGGGTGTTCCGAACATAAACTCCTAGCCCGTGCATATGTTTGTCAGAGTCTTTACGGTAGAGTGGGTGGTAGTCAGTAATGTCAAAGTGGTGAGAGGAGATTGAGGATTGGAGGTTAGTTTCACTAAGAGCTAGGATATCCGGGGAGTTTGTCAGGAGAAAGGTTTCTACGTCGTTGATGTTGGTTCTAAGTCCCTGGATATTTGTGAATGCGAGCCTCAAGGGCGGAGGCGAAGGTGTTTTTTGTTGGGTGTCTGGTTTAGGTTTGCTTTTATTTCTTTGTAATGACATGTTTGGTTTGATTATAGAGTAGGTTGGCCAAGGTGGGTACTTGTTTTGTGCCAATTAACTCACACAACGAGTCTATCAGTCACGACCTGGTCCATGGGGGTTGTGGCCTCGGGAAAGCCCACCGAAGATAATTGCAGGGTCCCTTTCCATGCGCGACATGGCACATGCAACTACCCACGGTATTATGCAACTGATGATGGAGCAGTCGTTCTTGGCGCTACACAAGAGTTTGGGCTCCTTCCTATCAGTCGGAAACAGCAGCCAGACAAGATGTCTAACCTGTACCCTCAACCTGTCGGAGCAAGAGAGACCCAGACTGGTCATGTAAGATTTAGTAGCGAAAAAACTTTCCCCAAGTTGCCCAAATAGAGAGAAAGAGGACGGCGTTCATTGTCCTAGCAAGGAAACAAGGCTAGGCACTGAGTGTTTAGAGGCGTCCCAGTGCTGTTACCTCTGCGCCTGACTAAAAAACAAAGAATGAGTGCAATGGCCGGTGATAGGCAGAACCTATCTACTCCTTAAGCAATTGTAAGTTTGCAAACCGGATATTTTGTTACAGATTCCAACTCTAGCAAGGTTGTCTAAGGAGGCCTTACTCCCCAACGGTTTACTGCTACGGCGTAAGTAGCTGGTAGCAAGGTTTTTTGTCAGAGATTTCCTTCTCTTAGATGGATGGCCTTACGAGGTCTTATGGATCCAACACTCCAAGAGGGGTAACGATAGCCTGCGCCCGTGTACTAGTCGGGTATTTACTAGCCCCCGCAGGTAAAAAAAAAAACGTCCATATAATATATATATATATATATATATATATATATATATATACATATATATATATACATATATATATACATATATATATACATACATACACATACATATATACATATATATGTACATATGTAGATAGAATAAGTTCATTGTATACAAAAGAAGAAAGAAAGTTGAAGATATGTGTCCCTCTTGCAAGTAAGTATAAATAAGAGAAAGGGGGGAATGAAGAGAAAGACCATCAAAACTTCAGGCCAGCGTGGGGCTTGAAGAATTTCTTCAGTGGGAAATAAATAGACAGGCCATGCGACAGTATATATCAATAATTAAACACATTTAAGTCCAACACAGAAGTAAGAACATTCATATAAGTCACATTAAAATTTGGAGAAGATTAGCAAGAAAAAAAGGACAAAATTAAGATTTTTGATAAAGGGAAGGGAGCAAAAACCTGGAAGAAAACATTATTTAACTCATGAAAATAAAATTAAGTCGTTAGCTTCTTTTTTTTAAATGACACCCATATCTTCAGTTTAAATTTTCGTCTCGAGTTCCCGGTCGGTGGCAGATATAAAATGTCTTTGCTACAGTCCGATATGGTTTGATTGGAACTACATTTTCTTTTATCTATGTTTGCTAGTGGACTTAACCTACTCTTCGCCCCCCCCCTCTTTGCCAACCAAACGCATTGACCCCTCAAATAACTTAGAATATTAGCAAGAAAAAAGGAAAAAATAAAGATAATACCTGTATCAAGATGGTCTGGTGGAAACTTCGTATGATATAATATTTTGGAAACTCTTTTCTTCTTCAGAACCGTGCTCAACTCAAGTTCAAGCGTGCATATATATATATATATATATATATATATATATATATATATATATATATATATATATATATATATGTATATACATACATACAATGAGAGAGAGAAAGACAGAGCGAGAGCAAGAAAGAGAAAGAGAGAGAGCAAGAAAGAGAAAGAGAAAGAAAGCAAGAAAGAGAAAGAAAGAGAGAGCAAGAAAGAGAAAGAAAGAAAGAGAGAGAAAAAAACAGAGAGAAAGAAATAGAGAGAAGAAAACAAACAGAGAATGTCATTAGGACCAATAGGATTGGAATTGTTTGCTAATCACAGTCAACATTGGTATTCATTACACTAAATAGTAAAAAAGAAAAAAGTAATAGTGATGAAAAATAAGGTGCTCCTCGCATTGATAGGACCTAAGAAAACAATTTTTTAAAAAATGAATTTGTCACATGATAAAAATGCCATGGTCTGCATGTCTTCATTTTTCTAATGACCTTTTGTGTTTTAATGAATTTAACCGACAGAAATAAGAAACAACAATTTATTTTATATACAAAAAAAAAAGTTAAAAACGTGATAATGAGTTTACAATTCTCTATTTTACACCATTCTTTTGAAGTTATTTTTGCTTTTGAAGTCATAAGGAAAATAGGTTTGTATTTCTATCAAAGGATATGTCCTCGACTATCGCACCGAGCTAATAGTTTTGTTTCTGTCAGACTGGGGTGTGATTCTGTGCAGTCCTAGGAGGTCCAACCTCCCAGGCCTTACCTTCTTGCGCTTTTAGAAGGGGTTATTCTATTGCTAATGACCCAAGTCACCCCTAACGGGGAATGCCGTCGAATTGCGCAGGAATCTTTCGTAGGCCAGAGTACTTTTCAATCTCCACACTCTGACTCTATGTCTAACCTCCTGCGGTGAGAGGGGGGTGAATAAAAATGAGTTTTTTTTGCTTATATGACATGTACAAATTCACTTTAATCTTATGTTTCACGTTGGGCCAATTCAAAGCAAGGAGAACCTTATAAAAAAGAAACATGAAGAAAACCTCACTTTCACCAGATCTTTAGTCACTCATTTTCCCATCTCGTAACAAAGGCTCAAGTTAAAGTAGGATTTTGAATGGCCAAGACTAGAAGATTGCTTCCAATGTTTGACTGCGTCCTGATAATATCCAATGGTCGCAGACTGGATTCCATCTATGTTCTGACCAATGGCCACACACCTATCGACAATGGTCAGCAATTTGTCGTCAAATGTCTCAGGCGTTTCTTCCTGTGCAGGGAATTCCTCTGGCTTGAATTCCTCTAGCTTCTCACCCTTGACATTATCCTATACTCTACATAGCCACCATCCGCCCATACATGAAATATTGTAGCCACATCTAAGCTGGTGCATCATCCACTAGTCTACCCCTTTTATACAAGGTCAAAAAAAAGAGTCGCCAACGTAATAGGTTCATCACTATCCTGCAAGCTCCAGCTATTCTCTCATCGTCGCAATGTTGCATCCTTGTGTCTGTTTTACAAATACTTCAATGGATTGTGCTCTTATGAACTAGCTTTATCCTAAACGTTTGTTGGTGAATTCAAAGTATGTCCTGTCAATTAGAAAAGCAACACGTGTTTTGTTGACGTTTGTCCACTTAATAATAACAACAGCAATGTCAACACTACGGCAGAAGGTCGCTATAATCATTACAATCGCTTACAGCTATAAGAGTACATAATTGCAATCTTAACTTTTTGATACATTTGCATTTTTATTCTTTTCATCATTAAAATGTACATGCACTTAACGCTCTGTACACCCACTTGTCAGTTTTGGACGAGAAAATCGCTGTACCGTTCACCCAGTCTTGCTTCAAGTTTCTGATAGCTCACGTGGATCATGGGCGAACTCATTTTAATGGGATGGCCCTAAAGGAATCTTTACTGAGGGGAATCTCAATATAAACCTTCCAAGTTGTCTCATAGAATCATGGCAGATCAATATCGGAAAAAGAATAAAATTCAAGGTGGGATTATTTTGATTGAGAAAACCACGTTGTGTGTGGCTTAAAATTCAGATAACTATTTTATGACATCAGTCCCGTTAATTTTCAGACAGATTTCGCATACACGTTTTTGTGTGTTCTCTGTTGTGTGTGTGTGTGTGTATTTGTAACTTACGTAAACTTTACTACGAAATTTTCTAAAAAAAAATGAAAAATGCAAGTATCTCCAGATTGACTTTGAAGATTTTGTCATTTTCAAAAATCGTAAAAAAATGTTTAATTAAGGAAAAAGTTATCATGACTTGGGTGTTTTTTATCTCTGGAGCACGCTCTGCCATGGGGTTTTCCTCATTTTTTGGTTATACGTGCTATCACACAGATACTTTAATTAAATTAACAGTTGCAACGTAGCATAGTTGTCGCTGAGTGAGAAAAAATATCTTGATGTACAAAGTTATCATTTACTTTTTCCGTCATCCATCAATTGTTGGTAAAATATTCAAGAAGGCCGTACTTCAATTACGAGAGGCCAGTCTCATTCGTTAAAAGATTCTTCATTGGAATATGAAGCCTCCATGTACATACCTTGGTCCGCAGAAGCACTTTTCCAGCAGGCTAATCGTATCGAGATACATGTCCAGCCAGCGTCAAAAGATAGCATTGCAGATATGCGTGTCAAGCAACCATACAGAATCTTATTTGTTGTATGATCTCGCTACGATGTGTTGTAGACGACACGTAGCATCTTAGTTGAGGATCCATCAAGTTTCTATGATCTAGCAACAGTTACTGTTAAAAAAAACAAGGTATTTAACAGTATCAAATTATTGTTACATAATGAGGGCCGTGTTCAGATGATGATGATGATGATGATGATGAACAGAATCACCATGGTAATCATCATCATAATCATGCCAATACTATATACATCGTTGTGCATACAATCATAGTTCAAGTCCATCAAATCTTGGTCAGTACAAATTGGCCCATCAATGTAGTCACTGGGGATGTGTTCCGCGTTGCCCCTAAGTAAGGTTGCGTTCTTTACTGTTTTACTTTAGGTATTGCATCGAAGAGGAAAGGCGGGTCTAATTTTATTTTATTTGCTTTCTTTCGCTCATTATAATGAATATAGACAGCTCGCTAATCAATTGGCGCCTGTGCTTCAACCAGACTCGATTCTTTTCTGAGGACTACAACGATTGTGGGTTGATGGCCAACCAGTCCGCAATATTTAATTTTAAGAGACTTTTGTTGATCAAGCTGGAACAAAGATGAAAACCGAAAACAAAACATAACAAAAACACAAGAAAACTTACTTAGTTTATTGAATCTTCCGGAAAAAAAAAACAATTTCTGTGAACCGTGCTCGTGTTAAGAAGAAAATCACGAACTGAAATATAAATGGGCCAATTTGAAAGTGAAATCACTTCACTTGTGACGTCACCCTCGATCTCACACAGTGGGTAATAGGTAACTCGCACCCCAACCTCACATTATTCATAATTGCACCCGACTGAAATTACTTGACCTTTTAAATCCTTTAGATAACCGCTCGTATATTTTGCAACATGCGTTATACGATTGAGTGTTCTTCGATACTAGACGGCAACAAACATCTCTGGTCGGTGTTCTGTCCGGATTCCTGTTCTGATGACACGTAAAAAACTGGTATGTGGACATTTCGCCCCTCAGCTTCTTTTTTCTCCTGTTCTCATGGTAGCTGTAATAATATAAGGAATTTAAATATAACAAATATATCATCATGTACTTCTTGACTATAGTTTCCGGACCCACTCTAGTAGTTACGATTGATTTCGAAAACCACGTCTGCTCACTTTCACGTCGTAAAGCAAAAAGAAAGCTGAATTGATCGTCGTTCTCCGCCACGTACTTTCTCTTATGACGTAATATTCTATGACGTAATCATAACTCCAATTTGTCACATTATAATGGAATTTTCTGCTACCCTAACCTTATGCTTTCTCTAGTCCAGTGTGGAAAATACTGTTTTCACGATTATTTTTACACACCCGTATGTAATCTGGTTACACTTGTATGTACGTATCCTGTTTTCAATATCAGTGTCATATTGCTTTATTTTATATTTTGCACTTGCCCCAGTCAGGTATAAATGATTTAGCTCATCAGTTTTACATATAAAAATGTTGATGATTATTTAATGCCAAAGCACAATAGCTATTTTAAACGGTTTGTAGATTGGGTTTACGAAATATTTCAGACTTTTACCCGGTCATGTCTGGCGTAAAGAGAGTAAACTACCCCTGTGATTTTCATAAATATGATCCGTTCAAAATTCCGTACAGATTCCTAAGTTCGACATGAAGATTCTCAGGTTCGAAAAGATGGACTTGAAGAAGATCGGAGTTTACATCGACTCACACATTGTAATAATAATATCCAAGATGAGAACAGTAGTCCGAATAATCCAAATAATGCAAATTATCAATCCTCATCTAAAAAATGTGACACATAATAACTTTGTTTATTGCTTTCTTCTTTCTTTTCTTTTATTTTATACTCTTTCATTTCCTTCTTTTCTAACCTTTTTTTCTTTTTTTTTAACATAGTTCACTCCAAACAAGGCAGGCCGCCACTATAGACGTAAGGGGCTACTGAGAAAAAAAGGGTGAAGGTTTTCTTTGGGGGGGGGGGGGGGTCAACCTACTTTCTTTCTTTCATTTTTTCATTTTCTACATTTTTATTTTCTTCTTTTTCTTTGTCTATCGTTTCTTTCTTTGTATTGTTTTTCTCTTATTCGGTTCGCACTATATTCTTTTGTTGTTTCTCTCTTTTCTCTTTCTCATTTCACAGCTTGTTTTCTTTCGTTTTATTTTCTCTTTTACCTTCGTTCTTCTCTGTTTTCTTTCTTTACCTTTCCTTCTTTTCTTCGTTCTTCCTTTCACTCATCATTTTTTCTTCTTCATTTTTTTTCATGCTTTCGCACTGTTCACTGTACACTTCTTTCTTTCTCAGACACTTTTTCACAGCGTGTCCATTGTCTCTCGAGAAGTCCGTATCCATCGCTTATGATAGACAATTAGCGTCTGAATCAGTCAGCTATTCATCATACGAAAGTTCACTCCGTTTGCAAACTTCTCCAAGACCATTCCTTCTAGGTGATAATTTGAAGGTGCTGATTAGCTTGTCAGGTATACCATCAATAAATGTCAAACAAACCTCATTAGCTTTATGGTCTTTTCCCGTTTGAACCTCATTCCAAACTTGTCATTGGTCTGAGGGTGATAATTTGTGCGTATGAATGTTCCTTTATGTATGTATCGTTTCTCGACGTGTGTCTGCCCGTGTAAATACGTAGTGATCTCCCCTCGTGATACGTTTCAATATATCTTTCACTATTTTATTCATTTTACTTCAGTTTAAGTTCTCACTTGATCTCTATATGAGATATATGGATATCTGAGTGTTCTATTAAAGTTTTATTTTGCATCTGAGACGTTCAGTTAGTAAAGAAGTAAAGAACATTAATTTTCCTCTAACATATATGAGATACATAGGTATCTGAATATTCCATTGAAGTTATATTTTACCTGTCAAACGTTTAGTTGGTAAAGAAGTAAGGGACATTAATTTTCTCTCCCAAATTTACCAATTAACTATGTTATAGTATATCTTTTTGTAGTATCTTGGTCTTACCGAACTTCAAGACAAGAATTAATCTTGTCTGGTGGATTATTCAGCTTAGTACTTTTACTAAAGGCGACATCACTTGGAGAATGTTAACCATTCCACGTATAAGCCATACCAAGAGAAACATATTTTGTCTTCGAATACTATGTTATTTTGAATATTTGGTCATAGTTAACTTTTAAGGGGAAGTGTTCGCATGTCAGGTTGTCCTGGCAAACCCATGTACAGAGAGGCATAAGACACTCGAGGATAGTGTTTAGTTGCCATCAAATTCTCTCCGTTAAGTGCGTGTATGCTATAATCAGAATACGTAAACAAAAATCCATATAATGTTTTCACACTTTTGGCACATGACAACGTAAGTATATATGTATATATATGCATATATATATATATATATATATATATATATATATATATATAAGGGACGAAATGTATACGTACATAGATATTAAACAATAACAAATATTTTATATTTGTCGCTCCTCGTAAAAATAAGTAGAGCACTCTAAATGGTAGTACAAACACAGCATGACGTCCCTTGCTTTATCTGCATCATTCCTTCTTTAATAGAAGTAGAATGCCTGGATATCGTGCCGCTTTTAAATGTGTTAGAATTATCATTGTTTATCGGCTGTTCAAATATTGGCCTCGCGGTTAACGACGTTGGATTTGAGTTGAAAATACTTGTAATCCAGGGTTTCGAATCGTACGACCGGTAGTGAATAGTCATATCTCTATGCTGATGAGTCCTGATTGAAAAGGGACGAAACGTATACGTACATAGATAATAAACAATAACAAATATTTTATATATATATATATGTGTGTGTGTATGTTTCTGATAGTCATAATACGTAAGAAAAACTAACAATAGTGTGTGTTGTATCCAACAACGTATGTGTACGTAGTTATATATATGTGTGTTTTAATATGTGACGATTTGTGCTAAGAGCACTGTCTAGTATCTGTTCTGATACTACACTTCATCTTTTTCTATCATGGGTCAGTGAAAGTGAAATTCTTCTAGAAGATGCAATTTTTATTTTTTGGAAGACACGTTAATAAGGACAGCATTCGTGTATATGTGTGTTAATGCTTACGCATGTGTAATCAGAATATGTAAAAAAAACTCATATTTATTTCTGACGTGTGTCATGTAACAATCTCGGTGTGTGTTTATTCTATTTATTATTTTCAAATCTCTCAGAATATCCTTAAAATTCTAACTGACAATTTATGCATCTCATTGATCCTTATACTCGAGTGGTCATTGACCTCTATATGAGGTGACTAAGTATTTAAAATAAAAACATAAAACCTTATTCCCCTGTGGGAAGTGATGATGCAAGTCTATGCGTGAGGGTGCAATAATATAAATATATAAACAAACATAATAATTTATTTTTATTGAAAATTTAAGACACCGAAAGATAAAGAGTTCGTAGAATACGAAAGTTAAGAGGTCCAAGAGTTGTTTTGTCCGTGAGAAAAAATTGAGTAAACATATTTGTTTCGGCTTGTGCGTTTACGTGTGGATAAATGGGATAGGCATGATGATTATATGTGTATATTAGGGTGTTTGTTTTGTCAATGAGAGAGTGTATTATGAACTGTGTATATTCGTTTGGTGAGCGGCGTGCTTTCTACCCAAATGAGTGGCGCAATATTATGTTGCGCGCACATCTGAGAATCATATGTAAAACAGAAGGAAAGTAGTATATTTGTAACTTTTATAGTACGCGCGGATTTTCGGGACTTGATATTTTCTTGCATTTTGATTGACTGAAAAAACTGCTGAATCGATGCGTAGAGAACAACATTCACAGGCGCTTCTACTTCGAACAACTTCATATAGTTATTTTCTATGTGTGTAACGTGACAATGTGTTGTATAATATAGTGATCGTTTAGTGACTAGATGAAAAACTTTTTTGAGCTGGATTCTGAGGAAATGATGAAAATGATGAGCAAATTCTGATAATGATCATGCGGTTGCTGCTGTACTTGTTGTGTTTGTTGTTAAGCGAGTCAGACGTCTGCATAGACCTCACAAAGATCATGGTTCAAGATTGTCTGGTCTGTATTGACTACACTTCGTTGCTCGCAGCTATTCGTTAGCATACATGCTTGTAAGATTATACACCCGACAGCGAGAGCAGCAATGTTCAGCTGTTGCATACGAAATCGGAGAAGGTCTGCCCTGGAACACACAAATCAATGGTGCCGAAGTAAATTTGCCACTTTAGCTCCATTAATTTCCAATCCCGCGGCAGTGGTTGTATTTGCTTGCCATACGCAAAGAATGAGACGACAAAGGGGCGACTGATCCTGATGCTGACATGTGAATGCCCATGCAAGCCTTTTAAGGCATATTACGGCCTTAATACTGTTGGTGCAAAACCTGTCTGTCATGGGTAGATCTATCAAAAAATATATTTCCAGACGGAACGGATCAGAAACTACCACGTTGCCATTGTTCCTACCACGATTAGGGTAAGCTATTAGGATGTGCTGCTGCTGTTTTTTCTGTTTCTGCTTTTTTGTCGCTGTGATTGTCGTTGTTGAACGAGTTAAAGCTGAATGCAGCGTTGAACATGAATATGTCGATATCGTCTGATTTTGATCGAAGCCCATCTCGTAGATTCGGAGCATTTCATGTTCTTGAAAGATTACTCGTTACCTCCGTCATCGATCTCAACAGGAACAAGCGGTTGCTCGAAATTGTCGAGAAAGATTAGCATCTGTACGAATTTAGTGGCGGTTTCACATGCGCTAACGGAACTATATGAATCTTACTCTGCATTGTGGTAGATGACTAAAATTCCTTGCTGGGCGTAGACGAACTGACAAAAAAACTGCTGGATTCCGACGTAGATGCCTTTGCATTTCACCAGATTCCCTTTAGCTGGGCTGCGGCCTTCATACCGCTGGGTGTCAAAACAATGCGCCTTGGATGACCCTGCGAGAGAGGGAAGTTTCCGACGGCATAGTTCTGACACTATGACTTTCACAAAGGCTTGACGGATTGAGGAGGGTGGACTTTACGGGATTCTGCTGCTGCTGCTGCTGCTGCTGATGATGATGATGATGATGATGATGATGATGATGATGATGATGATGATGATGATATATCATCGTTCAAAGGAGACCTCTTAGGCTGTTGCTGATTTAAATAAATCTACACAGACAAACAATTTGTCGTGGCACAGTAGGGCAAAGACTGAGACAATCTCGGTTTGTTTTAACAAATTATTTTTAGACCGCATTTCACACATTCTGTTCGACTCATTCGCAGTCGATTTCTCCCCTAACTTTGCTGAGAACGTCACTCTTTACGTAATCCCCAGTTTCGCTCTGTTACTTCACGTATTTGTCAAACCTGACCTTCTGACGTTGACAGACAACCATCTGCCACAGTTATCGTTTACGGGTCAAACTTCACCTAACATACAACAAATATGCGTTTTGTTTTGATAATCAAAAATGCATAAACCTAATTCTCTCGTGAATTTCTTTCGATTTACCGCAGGGAGATGTAGCATAACTCCAGAGCACCAGATGGGGCTGGACTCCGGACCCACAAACATAGCCTAATCATCCACGCGGCATTCCTGGTAGGAGTGCCTCAGGCGATCGACAATAAATCAAAGTTTTCCGAAAGAGAAAGAATAAAGTCTAAGAGGATAGTCTTCCTAGGAGTGCGCAGCATTAAACCTCATCCCGAAAAAGCGGAGCCTGCTGATGCCATTTTTACCAACCCTTCGTGGGACTGATTGTCGAAGACGTACTTTCGATTGGTATGAAGAGAGAAGTGGTTTCAACCTAACTTTGTCCAGTGGTTTCCTAATAGTGGCATATGATCATGTAAGTTTTGTTCACGTTCACTGCTTACCAATGCCAAAAACAACTCGAGGGTAAGGGCTAACAAGATGATCAGTTGGATGATTGGACGGTAACAATAAAGGATTGAGAACGGTGTTTAATTAATTCAGAGAACGACTCGACATATAGTTGTTGACATTGGACTTGCAAACTACCATGTCGTAGTCTGTAGAGAATCAGTCCCGAGCTAACATGTTACTGGTAAGAAACTCTGTACATGAAATTTCTTTTTTGATTTTACGTACACAGAAAAAGAAATTAATTTTTTTAGCACTGTTAGTAGAAAAACGAGTTTTTTGCTGAAAAGATTTTACGGAATTGTGGCAGAGAGTAGAGCTCAGTATAGCGCCTGCCATGAAAATACTAATAGAGTGGAGAAAAACTAGCAAACTCTATTCTGTGAGAAAGGAGCTGCAGGAGAGAAAAGATCATCTCCGACTAGATTGCACAGTCGATTTTGCACTCTATCGTGACAGGAACGAGTACTCTCGATGTCTCCTCGCCAGATGTGGCTACAGTACTCTAGTTAAGGCTGTATCTTTGAGGTAAACGATTGCATCAGGACACACTTACTTTCTAGCGCGTTAGAATAATCGAATAATTGTTCGTACTGCTATCGATCCTGAATCAGTTTCTGTGAACTTCGTGTTCAAGCAGCCACGTAAACACCCGAGAGATGACGAGGTATATGGTGACAGAGAGATGTCCTGCGATTACCAAATAATGATTCAGTAACCAGACGACAATTTATACAATCGATATTGAAATTGATTAAAGCCAGAAGCAATTAATCGAAGCCAGTGCATGTTTATTTCTTGATTATTTAAAACAGAAAGAAACCAAAATGAATTACGAAGAACTGTGTAGCAGAGTTGAATCTCGCGAAAGAATCGTTTCTGCCAGGAAAAAAAGCTGGTGTGCAAAAAGAAAAAAATGTCCGACATGCTATTTAATGTGCCGCTTGATAGAAAGAAAAGGTATCAGAGGCAAGTATTCATTACAATACAAAAACGCAATTTATTAACAGTTGTGTAGCATTGTTTTGTCACAAAAATAAAAACAAAAAAGTATTTATTAACAGTAAATTCGCTATGTTCTGTTAGTTTTTTTTTGTTGTTATTTTACATTCTTTCTTGAAAATAAAACTGAAAAAAAATACGCCGTAGCAACGTACCGAAGTTATCGGCTGCCACCATTCGGTCCGTCGGCCTTCGGGTGTGTACGTAGCATGCCCAAACGTTACCGACACGACGTTCACGGAAACTGGTTCAGGGCTGATAGCAGTACCGAATATTTTGAGCGACTTAAGCAACAGCGTTTATGTAAATCTTCCATTTCAGTAACGGGGTGAAAGGCAGTCGTAGGAGCTTGGCAAAGCAAGGGGCTTCCTCAAAGAAAGAGCTATTCATTTAAATTTAGGTGAAACCAGGATGCAAGCGTATGTACGTTTGCATGCATGGTTATCGGAGTACGTATACACAATTACTATTCGCGCTTTCCCGCAATTGTCTTGTGACAATCTGCCTGCGTGTGTGTGTGTGTGTGTGTGTACGTTTTTGATAAGCAGAATTCGTACACAAAACCTCCTACATTGCGTGCAACGGTCTGTCCCTTGGAGGACAATAGAAGGGGAATAAGTTTGACATAAGTAATTATAACATAGGAGTTGGGGAAAACAATGAAAGGAAAAGAGAACAACATTTAAATATTTTAGTATGAGAACATTTTGTAACAGGGGAGAACATTTTTTTAAATATCGCCTATAATAGCTGAGATAAACAAAGGGAAATGTCACATGAGTTTAGGTTTGTTTATCTAAACTAATGTAAATGTTAGAGAAGCGAAATTGTTTTGACAGGGAAATAAAACATTTCATTCGGTTTTTTTTTTAAATATATTTATTAAACTTTCGATAAACATTAAACCAAGTCGATAATATGGTGAGGAGAACCGTATGAATCTCTATCTTTTAAAAGTTAAGTATGTTTATATGTTTATTTACGTTTGCAATTCCGCGCCTGCCTCGTTCTTTTTTATTTACGACACGCGGCTATAGTAACAACCAGGGGACATACAAATGTACGGGATTCACTCCTAAACGAATTAAACGATCATTTCAAATTGTGTAACACCGCTTTTAGGTTTGAGGAGAACCAAATAGTGGCTATGTTTGGTTTAATTTTGATTCATGCAAAAAGGAATAAAAAGGTAAAATACCTCATATTCATGTGAAATTTTAAAAATAGGTATTAGACATCAATTAGTAAATATTCTTAAAATTTCGTTTTTTTTAAAGTATTTTAAAGGGTTTTTGGGGACATTGAATGAGTACAACCTCATATTTGAAAAATAAATATTTCAGATTTGCATATAATTTGTCATTAAACACCAATTAAGTAAAATTCCTGGGTTTACAGTTCTTCTAAGGACTCCTTCATCTTATGCCTTGAATTTGAGACAGTTTTTTAGAATCAAGTTCAAATAATTGATTTTGATCAAAATTTGAATAATGATTCTTAGCATAAAGTAGTAATAACATTATATCTGAATCTCCATAAGGGGACATATAATTGCTGCACAACTGTTCTGTTCGAGAAATCCATTCTACCCGTTCTGAGACGGATATTCGTTTAGTGATTCATTTAACATAATAAGACTGTAAGTATTCGAAAGAGAAAGTGTAAAGAAACAGCTAGATACATTCTGGGAGAAATTGGAATGTGAACACTTAGAAAGATCAATATGTTGCTAAAGTTGCTGGAAGAATACAGAAGGTACCTATATAGAGTCAGATTCGTCTACCTATATTAGAGTCGGGTACGTCCTGAGATGGAGAACTGCTTATACAAATGGGGAAGTGCTCTAAGTTGACCCTTGCTTGTCTTGACAGAGTTCAAAATCTCGCCGGGGGTGATCTCTTTTGCTCTCTGCAGCTTTGTTTTCGCAGAAGAGACGTTGCTAGGCTTTCTCTACTCTAACATTATATATACTTAATCTTTGGTTGTTCCATTGTAAAACTCTCACAACAAAAACTTGTCCGTCTACCACCGCTGTAAAGAACTTTTCTTTCTCCGTGTGCATAATATAGAAACAGAATTTCTTAACTAGAACAAATTGCTGCACAATTTCAAAAAGATTGCTTCCCTGAGAGATACAACCTGGTCATCTTTAAATTTAATATCGATAAACTCGTTTCATAAACTTTCGTCATAATTCATCAAATTTAATACATTGTGTGTTATAGTTTCTGTTATCTATAACATTCATTAACATCGGACTGAGAATATTTCTATCTCATTAACGTTTATCCTCGAGTGGCGTTTAGCTTTGATAATAAAGCGAATGATTAAGAAGTCAATATCTATATAAGAAAATTGAACGTACGGCTCGTTTCAATAATTACGTAGCTAATTTATTTTTTATGTGCAAAGGAGAGGAGGCTTAATCCTAATAATAACAAATAATAATGCAAAAGGAAAGAATAGCCACTTATGCAAATTTGATGTAATGAACAAAGAAGTGGAAACTTAAACTCAATAATTACAGATAAGAAAAGAGATAATGTATTTTACTTTTAATATAAACACAAAAATATTCCTTCATTATTTGTATTATAATTTTTAATCTTATTAATATTGTTATTATCCTTATTATTATTATTATTAGTAGTAGTAGTAGTAGTAGTAGTAGTAGTAGTAGTTGTAGTCGTAGTAGTAGTAGTAGTAATATCATTATAAGTAGGATCGGTATTATCTATATGACAGAAGTGAACGTATGTGTTCGGCGCTCTTCGCGCTAGGGATAAGAAGAGGTAAGAGGAGTAAAAAAGAGAGAAGGTCTTGTCTTCTCTTACTTATCGATTAGTTCAGTCTTTGTATCGATTAGTTTTTCTTCTCTTTCGTATCAATATAGAAAGTGTGTTGTCTTCTTTTTCTATTAATTAGCTTTGTCTTTTTTCATCCATTATTTTTGTCTTTTGATCGATTAGTTTTGTCTACTTTTTCTGATCGATTAGTTTTGTCTTCTTTTACTTACTGATTAGTTTTTTAATTTAATTGCAACGTGATAAGGAACGGGCGAGGCCAGCTAGTTTTAAATAAATTAGCTAATGGCTGCAATTAAATTCTTTAAAATGTACAATTTTAAACCTAACATGAATCGAGAAAGTAAGCAAACATAGGTTCAGTAGTCAGATTATCCTCACCTTGGAGTTGAGGGAGAGAGGTGCTCATCACGCCCCGCAAGAACACCCCCGAATTATAATCAAGACTGGATGGGGCACAACGTTGCATTTACATAGGGAGTCCATATCATGTAAAAAAAGATCCCGTAGCGGATACAAAAATAGCCTGTTTGCATCTGTTGGCATTCACTGGAAAGGGCGCCGCAAGGAACAGACAATAAACCTATTCCCCTTCACCGAAATAAGTAGCTAATACCTGGTCTCCTGAGAACTGTATAAACAAAACGTGGCTTCGGTCCATTTAACGTGCAGCTAGATGAGTGGGACTCAATCTCTCGTAGATATCGTCACCTCGCGATGACTGCAGAATCAGGTTTGTCTCCTACCCAGTTCAAAGTTGTGTAGGGCGTGTTGCAACCTCAAGTCATTGACCGTTCTGTATTTTATTTTTAAGTGCCGCGTTTCTTACTAGAAAAAGAATGGGGTTCTTTTAGCGGTACCTAAAAATGATATTTTAAACTCTACTGTGGCAGATTACCAAAACGTGAGTTAACACTTATGCTTTGCAAACTAAAATTATTCACACATTTTTAAATCATGAATCTTGAGCCAGTCTCATACAAGTTGTTTGCTTAAATCATACGAGCCTCACGGCTCACTTGACTCTTAACTAGATAAAATGGACCTCATCTCTTGTAGACTTTTTAACTACTAGCGTTCTTCATTTGGCATTGTCTATTTTGAGATATATTGTTAGTCAGAAATACTTTTAAATATTGTCATGTTTACAACGTTTACCTAGAAAGAAACCTTTCAAATCTACATTTAGAATATGTGGGAAAATAAAAAAGAAACGTGTGGCGCAGTGGTGTTTTCTTTTTTAAAAAAAACAGTACTTGTTAATAATGCGTTTATGTAAAAACAGCAAATGGCTTCACCGAATCGAAACGAATTCGTTATTATTTTATTATTTTCAATCTGAAAAGTAATAATAAATATAATTACTTAATATGAGTAAAAACAGTGGAGATATTTTACTTATATCTGACACTGCCGACCAGAGTACACACCACTTAAATCGGGCATTTCATACCAGGCTTCGACAAGTACAGAAGATACGTGGCAACATGTTGCTTAAAAAAAGAAGGAAAAATATTGTCTATATTGTCCTGATGAATATTCCTGTGTGAATCGAAAATTCGAATTTTAAATAAATAATATGCTTATTTTAAAAAAAATATAGTTGCATTTGACTGGTCTCTTAGCCGTTTTAAAATTACTTAAATGTTTAAATATGCTTTTTAAATAAATTATTTCCTGCGATATTCTTTGTTTGTATAATTGTATTCTTGTTTTATAAAACGAAGAATATGAATTTGGATGACAAAAGGAATTTAGTTTCCTTACTTTCTAATATATTTTAGTTATTTTATGAATTTAACCGATAATTGTCCCCAGTAGCCGCAAATGGAATCGAAGGAAAATGTCAATTGGTTCTTTAGATTTTTTGAAAAATCTAACCTTCATTGAAAATTATTTGAATGTTGTAATTGTTAACATATCGATTCCTATAACACGTAAATAAACAGTGAATTTTATATAGAGAGATTATTATTTTTGGTTTCCAAGCTTGGGTAAGTTTGCTTGCATTTAAAACGCTTATGTGGTTTCATGCCTTTCAGTTTAAACATATTACTTCCGTTTTGCTTTTGCACAATGCCATTCAATAATCACAGTTGTTTTCACGGTTTCAAATTTACAAGTGTCCTACCTTTTTTATGTCTAGTTTCAAATTCGATCCATGCTAGATTGCAGTGTTTACTTATGATATGATTTATTGCTTCATCCCTTGGTCAAGAGAGTCTATATTGCTGTTTTTTACTAAGTATTGTATACATTCGCTTTCATGTAGATGGAAACAGAAAAAAAGGAAATATACAGGAGAAAGGAGAATATAGAATGTAGAATGCATTGGTACAGTATCTGGTTATGTAAATGTCCATCTTTATCTCTTTTTTACTGCTTCATAGCGAGTATAGAAAAATATTTGTTAGATTTCGTGAGAAAATATTACTTTGTATATACAGTAGAAAGTAATTAAGTTAGATGAATCTATTTACGAATGTTTTTACGGAAATCACTCCAGACAAAGCATGAAGTAACTTGATGTAAGGATATGAACAGAACGAAAGTAACCATAACTTTTAATAGTATATTGATGTTCAGATTGAAAAAATGTAAAATCATACAGATAAACTTACATTAGTAACAGTTTTTCCAGTTCGGTTACACTTTAAATAATCGAGGAAATACTTATATAAAGAAACATGTCAGTTGTTGGTCAAAATAAACAATAATTATGAAAAATTATGAACAGCGGAATACATTTTAAAATTAAAATTATCTTCATTTAACTTAGATACTTTTAAGACATATTTTTTTTAATTCATCAATGTCAATTGTCCCCATTAGCAAAATTCCGCTCAGGCAATTTTTCGACTGGCAATTTTCTACAGGGCAACTTTCAATTGCTAATCGTTCGGTCGACATCTTTCCTAGGAATTTCTTTAATCCTATTTTCCGAACGGAAATCATATTTTAAATAGTTCCATTGATCTTGTAGAGTTTCGTTTGTCAGTATTAGTCGCGTCTTTAATCAGAAATTAGATAATTCGTGTAGATGTACGGGAGGTGACGGTGGCTAGTGGTTGACAACACGGACTGACAAGCTGGGTGTGCCAAGTTCGAATCCGGTTCGTTCCACAGAAACGCTTTCACTTATGATGTTGGCAATCTTCACGTGGTCCCTCTCGTAAGTACCCAATGTCTTTCTAGAAAGTATTCTGACTAGAAAGATATCGGGGAAACCAACGCTAACAACAGAATTATCTGATTCCTACGAAATGAATAAATGTAAGTGTATTAGTGTTTCTCATGTTTTGAGCGGTATTTTATATAATAATTCACAGAGATATTTAAAATATTTCTCTGTTTAAGTAATAAGATTGAGAAAGGCCAGATTTTAATTATAATTCGAAAAAAACAATTCGCAATGTAGATTAATGTATATGGACTTAAATTGCTTCTCAATTTAATCGATTATTAGAGTCATTAATATTTATTCTTTTGATTTCGAGGAAATGCGCAATTGATTCAATCGTTAAATTCGATACTCAATTAAGTTCGATTTTCATCTATATTCTCATTTAAAGCAAACTGAGTTGCATCGTTTTACTTCGTCGATTTCTTCAATTTTATTATGTCTACAATGCCGCGCAAAGGTTGTGGGTTTCTTGAAATTTGTTGGAAAATTATTTTGATGGGACGATACCCAGAAGGGGATCGGCAGCTATCAGCCGGTTACAAAGAGACATACTTCTTTAGCGACCCACCCCAACAGGGTCTGGCAACAATGGCTAATGGTGCAGAGAACGGATTTCTCGTCTGGAGCAAAATCCAACGTCTGGTATCTACTGAGTTAAAGAATACTCCCCACCAAGAGGAGGATGGTAGAACCTGAATACATTGGTTTTGTAACTACTTCCCACCATCCTCCGGCTCCCATTCCTGACCATAACATCATTTGTCTGTATTCGCTCCTGTCGGTCATATTTCTCCCCGAAGGCTGAATCCACAATCAGCAAGTGCCTTCCCTCCTATTTTTCACAAACTATAATAAAAGTTTACTTAATTGTTTAACGGATATAAATATTTTCTCTCACTAGTTTCACATATTTATATATTGATCCTACGAGTGAGATTGTGGAGACGTAGATTCATTATTCATACGAACGTAAAAAGTTACTAGCTTGTATAAGCTACTCTTTTTCTTTCTCCGTTCGTTTAGCTTACTTTTTTCGTTTTCGCTCTCACCTAGATAACATACATGATTCACGTAGATGTGCGAATTTTACATTCTACACCAGAAAAAAGTGATTCCTGCTCGTTTGAAACGATGAACTAAACGAGTCTGTATGAGATACTAATGTTATATAAAACCGCAACGTTACAAAAAAGAAACCCGAGAAGAGAGAGTCCAATTAGCAGAGACAAAACACCCAGCCCCTTTAGAGAAGTGACTACTCCACTTATATATATATATATATATATATATATATATATATATATATATATATATATATATATATATATATATATATACGCACTAACAAAGGGAAACATACTCACACACTGACAAAACGCACTTGAGTATAAAGGATGATAGGGTGGATAGGTTTACTGTTCAATGATACTGAATATTTTGAGAGGATTAAATATCTCTACATGTTACCTGCTGAAAACTACAGTCGATTCAGAAAACAGTAATTCCTCTCCTGTGTCAGAATCATAGCTTATGAAATCTGATGATTAAAAGACAGCACAGGGGAAGAGAGGGTAAACCTTGTCTACTTTCCCCTCTCAACTACTTTACGTAATCTAAATCAAAAGAAAATGCATAAACCGATTAAGAATGTTATAAAATTAGCAAGGAATAACTGCAGAGGTGATATATTTACGCGATCTATCTAATGTGTAGCTTACAGGCATTACTAATTCGTCGTATGTAGTGTATAGCAAATATGGTGTGTATAGATACCACTAAACACATTCTTGTGTGCAGTGTTAATCTCCTAAAACAGATTTGAACTAAAACAGCATTTGATTCTCAGGCTTATGTGGTCACGGATTGTTTGAGTATTGATTTACTCCTCTCCAGGAGTTAAGTACAAGGCCAGTTTTTATCTCACGCCCACAAGTAAGATGTGACCCAAGGTCGGGTCGGGAAAGTGGGGTTTAAAAATTGCCTGGGTAGCCCCGTCGGCATTACACAATAGGGACGCCTCAGGCAGTAAGCAATAAACTTACTCCTCCCCAAAGAGGGGAGGCGAAGCCTGGGAGGATGGAACTCCTAGAACTGCACAGGACAGCCCCATAGACCGGCATAAATCAAGCCCCGAAGGCCAAGACAATACCAGTCTATGGGGTGCAGTATCCATCGGAACAGATACTACACTTTGATCTTAGCCAAAAGGCCAAGAAGCTTTTCGGATAATTTGAGTAGAAATAGGATTAAATCAAAAGAGAAGGTAGAAGATCTAAAGATAGACGCACAAATAGGCAATCACAATTAGCTCACATACAGTATATTAGTATAGATAGATAATATATGGAGAAAGGAAGAAGAAGAAAAAGAAAAAGAAGAAGAAGAAGAAGAAGAAGAAAAAGAAGAAGATAAAAAAGAAGAAGAAGAAGAAGAAGAAGAAGAAGAAGAAAAAGAAGAAAACAAAAAGAAGAAAACGAAAACCACAATTGATATTGTTCTTTTTTAGTTGGATCACGCTTTTGATTTGTTAAAAAAGATAGCCGACATCCGATTATCTTTGAGGAAGTCACGAATCCCCCTCTCATATATATATATATATATATATATATATATATATATATATATATATATATATATATATATATATATATATATATATATATATATATATAACACATATGTGTATTTTGTGTGTATTCAAATAAAGATAAGTTAACTATCCAGGTTTCACCAAAAACGAATCGTCACGTAAAATCGAAGTACTAAAAGCTGAATGAAACGAATATCAGCCAGTATCAAAATCACATAGGCGGGAACAGACACAGTAAACAATATTGTATAAGATGCCAACAACAACAGTTGGCTATAAAGAAAAGTTTATACCACATGCTGCGCATTTTAATGTGTATATGCACTGGGCATTTTTTACACATTCCCTAATTTGGCGGCTCTCAATTTTCAGAATTTTACCATCTGTATTTATAAATGTATCTGATCATATAATGTGTATGTAAATACGAATACGTTTGATTCGTGAAATTAACACAATAAAAATGTATTCTTTAATTAATACTTTATTTAAATGGTCAATTCAAACGAAAAATGTACTAGGTGAATGTAAGCTTCAACATCGTAGTTAAAGAAAATAGTAATTGCTTAAAAAAATGATACTGGTTCAGCTTTTGAACAAGTACAAAACATGGCGCAGATTTACGTAAACAGCCGGAAAAAGCCGAATAAAACGAACACAAAAGAAATAATGAAACAACTTTCAAATGAAGAAAGATACACATCGTAGTATATTTTTATGAAAAAGTATTTATTTTTTTACGAAGAAAATTAATGAAATTTTATTAAAAAAAAAAAATTCCACGAGAAAGAAATTTTTCTTTCAAAATTTTTTTTGTAGTTATTTTTCAAAATGCTAAATATAATTTTGAAGTTAGCGAAGATGGCGAACAAAAATGGTAAATGAAGTGGCAAGTTGCTGGATAGGGTACAATTCAACAATCCGCGATAGCATACAAAGAGGTTAGTTCGACATTTTTATCTCCAAATAAGTTCGAGTAAAGAGTTCTCGTTCCTGACAAAATTCGAACAGTCTTTCAGGAGAATCAATCGCGCATGAAATTCATTATGTCCGATCGATTTTATAGAAAACCGATTTTAATACATACATTCCTTAATAAAATCAACTTTCGAATAATCACTTTAAATACATAGATTTCTTCATTGAATCATCTTTCTAATTATTACTTTAAATACGTATATGCCTTCATTAAATCATCTTTCAAATTATAAATTTAAATACATATATTAATTCATTAAACTATCTTTCGAATTATTTATTTTAATATGTATATTACTTTATTAAATCAATATTCGAATTATGACTTGTAATACATATACTACTTAATAACTTTAAATTCATATATTTCTTCATTAAATGATGTTTTGAATTATTAATTTTTAAACGTATATTTTTCATTAAATCAACTTTCGAATAATTACTTTAAATACATATATTTCTTCATTAAATCATCTTTTAGAATTATTAATTTTAGTACATATATACTTTCATTAAATGATCTTTCAATTTCTTACTTCACATACATAAATACTTTCATTAAATCATCTTTCGAATTGTTACTTTACATATATATATATATATATATATATATATATATATATATATATATATATTTTCGTTAAATAAACTTTTCGAATTATTAATTTTAGTACATATATACTTTCATTAAATGATCTTTCGAATTGTTACTTTACATATGTATATATATATATATATATATATATATATATATATATATATATATATATATATATATATATATATATATAATGTTTTCGTTAAATAAACTTTTCGAATTATATATTTTAGTACGTATATACTTTCATTGAATGATCTTTTAAATTATTAATTTTAATACATATATTCTTTTATTAAATCATCTTTTGAATAAGCACTTTAAATACATACATTCCTTCTTTAAATTATCTTTCGAATTATAAATTTTAATACGTATATCATGTCATTAAATCAATTTTCGAATAATTTCTTTAAATGCATATATTTCTTCCTCAAATCATTTTTCGAATTATTACTTTACATACATATATCATTTCATTAAATCAACTTTCGAATAATTATTTTAAATACGTATATTCATCATTTAATATCTTTCGAATTATTTATTTAAATACATACGAAGCCTGTCTAAAAGGTATCCGACCTTTATTTTTCCTGCATCATTCTACATAGTAAAGAGAGACACTTTCATGCGCATGTGTGAATTTTATGACCGCCTTCCTGCGTGTTAATCGCTGCATGTCGGTCGCTGAGTGAGGTGTTACACATTGTGTTCGTCGGATTACCGATTTCCTCAAGATGACTGAACGTGTTGAGCAACGATACTGCATCAGATTTTGTCTAAAGCTTGGTGATTCTCAAAGCAAAACAATTCGTAAGATTCAGCAGGTGTTGGGAGAAGATGCGATGGGTGTAACACAAATTAAGGAGTGGTTCAACCGATTAAAAAATGGTCGCACATCAGCGGAGAGTGACCAGCGTTCTGGCAGGCCTCAAACTGCTCGAAGTACAGCTGTTGTCGAGGGGTTGCAAAATTCTGTGTTGGAAGATTATCGTTCAACTGTGCGGGAGATCGCCCAAGAAGCTGGAATGAGTAAAGATTGCACACATGCAATTTTGCGTGATGATTTTAACATCCACAGAGTGGCTGCGAAATTTGTGTCCAAGTTGTTGTCGCAGAGAACAAAATAACCTTCGTTTTCAAGTTGCACAGGACTGTTAGGAAATCGCCAACACTTATCCTGGGTTTCTGCACACCGTGATAACCGGAGATGAGTCATGGGTGTACGGGTACGACCGAGAAACAAAAAGACAGTCGTCGCAATAGAATGACCCTTAGTCTCCAAGGCCAAAAAAATCACGACAAGTGTGAAGCAAAATTAAGGGTATGCTGACTGTCTTTATCCGATATCCGTGGAATTGTGTATCACGAATACACACCGGTAGAACAAACACTGAAAAAGAGGTACTATCAAGATGTTCTCCGTTGTCTCTGTGACGCAGTTCGGCGCAAAAGACCAGACATTTGGACGGCGAAAAACTGGCAACGCCCTCACATATTCATCCCAATCGATCCAACATTTCTTGGCCAAACATGGAATTCCCATCGTTCGCAAACCGCCTTACTCTCCAGACATGACTCTGTGTGACATTTAAAAGAGATAATACGGAACGCCACGGCAAAGATTGACACCATTCAAAAAGAATACTTACAAAGGTGATTCCGGCAGTGGATGGATCGGTGGTACAAACCCCGTCAGGTATTTGAAATATATTTTCTGGCCTAAAGTCGGATACTTTTAGACAGGCCGTGTTTATTCCTTCATTACATCATCTTTTGAATTGTTAATTGAAATGCATATATTACGTCATTAAATGATCTTTCAAATGATTAATTTAATGAAATCATCTTCCGAATTATTAATTTTAATATATATATATATATATACATATATATATATATATATATATATATATATATATATATATATATATACATATATATATATATATTACGTCGTTAAATCATTTATCAAATTATTACTTATAATACATACATTCAATTCAAGCCCTCCGTTCAGTCTAGAGAGACTATGGATACCCCTATAAGGGGCTGGCTGCGCGTGTAATTATGAAGCAAGGGTTGCGCAATCTCTAACAACAATTCCAATGGACTGGAAACAATGCCGAGATAACTCGCTTAACTTCGGTGATCTAACGGGAACCGGTGTGTCAACGTGATTGTACCGTATAATACATACATTCCTTAATTAAAACATATTTTTAATTTTTAATTTTAATACATATATTACTTTATAAAATAATCTTTTGAATTATCAATTTTAATGAATACGAGGCTTGTCTAACACGTATCCGACCTTAGGCTAGAAAAAATATTTCAAATACGTGTCGGGGTTCGGACTTAGCCCACCGATCCATCCACTGCCGGAAACAACTGTGAAAGTCTCGTTCGGAATGGTGTTCGTCTCCGCCGTCGCTTTCCGCATTATCTCTTTTTTAGCACCCTCTTAACAACAGCTGAACTCCGAGCAGTTTGGGGCCTGCCAGAACGCCGGTTATTTTGAATCGGTTGAACCACCCTTTAATTTGTGTTACACATCGCATCTTCTCCAAACACTTGCTGAATCTAACGCGACGGCGGAGATGAACACCATCAAAAAAGAAGACTTCCAGGGGTGTTTCCGGCAGTGGATGGATCGGTGGGCTAAAAACAAACAATCGAAGACATTATTTGGGTTATGACACTTAACATTATATGTTCATTTTAAAGAGATCTTTCACATATCAAATCAGTAAATATGAAACGTTCTGCTAGATATTAATAAAATATGCGGGATGGTAGAACAATTTTTGTTTAAATTTCGGGAGAAATCACCCCTTCTCAAAAAAAAAGAATACAAAAAGTCAATCGGAAAGAAAAATCAAGATAACTGTCACTCTGTAAGATGAGGTTCGCAGACAGATACCAAGAGAGCAGCCAGAGGAGTATACTGTTATTTTACTACGTTTTATTTTACTTTAATTTCATTAAAATTTTATTTTACATTAAGAAATGAGAAAATTATTTATTTATTCATCTTTTATTTGAATATTTATTAAAGATGGGAAAAGAAATTCAGATATCTGTAATCATCGATTATTTTAATGAATCAATTAATATTAAGTCGTTATCCAATCAATATCAGATGCATTTAAACATGTGTGCATATGTACTCAAGTATCTGGATCAGTAATTTCGTGATGGAGAAATATATGTTAAAGGGAGATAATTAGTCATGGGTAATCTTCTTTTAAGCGACAAAGACGACAAAAATGGTTTAGATATATAATTTAAATTTAAAATTCAAATCTCACACTCATATTTTGATTTAATGTTTCGCCAGTGTTTGAAGGTACTTAATAGTTATTGAACATTACTATAATTATTTTTTTTTTAATTTAACTAATTTTTTTTAAATGTAAAGAAAAAACATTGAATTTTTAAAAAAAAAACTAACAAACATTTGCTTAACAAATAAGACAAAATCATTTTTTTTAAACTTTCCAGTTCACAAACAAAAAAACATTTTTTTAAAAACATCTGAAGAACAATGGTTCCTTTGACCAAAAAAAGCCCAAAATAAACATGTAATTCACAACAGTGGTTTAGGTATGGTTTGTTCGTTCTTTAATTTTTATTTATATATGTTTGTTTGTTTTTCTTCGTCGTAATTTATAAGCTACTAGTCTTTAGCGTTTGACCGTTTTTGCCTCGTCAATTCTCGGGCGTTTCCGTAACCTGCCCGAACGTTGTCGACCCGAAGTCACAGAAACACAGTGCGTAATCTATAAGACTAGCGGGGCTACCCGGCGTTGCTCGGGGTGATAAAAACATTTAATTGAAGAAAAATCGTGTGTGTAACATCTTTATATTGAAACATCTATTTCTCTCCCTCTCTCTATAGCCGTCTCTTTATCTTTCTACTTTTCTCTTCCCTGGTCGCCCCATTTCACTGCTACTTTCTCATTTTGTCTTTTGCGAAAGCTGTTTATTCCCCACCATTTCATCCTACGTTTCCCAGGGCAATAGTATGACATATTTATATAAAAAGTACCACCTCTGTTTGCGCCTTCTTTATAAGTACGTTATCCCCTTTCACCTATTTTTAAAATATTGGATCTCCCGATCATCGTAGATGCAATGCAAAAACATGAATTTTGTCTAATCTCGCGGTTGTGTCGAACAGCAAACTCAAATTAAAATACATTTTCTTAGATTTCAAGCTACGATCAAAGTCAAGTATCTGTTTTGTCCAAAGATAGTATAATAATATCGTGGGTCTGCATTTGCGCCGAACGTCCATGGAATAGATATATGTCACGAAATCCTACAAAAGTTTTTTAGATAGACCCCCATAACCAAATATATTCTGAAACTACATTAAACAGAATACTTAAATAAGTATGTTTTAGGCTGGTAAAAAGTGGAACAATGATATACTCGGGTGTGTGTACGCACCAGACGTCCATATAATTCGTATTATTAATATAAACCAGATAAAGGGTACAACTGTGGAATTTCCACGAATCACGCTAGTATATATATATATATATATATATATATATATATATATATATATATATATATATATATATATATATATATATATCAATTTACTCTCAAACCATCAACACATCCTGAACGGAACCACATTTTACTAATAACTCCCCTAAAATTAAAATAATTTTTCTTTCTTCTCATCCTCACAGCACACTTTTACACATTCGTTCAAATACACTTATACTCACACATTCCTGACATAGCCGCCTGGTCAATACACCTCCCTCCCTCTGTCCAGCCTAAAAAGATTTAACACCAAGCCACAACAAAAATCTCCCCTCTCCCTACCATTTTGACTATTTCCTTCACACTCTTACCCACCCCACCCGTTTTCAAGTTATCTTCATTTTTCAAATCTTTTTCTAAAACTATGATATCACCTACATGCTAAACACGCTGAGTTCCCCCGTCCCTCCTCTTTCCCTAGCCTCTCAAAATCTATGCCATAGCTCATCACGACAAAAATCTTAGACCCCCCCTTTAATTTCTCCCACCCTAAGGCAAATTCACTAATTTATCACCCCTCCATATTTCACTGCTGCCTTAATGGTTCCCACTCAAAGCTTCCCATATTCATTTCATTCTTAACCACCACTGACTTCTCACAGCTTGGACTCTCCTCCAGTGCTCACAGTGGCTACTACTTTTCCTTCATCACTCCATCATGTCAACACAAAATTTCGATGTACTTGACTGACATTATTCTTCAAATTATCATCCTGAGGAAGTCTTACAATAAAGACGAAACGTTGATTAAAATATTTTTAAAATATCTCTTGTTTTTTTTTTCTTTTTCATTTCCCATATATATATATATATATATAATACTGACAATATTGACTAACGGAATGGGATATAACTTAATTGAGATTTAACACCATTATTAATGTGTAATCTTAAAATAAAGGAAAAAATATGGGCGATTAAATCTTTCATCGGTTACCTCCCTTGTACCCGAAAAGTAAACAGTAATGTAAACAGTTGAGTGTATGTGTTTTTAAATAAATAATAATAATACTAGATAGTTGCTGGCCAAATGATCATTTTGAGATCAAGATCTGAGTCAGTAAATGAATAAAAGATTGTGTGATAACTCATCATAATCTAATCAACAGTAGCGTTCTTCATTTTTACTTGTCGTTTTTTTATAATTTATTTAGGTAAACTTCTAAAGATTGAACGTGATAACGCCTACGTTTTACAAAATTACCTGTAAACATAAGAATAATAAGAAAACTGCATACGCAGCGCATATTGCAATGGAGATTTCTTTTGGCATTTCTTTATCTCAATTATAATCCCTCTCGTTATATATATATATATATATATAATATATATATATATATATATATAGAGAGAGAGAGAGAGAGAGAGATAGATATATGTATATATATGTATATGTATGTACATATATGTATATATATATATGTATATATGTATACATATGTATATATACATATATATATATGTATATATGTATATATATATATGTGTGTGTTTATATATATATATGTATATATATATATGTATATATATATATATTTAAATTGTTAAGGTTTTGTTTAGTTTAGTTTTTTACATATGTGTTTATTTATTTATATATCGTTAGCCTAAGTTAAATTTTTTTCTGTGTAGTCAGCTGTTTGTTATCTCACTTCTACAGTTTAATAGATTTCGGGGGGCTTTAAACTTTAGGATTTCAAAGTTTTCATTCACACATAATTTACACGGGTCATTTAAATTTTTACATGTACTGGCCTGTTGTATTATTTTCCATTGAATTATTGGTGAGCTGAGAGAATAACAAAGAATCTGATTGGTGTACTAGCTAGCCGTGTATATAAAAACACCCGGCAAAAATAAGTTCATGCATTTTAGCCTGAAGATTCCCCCCGAGGGTGAAACGGAACCTCTGTGTAGCTTAATTGCCATAAATGTATTATCATAGCTTACTACCTAGCTCTACTTACGTATCGAGCACTGTTGAAGTAAATACTGAGAATTGATACATAAAAAGTATATATCCTCATAAAATGTTATGTGGATACATGAAATAGTAATATATATATATATATATATATATATATATATATATATATATATATATATATATATATATATATTAAGTAAGAAACTAAAAGTAAAACTTTTAGTAGAAAGAACCTATAGTGAAATGGTAAAAGCTCAATATACGAGATAGAGCAATTATAAAGTTAAATGGACGAAGAGTGATAAACATGCATGAATGTCCAAATTTATTTCAAACTTCAAATGTTCAAAACAGCGTATATTCTGTAATAAAATTATGTTTATTGTTTTTCCTTAAGCCAAGGCTTTTCCAAGATCGAGATCTTATCATTAGAGGAATTATACAGATAGATAAGTTGGCAATAGAAAAGCCAAAGTTCAACATTTGAAAAAATATGAAAAAATATTCAGAAAAAGATGGGTGAGAAAAAAAAAGATATTGGGTTTGTCCGGATGGTAAATTGTCCGCCGATAAGGTGTCCAATGGAAGAGGGTTTCAATGGAGAAGAAAAAGTAGGCGTTCAAAAAATAAGTAAATCCAATGGTGAAAATTAAGTTCAAATTAGTAGATAGAGCGTACTTAAACGGAATTAAAATGATGATATCTGGCCATTTAGAGAAAGCTTCCAGGCCGAAGAGAATTCCAAGTGAAACGTAGCGATGGAGGATTGAAGTGGTTCTGAAAGAAGCCCTAAGTTAAAATCAAGGTCAAATTAGGAGGTGGGAAAGAAATATTAAGTTGGAGCTAATGGTGGGAGGGTTAAATGAACAGAGCATGACAGCTGATGGAAAATAGTGTGAGGTGGTAGTGGGAGGGAGTTCTGGTGATATAGTTATTTTTAGCATATGCTACGTCCTGTCAATATGGAATAGGTCGATTTAGGTCAATTGAGAGTAAAATTATTATTTGGAAAGGAATAAAAAATGGGGTCGTAATTTAAAGACGGATGTTGGGAGAAAGGCAATGATGATTTAGAAATTGAAGTAAAAAGTCGTGTCCGGTGGGTGAGGGTTTTCTAGAGAATGGGACTCAGTAATTTAAATTATGAAAAAGTGCTAAGCCGGGCAGAGATATAGTGTATATATTTAAAAGTTTTTTAAAATGCTACAGAATTTAAAAGGTATTCCCAGTTGGTTAAGAGAATGATTAAATAAGGTAATTATTAAATAAACCAGCCCAAAAGTAAAGTTGGAAAATTAAATAAAAAATGAAATATCAGATAAAAAACTAAAAAACTAAAAAAGCTCAATGTAAAGTTAGACATTTATTCTGTCTCACTTAAACAAATTTAAAGTTTAGGGTTGGGGATCAATTTGGGGAAAGACAACTTATTATCACTTGTAACAATTGATATAAGTTATGAGTATTCTAGGGTATGTTTTTTTGAATCATGTAAGATGTAAGTGTATCACAAGTGCGTTAAGGTAATGAATAGCTTAATAGGGGGAACCAAAAGGATCAATTAAGGGAGTGACTTAGTAGCGTGTTTAAAGGAGAGATAACTGAAAGACTACGAAAAAGGGATAGTCAGTGGGAAGATGCATATACAGGGTCGATGAAGTGGCTATAAGGGGGATAAAATAAAGAGTATGATAGGAATAGAAGGAGTGGAAGAAATACAAGCGAGGGTTAGCAAATAGAAAAGAAGAAAATGAAAGGAAAGAAGGGATTATAGTGTAGAGTAGGAATAATGGCATTTAAGTTATGGCGGATAAAGGTCGGTAGGGAGTAAGGAGAAATAGTGTTAGTTTTCTAAATACGATAAGCGCAATGGGTTAATATAGTTATTAGGAGTACTTGAGAGGATATGTTATGTTTATGGGATGGTTATTTGTGAGGTTGGAGGAGTTAAGGAATAAAGATTTACTAATTAATAAATTTAGAGTTTTGGAGAAATTTAGAGAAATAGGAAAATTATCTGGTATACACCTCCATTTAACAACTCAACTAAAACCAAATTAGGGAATAAATTCCTGAACTTAATAAACACTCATTTCCCCAATAACAACATACTCCATAAAACTTTTAATAAGAATACACTAAAACTCAGCTATTGTTGTGGCGACAACTTGGAAAAAATCATAAAATAGCACAACACGAAAATACTAAACACCTCAGTAACCTCAAATTCTAAAAGAGCATGCAACTGTAATAACAAATCAAACTGCCCCCTAAATCAAAAGTGCCTATCAACCCAAGTGGTATATGAGGCATCTATCTCCTCAACTAAAAACCCATCCCAGACTAACTATCATATTGGTCTGGCAGGCAACAACTTCAAGGAAAGATTCTACAATCAAAAACATCTTCTTCAACAACCCAGACCATCCTGGCCAAACTGGACTTTCACTACACTACCACAAAACAAAAAAGAAACTCCCATAATAAAGTGGAAAATCTTGAAAAAATCCAGCACCTGCAAATCAATAAACTCTCCATGTAGATTATGCTTAAATGAAAAACTGGAAATTATCCGCTTTAAGGACAAAACAAACTCCTAAATAGAAAACAAGAGACATCTATCAACTGTACACATAGTACACTCTACCTCCTTAGCAACCCACATACCCCACCTTAACCCCACACCAACCCCACATAACTTAAAAATATTTTTTTTTACAAAAATGAATGATAACATTAACCCCCCCATTATACACTACCCCAAAACACACTATAACCCCCTATCCACCCATTCAAATTTACCACCCAACCCCACCCCAACAAGTCCTGATGAATCTATAAATAAATATATAACTACCCATCTAAACAACCAATAACATCAAATCTCTACGTACTACCTATAATGCACAGCCTCAATAGTCTCTCAGCCATACTACCAATTCTAACATAAACCCATAACTGGGATAGCTATTAACACTGATATCACTTGGACTAATCTAATCTCAATTACTTAACCCTTCGATCACTATCTTGAACACTTAATTATTAACTGGTACTTAGCCCTTGTCATTGGTAGTAAAACAAAAAAGCCTACCATCACTTGTCGACTTATTTCGCCCAATGACTTCACAAGTAGCAGGATGGTAATGATGGTGATATTTATTATTATTATTATTATTATTATTATTATTATATTTTTAATACTATTATTATTAATATTATTATCATTAATATTTTTACAAATTTGTTATTTCTATTTTTATTCTAATTTTATTTATATTTATCTTTATTTTTATTTTTATTAAGGCTTTTATTAAGGCTATTATCACTGCGACTATCGTGGGTATGATTGGCAGGGGTTATCATTGTCATCACAATCAGTTTTGTTAATGCTAAAACTGGTAACACCATTAAACTTCTCTTATAAAATGATTCCACTAGTATTGATCTTAGTATAATATAATCACAATTTAAAAATATATATATATATATATATATATAATCACAACAAAATCTACTACAAATAATAAACAAGACACTAAAATAAAATAAATAAAATGCAGAAGTAGCAATTAATACCCTAAATTAAAATTATCTAACAATTTTATCTACATGATAATTACCTATTAGAATTAAAATGAAATAAGAATGACGGTTATAATCATAATTTTTATTCTCATTTTAAATTTAACTCACACTGGCCGTCGCCCCTCCTCCCCCCACCCCGGATGAAATTGAGATCATCACAGCACAAACACGTGAAAACCTCCCACGCAATAATTTGAAACACGACTTGTTGGGGTCCCCCCTCCCCTCTCATGTCCCATGTCACCGTTATAGACAAAGCCCCAAACTCTGTCCCCCTCCTCCCCCTCCAATGTATTTTCAATTTTCAATCTCCCGTTGAGGTGAAGTTAAAACGTATGCCATTCGGATTCCATCGTTAGTCTGACGAATTGGCCGCTATTTGCGCCAATGAAACAGAACTTGTTTTGTCGCAACTAATGGAATAAAATCAAAAATATATATATATATATATATATATATATATATATATATATATATATATATATATATATATATATATATATATATATATATATATATATATAAAGTAATATGGGTTGGTCGTTCATTTAAAGCATTGCTGGGTTTGTTAATAAAATTGAAAATATAAGCCATTAACAATGCAAGATGAATTTTTAAAAATTTTACGTTAATCTTATTAATTTCGGAATAAAATTCTATCTTCAGAGGTGACCAGTATTGAGTCATTTGTTTCCATCAAAAAACAAGAATAACCAAACTTATTTCTTTGTTAATTGATAAACGTCTCTCCGCGCTGGTGTTGTTGGCGGTTATGATTCAAATGCCGGTGTCGAACGAAGAGCGTGGCTCGCTCGTGTAGGTAAAGTAATATGGGTTGGTCGTTCATTTAAAGCATATATATATATATATATATATATATATATATATATATATATATATATATATATACATATATATATATATACCTCCCTTCGCATTGAACGAACTTAAAATTTCCATTCTGGACGTGGAAATGTCTCGTGTCCGTATGGTTATGATGCTTGCTTACGGAGTCTAGGTTGATTGTGTAGCAGAGGTTCGAACCATGTGACCGTCTGAGATTATCATTCCCTACACTGATGAGAGCGAAAGCTTAAAATATATTTATATTATTTACTTTAAAAAATTATATATATATATATATATATATATATATATAAATATATATATATATATATTATCGTTTGAGTTCTCGATAAGATGGAACCTTGTTTTTATTTAAATAACATAAAAGCGAAGCATAATAAAATAAAAATGATAATTTGTATTGATACAGCGGTATTAATATGTACTAAATGCTTAGTAAATGTTCATTATCGTTTGGCTTTTCGATGAGATGGAACCCTGTTCTAATTTTAGTAACAAAAAGAACAAAATACAATCAAAACAGACGAAATTAATTTGTATTGAAAACGCGTTCTTACACGGTATTAATATGAGCTAAATGCTTTATAAAAGTTAATTATCGGTTTACATTTATATATATATATATATATAAATGTTAAACTTAATTAACGATAATTGAATTATCGTTTAATAATAATCTATTGTGATAATATAAAGCTCAATATATTGAATAGAGCAATCAATTCTAGAGATGAAAACTGAGAATAAAAAATTGTAAAGATACAATGTTTATTAGAACATCAAAAGTTCAGAGCAAGGAGCTTCATATTCTTAATCCATGGATTTTCAGAGATGAACACTTCTCATCAGAGGATAGGGAAAAGCCGACAATGTAATTGTAAATATTAACAGCAACTTTTAACTGTGAAAATTTTACATAAAATAAAGGCCAAAAGGTAAAGGGTCTTATGTTGAGGTGAGAGCGTAAAGTCAGGGTGGATAATGTCCGAAAACACGTCAAAGAGTTTATCTTGTAAAAACCGATATATATATATATATATATATATATATATATATATATATATATTTCTCCCACCGCATACTTTCCCTCTTTTTTCTTCCTTAGTTGTCTTCCTTTTTCTCGTTTTTATCTTATTTTCTTTATTATTAATTTATTTAATATATTTCCCTATTCAATTTTTCTTTTTCTTTCTATTCTTTATTTTATTTTATATTTTTGTATTTTCTACTTGTTTCTCTTTTTTCTTTCTCTCTTTCTCTTTTCTTGTTTCTTTTAGCACTTCCTATTTCAATCGTTATCCCTACACGTGTTTATTTTAATTTTACTCAATCTACAAATTTTTTTACCACATCCTCCTAATTTTCCCACCCTCTTATATATATTCATCCTCATCTATTCTTCAACCAACATATTATTTACTTCACCCAACCTATGTCCCCCACCCTCTGTCGTCCCTCTTACGTGTAGTAGAACATTTCTGTTCCTTCCTTTTGTTTCTCTTTTTTCCACACACTTTTGACACCAACTTCCTTTTTATTCTCCCACTTACTCACTGCTCATGTCCACTCCCCCTACTCCTCCGCCCTCACACGTTGTCTTTTCCCCCTTGCACACACTACTACTTCCTCTCATCCCTCTTTTTCTTTTCCGATTTTCTTTTTATTTTTCTGTTTCTTTTTCTTTGTTTTACTTTTTCTCTTTTAAATTTATGTTTGTATAAATTGCCTGCGTTATGCTAATTAATTTATTTTCTAAATTAATATGATCGCTTACTGACAATCTAAATATTTTGGCCTTACCTTAATTATGTGTTTGTCTCATAATTTTTGTTAGTATGATACTCCGCTTTTTCCACATTTCCTAAACACATTTCACACACACATATATATATATAAATATATATATATATATATATATATATCATATATTTATATAAATATATGTATATATATATATATATATATATATATATATATATATATATATATATATATATATATATAAGGAGATTGTAGTTTGCTTGAAGCATTGCTGGTAAATATAAGTGCAGATTAGTCGTCCGAGGCTGTAGCAATGCGGTGTAGTTGCCGTAAGGTGGAAAAGTGAAAAGAAATAAACGAAGAGAGAAAGTGAAACTCAAAACGATTTATTAATAATTTCGCGAAACTTATTAAATACCAAAATAGTAAATACTGTATGGTAAGTAACAGTTCGGCAAAGGGTAATCTTTAATTTTCGAAAGAAAACTTTCATTTTCAGAAGACAACAATAAAAGACCGAGTGGGTCGAAAAAACGGGAAAAACCGGTGTCAAAACATCGAAATACGGCAGCAGACAATTGGAAGTAGGAACGCAGAAAATGTCAAAATTCCATTCAGCAATCATACAACTAAAGTTAAAATATTATAAACATTTGATTATTAATATACTAATTATTATAATTTTATTATATTTTATTTTTTTAATTTTATACGACTTATTAATTAATTTTGTATTTCTCTCTTTTTCTTTATTCAATTCAAATTTAAATTTACGTGTGGGCTGTTATTATTGTAATATGCGTCATCAAAGAGGGATAACTTATGGAAAAAATATATTTAGAAATGAGATTTGAAATTTGAGAAGGAATTTGAATTGTGGAATGGATCAATGCCAAGGAGGTAGGAAGGAACCGTTGGAACAGGGGAAGGGGGGGAATAAAAAGAGACGTTGGGGAAGGGGGGGAGAAACTAGGGATAATAAAAAAAAAATTTTTTTTAAATCTCTGGCCTTCCCATGGGTTCCAGTCTCTCCGGCATCCTCACCATTTCCTACATGAACAGACTGGAACAACAAGCACCTGCCATTCCCAGGCGGGTTTTCCATAGAAAGAAAAAGAGTGATATATTTTGAACCCTCCACCTTTTTTTTATTTGTTAAAAAACTTTCTTCAATTCTACAAACTGTTACTTTTACTATTAACTATCTACACCATAACGTCCCTTTCGTCTTCAAAAATCACTTCGCAATACTGCTATTTTTTTACTTCCCGGCCTTTTATTTCTTTATCCCCAACCTTTTTTTTTATTTTTCAAAGTGAAATAGAACTAGGTAATGTTTAATTGTTATAAATACCATATTACCAGGTTTTATCCTCTGACGAGAAAAGTTTTATCTTTGAAAAACCATGGTTTAAAGATTAATTTAACTCCTTGCATCTGAACTTTCGATGTAATAAAATTTGTATTAATTTATGTAACTTTATGTAATTTTGTACAATTTCTTATCTTCATCTTTCTTTCTTTAAAATTGATTGCTCTACTAAACGTATTGAGCTTTATTTTATCGATATAGATCACTCTACGATATTTCACTTATCATTAATTCTATTATCATTAGTATATATTTATATATATATTTATATATATATATATATTTATACATATATATATATATACATATATATATATACATATATATATATACATATATATATATATATATATATATATATATATATATATATATTCTAACATTGTTAAAAATAATCCGTCTGTTTAATTATACTTATATATATATACAGGGTGGGCCAAAATAAGGATCCTATCTTTAAATTTGAATAACTTGAATTTGAATTACTTCCACAAAATAAAAGTTAAACTCACCAAACTTTATGTGTTTGTAGACTGACCCTTCCGAGATTTTTTGAAATAAACAAAACAAATTTTAGCCGAAAAACACTTCTTAAAACTTACAAAAACTAAAGTATTGTTTTTTACACTGTTTTGAGTTTTTTAAGCAAAAATAATGTTTTCTAAATGAGGGTACGTTCCTTAGGGCTAATACGGCTCATGCTTGCTTCGGAAGGGGTCCTTTACTTATTCTAAAAAAAAAAATTTTTTTAATCAATAAATAAAAAAGTTATGAATTTTTAAATATAAGACCCTTATTTTTGCCCACCCTGTATATATATATATATATATATATATATATATATATATATATATACATATATTTGAACATATTTTGAACATATTTTTTGTGGTACAGAATTTTATAATGGTTTTAAATATGATGAACGGAGTCATAGCGAATCGAGGCACTATCACAAGAAAAAAAAAGAGGAAATATTAAATAATATATTTAATCGCCGATTAAAAACTTTTAAAAAGAATAAAAAGATCAACTAAAATTAACAGAAGAAAACATAATCCCAAGTTACCTTATAAACGACACATTGTCAAGGGAAACGTCGGCGAATATCGCTTTAAAACGGGGAAAATGGTAATGTGGAGAGAAAAAAAAACAAAGAAAAAACAGGGAGATTGAATAACGCCATTAAATCGAAAAGGAATAAATGGACATAATAGGCAAAGTATTTTGTTTTCGTTTTTAGAAGTCTCTAAATAAGTCTAATTTGTGAGACAACTCTTTTTTCCTACAGAGCGATGGTTTTCGCATTGTAACACTCACTGCCTCAAACACCTTGAAATGGTTTGTGGAACGGGCCTTGTGTACAACGCGAAAACATCCATGGAGTACGCCTCGCCGTACTTTTTATTGTCATACAGGTGCTGTCCAATGGATGACTCGTGAACTTGTGAGCGCCCGGATGTTCTCTGCAAACGCCCGGATGTTCTTTTTAAAGATCCGGATGTGTCCGTCGATATACCCCTCTTTACGACACGTGATCTGCGAAAACATGCAGGGATATGCTGGGCCACTCTGACTTCCATGCGCTGAAGAGTACGACCAGCATAGTCAGCTTCACACTGACATTTGAATTTATATATAATCAAACTTTTCTGTAGTGTTGGAAGTGCATCTTTCTGAAAAGCTGGGAAGGCAGTTCTGATGCCAAACACCACACGGGGCTATACTGCATAGAAATAACGAGATATAACCAATGGAACTTTATCCGAAAAACCTTTACTGATCTATCAGTAAACCAATAGAAGAAAGTTTCAAATAAACAGGACATTTGGGTGGACCACAGAAAATGTTAGCATTAAATTTCGATCTTTACACACACACATATACATATATATATATATATATATATATATATATATATATATATATATATATATATATATATATATTGCGTTATCAGACCAACACGATTCGAACCCCAGACACAGGTCACCTTTAAACTCTTATCTGAACATCTTTACCAATGCGGCAAAAGAGAAGAAATAAATCCTTTTATTTCTTTTCAAGTAGACACATAGTGGGCAATTTTACAATGCTCGACAAATTACAAAAAACGAAACTAGCATTTTCAGCTTTGATTAGACGGCATATTTTATTTTTCTTAAAGGAGACAACTGAAAGACAGTTATACATTTTTATTGTTATTTAATAATAATTTTGTTTTATTATTATCCATATATGTGTACGTATTATTATATATTATCCAAATACATATATATATATATATATATATATATATATATATATATATATATATATATATATATATATATTGTGTTAAGCCAACCAACACCATATCTACAGAAATCTGTTTTAAAAACTTATGCATGCATTCTAAGCAACGCATTTATATGAGTTTTTGTTTTGAACTTTTCAAGAAATCTTTCCTTGTTCTCTTAAAAAAATAACGCATGTTTTCATTTGTATCTGGGATATAAATCTTTCCCTGAATATTGTTTTTGCCGCTTTGTTTCAAAACACGATCTAATGTTGGTTTTTGTTTGTTTTATAACCATCAAAGGACACAATGGAAAACTTCTGTTTCAATTATAAAATGGTATAACATATTGAATTTGTATGTTTGTTGTTGAGAAGGTTATGGACATTTTTTTAATACAAATAAACATGAAAGGTCCGATATTTGGAATGGAAACATATAATTTCTATTGACAGTAAAAAGCATGTATGGCACAACGTAAAGAGTATACATCGTTCGTTCTCTCTCTCTTTCTCTCTCTCTCTCTCTTGCTCTATCTCTCCCTCTTTTGCTCTCTCTCTCTCTCTCTCTCTCTCTCCCTCTTTCTTCGCGCTTGGTTTTCAAAGCAATCAGACACACTCCGATCGGCTTACACTTCCTCTTCTGGTTGCAGTAGACAGAACTACGAGAACACATGACCAACAAGATGTAAATAAATGATGCTGTTTAATTAACTTTAACTTTCACAATGAAATTTTAAAACTCCATAATTATCTTTCTTGGATTATATGTAAATTATCTTCCTTTTGCTTACACCGGCCAACGAAAGAATGCGCTCTCCTTCCAGAACTATAAAGTATAATTCAATCCACGTGAGAAATTTAGAACCAGTCTCTCTCTCTCTCTCTCTCTCTCTCTCTCTCTTGCTCTATATTTCCCTCTTTTGCTCTCTCTCTCTCTCTCTCTCTCTCTCTCTCCCTCTTTCTTCGCGCTTGGTTTTCAAAGTAATCAGACACACTCCGATCAGCTTACACTTCCTCTTCTGGTTGCAGTAGACAGAACTACGAGAACACATGACCAACAAAATGTAAATACATGATGCTGTTTAATTAACTTTAACTTTCACAATGAAATTTTAAAACTCCATAATTATCTTTCTTGGATTATATCTAAGTTATCTTCCGTTTGCTTACACCGGCCAACGAAAGAATGCGCTCTTCTTCCAGAACTATAAAGTATAATTCCACCCACGTGAGGAATTTAGAACCAGTCTCTCTCTCTCTCCCTCTCTCTCTCTCTCTCTCTCTCTTTCTCTATTTTATTTCGGTTTTGGCTTTCGAAGTCATCGGGCGTGCTCAGATCGGCTGACTATCTCTGCTGGGGAGGTGCTGCTCAGGGTACTCGTCGTTTCCTTGACCGAATTCAGAACGACTTTCAATGTTTAGGTGGCGGATAATCACTTTTTCGTTTTCACAGCTTCTTTCTTACAGAAAGGCGTTGTTAGTCTCTCTCTACTCTATCGTTATTTCCATATAATTTGATTTATTAAACTCAAATCTCCTCCTAGTAAGATATTCACCGCAAGAACTCGTTTTACAAGCATAATGATAGAAAACTTTTATTTTCTACCTCAGTTTGCCTGGCGTCAGACGAACTTTTCGCAGACAGAGTTTCTTCACAATGGCTTCCAGTTTGTGGAACACATTACCATGAGACTGCTTCCCACAGATTACAACTTGTCTTCAAAGTCAATGTTAACAGATTCAAATCTAGAACTGTCCCCACAAATATTTGGACTTGGTTCTAACAATTAATTCAATCTAATTAACTTTATCCTCGAATGGCATCTGGCCTTGATAATGGGTGACCACTTTTAGTAAAAAAAATAAATGTTTAACATCAGCCTAATTTTGTTTACGTTTTCCTGAATTTTTACAAGATATTCTGTATTTTTAATTTCATCGTGAAATGACAAGCGAGATATCGTGAAAATAGTTTTGTGATAAAATAATGTTGGACTAGTAAACTCACTAGTGCATAAAACGGTTAGTAGCCAAAAACAAGAAACGAAAGTTCAGTCGTAGTCAACTTGCTGGATGAGAATTAAGACTTACTGGGGCTGTGAGAATTAATAGAAACGGATATGACGTCACCTTGCTCAAACAGAGAGTGGGAGAGAGAGAAACAGTTAGGGCCGTGTGATAACGCAAAATGTGACTATGAGAAGTTGATATGCGCACCCAAAATATGATTAGACAGTTATTATCTCTTTCTATCATTCTTTGTCTCCCCAAACTCATTGGTCTGTGATAGTACGTGGATCAAGTCAAATAAATGTTCTCTGTCTTCCATCAGTCTTGTCTTGACTTAGAACTTTTGAAAGTATAAATAAGTAGCTTTGATTTTAGGACGACAAGCCTTCGGTCAGTAAAAAAATACAAGAATAAGCAGCCAACGATGTGTGGATGATAATTGTCAACTTTTATTTGGTTTTGTAATAATGAAGGCAACTTGGTTTTCGGCATGTGTTACACAAGGTTAAAACGCAACACTTGTAACGAGAGATTATCTGTCCCTAGATCTTTAAGTAGATTTTGTACTCTGCCAAGTACTTTCTCTGTACGGTACTTTGCCATATGCGGCAACAGTACTCCATTTTTGTTTAGTAACAATGTAATCTTTGTTCCAATACTACACTTCGTCTCCTCTGTCTTCGGACAGTGAAGAAAGAATGCTTCGAGACTGGAGCAATTTTGTTTTTTATTCTTAATACATAATGCCCATTTTGGAAAAGCTAAAATTCTCACCCACTATTAAAAACTGACCTTGTATCTAAGTTTACCCTCGTGGGTAAATAAAGACTAGTAACGTTGTATCTCGTTATTTTTTGTGTTTGCTGCATCAGTATGACGCAAACACTACCTGCACAGAGAATGGTATAGCTCATATAGAAGAGAGGGGACGAATTTGATTTCTCTTGCCTGTTTTAACTGATAGTTTAAATTTAAATTAGCAACAAATGCGATTCAAAATAAATGATTTCTCCAAAATAATGCAAAAGTACCATTGACCGTTCTATTTTGAGAATAATGACTAGAGTGTTTGCTAATACGCTGGGAGAGTAAGGTCCAATCCGCGGTCGATCAATACCAAACAAAAAATGGTACTGAATGCTTCTTTGCCTTAACACACAGCATTAACAGTAAGTGGAGTAATCCTGGAAACAGAGTGGCGCCTCCCCTACTTCCGGTGTAGTAGACAATGAAAAGGGTGTATTTTGGGTCACTTGGGTCACTCGGGTCACTGAGGACTATACTCGAAAACTTTACTTTTAGTTTTAGTAACATTTTTTAATTTTAAATATTTTTGTAAAATACTTATTTTCTCTTTACACTCTATTAAAATCTACCAATTTAAAAAGACAGGTTTCAAGTTAATATCACAAACAAAAACCGCCTTACTCGTATGTACTATTTGTATTATACGAGATTATATAAATAATACAGATAGAATTCTCATGGCTTTCTAGATACAAAACCGCTTCATACCGGACATAAACATTTGATTACAAAGATGCTCTAAAAGAGTCTCGTGTGAGAAGAGGACGGGAAACCAGGGGGGGGGTGAAGCTAGAACAGTGTACATTTCTTCGGTGCGAATTTCATTGCCTGGCTTAACGTTTTCTTCGTATATTTGGTCGTGATTTATGAGAAAGATCGCTTCAATGGCACGAGTCGACATTTTTTACGTCCCGTTGATTTCGGTTCACTATCATTTCGTCGCATACCAACTCCGTGTGTTTGCTTTCTCTGTACGTTCAGTTTCAGTTTTTATTTATTTATTACTTCATTTGCTGGGTTATATATCCTCCACGTAAGATATGTTAGCAAAATACAAAATAACATTTTATATAAAATATATATATATTTATACATATATTTATATAAATGGATAATATCAAAATCAAAATGTATATTAGATCCTATCGGGATACAATGACGCTCAATATAGTAGATAGAGCATTTACATACGGATAATGAAGTTATGACATAGATAAGATTTGCATAGTGTTCTGGCGATAAGAGTGTTATCTTTGAAAAGCCATGGCTTAAAGGTCATCTTCTATTTGTATTCCTTGTTTAAACACTTGATGAGTTAATAAACTTGTAAACTATGCAAATCTTATCTATTTCATCACTTAATTATCCGCATATATATATATATATATATATATATATATATATATATATATATATATATAAGGTCAGTAATAAGTAACTATCTATTTTCTTTTCTTTATTCTTTTTTGAGACTTAAGCAATTCTTTCATGTTATATGTCATTCAAAAACGGAAAGCGTATATTTTTACAGATTTCTTAGACGCAAGGAAAACATTTGAGCAGACATTGCTTAAGTGCCGTTGGAACTGTGCGCCGATATATACAGTTTAGTTACTGAAAGATTAGCAAAGTGCATTGAGCTTCATGGAGAGCATAGTGAGATTTAATGGTTCAATAAACATCATGCTTCCTGTTGCAAAAGTCTGAAGTGCCTCATTTATTAGTTTCTATATAGCAGTGGCATATTTCTTCCATGTCATATTCATTATATTTAAATTAAATTATATAGTAACATATTATGGAACCTGTATGTGGTGTCAATATCTCATGCACTTTCCCATGGCATCTCTTGACCAAGATTGAAATCCCTCGATTGTTTTAAAATTATCTGGACTGCATTCATTGACGTATCAGTGCAGTCGATATGTGGCTGAACCGCAAACAAACTCCTAATAAAAATTTCTAACTTAGATATAGGGCATAAATGACTTTTCTTTTAGATAAAAAAGTTTACCAAAATTAGCTTTGCGGATAGGAGTCAACGGGCGCCATTTTTAAAAATCCAAATTAACAATATTACAATTTCGAGATATAAACTTCCTGACATTTCCTGGTAAGTATGTTTATTATCCCTGACAATTACTGACAAAAGTAAACGCTTTTACCTAACAAAAAAAGTTTATTAAATTGGAAAGAAAAAATATTGTTTGCATGAAAACTTACACAGGGCCCATCTCAAGCCAGCTTGACATTTTCTTGGTGTTTTAAATTGTAATAATAGGTAGCCATATGCTTACACCAGAAAATGACTAGCCGTTGCCATTGTTTTCATGTTTTTCTATTTCTTATACAAATATGAATATAAAAGGTACAAAAACAGACTAGTAGCCTTTTTTAAGGCAACAATTTTCACATTAATTCCTGACATTTCATAAAAAATATGTACAAAATAAGTACAATTTACAATAAAGGAATGGTTAGTTGGTCGAATGCTGGGGCAAGGCTTTTGCATAACCACCACAGAACAAGTTCATGAACGGAACAATGAACATGTCTTGTCAAGAACTAGTCAAAGGTAACTTCATCATCATCAAGATATGGCTGTGGTGAGTTGCTGCAGTGACGGCCTTTGCAATTACCACACAAGTTTGATCAGTCAATGCCATGTTTCCTGCAACTGCATCTTGATGTAGTACACCCTGAAGTACAGTTACACCTAATTATACCCAACAAATTTACAGGACCAACTGCCAAGTCAGTCTTGATTGGTTGTAATTTACCATCAGGTGTTAGATGGTTTCTACATTTCTATTACTGAATTTGGAATTAAACTGGAAGGTTGTGGAGTTTCGTAGCTGCTCTTGTTAGTGGCAATGATTTGGTCTCAACATACATTGAGTTTTTTGCAATCTTTTCCTTAAACCGCCTCAGTCGGAGATGATTGATGTATTCCCCATCATTACCATTGTACAGGAACACTAAAGCCTTCTCCCCAGCTTCAATAATCTCTTCTACCCTTCTATCCTTGCCAAACACTTCTGCCAGTTTGAGGAAGTTTATATTGTTCATCACCATTTCGAAGAGATGCTACCTTCCTAATTACATAAACACTGGATGTAGAATCACAACCCAGTAGTGCATGGATGAAATGAATGTTAGAACAGACGACATCCCCCAAAGATTTCCTCATTTCTTTGATGTTCCAGACTTTCACACCTTTTGCACTATCCTTTGGTTGTGGCGTAAAGAAGATGCAACCATCATCTCCATTGGCATGATGACATAGAAGGACCAATAGGTCAGTGTCATCTGCAATCAAAATTGTTTCTCATGTCTGTGCCAGTTCTAGAGCAGTCTTCACAATCAATACGTCAGCGTCTCTAGATGCATGGACTACTTTACTACCTGCGTCCTCAAACTTTTTTCCAGCAAGTTGATGAACAATTGTTTGTTTTCTTGATTTGCTAGGAAAACATCCTTTTTTTAATTTGAACACCATAAAAGGGGGCAGTTACACATTAACACAAACAGAGCCCCCTGATCGACGTCATTGAGTCGCGTCTTTAATAGATCGACCACTGTTATACCCATCAAAGACAATGCATGCTTTTCCATATCTAGTTGTGACATTTCTGCGTTAGTGGGCACATATCTCATCAAATATGTTTCCTTTTTTGCCATGGGAGGCGTTGAAGTAGTGCTCCACCATCTAAGAGATACTGTTGATCTGAAGACTGTGGACCTGATTGTACAGGGGAAGTCAGTTTCCATATTGCGTCTGCCACAGCCGATTTTTTGCCTCTCGGGGTAGTCTGAAAGAATCAAAAAGTCCAGGTGGGTAACCACAAATCTCATACTGGAAATGTTCTTGCTGCTGCTATGTTGAGGGTTCATTTGTAGATAGCACACACAGTCTGTGGAATAAGAGTTGTGGATCAGTCTAAACTGCTTCATTTTTACTGGGCGAAACCTTTGACCTTAGTGTAATTGCCTGATCCTTTCTTTTAAAAGTGTACTTGTGGACATTTTCTCCAACCGTTGAAGCTATGATTGCCTCTTCTATGGAGTTTGCTTTGTACACATTCACCTTTTTGTCTCCAGTAACTCCACTTTAAATGTTGTGAATGGACGGATCTTCTGTGAAAGGGTCATATGTGTGGAGAAACGCAAGGTGTGTTTATGTATCCTTCACATCTGGCTCTTTTCTTGCTGAAGTAGCCACCTGGTGCTGGTCACTAATGCCATAACGAATGCCTGCTAGTTCTTGCATTGTAAACTTGATTTTAACGCACGCTGGCAGTGATAGCGTCCAAACCAATCGTTGATTTCGTCCATTTCTCTGCCATGAGTAAGACCTCCAGACGTCTTCATGCTTCTCATTAGCACCTGCTCAATAACCAGGTCCGTCGATAAGCCAGCCCAGTAGCGATTACTTCGTCTAATCACATGGAATCTTTCAGAAAATTTATGGTACCCTTCAGGATGGCTTTTCAGCAGCCCCTCCATTTGCTGCAAGTACAAGTAGATCAACTTTGCATATAGGGTGTTTCCTGCTGCAGCGAATATTGCCGGCATTTTCCTTACAGTGTCATGGTGCAGTTCCCAGTTCCCGGTGCGCTCTGCCTTGATAAGCAATTGTCGAATCTTCACCATAGCAAAGTATTGAATTTTGCTGTACGCTAGTCAACCATCGCATCCTTCACATGGTTGATTCTCTGGGTATTACTGGTCATAGACTCTGATGACAGAACATTATTCAATGTCTCAGTCTCATCAAAAAGACCTTTAAATAGCCCTGGGCTTTATTCAGGTCTCTATTTTGAGGAAATGACTCTTCTGCATCAGTGTTGGGTTGATCATCCTTAGTTTTCTGTGCGGTAGCAGCATCAACTAATAAGTGAGCACAGATGGTTCTTGCAATTGTTTTGCCACTTAAGATGTGCTTGACTTTATTTTCAGCATATACAAGTTCAAAAAGTTCTTGCAATCCAGAACCTATCCTCAAATGGCTAATTGACCCTAGAAAGCTGATCTTTGTAAGGAGCCCACCAAGTCGCAAAACAAATTATTTCAGGAGACTGGAACTAGGCTGTGACTCGACTATCATCATTGCTATGTACCAATCTTGTTGATCGAATGTTAGAATTAGTGTAATGCTGTTTTCTTCCGGGCTAAATCACTAATGTAACATAACTTTGAGTACACGCAGGTTGGGTTACCAGGGTCCATGTCGATCATTGGCAAAAGAACTGTGGCTGATTTCCTAGGATATGTTCCTTTGTGCACTGACTGCATAAGGCCTGACCATGCGGGTCTGTATGGATGTGAAATTAGTGAAACCTCCCAAAGGATGTCAACATTAGTAGTTGAATCGACAACTTTCTTGGGCTGAAGCTCTTTAAATGGCATTGGTTCTTTGTTGGTGTGCTGTAAATCTAGGTACTTTATATTTATCTTTCTAACCCTTATTAGATCTTCTAAAAGGTCCTGAATCCCTGGAACTGGTTTTGCTTTAACCTTTCCGGGCGTAAAAGATGCTATGATGCCCATACCGTGGAATGTGTTGAATACATCAATACTCCTTACATCATGGTCCACATTATCAGCTACAAACTGCACACATTCAGTTTCAACAGGCGAGAGAGTTTCAGCGCTATGAACAAGAGCAGCACTTCTTTCGAATTTCTAGACTTCCGAGTAAGATTAAGAGAAGCCATGCTTATTCAAAGTGCCAATTAAGAATATCGATCTAAATTGGTCATGCATTTCTACTGCTAAGCCAAATACAAAGGCACAAGGGGAACTGTGGATCTATCAGCCTGCATTATTGCTTGTCCAACTGATGCAAGTTTCAAATCATTGTCTTTGCCTGCAAATATCTTCCTGAGAAAGATCAACAATGTTTTAGGAACATATTCAAGAATCGCTTCCTGTTCAAGATCATTTTAGACCGGTAATATTCTGAACTTGTCTGGATACCTTTAATGTCATTCTTGATAAGATTGGCTGCCGTCTCTATGAGTCTAATGACCTCTGATTCTGAATTGTCCTTTGAGCGGCTCTGTGCGCCGAATTCAAAGAGAATACATTTTTCTGTACTTAAGAATGTAACTGCATTATGTTTCCCATTAATTTCAGTCACAATAATTTTGTCTTTGAAATGTTCTAACAATCGACATATCATTTATGAGACACTGTATTGTTCAAAGCCAGTGTCCTTGAGAATTTCCTCTATTTTTTAACAAGACCGACAATGGTGAGTTGCTCCTAGTCATTTTGCTGAAAATATTTAGCAACTTCCAGAAATGCCTGCTTTCTCTCTGGATCTTCTGGTCTACCAAGGTTTTGTTTCTTAGAGGAATCAGCAGAAGAGAATGCCTTAGGAATGTTTTTTATTGGAATCAAGGTTTGCAAAACATGTTCTGTGATAACGTGCTTCTTCTGAAACAAGGTCAGCTACATAACCTATTTTACATTTAACATCATTTTTCGGACTTTAACACTCTGTCATTAAACTCAATATTTTCTGCATGAGAAACATCAACACTTTTTATCTATCAGATTTTGCTCCAGAACCACAAAAAAGACAATGTTCCTTAAAGTTAAACACACACAAAGAGCGGCTTGCACGGGATAGCATTTCATTATGGTTCAATTTCTATGTATTTGGGGTTGATCCAACGCTGCATGCATTTCTTGTGAAGATGTTAACCAATCTAAATTATGATCTTCTCTCCACGTTGTTCAGAAGCTCTGTTAATAGAATCGATGCCCTTCTAGCCGACAACGAATGTTTCTTCATTCTGGGCAGTTCATTGTTGCAAATAGCACACTTGTCAACATTCATAATTATCGGTACTTCACTTTCGCCAACCTGAAATTAGAATATGACAGAATATTAAGTTCCTGCAGTAATACATCAAAAGAGACAAAAATAAGGCATGGGAAGTTATAATTATATTTAACTTCGTGATAACTGTTGCTTTTATCCAATTTCACATAGCTTCATTCGGTATTTTTTAAGACGAATTTACAGAAATTAAGTTGAGAGCAGGGAGGCTAGAATCGGCGGCAATCTTTAAAGATGGCGTCCGTTGAACCCTTTCCACAAGGCTAATTTTGGTAAACTTTGCTTTATCTAAAAGAGTGGTTATTCATTCCTAATATCCAAGTTAAAAACCTTTGTTAGCATTTTTTTAGGTTCAGGCAAACAATCAGCTAGATTGGCTGGACTATATGTGAATTGGGTACTCTTAAAGAGAACGCATCGCGTTTTCGTCACTTCGCGTCCTAACGTTCGGGCAAGTCACGGAAGCGCGCGAGAGTTGACGAAACTATTAACCAATCAGTTTGCAGAAGGCATTATACAATCAGGTTTCAATCAAGCAGGCGATAACTTTTGAAAGTAATTGATCATACAATCTTCAGTGCGTTAAAGAAATGATTTCCCACGATCTGTGTCAGCGTGTTGAATCTCCCGAAGGACTCATTGAGTTTGTCAGCAACGGTTACTTCTAGCGAAAGACTAACCCTAAACCCTAATTTAGAAAATGTTAATAAAATGAAAATGTTTAACCAAATGAAAAAAAAGCAATAAATTGGTTAAAAAGCGTAGTTCCGTGGTTTGCTGTATAAAAATATCATCTTTCGAAATTTTCGGTGCACAAAAAAGACATTTAATTTAAAAACATTTGATTAACAATTGTTCCTTTGACACATATCCATAAATAAATTATTAATAGCAGGAGTTTAGCTTTGGTTTGTTTTTTCTTTATATTTATATATGTATTTTACTTTGATTTTCTTCGTCTAAATGTATCGTCTGCCAGTCTTCAATTTATCGTTTAGCAGTCTCTGATTCGTCAACTCGGGCGCTTCCGAGACTTTTCCGAGCGTTAACGACGCGAAGTCACGCAAACGGGGGCAGTAGGCGAAAACACGATAGGAAGATGACTTGATTTTACAGAATTCTAGAGGGAAATCACAGCTTACGTTTGTGAACTGTTTCCCCATCATGTTCATATCGGTCTTCGTCGGGAGCCCTCTTTCATAGTGAGTAAGTTTCTGGCTATTTTGAGTTTAAGTCTTCATTGCATTAATCGGATTATAATATTCCTATCATGTTACTATTTGAATTTGCTGATAGAATCCTGATTTGAGGATGTATAATAAACAGCGTCTGAGCATTTCTCAGGGTTTTGCTATCAATGACGCCATCTTAAAATTACGAGTTTTCGTTGTAGGATGTAGTTGAACTTCTGCTATCGTTAAAACATATCATACTATTAGAAACCTTTGCGTTTTATATATTTTCATGTAATGTGCGTTTTAAATGACGTGCATGCCATATTACACACCATATTTAAAACAATATGGAAGTTCCATGATGATTAATATTCTACTCTCTGCAACATAAGACAACAATTATAAATAAATGAGCCTGTCAATTTTGTTTGAACATGGTCAAACTTTCCAATAAATTGTTGAGAATATATAGTTGGCGCCATCTTTAAAAACATATATTTCCGCAACACATGTTATAGTAGACACTTGGCATATTGTTAAGCAGATAGTCTATAGTATTTACTATTAACAAGTGATGAGCATTTGAATGAATTTTGCCATCGATTTTGCACGCCATCTTGTAAATACTACTATTTGGATTATTCGGACTACTGTTCTCATGTTTGATGTTATTCTCTTTAGATGCGTCTTGTCGAACTCGGGAAACTTTATGCCGTACTCGGGAATCTATACGGCATTTAGAACATAACTCTTTATGTAATCCACAAGGATAGACTGATCAGGTTCGGTCATGGCCGGGTAGATGTCTTAAGTAATTCTTAATTGTATTCTTAGTATCGCTTGCACTAATGATTGAACCTTCAACTTCCAGAAAACTGTCAGTTCCAAAGGATTATTACTGAGCAGTTTATCCTCACTATGTGCAATATACTTATGACTGTTCTTAGGAAAGAATAAAGGTGAAACTTCAAAAACTTTAATATTTATTACTTATTACATTGAGAAACAATTCTGAAAATATAAGTATTTGGATCCAGTAAAATACGAATGATTTTAATATATTTGTCTAATTTTCTAGCGTCCAAATATTTCTGTATCGAATAATAAAACGTATATATTCTTTTCAGAATTTACATTTTTATTTTATATGTATGTTGTTAGCATCTAAGTACGGAAACAATACAGTCATCTTCTCATATGACTGATGTCTCACAAAGTTTCTTCACTATCAATATTATCGTCTGCACCTAGAAATGAACGCGTATCAAAATAAAAGACAATTTTTATGCAACTAATTTAAAATCCTCCACGAGAACTCGGTAAGCAATTTCCTCCCCCAAAAAGCTGCACAGTTGAGAAAAGCCTGTAACGAAGATAGTCTAGGTAAAATGAAGACTTAACTTTTAGTATTTTGGGGTGACAGACATTTGAAAAGCATTTGTAATAGAAGAAGTGTATGGTTGGACACAAGGCAGAAGGATTCAAACTAGGTACAGCTTATTCAATGGCCGGGAATGGTGTCCATTACATCAATAATCGCACGCCCCTTTTTAATTTAGAGAATTAAGAAAACATGATATATCCCTTGTATCATGAGGTAAAAGCCAAAAGAAAACAAATATCTCTTCAATGTATTTGATAATCAACTTGAGAGTAATCGCAACGAAAAGGATATTCCACCACAAAAGACAATTGTGAGATTTCAAGATTTGATTTATAAAAATGTTTGACTGCCCACCCACCATTTTTAAGAGTAACTGATTATCTTTTAATGAAAATAAAATGTATAATCAATTCTCGTGTGTATGTGTGTTTCTCGCTTGCAGATTATTATTTTTATTTACTACTAATCAAAACTGCAATAGTGTCAAATGAAACAATATTTTTAAAATTCTATTTACTAAAGAAATCAAATTACAAAATTAAATCCATTCTGTTTAAAACCCTACAACTAAAGTGATTATTGGTTATCTTGCCCTGTAATGTCCCGTGTTATACAATTGGATATTGAAAGAATGATACTCGTGTTGTACAAGCGTTTGCTACTATTTATATACACATATATATGTATATGCATGAACATGACGAAAATAATAACGTAGACCGCTGTCAAAGGGTTCTGATCGACCTAAACGGGATGATAGTGATTATTTTGTCTCTCTGATGAATTTTACAATAACTCAGTTAACAAGTAAAAGAGTAATCCCTAGGTTTACGGCATTTTTATGAAGGTTTTTCAACTTTCGGATTACTGACAATTGTAATGCGTATTTGGAAATTTTCGTGAGAATGTATGTCTTAATTGAGGAGTATTTAGTTCAATATTTAAGCTGATGATGAATGATTGAAATACTAACGGCGAAAAACATAAGACACGTATATGTTAGCACTATGAGATGATAGCAGAGATGATAGCTTTATTTGGGAAAAAGGATATGATGTTGATAATGAGTATTGACTGTAATTTAGGGTCTGCTTGCCTAGTTTGTCATTGTTTTTTGCTTTGTCTTATATAATTAGCACTGAGTATAGCCACACTAAGAACTAAATGCACAAGAGCATTTTACCAAGATCAAAATTTAAGCTGAAACAATTGTATGCTGAATAAAGTACAAGTTTTGTGAAATGATGTGAATGTGTCCTTCATAATATTGATATGGTATAAAATTGAAAATATTGAATATAGCATAGCTCTGGTCTTTCACTATTGAGCTATTACTATTGCTTCATGTTATAAATTTATATAGTAAATATAAATACAAGTACATATATAGATATATACAAATATATATATATATGTATATATATATATATTTATATATATATATACATATATATATATATATATATATATGTGTATATATATATATATATATATATATGTGGGGGGGGTTATCGGCAATATATGTTTTTCTAAATAAGTTTTGCTTATCACTTTAGATATTAATTAATTTATTCATATATTTTGTCATATCTTAACTTCAGGTTTTTCTTATTTTCTTATTTACATTTCGTCTCCCTACTATTGGCAATATATGTCTGTATATGTGTATGTGTATACATACACAATGTCGAGTCAAGTAAGCTACCACAATTTGATCACGTCCGTGTCGTGTGTAATTGACGGAAGAACGGAAGAGATTCGACTGTCACCAACGCTAACACAGATAAAGTCGAAGACATTAAAAAGTTACAAAAATATTCCGGTACACGAAAAAGAAAAAAGAAACCCAAAATGAAGCCATTTTCTTTCTCATGAGAGGATAAGAAAGATTATTGAACTGTTGTAAATCTGACGCCGTCTTTCCCCAAACCCGGCAGATAAAAAAGGATGCTCTCTTTTGACACGTCTCTTCCTTTCGCTGGAGCAATTTTTGAATATTTTGCTCCATCAGACATTGTTGACTTTGCGCCCGATGCATAATGTATGGTTTCTTATAAGTCTCCCCATCGGACATATAGACAAAAGAAAAGAATATATATATATATATATATATATATATATATATATATATATATATATATATATATATAAGTAAAATCCACATAAACTACGAATAGGACAGAACCAACACAAAAGACCTTGAACAATAAATGGCCAAAATTTCCTTTCAGATAGAACTACATCAATAATAAATAATAATTTTCAAATAATAAGTTTAAAAGATGCCCTAAATAACTATTATCATTATAGTTCCTGGCATGCCATGTGAGTTTATATTTCTTACTTAAGGACTGTTTCAAATACCCTTCTTCATGACGACACGCGGAACACAACAAGCACTCTTAATAAGACATTTAAGATAAAAGTTAATAATATTAATATCATTAACATAAATTATATATATATATATATATATATATATAATATATTGGTTAAATAGTTATACTTGAGAGTGAAGCTATTATAAAAAATTAAACATTAGTTGGAATCTATCCTTTATATACATATATATATATATACATATATGGATATATATATATGACGAGTTCGAACGCAAAACGCGATAAATCCAATTCGTTTAAATTGAAAGCTTAAACAATAAAAACACGAATATATTAAATCTAGACTCCGAATGAAAGTTGATTTTAGTTGAAATCAAAAAGAAATTATTTCGGTATCATATTATGTAATACATAGTTTTAGAGTTTCGGCAACTGTTAAAATGCAACACCTTTTGTAGGGATATTTTCGTGATTTTGAAAATGGCGTTTATCGCGTTTTGCATTCGAACTCTTCATATATATATATATATGAAATTAAAAATGGAAAGGCGGAAGACCTTTTGTCTGTTTGTATTCTTCGTCCGCTCTTGACAAAGCCCACGTGAAATTTGGGCGAAACGTTGAGCGAAAAAGTCTTCCGCTTTTCCATTTTTAATTTCATACCGTCTGATTATTTTTATCCTTTCATATACTCATATATATATATATATATATATATATATATATATATATATATATAAGATCTTTGTGTAAACAAATGGAGCACTTGTGAAATTGACGGGGCTTACGTAAAATATTGAGATCCCTCTTACTCATACTTACTGATAATCGAATGGTTCGTAGCACCGACTGTTAAGAAGACTTTCTGGTTTCGCCTTCTGCTTGATACACTTGCTTGCTTAGCCAGGCTCAGGGACCGTAATACAATACGTCTGTAGATAACTATATATATATATATATATAT
>OY744519.1:193187098-193214598 GCA_963556195.1 Sepiola atlantica | reverse complement strand
TAACGATTGACTAGAAAAAGGCTAGAAACATCGATTCTGGTAGAAATGAGCTCTTGAGAAGAGAGAAGATCACCGTGCGATAGATTACGAAGTCGATGTTATACTCTTTTAAAGCAGGTAGGCGTGCTCTAAATTACTACGCTCTGGACGTGACTGCGTACTCTATTTTAAGACGTATATAGCTTATGTATGTATAAGTTTGCATCAGAGGTCAGAGACTTTCTGGAGTGGTAGAATGATTCATTTATCCGGCAAACGTTGTGAGGGATTAAATATATGTCTTTCATCTTGGATCTGGGGTGAAACTCAGTCCGGAGAGCTTATCAAGACATGAATCTCTTGAAAGAGAGGGACATTTATTTTGAGAGGGGAATAATAAGAACCCGAGCTTTTGGAGCGAAAGGAAAGGTGCTTGAATTTAGTGGTGTTAAAAGAAACAAGGCACTCTTTCACTATTGCACTAATTGGAGCAGATCAGAAATGGGATAATAAGCAAGATATTTATCACCAATGTTCTTTGAAGTGCTTCCATAAACAATTGTATCGTCCGCATAGTATTTAACAATTGATCTCAGCATAGGATTTGGAAGATTATTTATGAAGATCAGGTTGTGGTTGAGCCCAGAATTTATCCTTGAGGTACGCTGGCGTTGATACTTTTTGCTTCAGATTTCTGCGAATAAAGAACTACTTGAACAGACCTATCAGAGAGTAATATTGTGATGATCGCGAAGACATTGTCAGGTTACAATTTTGTTAAGCAAGCTTGTATGCAAGAATCTATCAAATCCTTTGATATATCGAGATATATTTCCCTACAAAAAAGACACTGCCGGGAGATTCACTGATCCTCAGGGGATATAGCTTGTCATTAATTATCTTGGTGAGGTAGTTGCAGTTTTTATTTATTCATCACAGATTCAAACAACTGTTTCATCACGCATATGAGACTTCTCGATCTCTACTAATATGCAGAAGGAGATCACCATTGCTTTTAAATACTGGGAAATGGTGAGCATTTCGCAGTATTATAAAAATATGTATATATATATATATTAAATGTTGCCGACAATATTTATAATCGCATTGTCGGCTCCCCCATCCTCTGATGAGAAGAAATGTTTTCTTTGAAAATCCATGGATTAAGGATATGAGGCTCCTTGCTCTGAACTTTTGATGTTTTTAATAAATATTGCATCTTTACAATGTTTTATTCTCATCTTTTACCTCTAATATATATATATATACATATATATATATATATATATATATATATATATATATATATATATTATAAATATATATATATATATATAGAGAGAGAGAGAGAGAGAGAGAGGGAGGGAGAGAGAGAGAGAGGGGGAGACAGAGTAAACGAGAAAGGGATAAGTTATATACGCTACACGCTACATAAATTTATTCTATATAAAATCATGCACAGAAATTTCGATATGATCAGACAACGTACAATTTACGCGCGAATCACTTTCTGATGTCACTGTTGACTGAACGTTTCTAGGTTCTTCATTGAACGGGTCAATTATCTCATCAAATCGCTTCTAATAACCTCCATAAAACAAAACTATTTCGTGGCTTCACTGGGACTTTAGTAAAGGCCCCATTCGTACGATTTATATGTAAGAACGAGCAATAAAGTTCGTAGCAACAGAGGACACTGATATTGTTATAGGGGCCATATTGCCACCCTAGAAATAATTTGCAATAATCTGAACGATAAGAAGCGCCCGATCTGCGCATAATGGAGAACATTTATGGTCATTATATTAAAATCTACTTTGCGTCACCAAATGTGCAATTGTTTATTGGGGGTTATGTAGTTTTCTATCTATCTTCCCCGTGGCCTACGGTATAAGCTGCAGATTAAGGTTAGGGTTAGGGGCAGGGGATAAACTGCTGCCTGGATACTTTTCTCTAACGGGTGGAAAAACGATGCGACGCTCATTTAAATATAAAATACGTGTTGAAATGTATTATGTATTTAAATATAATATAAATAATATTTTTATTTTATCTTAACCCCCAAAAAAGCATATTACCACTGAGACGTAAGGGGCGACTGTGAATTAACGGACAGAGATATACAGGCATCATGAGTAGGGGAAGTTGTGCAACGAGATGTGTGTTCTCGTTACATTTAAATGTATGCATGCGGGTGCAGTCGGGGAAACAGGGGGCAGCGAGGGAAATTAAAAGGCAAGCAGTTTGAGAATAAAAGCTTATGGCGATTGAATCGGCAGAAGTCTTACTGGCTCTGAATAAGAGCAGCGGTACAGGTGGTTGTAAACCATTAAAGGACATAGCTACGGTGGTTTTCGGTTATTGCGTTGTTTGTCTGATTGTGCAAACAAATATAATTCAATCCCATTCATTAACCGGTTCCTAGTTACTTGCCTCCCCACGAAGGCAAAATTGGACACAAGGGAAGTTTTTAATGTGGGCAAAATCCAGCTCTCTCAAAACAGATACCACATCAGTTCTAAGCCAAAAGGCATAGGAGCCATTTTTCATTCATTAACCTGTTATTTCTATATATATATATATATATATATATATATATATATATATATATATATATATATATATATATATATATATATATATATATTAATTTTATATGAACATAAAAGTAATCCATGGGTACGTGTTTATGTCTCACAGCCGTACTCATCATGGCGAACCTTCGCTGTTGATTTCAATAGTTTAGTGTATTACCCATGGACTATGACGCCTTTCCTAGAAATATGTACGGTTTTATCGCCTCAATATTTAATGTGTTTTTATGTAATTGTTTTTGTAGGTTGTTTGCATTATTATTATAGTTGTTTACTTCCTTAGTTCAGAAGATTGCATTATTATTCGCCTTTACCTTTACAAGACGTATTTTACGTTAATATATATTTTTTCTAATCTTTTATACATACATAGAAGTAATCCATGGATACGCGTTTCTGACTCACAGCCGTCAATCAGCATGGTTAACTTAGACAAAGATTGAACCTTCGATGTTGATGTCAATAGTCTAGCGTTTTTACACCCGGACCATGACGCCTTGCCTATCAATACATAAAATAAAATTATAGTATGTGTATATGTTTACATAGTTGTATCTCCAGAATTAACACTTAAACTAATTAACAGATCATTATGAATTTTGAAACACGTGTGTTAGGCGTAAGAGTGGGTAATGTGAGATATATTCAGTTTAATTTAGTTTCGTGTCAAGAAGGCAAAGATGAGGAAAAATCATTATGAATTTTGAAACACGGGTGTTAGGCGTAAGAGTGGGTAATGTGAGATATATTCAGTTTAATTTAGTTTCATGTCAAGAAGGCAAAGATGAGGAGAAATCATTAGTGACACAGATATTTTTCTTGTTATATATATATGTACATATATATAAGTAATTTAATATAATTCATTTAAAATTATTTTAATGAGATAAAAGTTTAGTCTTGTTCGGGGAAGTTAAGAATAGACTGACACGGAGCTTTAAGGCATATTCCAACAACGTTCGTAGAATCTTTAGTCAGTCTTTTTAGATATGCCGCCCTTCGCATAAATAAAACTTACATTCCCTTCTTGAATGTGGTAATGTTTTGTGGACTAATGTTTACAGCACTTGCTTACAGAGCTAGGTTGATGCTGCAGCAGGGGTTAGAACCGTACGACCGTATGAGACTATAATCCCTGCACTGATGAGAGCGAAAGCTAGAAACGCTAGCGTATGTAGGTAAAAAACATTTAATATTAGTATATATATATATATATATATATATATATATATATATATATATATATATATATATATATATATATATATAACTGTAGTTTGATCTCAGCATCAAACCTTACGAAACATATTAAATATAAAATGTATCAAAAAGAAATACAATCTAAATGCATTAGATATTGGTGAGTAAAAAGGGATAAAACTCAAAATATACAGACTATGAATTTACTTCAATTTAATCATCTGTTAATAAATAGAGAAATTCGATTCATATATCACCCCTGGATAGTACAATAATATATGAAGATTTAGATGGATGAATTTGCAGCACGTTTTTTTTTTTTATTACAGCAAGGTGCACATAAGTAGAACCGTGCCAGCTGAGTCAGATAAAAACATACGTATTCTTGTATTAATCGGGCAAATGTGGAATTACATATTAAGTTTTCTCATCCATTAAAAGCTAATTTCATGCAAACGTACATCTAATAAACTTTCAATGGCATAAGACTTTCATAAATATATAAAGAAATGCAATTACTTTTTCAATGCTATTCATTTATTAATTTCGTATTGTTGACAATGGTTTTCTTGATATATTTCTAGTTATAATTATGTCTAGAAAGAAATCGGATAGTTACATGACGGTACATATGAAGGTTGCCAACATCCTAAGGAAAAGTGTTTCTGTGGAATGAACTGGATTAAAACTTGGGTCACCCAGGAGGTTAGGGTGTGTTGTTAAATACTTAACCACCGTCACACCCAATGCTATGTTATAAAAAAATCGTGATATTTAATGCTATATGCCTGAAATAGAAAACGGTTCATTGTCAATCATCACTGTAAACAAACTCATGATTGTGTATGTTCTGTTGCTATCTGATGCTTTTATGCTCTATTGCTATTTGATGCTCCGATTCCTTGGTGCTCTGATGCTCTTTGATGCTCTGTTACTATCTGATGCTCTGATGCTCTGATGCGCTCAGGCTCTGTTACTAACCGATGCTTTGATGTTCTGTTACTATCAAATGCTCTGATGCTCTGTTGCTATCTAATGCTTTGATGCTCTGTTGTTATGTGATGCATTGATGCTCTGAAGCTCTGATGCTCCCATGCTCTGTCCCCATCTGATGATTTGATGTTCTGTTGCTATTTGATGCTCTGATTCTCTGTTGCTATCTGATGCTCTGATGCTCTGATGATATCTTTTACCTTCATATGTGTTTCTATCTTATGCTTTGGTGCTCTGTTGTCTATCTGATAATATTATGCTCTTGATCTGATGCTCTAATGCTCTGTTGTTATCTGATTCTCTGAGGTTCTGTTGCTATCTTATGCTCTGATGCTCTGTGGCTATCTGATGCTCTGATGCTATGTTGCTATCTGATGCTCTGATGCTATGTTGCTATCTGATGCTCTGATTCTTTGTTGCGAACATGTTCGGATGTGCTGTTGCTATATTATGCTCTAATGATCTGTTTCTATCTGATGCTCTGTTGGTAGCTGATACTCTGATTCTCAGTTTCTATCTGAAGCTCTCATGTTGTGATGCTCTGTTTCTATCTTATGCTTTAATACTCTGTTGCTATCCGATGCTCTAATGCTCTGTTGCTATCTGATACTCTGATTCTCAGTTGCTTATTGATGCATTCATTATCTGATGCTCTGTTGCTATCTGACGCTTTAATATTATGTTCTTATCTGATGCTTTAATGCCCTGTTGCTATCTGCTGCTCTAATACTCTGTTGATATCTGGTGCTTTGATGGACTGCTGCTATCTGATGCTCTAATGCTCTGTTGGTATCTTATGCACTGATGCTCTGTTGTTAGTTGTGGCTCTAATGCTCTATAGCTATATGATGCTCCAATAGTATGTTGCTATCTGATGCTCTGATGCTCTGATGCTCTGTTGCTATCTGATACTCTGATGCTCTGTTGTTATCTGATCCCCTAATGCCTTGTTGCTATTTGGTGCTCTAATGCTATCTGGTGCTTTAAGTCTCCTTTGCTAGCTGATGCTCTAATGCAATTTTGCTATTCAATGCTTAAATCTTCTGCTGTACTGTTGCTATCTGATAATGTAATGTTCTGTTGCTATCTTATGCTTTAATCATCTTTTACTTTTTGATGATCTGATGCTCTGTTGTTATCTTACGCTCTGCTGCTCTGTTGCTATCTAATGCTCTAATGCTCTGATGCTCGGTTTCAATATTATGCTATCGAAAAGCTTACGTATCTAAGTAAAAATAATTTAATATTTATTAAAGCCTCTTTAATAAGATTAAAGTTAAGCCCTGTTCGTGGAAGTTCAAAATAGACTTGTCAGTTTGTGTCCTTAAATATTTAACCACCGTCACACCCCAATGCTGTGTCATGAAAAATCGTGACGTTTAAAGCTATATGCCTGAAATGAAAAAGGTTCATTGTAAATCATCACTGTTAACAAACACATCATTTTTATGCATTGTTGTATTTGATGATCTGAATCCTCTGGTGCTCTGATACTTTTATGCTCTGTTTCTATCTGATGCTCTGATGCTCCCTTGCTATCTACTACTCTAATACTCTCTTGCTATATGCTACTCTAATGCTCTGTTGCTATTTTATGCGCTAATGTTCTGTTGCTCTAGTGCTTAGATGCTCTGTCGCTATTTGATGCTCTCATGCTCTGTTTCTATTTGATGCTCTAATGCTCTGTTGCCATCTGATGCTCCTATGCTCTGTTTTTATTTGATGCTCTGATTCTCTGTTGCTATCTGATGCTCTGATAAACTCATGCTATCTAGTGAACTAATGCTCTGTAGCTATCTGATGCTCTGATGCTCTGTGTCGATCCGAGGCTCTGATGCTCTGTTGATATCTGATACTCTGATTCTCAGTTTCTATCTGATGCTCGCATGCTCTGATGCTATGTTGCTATCTTATGTTCTAATGCTCTGTTGCTATCTGATACTCTGGTTCTCAGTTGCTATCTGATAATCTGATGCTCGCCTGCTATGTGCTGCTCTAATGCTCTGTTGCTATCTGATGATCTGATTCTTTGTGGCGATCTGATGTGTTAATACCCTGTTGCTATCCGATGCTCTAATGCTCTGTTGCTATGTTATGCTCGAATGATTTGTTGCTTTCTGATGCTCAGATGCTCTGTTGCTATTTGATACTCTAATGGTTTTTTGCTGTCCGATGATCTACTTCTCTGTTGCTATCTGAGGCTCGGATACTTTGTTGCTATCTGATGCTCTGATGTTCTCTTGCTATCTGATGCTGTACTGTTCTGTTGCTATCTGATGCTCTGATGTACTGTTGTTATCTGATGCTCTAATACTCTATTGCTACCTGATGCTATGATACTCTGTTGCTATCTGATACTCTGTTGCTATCTGATACTCTAATTTTCTTTTGCTATCTGATGCTCCAATGCTGTTGCTATCTGATTCTCTGTTGTTATTTTTTGCTCTGATGCTCTGATGCTATCTGATGCTATTTGATGCTATCTGATGCCCTGTTACTATCTGATGCTTTTATCTTATGTTGCCTATCTTATACTCTAATGCTCTGCTGTTCTGTTGCCTTAGTGCTCTAATGGTCTGTTGCTATCTTATGCTCTGATGCTCTGATGTTAGTTTATGCTCTGATGCTCTGTCGCTATTTGATACTCTGATGCTCTGTTGCTATTTGATACTCTGATGCTCTATTTCTATCTGATGCTTTAATGCTCTGTTGCTCTCTGATGCGCTTATGTTCTGTTGCTATCTGGTGCTCTAATGCTATCTGATGCCCTAATGTGATTTTGGTATCTGGTGTTTTCATGTTCTGTTGTTATCTAATACTCTAATGTTCTGTTGCTATCTTATAATCTGATGCTCTTTTGCTATTTCATCCGATGATATGTTGCTATCTGATGCTCTAATGCTATGTTGCTATCTGATGATCTGATGCTCTGTTTCTATCTCATGCTCTACTGCTCTGTTGCTATCTGATACTCTGATGCTCTGTTTCTATCCGATGCTATCGAAAAGCTAACAAATGTAGCTGAAAATAATTTAATATTTATTTAAGCCCCGTTAATTCGATTAAAGTTGAGCCCTGTTCTTAGAAGTTACACATATGCTGACACGTGACTATAAGGCATATTTCGAAGACGTTCGTATAATCTCTTGTTAGTCTTTCTTTAATATACCGTCCTTTGTATAAATAGAACCTAAACTTTTTTCTTGAATGTGATAATATCCCGTGGTCTAGTGGTTACAGCGATTGCTTACGGAGTTTAGGTTAAATCTGTGGCAGGTGGGGGGGGGGAATTGCGCGACCGTCCCATATTATCATCCCTGAACTGGTGAGAGCGAAAGCTTGAAACGCAAACGTATGTAAGTAAAAAATAATTAAATATTTCTTACTTAAAATGTATATATATATATATATATATATATATATATATATATATATATTGTTTCCAGGGTTTCGAATCGTGTGACCGGTAGTGAATAGTCGTACTTCTATGCTGATGAGTCTTGATTGAAAAATTGAAAAGAGACGAAACATATACGTCCATAGATAAATAAACAATAGCAAATATTTATATATATATATATATATATATATATATATATATATATATATATATATATATATGATAGTTTTATTTACACAGACATGTACAAAATCTGCGACACTGGCATGTCGATGTTATCGATCAACAGTTACTATAAACTGAGATCTCATCAGGCAGAGTTAGAATCCGATCTTAACCTCAGATCATATTTGGAGAGAATGAAGTGGAGTGGTAGAGACAGAGAAGAAGAAGGAAAGAAATTTAACATTTCAAAAATTAAAGCCGTTAAAAAATTAAAATTAAAATTAAAAATTAAAAATTAAAAATTAAAAAATCTAAAAAATCTAAGGTCTAGAATCTGAAACAGACAGGGCAAATAAATAAATAAATAAATAAATAAATAAATAAAAAAAGAATATATGGTGGAAAGAGGAACAAATAATGATGAGGGGAGAGACACATAGAGGAAAAAAGAAAAAGAAGAAGAAGAAGGAGAGAGAGAGAGGGCGTCTGTTGATTTAGGTCGGGAGGGAAGGAGGGGGGTAGTAGACATGCACGAATTAGGTGTCAAAAAACCGTCGAGTTTATAAATGTCTTTTTCCAAGTGAACTGTAGTATGCGTGCGTGCAAATTGGGCTGATTGTTATATTGGTTAGGGCGGTGATAAAATGTGTCGCGGTTCCGGGTCTTTATATTGTCTTTATAATTTGTCTGGAGTTAATTTGAATAAATAAGTATATTCGTTAAATGTAACAGGAATAGTAGTAGTAGTAGTAGTAATAATAATAATAATAATAATAATAATAATAATAATAATAATAATAATAATAATAATAATAATAATAATAATAGTAGATACCATTAATAATTGAAGTGAAATAATGAAAATAATAATAAATGAAGTATAATAAAAATACTAAAAAATACCAAAAAATATTAAAAATATTAAAAAATATAACTAAAAGAATGACTGGAAAATGCTGGCGTTATTAATTATTAATAATAATAGTAATAATAATAATAATAATAATAATAATAATAATAATAATAATAATAATAATAATAATAATAATAATAATAAAAATAATGGTAATAATAATAATAATAAAAATAATAATAGTGGTCAATAATATTTTAGAGTTTATAAAAATAATAGTTTAGGAAAGAAATAGAATAATTAAGGAATATTAGGAATCCTAGGGGGTAGTGATTATCATAATAATATTAAATAATGATAATGATAAGATAATGTTTGCCGATATTATGATATGGGTTAATGGTTGCAATAATGCTGATCATATAAAAATAGTGGTTTAACAGACAACAGTAATCAGAGTGGTAATCCCAGAAATCTTAACAATAGTAGTGATGATAGTGAAAAATTATAGAAGTAGTCATAATGGTGGCAATAACAGTAGTAGTAGTAATAATAATAATAATAATAATAATAATAATAATAATAATAGATACTCCTAATAATTGAGGTGAAATAATGAAAATAATAATAAATGAAGTATAATAAAAATACTAAAAAATACTAAAAAATACTAAAAAATATTAAAAAATATTAAAAATATATAACTAAAAGAATAACTGGAAAATGCTGGCGTTATTAATTATTAATAACAATAGTAATAATAATAATAATAATAATAATAATAATAATAATAATGGTAATGATAATAATAATAAAAATAATAGTTTAGGAAAGAAATAGAATAATTAAGGAATATTAGGAATCCTAGGGGGTAGTGATTATCATAATAATATTAGATAATGATAAGATAATGTTTGCCGATATTATGGTATGGGTTAATGGTTGCAATAATGCTGATCATATTAAAAATAGTGGTTTAACGGACAACAGTAATCAGAGTGGTAATCCTAGTAATCTTAACAATAGTAATGATGATAGTGAAAAATTATAGAAGTAGTCATAATGGTGGCAATAATAATAATAATAATAATAATAATAATAATAATAATAATAATAATAATAATAATAATAATAATAATAATAATAATAATAATGATAATAAAGATAATAAAAATGGCAGTGGAGGCAAAAGTAAGGTAACGGTAAAACATGGCAATATTATTAATAATAGTGCTACTGTTAATTTCATTGCTGCAAATAACAATAACTATGATAGTAACGTCAGACATGGTGTCACCACTGATAACAATAATTATCTTGATAAAAAGTACAGAAATGAAAAAATGAAAAAATGAAAAAATGAAAAAGTGGAAAAAAGTGAAAAAAGTGAAAAAAAGTGAAAAAATGAAAAAATGAAAAGAATGAAGAAAATGATTCAATGACAAATAGTTAAGTTTAAGATATTAATAATAGTAGTAATAAATAATTGATAATGATAATCTAAAAAATATATAATCTAAAAAATAATCTAAGAAATATAGAAATATTAATCAAAGAATGGATAAGCATAAAAGGGGGGTATTTAAGAGTAAAGAAAGATACAGAAGATGACCATTAGTGTTAATCGTTGTGGGTATGATAATAATAATAATAATAATAATGATAATAATAATAATAATAACAACAATAATAATACCAACCAATACTACCGCTTACAGTACTACTACAAATAATACTACAAACAAAAAAAGCTACTACTAATAGAGATAAAAATAATAATAATTAATAAAAGGTATAAGATGATAGTTGTGTTGACAAAATTTTCAGTTGGTGGGGAGGTGTTTTTTTTTTTTTTTTTTTTTTTTTTTTTTATATATATAATAGCAGCCTAAGGGGTTATGAGTGGATTACTAAGAAGGTGTAATCTGTTATGCCTACAGTTAATTGATGTTTCTTGTTTTTTGTTTAGAAGTTTGCCCCTATCGCTGAATTTAATTATTTCAAGTTTTTCTGTTAGGCAAAGGTAGCAAGGTGAGTTTAGGGAACCACAGGTGCTAGTTCTTCTAATTGTGTTCCAAGTTACTGTTGGTGATAGGTTATTGTTGTATAGTTCCCAGTAATATATAGAAAGTGAGGTTCTTTTTTGATATGTAGGGTTATTAAAAGAACACTTATGTCCAGTATATCTTTCTTTGAAGGTATTACCAGCCATACCTATGTAGAATTTTTTCAGGGTTGGGTTTTCTTTAGTAGAGATGGTTGCTTGATATACTGATTGGGTTATTTGGCAATTATGTTGTAATGGGCATTCTTTTTTGTTTGTGCAGTTACAGGCCTTGGTATTTGCTGTTTTAGTTGCGGTAGTTTTTTCATTTAGAATTTTGTTGTTATGTTTTTTTATTATTTTTTCTAAATTTTCACCACAGCTTTACACAGTTACATTTAACGAATATACTTATTTATTCAAATTAACTCCAGACAAATTATAAAGACAATATAAAGACCCGGAACCGCGACACATTTTATCACCGCCCTAACCAATATAACAATCAGCCCAATTTGCACGCACGCATACTACAGTTCACTTGGAAAAAGACATTTATAAACTCGACGGTTTTTTGACACCTAATTCGTGCATGTCTACTACCCCCCTCCTTCCCTCCCGACCTAAATCAACAGACGCCCTCTCTCTCTCTCCTTCTTCTTCTTCTTTTTCTTTTTTTCCTCTATGTGTCTCTCCCCTCATCATTATTTGTTCCTCTTTCCACCATATATTCTTTTTTTTTTATTTATTTATTTATTTATTTATTTATTTGCCCTGTCTGTTTCAGATTCTAGACCTTAGATTTTTTAGATTTTTTAATTTTTAATTTTTAATTTTTAATTTTAATTTTAATTTTTTAACGGCTTTAATTTTTGAAATGTTAAATTTCTTTCCTTCTTCTTCTCTGTCTCTACCCCTCCACTTCATTCTCTCCAAATATGATCTGAGGTTAAGATCGGATTCTAACTCTGCCTGATGAGATCTCAGTTTATAGTAACTGTTGATCGATAACATCGACATGCCAGTGTCGCAGATTTTGTACATGTCTGTGTAAATAAAACTATCATATATAAAGCTCTATTTTGATATTGAGCACTTTTTATAAACCCGGTTAAAATTCTCTGGATTACCACCCTGTGGATATTTTTCACCTGGATTATTACCATTATTATATATATATATATATATATATATATATATATATTCTAATTTATTGCTAACAAAGAATTATCATTTTCAACACAATTCTGAGACAATTGTCATGTATATTTTCTTACTAAAATCTTTGATATATTACTCAAAATCTTCAATATTAATTTTGGCTATCTCCATGATTATTTTGGTTATTCTTCAAATAGTGTCCATCATAATCAATCGGATATATCTTATTTATTATGTAATTTTCACGCTGCAAACGTAAGCGTAAACATGCACTATCTTTCCCAGTTCATTCCCATTACTAGTATTTACAAATTTACTCCCTACGAGGCAAAAAGTGACACAAAGTCAAGTTTCATGTAGAGCAGGCTATGAGTACTACAAAATCACTGAAGGCTGGTATTTTCCAATTAATTCCTTTATACAATATGACCCCTATTCATCTTATATATTATATTATACTTAACACGTCCACATCTCCTCTACCAACCCAAATACAACCTGCACACGCACCCTCGATAACTGATTAGATCTCTTATCATTTTCAGAATTTGTTTTTAAACATTTCAATATATTTAATATTTTAAGTCTCACTAGTTAAATAGCTAGAAATATATTCATCGAATAAAATAAAAGAGAAAATATCTATTACTAAGATCTAAACCTTACCGATTCACAAACGTTATTATATATATAAGCTAACATAGTTAATTAAGCAGAATATCCAACACGAACCAATACATACACTACACATAGTAATAACAAGCTTATATTGACACGCCTATTTACATTGGTATCCCTTATGAAAGCTTTGTACTGATAATGAAACATCTCCATCAATACTAAGCCCCCACATAGCTAGAATTATAACTTGTGAAACCTTTATCAAAAGAAATACCGCAGATGGATCTAAATAAATTATCATATTGGGAGGACATTTGGAAATTGGGATCTAACCTAGACAAATATAAAGTACTACATGTAGGATCCAGGATATCAAATATAAACACTATCCATGAATTATAAAAAGTAATATAGATATAACACTGAAACGATTTTATGGCAGGAATACAGCCCAACTTAAATCTAACCCACTCACTGACAAATAAACTACTACACACACTATCAGCCCTAAATGCGAATGCATCATTCAAGCAGAGAACATCCATTATCAACAATAAAGTTATTCTAAATAATACTTAGTTACGATTAAGACCCATATACGCATACTTATTGATTCGGTACTTTTTTTCCAAAAGAAACGCTTGGGGGAACTTTATTATTCGATGTGTCTTTATTTAGTGAGTTTATTAAAAATAAAAGGGCAACCTATCTCAATGAAACCATGGTGTGTCCTTTAAGTATGTAACGTATAGTTTTTAATAAATTATTTATATATATATATATATATATATATATATATATATTAGTAGTATGTTTTAAAAAGGCTGAGGGCAATGCAAAGTGCCGGGTAGCTTGTAAGTTGGAGGGAACAGAAAAATAAATCGAAATGTGACTTACTATTTATTTTTCTTAAAATCTTACATAACAGCAAGTGTGGTGTTAGCTGTTTGTGTGTTGTCCGGATGATTATATGAAAAAGAAACTTCCCTTTGGCAAAAATAATAAACACCAAAGGAAAACTCCGTCTGTGCAGAGAATCTACCAAAATGAAATACACACATACACACACACACACACACACATATATATATATATATATATATATATATATATATATATATATATATATATATATATATATATTTCGGGAAAAAACTTCCATATGTCAAAAATAATAGACACCAAAAGAAAACTCCGTCTGTGCAAAGAATCTACCCAAATGTAAATACACATATATATATATATATAGTAGTTATTTTAATTCCAATGAGAAAAATTCAGTCTTTACTCATATTATTTGTTTTTGCAATCGCAGAATTGACTGTGGACAATCGGTATATCTATATATATATACATACATATATATATATATATATATATAGAGAGAGAGAGAGAGAGAGAGAGAGAGGGAGAGGGGGAGAGAGATATAGGTAGATAGATAGATAGATAGATAGATAGATAGATAGATAGATAGATAGATAAATTTATATATATATATATATATATATATATATATATATATATATATATATATATTCGAATTTACAAACGCAATGTATATACCGGATATTAATAAAGATTTATCTTATGAACGTCTTGTACGTCTGAAAAATACAGCTATTTCATTTGTGACGTAATGGAAAGTCAGCAAAAAATATTTATTAAATATGATGATTTTTATTAATAAATGAATTAGGAATGTAAAAATGAGAGTAAAGTATTTATTAATATAAGTAAAATGAAAGATGATGAATGATGATGCCATATAAGTATGAAAAGATATTGGTTCTTTTACAATTTTAGAGAAGGGAATGGATACAAAAAAATTACGAAAAGCTGGCATTATTCGAAATATAATGTTCTATCATTTTGGGGAATCGTTCTTTGTGACACCAAATATTAATCAGAAGGAGATCTTATTTTTTCTCCTTTGCCCCCCAAACTATGTATTTCCTCGAAAAAAAATCACGTGTCCATTTGATGATGAAAATGAAACCGTACAAATATTCCATTCGAGGTTATTAGAAAGAAATGATCTGTGTCATTTATTTCGGTATATATATATATATATATATATATATATATATATATATACACATAGGTTTGACTACCACGACTTTGTCGAAAAGAGTGACGATGAATTTGTCTGATACTTCACTAACAACCACTCCTGCCCCCGATCGGAATTCAGAAAACTCTTAGTAGAAAATACCAACATCTTAGAATTTAGTACTAAAAAACAAAAACTCCATATATTAGAAGCCCTATATATAAAGACAAAAAAAAACTCATTAATAGAATTAACTTTAATATCAGTAATAATATTCTAAAATGTTTATAGCTCCAATATAGTTTCGTACTAAGTACATAATTCTCGCCAATTACATTCTATAAATACTACACATCATCTAGACCTGATTAACCTCATTTCGCCCTGAAGATGGACCCAGATGGGTCCAAAAGTACTTGGAAGACAGATGCAAATTATTGCAAATTCATCAGCCAATTCCCCTCTGAAACTAATGTTCTAATTCGGATTCGGACTATTGAAAGGATCTGCCAAAGGATATCTAGACACGAGTTGTCTCTTATATTCAACAATATTGCCTGCAAAGGAATATGCTGCCTATATATATATATATATATATATATATATATATATATACTAGCAGGACCCTTTGTCCGGAACTGCCCGAGGGAAATATAAACGAATGAATTAAACAACCGACAGAACGCAAATGGATCACATCGGATAGTTATAATGTTTAGACAAAAGGTCGGTTTTCAACTGTAGAAAATGTAGGTAACAACAGAAAATGAGCACTTCGGAGTGAAACAAAAATAGAAATGACCACAGTGTAAAAGGTAACGACTTTTTTGTGATATGTTGTTAGCGAAATATTTTTTTGTTTCAAGTATGAGCGTTATAAAAAAACTCTTATTATTTCGTATCTAATTAAGAATGAAAAAAGTAATGAAATTAATGTAATTAAATTATTAGATGTGTATTAATTGAGTAAATAAAGTCGATCTATAATTACTGTGTTGATCACATAAATTGTATGGAAATGTGATTTTTTATAGAAATGTAACGTGTTTAATATTTTTTAAAATGAAAATCTTATTTATATCATCTGATATAATAAATGCATGGAAAAGTAGAAATTACTGAAAATGGTTCCAGTTTAAGTAATAATTTATTTAGAGAATAGTGTACAATGATAAATTCTAATCATAATTGCGCAAATAGGTCACATCAGATAGCGTCAATGTTTAGACAAATGATAGGTTTTTATTGTGATAAATTGATGTACCCAAGAAAAGAAGCAGTTCGGAGTTGCAAAACGACGAAATTGATACATTGTAGAAGGATTTCTCAGTCACTGACCGATTATAGAAAAGGATACCTTTGTCGGACCGTGATATTTTTAAGATATGTTATTGTTGTCTTCTAGATTGCGACACTTTTTCTTTATTTATGTTGTAAATTTGCAAAATATGATTTTGTTGACGATGAGCAATCATGGAATGTTGGGCTTAGCCTCCTTGTTGTTCTCTTGTAAGAGTGGGCAAGAAGGAAGCAGAGAGGGATTTGGAAGAGAACAGGGGCGATTGCCCTGTTTGTTTGTTGGTTTGTTTTGTTGGGTGTTTTCTTTTATTTGTTATTGTTACATAAAGAGGAGCCCTGTATTTTGAAAACGAGTAAAGTAGCTAGTATGAATTATGAACTGGGTGAAAGAAATAGGATTCAGCACAAATTAAGTGCATATGTGATGTGGGACAAACAGACATGTCTCATAGTGAGTCATTCTGGGAATCATAACATACTGGCCGAGAAGAAACGCTCGGATCAAAAGGTTAGACACAAAAGCGTTATTGAGGTCTGTCATGACATTCGTTGAAAGGTCAAAGGGCTCTGACGTCACAGATCCCTGGTGAGAAATTAGCTTTCACAGTTCACCATGGAAGCGCGTCATGGACAGACGTCCATAAACTCAGCTCTGTAATGCGTAGTCTGAGTGACATCGCCAGATATGGGCTAATATGTAGAAGAAAATAGCCGATTGCATCCGTCACATTTCTACACAACAGTATGAAAGAAAGACAGAGTTTGAATGAACGAACCGACGAATGGAAATCTCTCCGATTGAACAGCGTTATATAACAAATCGCCTTTTTGGTGGTTATGCAACATTATTGCGAATTATGACTAATTTTCCTTTTGATTGTGTGACATTTTTAATCCGGAAGAAAGGAATTATTTTTGTTTTGTTTTGTTTTTTTGTGGGAGAAATCATGGTATTTGATGTTCCAGCGTAGGAGTGCGAGTTAATACTTTATTGAATATTATAGCTTTCTGGTTGGTTAAAAGAAATTGAGATCTGTGGTTTGCAGATTTTGTAGAAAACATTTTTTTTGCTGATTTTGTTGCAGTAGTGTTAGATTTTGCAGAAGTTTTGAATTTGATGACTTAGTACGATGTTGAACTGTTTAGCTAATGACAAAAAAGGGGAAAAAGAAAAGAAAAGAAATGTTGTTTGGATTGAAAATGTTGTAATTGGAAAGAAGAAAGAATCTTTTTTTAAAACGTTGGAAACGTCGTCATTTTTGTTTTGTTTTTTTTTGCTTTTTTCGGTTTTTTTCAAACTTTGAAAATGTTATAATTCTGTGTTATAAATTTGTTGTGAATTCGAGATTGTCAAGTGTTGCATCGATATCTGTATGTGGTAGTGTTTGTACGACGTAGAGAGATTTAGTTTGTTAATTTTTCTTTTTGTTTATTGGCTTAGCTAGAAAATTCTTTTTTTGTCTCTTTGTATTAGAAGAATTATAGATAAAAAGGCAGTGATAAAAGTTAAATGAATATTAAGTTAGTGGTCGGCCAAGTTATTAAAGAATAAAAAGGCTGGATGTTCGATCCTATATATGCTGGCAATACTTATATTTTTCTCAGAATCCAGGTAAGTGGGTGGGGTCAAAGGTGGATTTGCGTAAACTGACAATGGGTTACATTGGGGAACTCTGGTGATCGGCTCGAATGAGCTTATGGCGTATATTATGTCTAGCCAGTATGAGGTCTGTTATGTGCCTAGTTGCGGATACCAACTTGAAAGATTCCATAGAGATTTCTATCACATAGGCGGACTAGAGGAGTGATGACATAGGGGTCATTGTTATTTTGTGGAGAAATGGAACCTAAGGTAAGTACCGCAGTTACGTAACTGATATAAGATTAATGATTGGTATGTGGGTCTCATCTTCGGGTTTCGGATGGTGACAGGCCTGTGTGTTAATAGCGATTTCCCACCTCCACCGCGTAGATAAATCATGGGGAAGGGTACAGTCCAATTAGCTGGAGATCTTGCCGCTCCGAGAATCCAGTTTCTATTTCAACTCGGTTGGAAAGTAGATAAGGTGTACAGTATGTTCGGGTGCACGTCTGGAGGAAAACCGTTTTCTTAGATGGAGCAAAGTAAAGGAAAGTACCGTACTAATGTTAACCTTAATAGTATGAGAGTAAAACGTGGGCCTATCCTCGCGATATGATGCGTAGCAGTGTAGATGTAAGAATAACATTTTATATCTTAACAGCGTATTTAGAAACATGGGGTGAGACAATTATGCTGAGTCCGGAGTTGGAGTTCGTTCCGATAGAATGGGTTGGGAGTTAGATCGAGAGGTGATGTTTTTTTTCGAGAATTCGTGCCCGGGGTGCTGAAGTATCCCGTACGTCGAGTTCAGATGTAGTAATTGTGGATACAAACGGTACTTGTTATAAAATTCGTGGGCCGACTACAATGGTAAACATTCTAAAGAGCGAGTTCTGTTTTGTTCACCTTATATCGCGGTAATACGCATGAGTTAGATTAAGTCGTAATCGGTTAGAGTGTATGTTGGTGTGCGCTAGATGCCACGTAGGGCAAATGGTCAGCCTATTACGGAGCAATGGAACACTGGCTTGGTATGATGATGAGTTGACGGGAGCGAAGGACGCCTCGTAATCTGATTAATGATATGAGGTGGCTATGAAGCCGACACTTATCGAAATAAGAGTTTCTTTGATCCCAGAAGAATGCCATGTATGGGGATGACGTGAGATTCCGGCCAAATTGAAACTTAGGAGTTGGTGGAGGTAAGGCACTTTATTTGATTCCTAGTGATGGCTTATCATACAGGAAATATAAGAATGTGAAATAGGGATTTCCTGTTCACCGTTTTATTTCAGGTATGAAATGGGATGGGCGTTGAGAGAAGGGACATTGGGAAAACCTTCCTAGTAGGTATTTTGAGAGAATATAAGGCGGTATATTTGATAGGTGGAGGCGCAGAGAGTGAGAGTACACCCTGAAAGGTAGTAGGAATCGCAGCGGAAGTCGAAAATGTCATCAAGAAAGAAAGACGTGCAAAGCGCCGGGCAACGCGCAGTCAGCCCAAATGGTATACTTGTTGATGATAAATCCCTTCCAGATAATTACCCTGTTCTCTCTCTCCCGTACAAACACACTCAATCTCTATTATCTGTTTTATGTTTTCATAAAACTTCTAAAACCAGCCAGCGACCAGCGTTACTGTTCAGAGCCCAAGACACCCCGCACAAATAGACGAAATCCGTGTACCACCGGACAAAGGTAAGCAGAAATGCAACAAGTATACATCGAATTCTACTTAGATTCCTAAATAGAGAAATTTGATTCAAGATAACTAATAAATGGTTGAGTTGAGTTCATAAACCACACAAATAATGAATTATAAGAATATGAAAATAATATGAAATAAGAATTTACGTGTCTAAGAAATGACTATTTAGACATTTTTTGTGTTTCAATGTTTAAGAATTGTATAGTTTAACAGTTAGTTAAATATAGGGGAAATAAATAGAAGATGGTTTATATGTATAGGTAACATCACTGGACATATTCTTCATTTTTCACAACCTTTTCACAGACTTACATCTACCTTCTATTATCTTCTCAAATTTTTCAAATTTTGAATGTTGGGTACTTCCCTGCCAACTTATCTTTTTATGTCATTCCTCTGATGATAATATTTCAATCTATAAAAAGCCTTGCTAAAAGAAAAACATGCTTTGAAAAACAGAAGATGAAATAGATGTGTAAGTGTTACATTTTTTATTTCTCTTTTTTAATTTATCTATATAATTGATCTATCCCGTATATTGAGCTTTAATCATTTCACGAAAGTTTAAAATCTATAAAAGTATGCATCCTACTTTTAGTTTCATAACTGATATATATATATATATATATATATATATATATATATATATATATATATAGGGTGTCCCAGAAGTCACTGCCACTTGAACAAAATTCATAAGTTCTTTCTTCTTAAATACATTACTTACTTCATTGAGGAAAGAACCCACATTGTACAATAGTACTTTGAGTCACATGGGTTAAATTCAGAAACCCATTTTAGCACTAGAGATGCGATAAGTTTAAATGTCATTCAAGCCATACTAAGCCGTTTTCAAAAACCAAGTGCAGTATGTAACCTCTCCAGTTCCGGAAAGTTTCGTTCAGTAAGAACTGAAGTCAATCGGGAATAATTGGAGCGAAGTCTGGAAGAAGATCCGACAGTTTCAATCAGAAGAAGATCCTGACAGTTGGGAGTTTCACAATCATCTTTACACGTGATGTTGCATGCCATAGATATGTTTCCATAAAAAAAGTCAGCTCGTCCAGCAGCTTCAGTTTCAGGATTATATTATAAGGCTTGAATTTACCATGAGACTTCAGGATTTAGTAAATGGTGACAGTGATTTTTGGGACACCCTGTATACATATATATATATATATATATATATATATATATATATATATATATATATATATATATATATATATATATATATATATATATATATATATTAATGTTTCGATGCGGAAGTAAAGTTTGGAAGTATGGTCTTATGACAACAGAACAGATACTACACTACACTCCAAACACAAAGGAGGTAATGCCTAGAATTATGGTATCAAACGGCCTACTACTACTTCCTCTGAAGTGAGCATTGAAAGCGTGCATAAGTCTGAAAAAGTATAGTAAACTGAATTAATATTGGTATCATACTTTCGGCTTTCGACAGACATCAGTTATTAATGGAATTTGTAATATAGTTTCAGTTTCAGACATATAACTACCAGATCTTTATTACTAAACACAAAATCGTTCTTTACTTTTTATATACAGAGAGTATTTCTATTTGTTCGTATTTGTTTGGTATTTGGATATTTTTATTATGTTTATAAAAGGTCATATTTTGCCACGATAACCTGACGAAAATATTAAGAATATTTTTTTTTATTAGAGTACATTGAGAGCGATTCTCAGATAAAGCTAGAAACGCTATCTCGTATGACCATGTCGAATTGAGTACACCTGATGTCTCCACAGGGATATTGATAAAAACAAATATATCCATAAGAACTCGATATTTATTTATTCGTACGCTCCTCGTTACCATTTTCTGAAGTCATTTTATACCAAAACACAATTTTATGGCATATCAACCTATTCATAAGTTATTTACTACTCAAACACAACTTTACTGCATATCATACCCTTCTTAAGTGTTTTTTTTAATACCAAAACACAATGTTATGGCATATCAACCTATTCATAAGTTATTTACTACTCAAACACAACTTTACGGCAAATCATACCCTTCTTAAGTGTTTTTTTAATACCAAAACACAATGTTATGGCATATCAACATATTCATAACTTATTTACTACTCAAACACAACTTTACTGCATATCATACCCTTCTTAATTTTGTTAAATATAAAACCACAATTTTATGGCATATCAACCCTTTTTCAAAACCTAGTTTATTTGCTTCACTGCGAGCGCAGATTTATACACATGTTCGGTTTTTATTGTGCAGAAGATACAGCTCTCTTGATTGGGGAAAAAGTTAAAATTGCCTCAGTATAAAAGAAATTCTCCTGTATTGACCGGAAGCATTATGAATCGTCTACATAGCTGTTTCCTTTCCAACTTTTCTTTTTTCGTCTTTTTGTTTCCCATTTTGTACCTTCTTATATAGTTTATTTGGCGGTGCCTCTTACTGCGGTAATCAGTCTTTCTGTGTTCTGCCTTATGTATTTCTCAAAGTAATTCTTTGTGAAATCAACACAGTATGGTATATTTACGAGACATTTTTTCATTCTCTCATTTATACATAGAGACGGTCAGTATCATCCTTCTGCATTGTGTATGTTCATTAGTTCGCTAGTCTTCTGGTCTAGATAACGCAGTTCTTCTTTTGTCCAGGCTATGAAGAGTCTAAAATATCTTAATAGAGACACTCCCCAAGTTTTATTTTCCTTTTACCAGATTTCTGCTATATAATTTTGTTACTAAGAGTGTTTTAGTCCTTCTTTAATATATTATTATTATTATTATTATTATTATTATTATTATTATTATTATTATTATTATTATTATCATCATAATCATCATCATTATTATTATTATTATTATTATTATTACGAAATGCCTGAATGTGTAACTGTCAATTCAAGCCAAGTCATTATTATTATTATTAGTAGTAGTAGTAGTAGTAGTAGTATTGTTTGCTTAAATATGCCATCTTGGTGAGATTCTATGTTAGTTAGTACTAGTTGTAGTAATATTATAACGTTTAGCTCTCTGTAAGGCACCCCAAAAATATAACGGTTTTTCATAACAAATATGGTGAAATCCTACTCATTAGTTTTGTAGCATATACATGTCTATCATTATTATTATGATTATTATTATTAGTAGTAGTAGGAGGAGGAGTAGTAGTTGTTGTTGTTGTTGTTGTTGTATAATATTGGTGTTTGTCGCACTATAATAGTCTAAGACTTCCAAGGGTTCTTCATATTATTTTTTGATAGGCAAAGGCAAAATATACATCAATGTTTTCTATTATTTTTCAAATATTTTTTGATGAAACATTTTTTTACTAAAATACTACCATCAATATACGTACGTACACTCATCTGACTCGCCTAAACTGAAATATTTAATACATGCGGAGGGGCGTCAACAATCTAACAATAATTGTATGATTTTCGATTTAAATCAGAATATTTACCGCCATGAGAGAAAATAAAATTAGAGTTTATTTATTGATATATTTTTTCAGAGATTAACAAAAGAAATGTAATTTATTCTTGAAAAATATCACAATATCGGTGTTTACTTTAACACTTGTCTGTTTTATATATATATATACATAAAGTTATATATATATATATATATATATATATATATATATATATATATATATATATGAAAAAAGGAAGGATTAGAGTAATCCGATGTAATGGGAATTGAAAAAAGAAAAACCAAAAGATGTTTTTTTTATGTATTTATCAACGGATGATAATTTTAAGAAAAATGTCATGCAAGTACATATAAATATTGGGTTGACATGATGGGTTGATGAGAAGAAGTAGTAGCCACTACTGGGAGCGCAGGACCACCGACTTCTCTCAGCCCGGACTTTGGTCCTGCGCTCCCAGTAGTGGCTACTACTTTTTCTCATCAACCCATTATGCCCACCCAATATTTCTATGTACTTGCATGATAGTTTTCTTAAAATTATCATCCTGAGGATGTCTTACAAATAAAGACGAAACGTTGATGAATACATAAAAAAACATCTTTGGTGTTTTCCTTTTTCATTTCCCATATATATATATATATATATATATATATATATATATATATATATATATATAGTAACAAATATGGCTTCTTTTAGATATTTGTTAATTTTAATTTTTCATGTATACACAAATGACACTTTTACGATTTATAATACAAGACGATGTTTATTTTAATTTGCTGAGCCGTGTGTTGAGTAACTTCGCTATTACGTTCTATCTGTACTTTGATTATGAGAAAGTCTCAAAATACCCTTCAACTATAACCGTGTTATATGTGAATATAGAGCGCAATTGTGTTTATAAGATCGGCTATCTTTATTCGGCTTTCTTCCCGTTTTAAAAAAATTGATTTTCTATGTTATCTAAAATATAAAATTAAGCCAGTCAATCAAGTTAGACATCGATAGCATTAAGTCTGATACATCGATATTTATATCTTACTATCATTTTTTTAACTTTTGTTATTTTCTGAAAATACTTATTCCAGCTAAGATTATTGGTAAAAATGAAACATTTTATCCAAACATGAGCCTGAGATTACGACATTAATAAAACAGTTTTCGATAAAGTATGTTATGTTTTTAAATTGAATATTAGTCTTTATAAAATCACTTTCATTATTTTAATCAACTACTTTTCATGTTGTTTATCGAAAGTGATTCAAGCAGTAGCACTATCATAACAATTTTCAATGCTTTCACTCGTTAACACGTGAATAAATTGTACACGAAATTATTAATAAAAGTCATCATGAAAATAAATACTATATTTGATTTTTTGTAGATTTTCCCAGAAACCGAAAAAATATATCATATCTATAAAAATTGACTTTCACACTTTTACAAAATATGAAGCAATTTAAGCTTTATGTTGAGCTATTAAAAGGCGATACGGGAAATTGAGGGTTACAACAAAAAAATCACTGTGTTGCGGCTTGTTCGTTGAGTAAACCTGTCCACCTTGTCTCCCCCCCCCCTCTGGCGCATTTTAACAATGAGCGGTTTCAGGATATCACATGCCTATGAAAAACAGGTGCTATATTTTTCTTCTAAAGCCCGTCGCCTAAAAATATAAATTTTAACACTCTCCGTAGAGACAGAGAAAAAAAATTTTTTTTCTTACAACGCTAATCAAGTAAATAAAAAATCCGAATAAAGAAAATATATTCAACATTAGTGCATTCTTTTTTTCAAGTAAAATCACCAATTTTGTAAAGTCCAACACAACATCAAGTTTGTAAAAATGGTCCAAGTTTTAAAAAATGGTACGAAGCAAAAAATGCGCAATCCATGAAAATCTCAAATATTCTGTAAGTTTGCTACGTTTTTTTATTTATTCGTTGCAAAATAAAGCAATTTAAGCTTTAGGTTCAGCTATTCAAAGGCGACGCGGGTAATTGAGGGTTGCAACAAAAACAAATCACTGTGTTGCGGCTTGTTCGCCGAGTAGAACTGTCTACCCCCCTGGTGAATTTTAACAATGAGGAGGGCAATTCCAGGATATCGTGTGACTATAAAAGATAAGTGCTATTTATTTTCTTCAAAAAATATTCGTCTAAAAATATTAATTTTAACAAATACAAATCTGTTTTGTTCCGAATTCGGCTTTTCACAAAAGCTGGTTTATTGGAAAAAATATGCTGGTTCACTTGCGGTTATGTTTCGTCATGACGGATGCATTCAGAAGGAAAAAAACGGGTTTTATTAATAAAAGGTGTGTTGTTGTTTTATCTATCTCTTTTATTTGCGTGTTTTCATTTCTGCTACAATTACATTACCAATATTTGTTTCTATACTTTCCTTATTACAGTTTCAGTTCTGTTTTTTTTTACAATTATTCTTTTCTAAAGAGATATTAGTTTGTTTTGTTGTTCTAACTATTCTCTGAAAGCTTACGACTCAACTCCAAGGTGCCACTTGCTGTGCCTAGTCTGATATTACTCTGTGAATGTATCAATGGTTGCATTTCTTTTATTTGTAATTTCGAAATTAATGTATTATGCAAATTTAAAAAATAAGAATAAAAATAGTAAAATGGATTCCACGGTTAAAAACAAGAGTTATTGGAGTAGTGGGGCATTGGTCTTACTAGTTGGATATAAATATGATTGTTTTATATAGATCATAATATTGATAAACAGTTGGAGACTTTAATAATTGCAAGAATACAAAAAAAAACATTATATGATTCTACATGAAAAATCTATAATATAGAACGATCGAAAAAGTATTAAAATGAGAAACTATTTTTAGTTACAAATTTGTATAACGGTTTTATAAAGAGAAAAATAAAAATATCTGAATTGTTTATAATAACAGAAATAGACATAGACTCTTAATTGTGTGAAACAGTTCCGTTACCATTTTGGAAGACATTGATTGCTTTCAATAACGTTTATAAATACCTAGTTATGTATATACATGTATAGAGCCTACACACGCACACACATATGTATATATATGCAGTAATGTAAATATATATGTAAATTAACTTTATTTTCTTATTACAGTACAAGCGTTCAGAAGCTTACAAACACACTGTGCTTAATTAATTTTGACAATGTAGCTTTTCCATTTTGGTATAAGCATAATGTCTGTTTCGGTTAGCCCCAAAAGGTTATATATATATATATATATATATATATATATATATATATATATATATATATATATATATATATATATATAAAGAGGTGTACTAAAAGCGAACTTTTAGGAAAGGTAAAAACCTATTGTGAAGAGTATACAGCTCAATATCCAGGATAGACGCACAGTTTTGCCCTGCGTTTCTTTCCCTACAACTTTTATTTCATTTTTTCAAATTTTAAATCCTGGCCATTGCCAACTTATCTATCCCAGCGACTTCCTCTGATGATAAGATTTTGATCTTTGAAAAGCCTGACTTAAGGAAAATTTAACTTTGATTAATTGCCTTTTTGCGGAATATACCTTGCTTTGAGCAATTGAATTGAATTTTGATTTGGCTTTTGCTTTCTCTAATTCCTTTCCATTCTTCTTCCTTATATATATATATATATATATATATATATATATATATATATATATATATAATAAAGCTAAAAAGCCTTTAAAAGCATGTTTAGATGCGATATTTATTAAAAATAAAACATAATTTTATTTTATTTATAAATATCGCATCTAAACATGTTTTAAAGGCTTTTAAACCTAATCTTCTATTAAATTCTTTAAAAGATGTTTACAAAGTAAGAAATATGAACTCTCCTATTTTACTACAAATCTCGCGTGAATGCGCGTTACCTCATATTTAAAAAGTGAATGAACCGTTATAAAAGCACCGCACCCATTTTCCATTCTTATGGACTGCTACAAACATACGAAACTATTAAAAATTCGCCTCATACTCTGAAGATGCTAGGTATCTAGCGAAATTATTATTCAAAAAATCAATTAAAAAATAAAATGGAAAAAATATATTTCTGATTTTATTAATAAATACTGCATCTAAACATGTTTTTATAATCTTGTAACCCCATTTATTATTACATTCTTAAGAAGATGTTTTAAAAGAAAGAAAATGAACTTTCGTATTTTAATATATATATATACATATATATAAATATATATATATATATATATATATATATATATATATATATATATATATATATATATATATATATAAATTAAGAAATACGAATTCAAAAACATCATAACCCTTATATTATCATCAAAACGGAACACATTTATTTAAATCTATAATTTAACAAAGTCTTTTGAAATACTGTACATATATTAGACAGTAAAACGCAAATACAGTTATTCTT
>OY744519.1:193094598-193177098 GCA_963556195.1 Sepiola atlantica | reverse complement strand
AAGTGCAGTTGTTTGTATTTCTCTTTCACTTGGTTCACCGGGTATACTCGCCAGATAGCTCTTGAAATTCTTCTTCATTAGTCCTGTTGCTCCTATAATTACTGGTATGATGGAGATTTTCCTAAGATTCCAGTTTCTTTTCATGTCGTACATAAGACCTTGGTATTTCGTAATATTTTCCCTTTCTGCTATGTTCAATCCTGCATCATTAGGGACACTGACTTCAACTAGGGTTGCTACTTTCTCCCTTTTGTCCCATATTACGATGTCAGGTTTAACAGCTCCGTTTTCTAGATATGTAGCTGTAGGGATTGCATAGTCATAGTTGAGGGTGTATGAATTATTTCCGAGTTTTTTTTTAATTTTCTTATTTTTGTTTTCGTTAGCATAGGGACGAGGCATTCTTCCAAATGCCAGACTATCACCTGCTATTTAGAGGATCTAACCGAGTGCTCTTTTAAGGATGTTGGCCGTTCCCTTAAGTGCAATTATTTGGATTTCTTTTGCACTTGGTTTTCCGGGAATACTTTCCAGATACTTTTTGAAATTTTTCTTCATGAGGCCTTTAGCTCCTATAAAAACTGGGATAATGTTGATGTTTTTTAGGTTCCAGTTTCTCTTCATATCATACATTAGGCCTTGGTATTTTGTCATCTTCTCCCTTTCTGCTCTGTTTAAGCCACTGTCATTTGGAACACTCACCTCAATCAGTGTTGCCTCTTTTTCTGCCTTATTTAATATGACTATGTCCGGTTTGACTGCTGCATTTTCCAGGTAGGTAGATGTAGGAACTACATGATCATAATGTATAGTATACTTATCGTTTCCCACAGTCCTCTCTGGTAGATGTTCCCAGGACCTAGTGCTACATTGGATGTTTAGATTTTTACAGATGTTCCAGTGTATGTATTTGCATACGCCACTGTGTGTGTCTGTGTGTGTTAGGTGAGTCGGACTTCTGCATACGTCTCACGAGGATCGTGCCTCGGGATTTTTTGGTCTGCATGAAGTCCTCGTTGGTCGGAGCTATTAGTAAATCTGAAGGCTTGCAGATGTTTACCCCCGACACCGAAAACAGCAATGTTCAGCGGTTACATACAAAGTCGGAAAAAGTTTGACCCAGAACACACAAAGGAATAACGCAGAAACATCGTTGCTGCTTCCACCCCATTTATTTGCGGTTCCGCATCTGGCACGTCTATGCTTGCCACATGCAGAGGCGGGGATAACAATAAAGCATGTGAATCCCTACTAGATACTGGTTTTCGAGTGCTATCTGTACAAGGGTGTGTCAATACAACTCGGCATGGGGATACTTCTACCTACAAGTAAATCCTGACTAAATATTCCAAATAACATATTATTCGAACCCTAAACAATATCCCCTCAGTTTGGCTACACCACACTAGCTTATATGAGGAATTGTGAATCTTCTCCAAGTAATGCTGCTTCTAGTACCAGCGCTAAGCTAGATACTCAACCAGACTAGATGAATTCTTGCCCTGGAATCCGGTGAGACCAAGAGACCACAAGAAATATATACTATAACGTAGTTTGCTGGTCAATTGGAGAGAGGAAAATTAATGTTCCTCACTTCGTTACTAACTCAACGTTTTAGAGGTGAATGGGGACTTTAATGGAACACTCGAATTGCTATTATCTCATTTAGAGATCAAGTGTTAGCCCCAGGAAGGAGCCCCTTGATTTCTGAGAACTTCCACTGAAGTAAAATGAGTAAACAACAGTAAACGTTGAATCCGGATGTCGACACCTTCCGGATTTTTGCCAGAGCTCTGCTAGTCGGATAGCTCTGATACTACCATGTAGCTACTTGTCTGCCACCGTGAGGAAAGGTTTGACTTTAGGAGAGGGGATAGCTGTTCCTATTTCCAAAATGTTCATTATTTATTCCTATTTTCAGTCCTTGGGTCATCTCCTACCCCTAACCTTCTTGCTAGTATATTCCGTTTTTCTGAGCTTTTCAATAATCTGTTTCTTTCACTTTTCTGGGGTTTACTCATTCATTTCTTTTATTTTTTTTTACTCCTTCTGTCCTTAAGAACTCTCTACGTGTTTGTCCGACACTATTGCATTTTTGTCATCTCTCAGAGAATGCGTGAAATAGTCCTTCTCTCATGTATTTTATTTTTGTAAACTACTATTAGTTTCGCATATTCTTATCTACTACATTAATAAAGAGTGTCCTTTTTCCCAGACATGTTTAGCACAGTCGTATTAAAACATGTCCAGCTGCAATAAAATATATGGTGTATATATTACAGAGTCAATGTTGTCAAGACAATACAAATAAACTGTTGATACTGATTGTTACTTAAAAATAAAAAAACACCATTTTTTATGTAAGCCTTATATAATATAATATATTAAAATAGAGATTTGGTAACTGTCTGTCTGAAGTCGAAACTATATTATTACTTCTATTAATCTACTATTGTAGAATTTTTAAATACACAATTCAGTTTACCATACGATTTGAGAGTAGTGTACTCTCTTTCAATGCTCAATTTAGGGTAGTGTAGTATAGTATATGTTCTTTTGTCATGAAACCATTCTCCCAGGCATTATCTCTGTCTTGTGAGTAGTGTAGTATCTGTTCTTCGTCATGAAACTATTCTCCGAGTTATTACCTTATTTCCCTTAGTGGTACAGTCTATTATATTTTCGCTCGTCATGATACCAGACATTACCTCCCCCTTTTTAGGGTCAGCTATAGGGTAATGTCTGGTTTATGGTCACAATACTAATCTCTTATGAATTACCTTCTCTTTGAAGGGTTAATGTTATACTAGCCAAATATGCGACAAGAGGTCAAATAATTGTGTTAGTAAATACTATACCACAAGTTAAAATATTAAAGCCAAGAATACACACACACATATATATATATATATATATATATATATATACATATATATATATATATATATTATGACGATTTAAATACTTTTCTAAATGATATTATAAATACAAATTATACACTAGGTATTAAAGTTGTTACAACTGTTTCAGAAAAATGTTTATTTTCTGTCATACAATTAAACAATTTTGTAAACATCAGATCTCATCTTTTGGACATTGTTGTGTGTGTTTTTACAAACATTATATTCTTATTAGGTCCAATTTAATTGTCGAATATATATATATATATATACACGCAGCTCTCTCTCTATATATATATATATTCATATATATATATATATATATATATATACACGCAGCTCTATATCACAAAATATTGAGCTACCGTTGTTTGCAAGTAACTTATTTATCTTCAAAGTTAATTTTTCAGTAGTATTCTATTTTATCTTTTTTTAATTTGTCTACGCACATATATTCATATATATATATTGAATATATATATATATATATATATGTATATATATATAATATATATATATATATATATATTATTGGTATTGATTATTATGTCCTTCCAGTTTTAGCAGACATTTTTTATAAGTATATTATATATATATATATATATATATATATATATATATATATATATATATATATATATTGTTAAATGTGTAACTTTGTTTAATCTTTTCTTTTTTATTCCGAGAAAAATAAAGGAAAACCACATATAATTAATAACTTACTTAGTTACATACACACTAACTATTATATTGGTCTGGCAGGCAACAACTTCAAGGAAAGATTCTACAACCATAAACTCTCCTTCAACAACCCAGACCATCCTGGGCAAACCGGACTTTCACTACACTACCACAAAATAAAAACCAAAAAAGAAACTCCCATAATAAAGTGGAAAATCTTGAAAAAATCCAGCACCTGCAAATCAATAAACTCTCCATGTAGATTATGCTTAAATGAAAAACTGGAAATTATCCGCTTTAAGGACAAAAACAAACTCTTAAATAGAAAACAAGAGACATCTATCAACTGTAAACATAGTAGACTCTACCTCCTTAGCAACCCACATACCCCACCTTAACCCCACACCAACCCTACTTAACTTCAACATAAAATTAACAGTTTTTTTGTTTTTGTTTTTTACAAAAATGAATGATAACATTTAACCCCCACTATACACTACCCCAAAACACACTATAACCCCCCACCCACCCAAATTTACAACCCAATCCCACCCCAACAAGTCATGATGAATCTATAAATATATAACCACCCCTCTAAACTACCAATAATATCAAATCTCTACGTACTACCTATAATGCACAGCCTCAATAACCTCTCAGCCATACTACCAATTCTAACATAAACCCATAACTGGGACAGCTATCAACACTGATATCACTTAGACTAATCTCAATTACTTAACCCCTCGATCACTACCTTGAACACTTAATTATTAACTGGTACTTAGTCCTTGTCATTGGCAGTGGAATTAAAAAAGCCTACCATCACTTGTCGACTTATTTCGCCCAATGACTTCACAAGTAGCAAGATGGTAATGATGGTGATATTTATCAGTATTACTATTATTATTATTAGTATTATTATTATTATTATTATTATTATTATTATTATTATTATTATTATTATTTTTAATACTATTTTTAATACTATTATTATTATTATTATTATTATTGTTATTATCATTAATATTCTTACAAACTTGTTATTTCTATTTCTATTTTTATTCTAATTTTATTTATATTTATATTTATCTTTATTTTAATTTTATTTTTATTTTTATTTTTATTAAGGCTTTTACATAAGGCTGTTGTCGCTGCGACTGTCGTGGGTATGGTTGGCGGGCGTTGCCATTGTCATAATCGGTTTTGTTGGTGATAAGACTGGTAACACCAGAAAACTTCTTTTATAAAAGATTCCACTAGTATTGATCTCGGTATAATATAATCACAATTTAAAAAAATATAATCACAACAAAATTCACTACAAATAATAAACAAAACATTAAAATAAAATAAATAAAATGCAAAAGTAGCAATTAATACCCTAAATTAAAATTATCAAACATTTTTATCCACATGATAATTACTTATTAGAATTAAAATAAAATAAGAATAACGGTTGTAATCATGGTTTTATTCTCATTTTGAATTTGACTCACTCTGGCCGTCGCCCCATCTCCCTCCTCCCGCCCCGGCCGAGATTGAGATCGTCGCAGCACTGACACGTGCAAAACCTCCCACGTAATAATTTGAAACACGACTTGTTGGGGTCCTCCCCCCCTCCCCTCTCATGTCCCATGTCGCCGTTATAGACAAAGCCCCAACTCTATCCCCCTCCCCCTCCAATGTATTTTCAATTTTCAATCTCCCGTTAAAGTGAACTTAAAATTTTATGCTATTTGAATTCCTTTTGCCGGCCCGATGAGTTGGTAGCTATTCGCACCAATGAAACAAAACCTGTTTTGTCGCAACTAATGGAATAAAATCAAAAAATATATATTTTGCTCTGAATTTTCATTGAGCACTCTCATAAACCCGGTTTCAACTTCCTTTGGATTCATACCCCCTGGATATTTGTAACAAGTTAATTATATATATTTATATATATATATATATATAATATATATATAATCTAAATGTATATATATAATATATACATATATATATAATATATATGTATATATATGTATACATAATATATATACATATATATATACATATATATGTATATATGCATATACATATATATACATATATATACATATATATAATATACATATATATATACATATATAATATATATAATATGTATATATACATATACATATGTATATATATATATATGTATATATATACATATATATACATATTAGGGTAGGTCGATTTTACACTTTTTTTTAATATTAAAAAAAGGCACGTACCGAAAGTTGTATATAGACCTATTAAATACTCATGCAAAAAATTAGATCAAAAACTTCAGCGGTTTTTTGAGCGTTTGGTATCAAAGATCGTAGACAAGAATATACTGAAAATTCCTCGTTTTTGCAAGATTTGCTTGAATATTGGTGTGAAAACCAAATAATTTGTGCAGTTAAAATTAGCGAATGTCCTTTTATTTCATAAAAATGATATTAATTAAAGAAATCTTCAAATTGAAAATTTGCCCCCCCCCCTCATTTTCAGTATCTGCTTTTGTAAACTACCTTTTAACGTTATGAATTAAACAGTAATATTTGAATACCTAAAAAAATGATTTTTTTTCTGTTATAAGTGAAAATATAACAAGCAAAGAAATAAGGAAAAACCTAACACTATTTTAATGGAGCTTAATATTGAGAGTCAAATTGCTCCGTATAAGACCCCTTAGACAAAAATGCTGGTCTCAATTTCTGACTCAAAACTTTGGCTGTAACGTGTTGATGCCTTGCTTCAAAACCATATACAGTTTGTGAAGCTTCTGTTATTAACCTAACTGCCCGTTCCACGCCCTGAGAATGCCAAAAATGCCGCATAATTTTAAATCTATTAATTGTGTCCAATGTGTGGCATTAAAATTAATAGGTGGTATTCTTTTTAATCTTTTCCTGGTTGACTCCTCACTCCTGAAAGAACAAATTAATTAATTGAATTATTAAAAAATTCCAATCTGTACTGCTTTAATAATTATGGTGAAATTAGATAAAATCTTTAAAAATCATTCTATAAATTGGAATAAATAATTGAGTCAGAAATATATGAATAAATATTACTTACCTAATGGCCAAAATTCTTTTTAAAGCTTCTTCTCTTACTTCAATCTCTTCAGATTTAACCATGGAATATAGAAAGTTTTCAGGCAGTAAACAAAATGTATTACCTTGTATATTTCTAAATGTGATATCTTGGATTTCCTGAGGCTGCTCCTTAATCCTCTGGGTCATATTAAAAATGTGCACTTGCTGATTGTGGAATTTACTATTTCTTTTAATTTCAAACCAAAAAGTGGCATACACATTTACAATAAAATTTACTACATAGTGTAGTTTTGTTGTGTGCCTTTGTGGGTATGCACCATGAGCCTGATGGCCAAAGTTAACCATCTTGATTGGTTTAAAGGACCAATTTTCCAGGAGGTATATCTAGAGTCAACCTTACCCCTAGAAATACCTACTGTGTATTCATAAAGGAGTCTTTGGTCAGAACTAAGATCATGTATTTCATCAATTTTAAAAATTGACTCTAGAGGATTGCTAATAGTGGAAAATGATATTTGGGGTAAACCATGGCAATCATTTGAGCATAATTTCCCCAGAGGGCCACTGAATGTTGTAGAGCCCTTTGCGCAACCATCTATGTTTTTAAAAAGTGCTCTGAAAGGTAGTTCATTATGATGCAAAGAGCAACAAATTGTGTGAAGATTTTTAAAAAGTTTTTTTTCTAAAATTGCAACCATTCCACCTTCGCAACCTGTGTTGGTATTAGTGTTGTCAACAAGTATAGCCTTGATACTGTTCTCACTGTGGAATTCATGCAAAACATCCACCACTTGATCTGCATGAACAGCACCTGTTGCACCACTATTAGGAAGAACTCTGTGTCAGATATTTACATGGTGTTTCTTTTGTAAAAGTTAAATGGTGTTCTGGTCCCTTAGTTTTTTTCATAATTCTCTGTCTATTTTCATCCATAATTTCCTTATACATCAATGTGTCTTTATCCATTCTCCCATCAACTCCAATACATATAATATTTTAGGTGGGGTAAAAAGCCCTGGCTGAAATAGTTTTATTTGTCTACCTCCAACAAGGTAAGATGTGACACAAGGTCATGAAAGTGGGATTAGATAAGCCTGCGCTATAGAGGTGAGCACTCTGCCCATTAAAAAATTGACTGGGCAGCCCTGTCGGCATTCCCCTGTAGGGGCGTCTCAGAAAGTTACCAATAAACTTACTTCTCCCCAAAGAGGGAAGGCAAAGCCTGGGAGGGTGCACCTCCTAGAATTGCACAGGACGGACAAGCCCCAATAGACGGGCGTAAATCCAGACCCAAAGGCACGGACGATACCGATTTATTTGGTGGGGTAAAAACCCCTGGCTGAACTAAATTTTATTTATCTATCTCCAACAAGGTAAGATTGACACAAGGTCAGGAGAGTGGGATGAGAAAGCCAGTGCTCGAGAGGTGAGCACTCTGGCAATTTAAAAATTGCCTGGGCAGCTCCGTCGGCATTCCCCGGTAGGGCCGCCTCAGACAGTAAGCAATAAACTTACTCCTCCCCAAAGAGAGAAGGCAAAACCTGGGAGGTGCACCTCCTAGAACTGCACAGGACGGACAAGCCCCAATAGACGGGCGTGAATCCAGACCCAAAGACCCGGACGATACCGGTTTATTTGGTGGGGTAAAAAACCCTGGCTGAACTAGTTTTTATTTATCTAACCCCCACAAGGTAAGGTGTGACAAAAGGTCGGGAAAGTGGGATTAGATAAGCCATCGCTCGACAATTCAATATATATTTGTGATAATTAAATTTGTAAACACAGAATCAACACGTGAACTCAAATTCGCTCGTTGAATTTTCAACCGGTGAATACCATAAAAAATATCTAATGAATAAAACGCCTATGTAAATAAATAATTATTTATATATAAAATTAAATATTATAGTGTTTTATTCCTTTTTAATTTGAATATGTACATTTAATTTCTTAAGAAAAGGAATAATAAACTTTAAAATATTTATTATTAAGTAATGTATTACTTTTTTTTGTTAAAACCCGGGTTTAATTTAAGGCGACACTTCTGCCGGTGAAATTTAGGCTGTGAGAAAAAATCTCGATTTATTTGATCTTAAAGTTGCAATGCTCAAATAAATACAAAGTTTTGAAGAAAAATATTTCTTGTGGTAACTTTTGACATTATTTGGCAACTTTCTTCGAGTGCGATAATTTACAGTTTCAAAATCGACCTCCCCTAATACATATATACATATATATCTATATATATACATATATATACATATATATACATATATATGTGTATATTATGCATATATATCTATATATATTATACATATATATGTATATATATACATATATATATATGTATATATATTTATATAGATGTATATATGTATATACATGTATATATATACATATATACATATATATATATGTATATACATACATGTATATATAGATAGATATGTGTATATATATACATATATACATGTATATACATATATATACATATATAAATATACATATATATACTATGTATACATATATATATGTATATATATACACATATATATACATATATATTTATATATATATATATTTAATGGTATATATATATATATATATATATATATATATATATATATATATATATATATATATATATATATATATATATATATATATATACCATTAAATATATCATATATATATATATATGTAAAGGTAATTGATTTTATTGCTTTTATTATGCAAGAATCTACCGGGGCTTATGAGAATTAATTCATAATAAGAGGCAAGTTTTGAAAATTAAAACTTTCTTGCTGCCATAGCTAGAGTCTTATATGAAGCCGGAATTTTAACGATATTTGGAGAATTTATTAATTTTTCTTCTATCTTCCACATGCGAATATTTGTTGGTTTTTAAATTGGTGTAGAGCAAAATAAATCTTTATTTTATGAATTTTTAAAAGAGGGAATAATAATTTGAGTTTTTAAAAATCATATTATTTTTTAAACCTGAATTATTTTCTGCTGCTTTGAAATTTGAGAGCACTTTCGACTGTCGAATAGAGAATCATATAACTTGGTTTAAAATTCTTAACAAATTGTAGAAGCTATTAATATCAAATAGATATTAAATGCAGTACGTTTTTAGGTTTATAACAATTTGGTCTAATAATTTAATGGCTAAAATTTAACTTTAACATCCTATTCAGTGAATTAAAAAAGAAGCAAACAGCAAAATAACAAAAACGTGAAAGAAAATTGAAAGTAACATTCATCCCGGGCAAGGCCCAGTACGAACAGCTATTTTTCTTTTAATTTATAATACACGATCAACGAGAAATGGTTGTGACTTTTATTTGTTGATATGTCTGAATAGTATATGTTTTTTTGTATGAGAATGTAAATTTAGATTCAGTAGCCCTGGTGGGGCCATTTTTGTTGCAACATTTATTTTGTATTTTGTCTGCGTGAAGACATAGACAAACAGACCTGTCTCGAAATGTCTGTCTATCGTTGTAAATAAGTGTGTCCTAAAGCTCTGGGATTACTTACTGTCGTCTTTAGACACGTCAGGGGAGATAACTGCTCAAATCGAACACGCTTCACAGAAGTAGATAGCACAAAATAGCGACCGTTTTTAGACGCATACTCGCAACTTTATCATAAGCTTTGGACGTCGGTCGGTCGGTCGGTCGGTCGGTCACGTGAAGTTATATTTTCATCGCGAAACGTACGTATTGAAAGAAGACATCTATTTTATACACGTCTGAGTATTGCTATAAGATGCTCCATCCGTCGGTCTTTCTATCATACAATTTGCCAAACATTTTGCGCAAAACTATCTCATAGATGAGGCAGAAACACCAAATAAGCATGTCACAGAAATACTCCGAAAGAAGTACAGCTTCCATTAAAAAGATATTCCATAGTAGAAAATGGGAAGAATCGGCCAACAAAAAACGTGCCAAATATTTCCTGAAAGAACTATACCAGGAATATATGGATGACGAAGCTTCTGTATACTGGCCCCCTCCATAATTATCAGGAGATTATGATAATTGTGCCTAAGATCAATCATTATTAAGATAATCATATATATATATATATATATATATATATATATATATATATATATATATATATATATATATATATCCGACCTATAACACAAAAGTTAGTGAGTAAAAAACTGCCAGACAAATCCATTTCAAATATTTAGGGGAATTGAGAAAGCAAATATCAAGTAAGACAACCCCTCGCCTTCAATCTGTTTCAATAATCTGTTTTTTCTTTTTGCTTTCTATACTGATTTATACGTTTTTTTAAAACTTTCCAGTTTGACACGTTTCGTTCTTTTTTCTTTATTCATTTCTAACTTCACTGATTCAGACGCTATTTTATATGAATATGAATATTAATGTGAACATAATTTTACTTTCAGCGACTTTTGACGGAGGGTGTACACTCGTTTTAAAATATTCAACATTTAAATAGCACATGGTGAATAGCAGTGGTGACCGGTGGAGTCCCTTATGTGGGCCTCTGTCCTCATGGCCGTCAATATAACAAAACTAGAAATAAATTGACCCGTTGGTTCACCCATGGATATCGGGTTAGACGGTTTGAATTTGGAAAAAGTAAGTTTGCAAGGCCAAATTAGTGTAAAAATAAAAAAGACAAAATGCAAAATTAGTATTTTTCTGCTCAATATATCTCCCCCACTCTCTCTCTCTCTCGCGCTCTCTCTCTCTCTCTCTTCATCTCTTTCCAATTCCATTCATGGGTTCAATAGTATTACTACTTGTAGTGATATCTCGTTTTGTTTATAATGGATTATTCCAAACATTGTTAAGTATTATTATGAATTTGATTTTGATTTTATTACGTTTGATTGTTAATAAACAGAGAGAGTATGCACATACATGAGAAAGAGAGAGAGAGAGAGAGAGAGAGATCTGATAACCAATGCTGTTAAATAAATGGCAGATCTTAGCAACAAAAATAAATACCGGTTCTACCACACAGAAGTTGCATGTGTGAGCCACCTGAAATCCAGTTGTAAAGTTCTGTTGGCGGTGGCTATTACACAATGGAGTGTGTAAATATGTCAACTGGACCATTTTCAAAATATTAAACATCCCGTAGAGCAACAAGTCTTGAGAATATATATCCTAAAGAATCGTGGGAAACTATCCACTATGACTATGCAATCTATACAGCTCCGTACTTAGAACGGTGCTTGTCGGTATTCACATGATAATGCGAGTTAAATTTGAAACGTAATCACAATTAACTTTAAGTATAAATGTCCTTAAAAGTACTTTTGAATCCTAATAATACTTTAAAATGAGGTATTTAAACATCATTTTATAAAAAATAAAATAAAATAAATACATAAATATTTGATAGTTCCCTTCGGTATTTTTAATCATGCCTAGGTAACTGTAAAATGTTTTCGTTGGGAATGACAAATCCCCCCCCCCCTTAGTTTCGCATTTAATAGAAACTTACTACTAAAATGAAGAATTCAGGTTGATTAAACTTATCTAAGTATTGACTGAAGCGATTTATAAATAAATACTAAACATCTTCCACAAAAACACGGAAGTATAACAATCTTAATTGTTGCTTGAATGGATGGCTGAGTCTATGAAACTAGCTCTAAACTGTTGAACTTAAAAGAGATTCGTATCCAAATGACCTAAATCGACATCTGAAGGCTACTTGATGTAACTTTAGTAAGTAAAAAAATGACCCTCAAGTGAATTAGAATTTTTATAAATAAATTATATAACTTATTAACGATTTTAAGAAATATTACTGAATTAAAATTTATAAATGTCCGCACAACTTTTAGGATGTACTAATTTTGAACGAAAAATTCTAAATGGCGTCTTAGTGGGTTCCTCCACGTGTGAGTTTGCTCTTTTTCTTTGTTTTTTGTTTGGTTTCACCCAAAAATGAACCACTGTATAGTGTAGTTTTTTTCAAGATACTTTAATCCAAGAACTTTTACTCTTTGTGATTTTTTTCTGATGATTTTGTAATGTTGCAAAGAAGATATTGACATAAAAACGTTGTTTGGCACAAGACAAATGAAACGGACCGTAAAAAATATATCTCACAGAAATGTTATGTTTTTGGAAATGTGAAAAAATTTTTTAAAATAAAAAAATAAAACCATGGTTATTGGAATATAATATGAACTGACTTATATTTGCTCTGATATCACTAATTGACAATCATCGAGCTGAATCTTTTAAGGAGACTGCAAAGTAAAAGGGTACTGATAGTATATGCTAATACATATATTGTCATTGGATCAAAATATAATTTTCTGCCTGATGAGACCTCAGCTCTTGAGAGCTGTAGATCGATAACATCGACATGCCAGTGTAGCAGACCTTGTACATGTTTGAATAAAAGCATCCACAATACAGCTCTATATTTTTATTGAGCACTCTTTTATAAACCCGGTTTTATTCCCTTTGGATTTTTACCCTATGGATTTTTACCCTACCTGGATTACTATATATATATATATATATATATATATATATATATAATACACGAAGATGCAAAAAAGGGTTTAGCATTCTTGAAGCAATGTACAGTAAAAGTAGACATGCCACAATCAAAGATATTTATAAGAAAACGAGTCACAGAATTTTAAAGTGTCTTGTGTAGTGATTAACAGTAACTTTCTGTGGCCTTTTGGCCCAGATCAAAGTGTAGTATCTGTTTCGATGGATACTGCACCCCATAGACTGGTATTGTCTTGGCCTTCGGGGCTTGATTTACGCCGGTCTATGGGTTTGTCCTGTGCAGTTCTTTTATATATGATTATTTTTTTATTTACACAGACATGTAAAAAATCTGCTACACTGGCATGTACATTGTAACTGAACAACAGCTTTATAACCCGAGATATCATCAGCCCGAGTTAAAATCTGATCGGATTTTAACTCCGTCTGATGAGATCTCAGTGTATAACAGCTGTTGATCAATAACATCGAAATGCCAGTGTCGCAGATATTTTACATGTCTGCGTGAATAAAAAATAATCATATATATATATATATATATATATATATATATATATATAGTCATCCACATACAGACTGTTTCGCTGTATCAAAGCTCTTCAGTGCAGCTAGACCGGTTAGTGCCTCAAGCCGGGATTGAAACTCAACCGTCGAGCTGACGGGCGGCGATCTTACCCCTGCGTTATCATACGACACTAAGTGAATGTAAATAATATCTCAATGTAAACATTGCAAGTGCCGGGAGCTCGAATTAGTTTTACCTAATAAGCTATGCCGTAAAGCTATTAGCAGTTGGCGATATTCTTACAAATAAGCTTTACCCAGAGAGGGAGCTTCATATTGTCATCCACATACAGAGTGTTTCGCTGTATCACAGCTATTCAGTGCGGCTAGACCAGTTAGTGACTCAAGCCGGGATTGAAACTCAACCGTCGAGCTGACGGTCGGCGATCCTACCCCTAATATCTATTTATAAATATTATTAAAAGCCTCCTTTACTAAGCCGGGCAATCTGAGTGAGTTTAATAACAAGCAGTACTACTAGCTTCATTGCGAGATCCAACACAGTTTGTTGTTGTATATCACTATTCGCTGCTCGTTGTAAAATACCTGCCGACTCACGAAGTAAAATTCCTCCTTAATACTAAGCTAATGTGTGGTGGCCAACGGTAAACGCTCTTGACTGCGAATCAGTGGCAATTTGTGATCGGAGTTCCCGCCCGCCGATCGTCGGAAATTAACTTCCTGCCCTGAAGATTGCGTAAGCATGAAACATTGATTCTGTAGAAAATAAATAATTAACATTTATTTACAAATATTATATATATATATATATATATATATATATATATATATATATATATATATATATATATATAAGATTTCGCTATTTTCAGGAACTCTGTTCACACCGTATAGAAGGCTAGATGTAGAGAAATGATTCCCGAAATGTTCCTACAGACTATACGCAAAAAGCAACAAAAAACAAACTGAAATTAAGATTTGCTTTACTTTGCTTTTAAAATCGTCCAATAAATTCGACTCGAAATTGTAAGTTGCAGGTTTGTTTATTTTTTCTTAATTCTCAGTTATTTATTCACTACTATTATTATACTTCTTTTGCAACTTGTGCGTTTATGATTTTCTGTTGACTGATTACACCTATATATATATATATATATATATATATATATATATATAAAGCAATTAGACTAAGCACACATTAGGGCTGTTCGCATTATAAATTATGTCGACCTATATGAATCTCATCAGACGCGTACACAGCCACATTTCCGAAATGTGGCTGTTTACGCGTCTGATGAGATACATATAGGTCGAAATAATTTATAATGCGAACAGCCCTAATGTATGTTTATTTCCTTTAAATGTATTCCTGCTCTGTTTACAAATACATTGAGCTCTCTTACCCGGATTCACATCGAAACCATTCAACTCTACACACACACTATATATATATATATATATATATATATATATATATCATTTTTATCGTATTCGAATTTCCTTCAAGATACTTCGTACCACATTTGCTTTCTTGCTCTAGGGTCTGGATAATTCGACGCAGTCTAGCTGATTGGGGTTCAGAATAACTGCCAATTGTTCTCGAACTCCTTTTTCTCTGGCAAATAGGTAAAATAACTGAAAACGGAAAAACGTTAAAAACCGAATGAATGTATACAAAACCGAATATGTAATCATTTCGATTCGCTGAAATACATGACCATACGTACAGTCTTCTCTAAAAGGAGTTGACTGGACTTGCCAATTTCTTTCTGTATATTGTTCACAAAAGAGATTTGGGTTTAACAAAAAATGTTTGAAATGGCGTTGTCGTATGTTTGTCACGCGCAGATTGAAAAGACGCATCTTAACGACATACGTCTTCTCACTTCATGTAACGGATGCTTTTAAACTGAAAATGACTTGTTGTTCTTATAAATGTCAGTCGCGAACCCTAAACATCTTTCTATACCTGGTACAGGTGTTGTTCGTATGAGTCAGTGATACCTCCTTAACAATCAGTTCGAAAGTGCATGTGTCGCTGTCGGGCTGAGGTATCGTTCTGTTAAGCCCTAGCATATCTACTCTCCTAAGCTTTATTTCTCTCTGACGGTGGGTTAGTTTATTCTTAATCGCCTGATGCGTTCTTACCGGGAAATTGTGACGGGGTGCTCGGGAATTTTTTGTAGGCCAGACTGCACTAGCTTCTCAAAATACACCTGACCTGATGTCTAACCTTCTACTAAGGAGATAAATAAACATACTCGAAGATTGTGACTCGATCGAATTGTCTTGGAGTGTATGAACTCGGAAGAAAGTAAGTTTCAGCAAAAAAGATATTATCTCAAATTAGTCGCTTTCTGCTCGTTATAGCTCCTCTACTTTTTGTCTTCTTTCTATCTTTCCCTCTCCACTGCATGAAGATCCGTATTACTACTCGTGTTGTTATTCCCTTTTATTTAAAATGGACTATTTAATTTTTTTATTCTTCAATATATTTATACACTTCGTCTATAAACAACTACATATATACATATATATATATATATATATGTATATATATACATATGTGTATATATATATATGTATACATATATGTATATATATACATATATGTGTATATATATATATGTATATATATGTATATGTATATACATATGTGTATATACATATGTGTATATATGTGTATATATATGTATAGATATATGTAGATATATGTATATATATGTGTATATATGTATATATATGTATATATATGTATATGTATGTATATATATATGTATATATATGTATATATATGTATAGATATATGGAGATATATATGTATATATGTATATATATGTATATATACATGTATATATATGTATATATATGTATATATATGTATGTATATATAAATATGTATATGTATATATGCATATATATATGTATATATATGCATATATATATGTGTATATATATGTACACATATAAGTACATATAAATGTATGTATATGCATATGTATATATATATGTGTATATGTATATATGTATATGCATATGTATATATATGTATATATATATTATGTATATATAAATATATATGTATATATGCATATATATATGTATATATACATATATATTTATGTATATATATGCATATATATATGTGTATATATATATGTACACATATATGTAAATATAAATGTATGTATATGCATATGTATATATATATATGTATATGTATATATGTATGTTAGACCTCTTCAAAATTTACCTTTTTCTTCAAACATATGGAAACTGCTATTATTCCCATTCTCCAAGGTCTAAATTAGCTAAATATACCAGTTATTGTGAACTTGGACCTTGGCTATGCCTTCCTCAAGAGCCATGTAATTTTATTGTTGACGTTTTTCAAAACCGCTGCAAAATATGGGATATTATGTCCTTATTTTCATTGTAGCTTTCCAGAGGTTGATACTATAGCATTGAAAGTGGTACCAAATGAAAGCTAATAAAATTTTCTTGCATATGGTAGTAAGCACAATAAAACACATGAACACCTGTGTAAATTTTAACTAATTTTAATGCACAAACAGCTGGGACACTACAAAAAATCAGTTTGGTAGTATGATAGCACTGCACTGACACATATATTGCATAAGAAACTGTCAGATAGGATGTTACTAATACATGTATTATCACTTGTTCAATGTGGCTTTTTTGAAACTGTCAAATTTTTTCCTGTGGTACTCCACAACTTGTAGTAAGCAGCTTCTTTGCTCTGGGTAACTTGTGATCTGAGTTGCAAAGTCACTCATTAGTTTCACACCTCTCTCAGCCACATCATTGGTCACTTTCACTGACCTAACAAACTTCTGTGCATTCCTGTAGCTGTCATTGTCTTCCCAGGTGTCAGCAGGAGTAGTGAGCCAGTCACATTTCACTCGAAGAGCATCAAACAGAAAGTGAGACTCTGGCCCTACCAGGTCTGTGAGAACTGTAGCTGCATTGATGACAGGAAACACTGGCTTGCCTTTCCTGTAACTCTCAGGTTTCTCTGTTTCTGACAGCTTGACTGCGAGCTTCTCTTTTGCAGACTTGGTCATGCTGGCATGTGAACTGAACAAGGTGAATGGCATAAAAATGATAAAAAAATTGCATAAAATTACATAAAATTGATACAAATGCTATTACATCGAAAGTTCAGATGCAAGGAGTTATATATATATATATATATATATATATATATAGAGAGAGAGAGAGTTGTTTTGTTTTACGGCATATCAACCTTTTTCGGGTTATTTAATACCGAATCCGGTCATTTTGGTAAATTTTTTTAAGTTAAAGTTCTTCAAGTATTTATTCATGGTGTTTGGTTTTGTTTTGTTTTACAGCATATCAAGCCTTTTAAGGTTATTTTATGCTGATTCCGGTCATTTTAATACAAATTTTTGAGAAGGTAACGAAGGTACGGAGGGAAATTGTTTTTTTTCGGGGGGGGGGGGAGGCTGGCTTTGCATAATATGATTTAGTTTTGCAAAGAGAAAAAAAAAGACAACATCAATGTTTGGTACAATTTTGGTCAGGAAGCCGATATCCTCAGACCGCCATATCTGATAGCAGCAGAAGGAGAGAAGGGGAGAAGGGGCCAAGGGAGACGGAAAGGAGAGTGATGGGTACCGTATTAAATGAACGCATCTTAAGAATTTTACGGCTGTAAAATCATGTTTCACTCCATGTAAACAACGGAGCATTTTAAACAGAAAAAGACTTGCTTTTTCATAAGTGGAAGGCGCGAACCCTCAAGGGTAAAGTCCGTTTTATTAAGTGGGACAAAGTGTAAATTTCATTATATCGAACGGATTACTTTCCGAACAAAAGAGCATGTTTATCGCTTAGATTTTATATTCCTTGATGTGTCTTCCATAATACCTACCTGGAAAGTGGTGGCGCTCAAGTAAATAAAGGCAAAGACTGACGACCTGGGTGTGTTACGTTCTAATCTTAGTACCATGGATGCTGGCAACCTTCACGTGGTACTTCCTGTAAGTACCTGATTCTTGAAAAAATCGGGAAAACAATAGCCAACAATATATAGTTTATGGATGTCCGAAGCGATTTCAGACATCAATATAGTATTGTAAACAAACTCTTAAAAGAAAACATACTCATATTTGATTCGTCATTAGATTTTACTCGAGAAAACTTGTTTGATCTTGCTATAGGACTGTGTTTTCATATGCATTCTCTGGATAGATCTATACAGACCCCAAAATCAGGCTGAGAAACGGAGACCCTAAACTATAGTTACGATGATAGTGAAAGATGACAGAAATATACAGAAAGGGCCTTGTCTATATAGTCATGCACATACAGACTGTTCTGCTGTATCACAGCTCTTTAGCGGGGCAAGCCGAGATTAAAACTCAACCGTCGACCTGACAGTCAGCGCCTCTACCCATGCGCTATCATGCGACACTGACTGAATGTAAGTGATATCTCAATGTAAACATTGTCAATTGCCGGGAGCTCGAATTAGTTTTACCCAATGAGCTATGTCTTAAGTTGGCGATATCCTTACAAATAAGCTTTACCTAAGAAAGGAGCTTCATATCGTCATCCACGTACAGAATGTTTCGCTGCATCATAGCTCTTCAGTGCGGATATATATATATATATATATATATATATATATATATATATATATATATATGAGGAAATATGTATTAAGAAGGCTGAATACAATGCAGAGTACCGGAGTGGTGAGAGATGGTAAGAACAAAAGAAAACAACTGACGACATATATTCATCATATCAGCAACTATGGTATTTACATTACATAATATCCGGAATGCTTAGATACCATTTGATATTTCGGTAGTGAGCTCTTCCCTAATCAATAATAAACACAAAATAATTGTGTTTATTTTTGACAATAGAAGTATCATGTTGTTGAAAATAATTAACGCAATGTTTTTTTTATAAAAATAATTGAATACGTTCAATTATCAGTATCGCTAATAAATTAAAAATATAAATAAAATAAATATCAATCTTTAAGATGCAATAAACGTCCCCCACTACTGGTAGGATTCGTGGCTCAGATGCATAGAGTTGAACGACAGTCACTGGGGCCTAGGTGTCCAGTAACGCTGATTAGTTGTCGAAGACGAAACATGTGTCCGAGTATATATGTTAAGTCTGCAATATCTTGGATTTAGCTAGTTTGTCTGGGAATTTAAACTGCATTTTACATATTTTCATTTTTTTTTTTTTTTTGTTATGCTTCAAAGCTTCTTTAGACTATATATTGGGTATTTAGATCTGTATGGCTAGGTTTCCTTCCTCTTATCTAATTACTTTTCTGGTACCTAAGGTACTTAAGCTTTATTTTTTATTTATTTTTTAATGCAACTTTAATTCCTATATAATTTTATTGCTAGCTACCATATTGCAGAATGGTTCTTGGATATAGTGTTTAGATAGTATTATTATTTATATTTTTTTATTATTGTTATAATTAATGTTATTTGATATGCAAATTACTATATCATACGGTAGTCTTAAGGGTAATATATTATTATTATTATTATTTTATTATTATTATTATTATTTTATGTATATATTAGTGATATTTTAAGCTGAATTATTTCGACACTTGATTATTGAGGAAATGGTCGTATAATCAGTACCATTGGAGAGCCATGAATATTATAACTGTCCTGTTTTTAAATCTCCGAAACAGTTACATGGTAAACAGCTGATGATCCCCGTGTTAATATTAGACGCTTAAGGTCTCCTGTTTTTGTTTCACTCTTTGATAATAAACCCCCCCGCTTTTTTTTTTTACTTATATTTTTTTCATTTATTAATTTTCCAACGAATGTTAAGTCTGCAATATCTTGGATTTAGCTAGTTTGTCTGGGAATTTAAACTGCATTTCACATATTTTCATTTTTTTTAATGACTCAAAGCTTCTTTAGACTATATATATATATATATATATATATATATATATATATATATATATATATATATATATATATGTGTGTGTGTGTGTGTGTGTGTGTGTGTGTGTGTGTTGTGTGTGTGTGTGTGTTGATAAAATGGTCGTAGCGTACGCTTTCAAATAGGTATTTATAAATCGTTAGGGACTTTCTTTCCAAATTGTTTTCGATGTTAGTCGAGTTGTCTAGACAATAAATACTTTTATTTTAAATCGAAATCTTTTTTCCCTCAATATACCGTTTTCGACTCTCACACCTGTGGCTTTTAGTCCAAACATTTTTTTTTATTATCATCGCTAAACAATTATTTAAAATTCCGATCGGAATTGACTCTTTGTAATAGCTTTCTAAACGAAGTTAAACTCTTTTTTTTATCTTTTAAACAGAACCCTGATGTATATTACGTTAAGTGCATTACAATAAACCGCGCGGAATGGCTTCACAAGTTATTTTCAATGGTGCCAAATTCAAGTCGGTTAGTCTAGCAGGTAAAAAAACTGAAGGTTGAAAAACCGTCAAAAATGTCTGTTAGAATCTGAACTTCTACATACAAACACAGACATATATATATATATATATATATATATATATATATATATATATATATATATATATGAAGAATAAAAGAAACAATGTTTCAGACAAAATGTAAAGATAAAAATGGAATAAAGGGTAAGTAAATCAACAACTAGCAAAAATAAACTCAAAAACACATATTGAATAGTTCTACCAAAATATTTCAATTGTAAAATACAATCATCATCAGTCGGATGCAGAAATTAAATTAAAAACAGAAAAGTTTTCCAATTTATACAAAGAACGCAATTTGGGAAAAAATAGTCACTTGTAATAAATAGTAGAAAGGGAGAAAGAAAAAAAGAAGGAAATGTTAAAAAAGAAAAAGAAAAAGAAAAACAAAGAAAGAACCAGTTAACGTATAAACGCCGATTGGAAACGCTGTAAGTTAATACAGTAGGGAATAAAGATTAGTAGTAATTTAAAATGAATGATATATATATATATATATATATATATATATATAATATATTAATTATTAACAATAAAAATAAGCAATTAGAACGCCGTACAATGCATTTTAGTTTTATTAACTTTTTTTTTAATTTTCGAAGATATACTCTCCATCAGAATTACTGAATTTAAAATAAAGATATATAAAAATATCTTTCATTTTTTTTTCCTTTTAGTTCTCATCTTGTTTTTTTGGTGTTATCAGTTCGATGTTGGTGAACGAATGAGAGTCTTATTTTTTGGACGGCACATGGCGGTGCCAATTGTAATAATATGGTGTTGTCCTTGGTTAGAAAGCATTGTTTATACAGAAATATAAATTATTAAGAACAATAATAAGCAATTAGAACGCCATACAATGCATTTTAGTTTTATTAACTTTTTTTCAATTTAATTTTCGAAGATATACTTCTTCATCAGAATTACTGAATTTCAAATAAAGATATGTAGAAATTCCTTTCATTTTTATTTTTCGGTGCAAATTGTAATTATTATTCTTAATAATTTATATTTCAATATAAACAATGCTTTCTAACTAAAGACAACACTATATTATTACAATTTGCACCGCCATGTGCCGTCCCCCCAAGAAAGACTCTCATTCGTTCACCAACATCGAACTGATAACACAAAAAAAAACAAGATGAGAACTGAAAAGGAAAAAAATGAAAGTATTTTTATATATCTTTCGCTTAGAACTAATGTCGAATACCCTTTATGACAACATTTTTCCGGGTTATCAAAAAGCTTTTTAGTTTAAAAAATCAGTATGTAATGTTTATGTTTATTATCGGCGTATGTGAATTTATTTAAATTTATAAAAACCGTATGTAGTTAGACAGAACATTTTGATGTACATGAAATTCGAAATCGGGAATTGATATTATAAGAATGACTGCCTTTGTAATGATATTTCACGCAGCAGCTATTGCACACTATGTAATATATTTCCTTAATAACGGAAACGATTCATTGCATGTAGTTAATAATATATAATTACAAGAAAAAATACTGTCTCAATATTCAACTAACAATCTATCAATCTCAGTGATCCTTATTTTAGACTTGATAAGTGTTGACTCATAAAATAAATAGAGGAGCAAACATGTCCTCAAAAGGCAAACGTTTTATATTTTGTGATGCACATATATATACTAAATTGGTTTAGTGCCTTATTGAAATGTACCAGAAGGTTATCTTATACGAATCATGTAGTGTTGAATAATATGAGAGAGGAGAAGCGCAAGTTGCCCACCGGCCACTGGGAAAGGATAAAGTGGCGTCCTGAGTCAGGCGACTCCTTTTTTTCGTTTATCTCAGGCTTCTTAAGTTGGGAATTTCGTCCGCGTCTCATGTCTCTCAGCAAGTGGCTGGTGTCTAAACCGTTGACGAGCGGTCCACCTCTCTCTGGGATACTTAAAACACGGTTCACAGAGATTGACTTTTCCGGAGAAGCAATAAACTATGTGAATTTATTAGTGTCGTCCTGTGCTTTATTTTCGGACAGTTTTCCTTTTACAGCGTGATTGACAAAACAAAACTCTTCGAAATTAAAGATGGCGGACAGGGGGGCAAACAACCCGTCGACAGATGAGAATCAAATCCGATTCAAGCATGGGGCGAGACGCCCATATCTAACAATGGTAATAAAGACAAAATAAAAACGCTTGTACTAATGAAGTGTTTCGTTCTTTTGGGTAAAAGGGGCAAAACCTTGTGAAAAAGACAACAATCAGAAGGGGAATAAAGCGAAACACGTAAAGACTTATATAAAGTACTAGGACATCTTTCTCAATTTTTTTTCTTGCGAGTGTCAATTCAAAAAATAAAAAATAATAATAATTTAAATCGCAATGAAATGGTAAAAATAAATAAACAAGTGCATTATTACTGTTAATGATTATTATCGATGTCGGCTAGGAAATAACTTGAACCGAAAACCGAACAGGTAATACCTGATGTTGTATTAGCCCTGGGCGAGATATGTCAGTCTTCTTCCGAAAGAGAAGAAAGTTTTCAGGGAATATCAAATTCACAAGCGGTCCGCAACCGCATGTACATCTGGATCATGGGAAGATGGCATTCCCAAATAGTCACCCATCTGCTACTGACCACGCTTAACGTCGCTTAACTTCGGTGATTTAACGAGAACCGGTGTATAAACGCGATTCTGCCGTCTACCGTATAAATAAGTAGAACACCATAGAAAAAAAACGCAGTTCTCTCGTGTGAGATTCGAACACTGAAAGATGGCATAGAATATTGGAACTACAGGTGAACGCTTTATCCACACGACCACCGATCATACGAAAATATTTTGTCTTTGTAACCTAATTAAACTGTTTATGAGTATGGCGTAGAAGTACAAACTCCACATAGATTGTAAATAATGTTATAGTCTTAAATAAATAAACAAAGAAAAGTCTAATTTTTTAATTAAAATAGGATCTCAAATACGTACGATGATTTGATTGTAAACTAACTTGACTTATTTTCATATGTTTCTTTATTTTTCTTACCGGTAGTGAAAAGGTTCTAAAGTATGTTATTCGATCGGCTTGGAAAAAGAACGGTAATAATGTCGGAACATTTGTTTTTAATGTTATTTTTACGTATTTTTTAATTTTTAATTATGAGTGGTAAAAAGGTACAAGATCTTCTGGCACTGATAAGGACATTGGATCGAAAATGTTGATTCCAAATCTACAGTTTGGCTCTTAGATCAATCGCGTAACTGTTATAATGCGATACACATACACACATATATACATACATACAAGTTTGCTTTATATAGATAGATAATCCATCTGTTCATTTTCTTCCAGATGTGGTTATCCCTTATCTTACTCACCTCCAACGTCTGACCTGATATCTGGTGACAACGGCGACAGTAAATATTTAACGCCAACGATGACAATCTTATTCGTCCGGTTTTCTGTCGTTCTTTACGTCCGTACCGGGTTCCTGTTCCACCGCAGTCACCGTCATCATCGGATCATTTCCACAGCTTCCTCTCTCCGCATCGCACTCCTGCGTGATGTAGCAGTTGCAACAATCACAAGGCATTCCGTGTTGATCAGCTTCCGCACACGCACATATTACACTCAGCGTGGCGACCGCTGTTATCAGAATCACGGTTCGTTTCAATTTCACTTTCGTGTTCGTAATTTGTTACATTTTCGATTTCGGTATTGTTATTTTCTTTAGTTTTCACAAAGTTATAGTTGCCTTTGCAAGGTATTAGAAATCAATTAATAAATATTTCCCAAATTTCATTTTCTGTAAAGTATTTCAAAAGGATTTAAGAAGGCATGATATGGGCACAACCGGCCATTTGATAATCCAAATATTTCAGATTTGCATTCAATTTGATCAATAGTCATTTGCCATGAATTAAGCTGGATTTGCTGTATTTTTATTTCTTGTTAATTGCCATTCAGCTCATACCTTACATTTTAGATATTTTCTGTAATCAAAATAATGTAATTGATTTTGATCAAAATTGGAATAAGGGTACCAGACACAAGGTTTAGTATCACTATATCTTGATTATAATTTTTTCAAGGGGACATGGAAGTGGTTTCAATCTGTTCTGTTCGGAGAACTAATTTTACTTCTACTGTGTCTGAGTATTATTTTAGTACAGAAAAGCCATATTCCCAGACATGACATAATCTTATAGCGGAATTCTGAAGTATGAGATATATGCAACTTTTATCGCTTGTTGCCTAGGACGGCTCTATCGCGGAATTCTAAAGGATGAGATATATGCAACTTTTATCGCTGGTTGCCTATGACGGCTCTATCGCGGAATTCTAAAGGATGAGCTAAATGCAACTTTTATCGCTGGTTGCCTACGACGGCTCTATCGTGGAATTCTAAAGGATGAGCTATATGCAACTTTTATCGCTGATTGCCACGGTGGCTGTATGCGGAATTCTAAAGGATGAAATATATGCAACTTTTATCGTTGGTTTCCTACGACAGCTCTATCGCGGAATTCTAAAGGATGAGATATATGCAACTTTTATCGCTGGTTGCCTACGACGGCTCTATCGCGGAATTCTAAAGGATGAGCTATATGCAACTTTTATCGCTGGTTGCCACGGCGGCTCTATGCGGTATTCTAAAGGATGAGATATATGCAAGTGTTATCGCTGGTTGCCTACGACCTCTTTATCGCGGAATTCTAAAGGATGAGATATATGCAACTTTTACAAGCATTCAAAGTGACACCTTTCCGGATGATCTGAATTCTGCATATTAAACCGTGTTGTTCTTTTGGCATTTATATATTCGTACTGGCATTCTTGTCTTCATCTGTTTCTGTAGTTTTTTTTTTGTTTTTTGTTCATTTAATGTATTTTATCTCAAACAAGGCACATTGCTACTGTGGCATAAGCGGCTACTGTGATAAGGGCCAGAATCAAGGGAAAGAGCAACTTTATTAAAGGAGGTGGTAAGCAATATGCGTTCACATTCCATTTAAATGTGTGCATGTTGGTACACTCGGGAAAACAGTAAGCAGGTAGGTAATTCCAAAATCAAGCGGTCCGGGGAAATAAGCTATTTTTTAATGGAAATTGCTCCAGACAAGGCATGAGGCCATTTGATGTAAGGAGTTAAAAAATAATACTTCATGATCGAAAACTAGCCAACGATAAATGTTATACGCATAGATTCTGACCCAGAAAACGCCGATTGTTCCCCCTTTGTCAGAAAACTCGCTCATGGAATGTGAGGACTAAAGGACAAAATAAAGGAAGCAGAGTTACGAGGCTACCGAAAGTAAAGCCAAGATCAACTTTCTAATTTCCTTATTAACGGAAGAAATCGTCCTGCATCTAGGAACCTCTACAGTAAAACGGGTAGGATTTTACTGCTAGTTGGGTGGGTCAAATGTATTTTCGTTTAGAGGGAGTACAAGTGCATTAAACTCAACGGCGCAAATTGTAAAACAAGCACAGAGATGCGGCACTGCGACGGTCTTATATTTACTACAGCTTATGACGTTTTAAAATGTGGAATCCAGCTCTCCCCCAAAAGGGCTCACTCTGATATTTGTTTTTACTTTAATTCACCCGAAACCGTGCATATTGCTATCAAGACGTAAGGGGCTACTGTGATAGAGGCCATACTTATGGGGGCAACATAAGTGGGGAATTTTGTAACAAGATGCTTATTCAAATTACATAAGATTTCTTCGAGGGAGGGTAGATTCTTGAATCTTATCAGCTAGAATCTCATTGGATGTTTTTCTTCACTTTTCAAACTTCGAGTAGTGGTAGCAAAACAATAGCACCTTCTTTTGTGCAATAGTCCATAGTTGGGCTTTTAAGCCTCTTATGTTTATTTTTTGTGTTATTGCTGCATTTGATGGAGATAGGGGCCAGGACCTTTTGTCTCAAGACCTGGTGGCTGATCCTTGTTGGCCTCTGTATTGGCTGGAGCACCATTTCTAGAGGCAGGAAGGGTTACACCATTGCTTACATCTTCCCGCTTGGTGTATGAACGGGTTGATGGGCCTTTTTTATCCTGGGTACCGGCCTGCCAGTATTTATTTTTGTTTTTATTCATATTTTTATCATTCATTTCCTCATTGTCAACGGCTTCTAATTGTTTATTCGAAGCTGCCCTCTATGAGTAGAGGGGATGCCCCCGTCCGCAATCTGGGAGACGTGCTGGATGGCTTGAGGAGACAGCACACCATTTTTTTAAATATTTGGTCAGGGATTAATTCAAGTAAAAAGTATCCTCATGTCTCTGACAAACCCCTGTACAGATAGACCGAAAACACCCGAGGGTTGTATCTAGTAGGCATTCAAGTCCTCCCCCAAAATAAAATCTTTGCATGTTGGAATGTACAGGGAAACATGAGTAGGAAGTCAAATCCAAAGACAAACGGTCCGAGGAAAGAATATATTAAAGGGGAAAATCGTCCGGCATCTAGGGACTTCTACAGTGAAGCGGTTTGATTTTGCTGCTACTCGGTTAGGTCAGAAGAAATTTTTTTTGACACAGTACGAGTGCAGTAAGTTCATCTGGGCAAATTCTGCGACAGTACTCGCAAAACAAGGAAAGGGATACAGCACTGCGACTTTATGAAAAAGAATGGATGTTATGACGATGTAATATTCGGAATTTAGCTCCTTTAGAAATCTCATCCGTTAGCATTCCGCGGTAGAGCCGTTGTAGGCAATCAGCAATAAATGAAACATCCTCCAGAATGGTTATGTCATGTCTGGGAGTATGGCATGTTTGTACTAAACATACTTAGACCCAGTAGAGGTAGAATTAATTGTTTGAACGAAACAGATTTGAACCACTTTTACGTCCGCTTGTAAAGATTAAAATCATGAAATTATGAAACTAAACCTTATGACTGGTATCCTTATTCCAATTTTGATCAAAATCCATACATAACATGTAAGGCATAAGCTGAATGGCTTTTAACAAAAAATTAAATTTTAGTGAATCTAGTTAAGTTATGTCAAATGACTATTGATCAAATTGAATGCAAATCTTAAATATTTAGATTTTCAAATGGGCAGTTGTGTCTATATTATACCCTCTTAAATCCATTTAAAAATAATCTAAAGAAACTTAAATCTAGGGAATATTTATTAATTGATTTCTAATACATATTTTTAACATTTTTAAAAAGTCAGAATTTTCCGGTAGGATACTACCCCTTTTTATTCGATTTTCATGAACTCAAATGAAAGTTAATGCAAGCTATATTACGACCCCTTTACGCCGAGCAGCTGTGTTCAAAAAATCATAATAATAGGTAAATAAGTGAATGTTCTACATAGAAATATATAAACATATACACATGGCGAATGTAAATAATGAAGCGTATATAATATTGTACGGATACCTAAATGCATTTATTCAAATGTAATGTAAGTAGTATAAGAGGAAGTGCATAATCACGAATTCCAAAGGCAGCTAGTAACATTTAATTCAAACAGTATTGTAGAAAAATTCTCGGAAGCATACCTTTGTACCTCTTAAGATGATATGTAAGTAATTATACAAAATGAATAAGTTTTTCATTTAATACGTATTTCTTCCTAAAGAAAGTGACAAAATCTTAAGTGTCTGTTCTGTTTGGCGAAAATATTACCCGTAATAAGTACAGAATATGACGTATTGTCGGTAAATACCGGTACTTGGTATAGTTGCTATCATAAAATCATAAACGGGTGCGTTGCTACCCGCTCGAGAAGCGAACGTTTACACAAATAAGAAATATATGCACACAACTAAATTACTACTACTACAATTATTTGTCTTGTGTACCGCGGGAAGAGTAATATTATCCGTTTTCGCTCTAGTCTCGAAATTTTGGGATTTGTGTAAAAGTTTCTGACAAATATAAATTAAAACAGTGTATTATTTTTACCACGGATTACTGTATATGCCTTGGGTTTACGAGTTTAATGGGAATTGAATTAGACATAACATAAGAATGAGAATATTCGCAAAATTTTACGGCCGCTTGCTTCATTTCATTCAGGCAACATTGTTGATTGATTCTACAAAGAAAATTATTCTACCTATCAATATATTATACAAGTAACTATAAGAAATAAATTCACAAAAAAAAATATTTTAAAATAATATAGTTAGCTATCTGTATATATAGAGGTAAGTAAAATTATTCTTTTTTCTATTGACGACGTAAGCCACCGATGCTATGAATGTGATTATTAGAATAATTGTTACAGTTTTACAGTTTTATAGTTTTTCGAGCCTGATTAATTATTTTTGATAGAAACTGGAGAGAAATACATTATTGGTATTACAATATTATAGGGTTCAAGAAAAATAAAAATAAAATTGGCTATCCAGAATTAAATATGGATATTATTGGACAGAAGTTATCGATGGTAAACTCCGAAAACCCGACTAGATAAGTTATATATATATATATATATATATATATATATATATATATATATATATATATATATATATATATATATATATATATATATATATAGTATAACATCAAGATATTTGTAAAATGCTCTCATGCATTTATTTATTTATTGATGTGGATATCCTCCGTGCAAATTGTACAAAAACAAATTCAATTTTTTTTTAACTTGGCGATTATAGCCTGAATTACAATCAATATTCATTATCATTGTTTTATATATGGAATTATGGTCCCTTTACATGTTTTTAAATAGCATGTATGTATTCTATCTTTTTTATATTTCTAATCATTCATCATTGTTAATTTAACTATTTATAAAATTAAGGTATATATTCTTACTGATAGTCTTTGTTATTTTCATCCAGTTATTTTCTTTTTTCTTTAGTTTGTTTTGGTTATCATTTTCCTTTTTTCATCTTGTTTTTCGCACGTCTTATGTCTGTAAATTTTGATAACTTCCATTTTGCCCATATCATTGTTAATCTTTTGAATATCATCTTGAATGCTTAATTCGATCCGTGTGTGTGTACATTCTTTACTTCTTCACATTTAAATTTAACTTGTCCGTTCGTTTTTGTTATTTTTACTTTTAATTTTTATTTTTATTTAATAGACAGGTCAGTTCACCTGTATCTCTGTGTTATTCTCTTTTTCGTATTTCCTTATATCTTTTATCCCACTTTATCCACATTTCACTTAAGTTATAAATAATCATGGCCAAATCTCATCTTCTTGTTTCCTCTCTTTCTAATCTTTTATCCCCCTTCCCCACCGACGACCTCATTCTTTTATGTCTTTCTTTTTTTCTAATATAAATTCTTTCTACCAATATTTTATTTTCCTTTTCTCTTCTCTTTCTGTCAATCTATATATTTCCTTTCGACACTATATGTATAATATCTCTGTATTTTACAGTCACTTTCTCTCTCACCCCCTATCTCATTGCCTGTTATTTCTGCTACGTATTTCCTTAAAATGTTTAACCCTTTTCTCATCCACTCTATCTTTTAGTCTTTATCCGTATATGCATGTGTTACATTACGCTCTACCGATGGGTGTATAAATCATTTATAACCCGTGTCGCCGTCGTCGTTGTGAACCCAAGTAGTATAAAAAAAACGTACGCGGGTTGATCTTCTCCTTGCCATCGCTGTTGTCGTTGCCATCATCGTTCTGAGCCCAGGTGGCTTTTTTGTCTGTTAATAAAAACAACGACGACACGTTTGGCTTTGTTTATGGAAAGTTTATTCAAAATGACAGGAAAAGAAACTTCGCACGCGCGAGAAAGAAAGACAGAGAGAGAGAGAGAGGGAGAGAGAGAGTTCACTACATCAGCAGACCGATAAGTGCCATTCCTATTTAAAGGCAGTACGCAAAACATGTATTCCCTCATTCAAGTCTCGCTCGCTAAGATGGTTCGAGGTGTCACACCGTAAGTCACGTGACATTCTCAACTTCCACCGGAAGTGAATCTAACCCTAAAGACTAGCTGAAACTGAGCTTCCACTATTCAACATGTATCCTCTCTACATCTCTCGCTGCGTCTCTGTTTTCTCTTCTACAAATTTCCCTAAATTTCCTATACTTCTTTCTCTCTCTCAATCATTATTTTATTTCATAGTTTTTCTCTTTATTTACATGTTTATCTCTAACCCTTCTCTCTCTCTCCCTCTCTCTTTCTCTCTCTCTCTATCTCTCTCAATCATTATGTTATTTCATAGTCTTTCTCTTTATTTACATATTTTATCTCTAACCCCTCTCTCTCTCTCTCCCTATCTCTCTCTCTCTCTATCTTCCTCGAGAATGCTGTAACTACTCATCACCACATTACAACATTAAATGTTCATCTTTGATCGTTTTGTCCATATATGGTACTATATAGATTTGGTATATGGTTTATATTATTTTAGCAAACATCAATGCGTTATCTATGGTGTTCTTTTTGTATAATAAATTCCTTTTATTAAAGACTAGCAGGGGTACCCGGCGTTGCCCGGGGCTATCCCTCCTCCTCCACTCCGCAAGGAAAATAAGATATTTAGCACTTTTCTCCCGGACGACGCCGAGTATGTAGAAAATCTAGGCGGCCTCCAGAGCACTACTAAAATCACTCTTACCGATCCCCCTCCTTTTCATCTGCACAATAGTCCGAAAGGGAAACACTACAGTAGCTCTATCTAGGACATTTAGCACTTTTCTCCCGGACAACGCCGAAGCCTCTGGGTCTTAAATGGACGAAGCCCCCCCGGTGCTGGGGCCTATACTGTAGAAGCACCCCCGGTGCTTGGTCCTATACTGTAGAAGCGCCCCGGTGGCTATACTGCAGAAGCACTCCCCGTCCCTGTACTGCATAAGCCTCTGGATCCTATATTGTAGAAGCACCCCTGATGCCTATACTGCATCAGCACTCATGGTCCCTATTCTGTAGAAGCATTCGGGTCCTATATTCTAGAAGCACCCCCGGTGCTGGGTCCTATGCTGTAGAGGCACCCCTGGTCCCTATACTGCATAAGAACCCATGGTCCCTTTTCTGCAGAAGCACCCGGGTCCTATATTGTAGAAGCACCGCCGGTGCTGGGTCCTATACTGTAGACGCACTCCTGGTCCCTATTCTGTATAAGCCGCCCTGGTCCCTATACTGCATAAGCACACATGGTCCCTATTTTTCAGAAGCATCCAGGTCTTATATTGTAGAAGCACCCCTGGTTCCTATACTGCCGAAGCCCTTGGGTCCTATACTGTAAAAGCGCCTCCCTCCCCTTGGGTCCTATACTGCAGAAGAACCCCCCCCGCCCAGGTCCATATACTTCAGAAGCCTCCGGGTCCTATAATGTATAAGCACCCCGCAGGATGAAGATGTGTATAATTCCCCCACCACCACATCACGCCCCACCCCCCAAATTCTCTCCCCCCCCCCAAAAAAAAACCCACCCGCGTCACAAACATTCTCCCCCCTCCCCCAAAGAACTATTTTTATTTTAAAAGAAATAAGTTTAGGTTGCTAGGTGCAGATGTGATTGAGCAACCATTGTTTCACTGTTATTGATACATCCGGACAGAAGTTATGGGATGACTTGATACAACCGGACAGTGTATTTTTATCAAGTTGTTACATGAATACATTGGCTGATTTCAAAATCACTAGTAAATAACATTGAAAAAGTTTCAAAAAACCAGACCCGCCCCCTCAAAACTGGCTCCGTTGACACCCATCAACATTTTTTTCTTTTGCAATTTTGAGATATTATGCTCCCAGGTGTTGTCCGGTCCTAAAAATGTCAACTTGTTGACAGTTTGCCGAGTAGTTTTTGAGGAGTAGCTGGACAGACATCAGACAGACAGACAAACAGACAAACAGACATACAGACAACTGCCCTTTATATAATAGACTAGCATGGGTACCCGGCATTGCCCGGGGCTCTCCCTCCTCCTCTCCGCAAGCAAAATAGGATATTGAGCACTTTTCTCCCGGACAACGCCAAGTATTTAGAATATCAGGACGGTCTCCAGAGCACTACTAAAATCACTCTTACCGATCCCCCCTTCTTTTCATCTGCACAATAGTCTGAAAAGAAACACTACAGTAGCTCTATCTAGGACATTTAGCACTTTTTCCCGGACAACGCCGAAGCGTCTGGGTCATATATTTAAGAAGTCCCCTAGTCCCTATAGTGCATAAGCAGCCCTGGTCCCTATACTGCATAAGCACCCATGGTCCTTATTCTTCAGAAGCCTCTGGGTCTTATATTGTAGAAGCAGCCCCGGTGCTGGGTCCTATGCTGTAGAAGCACCCCTGGTCCCTATACTGTAGAAGCACCCCTGGTCCCTATACTGCATAAGCACCCATGGTCCCTGTTCTGCAGAAGCACCCGGGTCCTATATTGTAGAAGCACTCCCGGTTCTGGGTCCTATACTGTAGAAGCACCCCTAGTTCCTATACTGCAGAAGCCCTTGGGTACTATACTGTAGAAGCACCCCCCCCCCCCCGGGTGCCTATACTGCAGAAGCACCCCCCGCCCCCGGTCCCTATACTTCAGAAACCTCCTGGTCCAATATTTTATCAGCACCCCCGCAGGATGAAGATGTTTATAATTCCCTCCCAACCACCCGCCCCTCCCCCCAAAAATATCCCCCCGCACCTCCCCTCAAATTCCCCTTTCCACCCGGGTCCCAAACATTCTCCCCCCCCCCCAAAGAACTATTTTAATTCTAAAAGAAATAAGTTTAGGTTGCTAGGTGCGGATGTGATTGAGCAACCCTTGTTTCATTGTTATTGATACATCCGAACAGAAGTTATGGGATGACCTGATACAACCGGAAAGAATTTAGGGCAAGAAGGGATGCTGGGGATGTTCAGTGAGTCTGCATTTTTATCAAGAGTTACATGAATACATTGGCTGCTTTCAAAATCACTAGTAAATAATATTGAAAAAGTTTCAAAAAACCAGACCCGCCCCCCCAAAACTTGCCCCGTTGACCCCAGCAACATTTTTTTTTTTTTTTTTGTAATTTTGAGATATTATGCTCCCATGTGTTGTCCGGTCCTAAAGATGTCAACTTGTTGACAGTTTGCCGAGTAGTTTTTGAGGAGTAGCTGGACATACAAACTAACAAACAAACATACAGACAACTGCCCTTTATATAATTGAGATATTATGCTCCCAGGTGTTGTCCGGTCCTAAAGATGTCAACTTGTTGACAGTTTGCTGAGTAGTTTTTGTAGGAGTAGCTGTACATACAAACAAACAAACAAACAAACAAACAAACAAACAAACAAACAAACATACAGACAACTGCCCTTTATATAATAGATTAAAATATCCTCGATTAAACTGTATGAAAGTACAGTTAATTTTGCAACATATAAAGTTTCCAAGTTTGGTTATTTATAAAGGTAGATACATATTTGAATGATGAATATATCATAAAAATATGAACTAAGCTGCGTACATATAAGAATATGATTCTCAATGTAAAAGAAAGATTCTTTGACAAATATATATATATATATATATATATATATTTTAATGTATGCAATACCGATCCTATTTGTACCACCTTCTTATCCATTCTTCTCATTCTAAGTAGACGTTTAGGTCAAAGTTGATTCCCGTGCTGGAGAGAAACCTTGCAATATTCTCGTCGACCATGGGCAATGATTGAGCTCAAACAGAGAAGAGTAACATTCAAAATGTCAGAGGTTCCGGTGAAGGAGGTTCTGTAAAAAATATTTGCTGATATTTGTTTCTGAACATCTTTATTAATTGAACTCTTGATAACTCTAGCTTGCAAAATAAATAGCAAGGGCTTCGTTTGAGTTTCGACTGAGAGCAAGGTGTAGTGCCTGTTTGGTTACTACAATTTATCTTTTCGGTCATCAGTCAGTGAAGGTTTCTTCTAGCCTGGGGTATTTTTTTTATCCTAATCCAGAGTGCCAATTTTTTAGGGGAGCTGGGTTTTCCAAAAATTAAAAATCAACATTTGATAATCACGTCTTTTCTCCATACATGTAATTTTATCGGAGAGGCAATAGCTGAAAAATTGTATTTTTTAAAGATTATTACATGTTGAGTGTATTGGCGGGAACATAAATTTCGTATTACTTATGAAATAGAAAAACAGAACATTTTTTTATTAAAAAATTAGCCGACATACTGGCATACGTACATTGCTGTTACTTGATATAAAAATGGAAACAAAAAAGTAAAGACTTTTAGTGAGTTATATAAACATAATTTTTTTCAAACAATTAAATATTTATAAATAACCTATTGTTTATTAAAATGATAATCAATTTTTCAAAATCGGAACCTAGACACATAAAATTACAGACTTTGCATATAAATAACATCATATCTTTTTAGATAGAGATTTTATAAAAATTAAAGATATACATATATATACATTAATATATGGGTTAGGGAGAGGATAAATCTCCCCCCCTCTCTCTCTCTCTCTCTCTCTCTCTCTATATATATATATATATATATATATATATATATATATATATATATAAATATAGTCATGAACATACAGACTGTTTCGCTGTATCACAGCCCTTCAGTGCGGCTAGACCAGTTAGTGCCTGAAGGCGGGATTGAAACACAACCGTCGAGCTGACAGTCGGCGCCCCTACCCCTCCATTATTATACGACACTTATTGAATTTAAGAGATATCTCAATGTAAACATTGTCAAGTGCCGGGAGCTCGAATTTGTTTTATACAATGAGCTATGTCTTAAAGCTAATGGCAGTTGGCGATATCTTTACCCAAGAAAGGGAGCTTTATGTAGTCATCCACATACAAACTGTTTTGCTGTATGACAGCCATTCAGTGCGGCTAGACCAGTCAGTTCCTCAAGCCGGGATTGAAACTCAACCATCGAGCTTACAGTTGACACGTCTACCCCTGCGCTATCATACGACACTGACTGAATGTAAGTATATATACGTGTGTGTGATAAAGAATGATTAAAGTGTTCCGACGTAAAGGAAATTTAAAAAGAAAAACAAAAAAGAAATTATCTATTTATTCATCAACGTTTCGTCTTTATTTCCAGACTTTCTCATGAAGATTATCTGGAGAAAAACAAAACATAAGTACAAAATGTTTGAAACGAATAAGGTGTAGCGGGTGTGGGCTTAAAATTTGCGGCCGCTCAGGAAAAGAAAATTATCAGATACAAATAGATGGTGGCAGCGGAAAATGGTGGTTGAAGTTATAAGATCATTAGGTAGTGGGAGAGATATTACAATAATTCATTTCCCCTTTCTTATGTTAGCTGTCCACACATTGGGTGCGATGCTATGTGCTTATAAAAGAGAGGTTGCTAGTATTTTTCCACTTTATTAAATGCTCGACTGAGCTCAAATATATGGTCCCTTTAATAAAACCTTAACAACAAATACTCGTCTTGCTACAACCACTGTAAATAATTTTAATTTCTTTCTCTATGTACGTAAAAAAACTTACACGGAACTTCCATGATTAAAGTGTATATCTAAGAACTACTCTTCTGGTGAACACAATACTACGGAGCTGCTTTCCAGATGACTCTAACAGTGTCGTTCTCAAGTCCAATATTAACCAATTCTTGTTCAGCCACTCTCTTAAACAACAAGATCCTGTCCAGTTCTAACAATCGTCAGAAATCACCACTGTATTGTCTCACCGGCTACCTAACAAACTAATAAACGTTTATCCTCAAGTGGCATTAGGCCTTGATAAGCGGTAACTTCTTAGTACATAAAAAATCCTCTGAATGACTGCAGTGAATTACACGATTAGCAACGATGAGCTCATGGATATTGGGCGTGGATTTGGGTGGTCGATCTTGTGCATCGGTAGCGTATGTAGGTAATAATAATTTAATATTATTTATTTAAAATTAATATTGTTATAAGCCCCTTTAATAATATTAAAGTTCAGCTCTGTTCCGGGAAGTTACAAATAAACTTACACGTAACTATAAGCATATTGCGACAACGTTCGTAGAATCTTTAGTCAGTCTTTCTAGATATGCCGCCCTTAGCATGAATAGAACTTAAATTCCCTTCTTGAATGTGGTAATGTCTCGTTGCCTAATGGTAACAGCGTTTGTTAACGAAGTCTAGGTTGATTCTGTGGCAGGGGCTCGAACCGTGCAACCGTCTGAGATTATCATCCCTACACTGATAATAACGAAAGCTTGAAACGATTGCGTATGTAGGTAATAATAATTTAATATCATATATATATATATATATATATATATATATATATATATATATATATATATATATATATATATATATATGGGGTAAGGTACAATATAAGTGATTAAAATGAAATGCCGTGGTAGACAAAATGTGTGAAAAATGACAAAATTATTTCCAAATCTTCACTTTTTCTGGAGACGTTCGCTAACCGAACGAAACCGGTCAAATCTCTTGTTTTTGTTTTTCTCCTGTACTTTAACCTGTTTTCCGTTTGTCATTTTTCGACACACACACACACACACATATATATATATATATATATATATATGTATATATATATATATATATATATATATACACTTATTTTATTCGTAGGTGTGTCTATAGATATGTATTCCGCGCACAGGTTCCCAACTAGGGCTCTACACTCATTACGCGTGTTTTCCTGAAGTCTTGTAACCCCTTTCTCATAAGGCAACAATGTTTGTCGTTTTAAACTTCTCTCAACAAGCACATAATAACAGGCTATGTTAATTTAAAACATCAACAGCATTTATTAAGCTGAAAATAATTAAAGAATAACATGAAGAAGTAAATGTTTGCTAGGGGAAAATGCAGAGATGAGCAACTGTATTTGCCCAGAGTCAGGTCTCATTGTTCGGTGTTAAATAATTTCCGCTTGTTGCTTTAAGGGGACAAGGTCGTTCTTTTTACTTGCCGGATACGAGTAAGAAGAGGGGCTAAAAGAAGATGAGGAAGATAAAGAAGAAGAAGAAGAAGAAGAAGAAGAAGAAGAAGAAGAAGAAGAAGAAGAAGAAGAAGAAGAAGAATACACTAAATAAAGTCAATAGAATTATAAAAGAAAGAACTGGAAGCTGATGAAAATAAATGACGGGACAGAAGGAAAAAAACAACGACAACAAGAAAATAGGGGAAAGAGGGGGAGCAAGAATAGATTTGCAAAGTATTAGACAGTACAACCTTATAAATAGAATTTCAATTCGTAATGTAAAGACAATAATGATGTTGAGGATGATGATGATGATGATGAGGATGTTGATGAGGAGTAGGATGATGAGGATGTGATGAGGATGATGATGATAAGGAGGATTATGATGATGATGATTAGGAGGAGGATTATGATTATGATGATGAGGATGATGAGAATGTGATGATTATGATGATGATGAGGAGAAGGAGGGGTAGGATGATGATGATGATGATGATGATGATGATGATGATGATGATGATGATGATGATGATGATGATGATGATGATGATGATGATGATGATGACGATGGCAAATAATTCAGAAAGGAATGAATAAGAGAACGAATTTAGAAGAAAACTGAATGTGGGAGATGTGAAAGAAGAATCTGAAGAAAAAACACAGTAAGAACAATCGCGTATGAACCATGGTATTAATTGTCCATATGTTTAGATATGATATGCCCAAACCTAACCTGGAACGAATTCAACGCCAAAAGAGTGGAAATAATCGTAAAAGAACAAGAGTAAGATGAAGTAGTATAGTTTCTCGTTGTAAGAGAACATTTTACTTATTCACTAGACTGCTTCGGAGGACGACACTTCATAACACTCTTCAGTCAAAACGAGGGAGTTTTAAATAGTTATCAATATAATCACACATATCACTTTAGCTCTGGGCATTGACGAACATACAAGAAAACACCATAGATGTCTTTGAGAGGAAGATCTTAAGGAAAATTCTTCAAATCTACTTACTAATAGCGATCTTTACCAACGCACAAACATGTAATCGTGTAGGAGTAAGATTCTTAAGAGAAGGCTGTTGTGTCTTTGTCATCTGCATCGCCTACCACACGAAACACCTGCACAAATGATGGTATTGGATGGTACCTCAAAAAAATAAAGAGGAAAAAAGATAAAGAAATGGATTTAGTTAAAGGATATGTTGTAGTTTTTTTGTAAAAGAAAAAAGATGACAAAAGTAGTAGTAGTAGTAGTAGTAGTAGTAGTAGTAGTAGTAGTAGTAGTAGTAGTAGTAGTAGTAGAAAAAGAAGAATCGTAAGGAACAGGAAACGAAGAAGAAGAAGAATGTTTGTAAAAAAGAAGAGGAGAAAATAAATCGTAAAAAAAGATGAAGAGTCGTGAGATGAAGAAGAATCGCAAGTAAGAGAGAAGTAGAAAAAGAATCGTAAAAAAGAGGAGACGATGAGGAAGTAAAAAAGGAAAAAAACGAATTACAAAAAGAAGATGAGAAAAAGAATCATAAGAATAAGATGGGAATAAGAAGAAGAAGAAGAAGAAGAAGAAGAAGAAGAAGAAGAAGAAGAAGAAAGAGTAGATGACATAATCGAGTGAAGAGCAAAAGAAGAAGAAGAAGAATTGTAAGTAAAAAGAAGAATGTTTGTAAAAAAGAAGAGAAGAAAAAAAATGAAGAGTCGTGAGATGAAGATTAATCACAAGTAAGAGAGGAGAAGTAGAAAACGAATCGTAAAAAGGAGTAGAAGAAAAGGAAGAAAAAGGAGAAAAAAACGAATTGCAAAGAGAAGAAGAAACTTCATGAAGAAGATGAGAAAAAGAATCATAAGAATCAGATGAGAATAATAATAATAATAATAATAATAATAATAATAATAATAAGAAGAAGAAGAAGAAGAAGAAGAAGAAGAAGAAGAAGAAGAAGAAGAAGAAGAAGAAGAAGAAAGAGTAGATGACATAATCGAGTGAAGGAGAAAAAGAATCCTAGGGAGAAGAAAACTCCATAATAGGAGGATAAGATAAAGAAACAATTTTCTTGAGAGTTACTAAAATGGGCATAGAAAGGTTTTAATTTTGTGTCAGAACAGAGTGTGGATTCTGTATATATATAAATATATGAGCAATACATACCACGTATAGGCTGACAGGTTTGTAAAAGTGTAATCATTTCCGAGATTACCTATTCGTTGTATTTACGACGGGTCATCATCCATTCTAGTACTATGTGATGCGTAAAACACCGCTTCTGTATCATGAATGACTGGTGAAGAGCCACAACCTTCAAGAATTTAGCCTATATTTATGCAAGCACACGAACAGAACATGGTGGATCTAGAGGAGTAAAACTTGAACAAAAGTCACTCTATTTTTTACGGATAGTAATAACTGCTGTTGCGACCATCGACAAACGTATACTTCAGCAGATAGAGCATTGCAGCTTGGCGGAAGACAAGTCTGGGTACGTGGATGGTGCATTGCTCAAGTGAGCGGAGAACCGTAAAGTATACGGGGTTTGGGGAGTCGTATATTTATTTATATTTATCCAACCCAGGGGATGGCACGGTGGCTAAGTGGTTTACTGACAACCTGGCTGTGCCGGGTTCGAATCCAGTTCGTTCCACAGAAACACCTTCATCAAAACCCACACCAGACATGGTGTCAACCTCCTGGGGAGGAGGTAAATGAAATAGTTATCCAACCCAGAAGATGCCTTCTGCAAGTGCTTCAGTATAACCTGCTAAACCAAACATGTGATGACACACCAAAACAATTAACAATTTGGCAGAGTGTTGTCCTTAAGCATGTGGTGAAACTCTCTATTTTGTATACATATAGATTGAAATAGAAAAAGGGGCATGCCACTGTTTAAGTGGGATTTTCTCTGAGAGTAGAGTAAATAAATAATGGTGCTTCCACAGAATACGAACCAAACTAAAACCGAGTTTTGCCGAAGTTAATTTACGTAAACAACTGAAAAAGCAGAGTCAAACTTGGCCGTCGCTAAACAGTAAATTAGTACTAACTGAAACAACTTTTCACGAAAAGAATTTTTAAAATCTCATCTGAATATATTTTTCTTTGAAGAAGGATTTTTTTCCGACGAAAATAAGCAATGAAAAGTTTGTTATATTTCCCTCCACGATATTTTGTTCATCCTTTGAAAACACTCTCGTCCTTGTTTTATTTTGTTTCAACGGGTCTCAGTCGTCGGCAAACACTCAGTTTGTACATAGGTTAGAGTTAGTTTAGGGCTATAGTAAAACACAGTAGTCGTTATTTGTAATGTTAAATTCATTTTCGGTTTGACGTCGTCTTTTATTGTCGTCTGCCACACATTTATTTCGCGGCTTCTGATTCGTAAACTTCTTTGTTTGTTTCCGGCTGATTCTGAAAATCTGCTTCGGCAAGATTAGGTTCAGTTTCGTTCGTATTCTGAAGAAGTACCGAAATAATAAAAAGATCTAGCTGTACAAATTATGTGGGTATTTCATCAACATCCTCTACAACTTGTTGGACAAAAGAAAGATATCAAACCACAGAAGGCAGATAATCTCTATATATGAAATTGTCTGTATGTGTGTATGTGTGTCGCTGCATCATAGTTAAACAGTGGATATAAGAGCCAAACTAATCGCAGATTTGAAATCAGTGCCTTCGATTAGATGCTTTTATCGATGTCATAAATTCTTAAACCTCTTAAAACTTATTATTCAAAATCAAAATAACGTTAAAATAACTTTATAAAACAAATGTTTCAACATTTTAGCGTTATCTAGTCTGTTTTATATTTTCTATTATTAGTCAAGCGTATTAGATACTTATAGCTGAATCTGTTCAACTTCAGTGAGAAAAATGAATAAATAAACTCACAAAAAATGTTTAAAAATTGTTTTTAGCCAAATCATCGTACTATTTGAAATTCTGTATTTTATTTCAAATTGATATTTTATTCACGTTTATTTCGTTTAGATAATCAAACTAATCCATACGTTGAACCAATACTAAGTTTATGATGGTTAAAAAGACGAAATATTTTTGTTTGATTTGTGGCCTAATGTTCCAATATTTACACCGGTAAAAGTGTAACTGCATTTCGTGGTGGCTATTTCGCATCCATGACTGAAAGCCACCATCATATTTCTCTTTTAGTTCTTGTTTTCACAAAAATAATATATTTTCACCCAGAATCAGAGTCAGTGTTAGGATTAAAAGAGTTTATGTTTTGTTTTGTAACAAACAGATAATAAAATGTTAAAAGAGAAATAGTTTGTAAATGAGAGGTGGTCTACTTGGTGGCGTTTTGCGGTTATGAATTCGGAATAGCCGCCATCAAGTGCAATGTTTCCATTTTAAATTGATGGTATCTATCAGGGTTCCAATCTCACACTAGACTATTTTTTGTATTTTTGTATGAAACTAGGTAAAGATGGGAATTGACATACCCAGGAGCAATGTAACCCCGCTCAGGAAACGGGTATAAACTATTTACAGTAAATTATCTCATATCATTTAAGAAATGAATGCCATTAATGATTTTATGAAAGTGATACAGCTAAACTCATTAATAATAATATAGCAGATAAGAACTAAGCTCAATAGCATTGACATAAACAGAGCTCTTTTTCTTTTAACAATTATAAGAAACCTTTCCAACCACAGATTGCATCGCTAAGAGCCTCTTACCTGAGAGTCCAACATTACTCCTACCAGCTTAACATTCACAGTTAACATGAATTGGAACAAATGCACATAAGATACTACCAAGTATGTTGCAAAGGACGTTTATTTTATTATAGTCATTCGGGTTTTTACAATAATGAATTTCATTATATACTTGAGTTATTTTTATATTTATTTATTTTTATTTTTATTTTTATTTATTTTCATTTATTTTTATTTGTATTTATTTTTATTTTTATTTATTTATTTTTATTTATATTTTTTTATTTATTTATTATTTTATGTATTATTTTTATTTATTTATTTTTGAAGGTCTTCCTTCTCATTCTATTCTAGTACCCAGTACCTATTAAGAAGGAGTTTCATACCTTAACCCAACAAATTGACCACTGGTAAGTTCATTGAAGGATGAGAAATGAAGTACAGGAAAGGTATTTTTTAAATAATAGATTTACTCGTTTTGCAACGAATAACAGTGTAATCCTACATCTCTACAAAGCTACTATCCGCCCACGCATGGAGTATTGTTGGCACATCTGGGCTGGGGCACCGACCAATAGTCTCTCCGTCTGAGACAAGGTTCCAAATGGAGCCTCTAATCTAATAGGTCCTAGACTGTCTACCAAGCTCCAACCCCTGCTACATTGCCGCAATGGGGCATCTCTGTGCTTGTTTTATAAGTGAATGTGCTCCGAAGAACTTACTGCACTTTAGCCTCCTCAAGTTAAATAGCCCCGACAAACCCGACGATCAGCAAAATCCAACCCTCTTCAGTTTAGATTACCCAAGATGCCGGATTATTTTTCTCAAACTGTTTTACTTTAAAATTCCCTTCCTGCTCTCTGTTTCCCTGACACTACTAACATGCAGATATTTAAATATAATGTGAACAAACGTCTCGCTCCACGACTTTCCACTTAGGATGCCCCCTAATTCAAAGAAGCCCCTTACGTTTCAGTCGCAATGTACCTAGTGTTAATATATATATATATATATATATATATATATATATATATATATATATATATATATATTTGATAGCATTGTTCAAATTTAAGTTTCGGTTTTTTTTTAGTTTTCTGCTCGAACAAGTTATTTATTTTCCTCCCACAAGGTAAGATGTGACACAAGGTCGGGAAAATGGGATTTTAAAAGCCAGCGCCCGAGGTGAGCACTCTGGCCTACAAAAAATACCTGGGCAGCCCCGTCAGCTTTCCCCGGTAGGGGTGCCTCAGAATTTGTTACTGTTCCTATTTATCTACTTCCCACGGAGCAGGATTTTACACATAGTCGGAAAGAGGGAGACTCAGTACTTTAGAGGAAAAGTACTTTGAGGAACTTTTTAAAATTGCCTGGGCAACCCCGTCGGCATTCCCCAGTAGAGGCGCCTCAGACAGTAAGCAATAAACTTACTCCTCCCCAAACAGGGGAGGCGAAGCCTGGGAGGGTGGACCTCTTAGAACTGTACAAGACAGACCCATATACCAGCGTAAATCAAGCCCCGAAGGCCAAGACAATACCGGTCTATGGGGTGCAGTATTTATCGGAACAGATACTACACTTTGATTTTGCCAAAAGGCCAAAAATTTGGATTATTAAATCCCTTTGCATTGTCTAAGATTGTGGGCCTTTATAGTGTAAACAAGAAAGGGGTAGCCTTAACATGAATTTATTATTACTGTCTTTGCTCAGTTAGCTCTCAAAAATCATGGGGCCCCTTTCCCGGGGGTGATATTTGATCATTCAGTTCGTGTGAATCAGATGATTTTCGAGTTGGCATTGGTTTCCCCGATACTTTTCTAGTTAGAATCCTTTCTAGAAAGACATCGAGTACTTACGGGAGTGACATCCATAAGTGAAAGTGGTACTATAGAACAGACTGGATTCGAACTTGGAACATCCAGATCGTCGGTCCGTGTCGTTATCCACTAAAGCACCGTCACAAAATAATATCTTTATGAAGTACATAGATATCCTAGGGTTCGTTTGACGTTATCCTCTATTTGTCAAACATTGAGATAGTAAGGTACGGTTCCTTACATCGGCTAAAACGTCGTCAGAAAAGAATCCACGCTGTAGTTTGAAAAATACAAATTATCAATTCCAATCTAAAGACTTCTCAAACATAAATAATACTATTTTAAACATAAGGGTATAAGGCAAGTGAATATATAATTTCAGATGTTAGCATGACAGATCGATGAAAATTCTATTTCAGACTTATGTTGTATATTGGGATGCTTTGAACCGTTCACGTACAGCCGTAGGAAGTTGTTATCTGTTCATGTCAGAAGAAGTCAGGTTTAGCAAACGTGCGATCGGAGACATCGGAAGTAAGAATACATGCGTGTCACGTGACGTCATCGAAGCACTTGAAAATGTTTAGTCAAAACCTCATGGACGTTAGTCAAAGAACGACGCATTTTAAATATAGCAGCATACATTCCCAGCTTTCTGGTTATTCTCTGTGTATTTCTGAATGTCTCTTTAATTGCGCTCCACGAATGACTAATAAAAAAAATAAAACAGCATACTGTGGATTTTAAATTTGTCTCAGAGTTGTTTTATTAATTGAACAAACAACAGATGGGCGTATTCAATTTCTTCATTGCGTCATCGTCAATGAGTTCGAGACTATGTACACATCATCACCGCCGTCTAAAGAACAGCCCCCCCCCCGAAAATGCGTGTCCGACAGTAACAAGCCGCTACGCAGCATTTTAACGTAACAGTACGACTGACGAAGCCTTTAATAGGGCTGCTTAGACGCATCTAAAAACAAATATAAAAAGCTGGTAAAAATAAAAGAGAAATATTGCAAATTTAATTAAACAGAATTTTTAAAAGAATGAATGAATGAATGCTAGTAAAATAGACGTTTCTAGTTTTACCTTCACTTTTATTACAATGATTCTACTACTAGTTATTCTAGACTGCTATTCGCTGCTGCTGTAAGACATTTTACTAGGGCCGTGAAATACTATTTACACTACGCCTACTAATGGATGACAACACGCAATCAGCTGTAGAGTTAGAAGAAGAGAAACGATTTGGATAAAGAAAGAAGATAGATGAATAGAAGAAGAAAGAAGAAGAAGAAGAAGAAGAAGAAGAAGGGAACGAAAAAAGATAATCAAGAAAAAAAAGAATAATAAAAAAAATCTAATGAGAGAAAAGAAGAAGAAGTTAAAGAGAAGAAAAAGATTATAATCAAGAAAAAAAGAATAATAACAAAAAAAACAATCTGATGAGGGAGAAGCTGATAGAAGGAAAAGAAGAAGAAGAAGAAGAAGAAGAAGAAGAAGAAGAAGATGGAAAAAAGAAAAAAGAGATTCAAAGTAAGAAAAGGTACCAGCTAAATAAAAATAAAAATAAAAGAATAATCGGGGAAAATAGAAGAAGAAAACGAAGAAGAACATAAAGATATATAGATATTTAGAGAAGAAGGAAGATTAGAAAATATGTAAGAAATAGAAGAATGAAAAGACAAAAGAGATCTATAAATGAAGAAGAAAATATATTAGAAGAAGTAGAAGAAAAACACTATTAGAAGAAGAAAAAGAAAACGCTTCTAATAAGAAGAAGAATCAGGTAAAGACAACAATATTTTCTTAAAGAAAGAAAATTCAAAGAGGAAAAGGTTACAAGAGCTATTAGAATAAGAAAGAAGAAATTAAAAAAAGAGAAAATCTGTTAGAAGAAGAAGGATTAAAAGAAGAAGAGTTATTAGAAAAAGACCGAGAAGGAGACGAAGAAGAAAAATAAGAAAAAGACAATGGAGAATAATCAAAAAGAGAAAGCTATTAGGGAGGCATCTATTATAAGAAGAAAAAAGAAGACAAAGAGGACGATTAGATCAAGAAAGAAAAAGAATAAAAAAATAAGTTTTATTTAAAGAAGAAGAAAAGAAGAAAGAAAAGAGTTCCGCCACTATTACCCGTATTAACCACTATAATTGAAATAGTGGTTAATACGGGCAATAGCGGCGGAACCCTTTTCTTTTCTCTTTTCTTCTTCTTTTAATAAAACTTTGCTTTGAACGAAATAGATGTTCTTAAACCAAAGCCTTCTTTAAAACTACCCGAGACCACTGCAAAAGGGTAACAGAAAACTCCAAAGAGTCTTATGCCCAATCAGGTAAATCTAGATTGGCCTGTCAAAAGCTATGAGTTTTGGAGAATAAAAGTAGCTCCTGAACAGATGTAAGACGTCTATACAAACCATTATTAATGGACCAGAAATGACATACTCAGCATCTAATAAGGGTAAGAGTTTCGCAAAGAACTTTGCAGTAAATTTCACTCTTTGCTATCAGGTCCCATTACCCCCACAATTTCCCGCTATGACCGACAAAAATTTTAAGCGACATCTGACTAACTGCCCGAGTTGTCGCCAAACTTATCAAGAACCTTCATGTCAATAAGGAAACTGTTCTCGACAACATTCTGTATTTCTGACAGACTTCCGGAAGCTTTCACTACCATTTGATGGTATGACGGATCAAGGCCTCAAAGCAGTCTTTGTTCATGCGTTGTCCGCCGATTTCCGACACTTCCTACAAGATTCTTAACATTTCTCCGCTTCTGGCTCGAGCGAGCGTTATATTTAAAAATGACCCACCTTGACCCACATTAATTACGGAAACCGTGCGACCAATACAAACCAAAGAAAAGCAAGACGAAAAACACGAGGATAAGATGTTTCGAGTGCGACTGAATAAACCACTTAGCTAGATAGTGTCTCGCTCCGCGTGACAGGCGGAGAGCTCGGGACACCCAACTGTGGAGAAAGGGTGTACTTTTCTGGCTTGTCCAAGGAAAATGTTTAGGGGGCGACAGCTATGCGTCGGCTTCTTTCAAGGCAAGATGGGAACTCGGCACGTCACACTGTTATAATAGCTGTGAATGGGAAAGAGTGCATTGCACTAGTTGATTATGGGTGCTCCTCACCATCGTGAGCAGAAAAGTGTGTCAGACGTGGCAAAAGCATACCACCGAGGTAGTTACCATTGGCGGGAGAATGCAGACTTATCGAGTTGGGTCCGTTAGCCTCCGACTGGAGAGTGGACGTGCGATTATAATTAAGATCCTGTTAATGGTAAGGGACCCGCTTGGGTTCGACCTCTTGATGTGGATAGACGCGATAAAATCTCTTGGCGGGGTATCCATCTTGAAGTCAATTTCAATTTCTTTACTAGCCAGTTACTCTTTCCGCGGTTGCGCCAGTCCTTATCATTGAAGAACCCGATTTTCGAGTTTGACCAACAACGACATGAATTTACTGTGACATAGAAAAGGACGTAAGACAAGGCGCTTGAAAAGCTGAAAAACCGTGTCACATAGTATTCTCTGCCGGCAACAGTCAGGAAACTATTCAAGTAAGAATTGAAACAATGGATCAAATACGGCTGGCTTGCTAACTATGATGTTTAAAAGCTAGGACCCCCGAGAAGGTTGCTCTCGTTGATAGCTGTCGTACAGCAGAATAAATAAAATGTGCACCTTGTAATAGACTACAGGGAACTTAACCTCCATGTACTTCAGACGCTAGTGTTTGCGCCAGAAAATTGAGGGAATGGAGACGGTTGGGGTCAAATGTAGTATTGCTGCATCTCCGATCTGCTTGTTTTCAAGTGTGCATTTGTGAGTCACTTTGGCCCTACCAGACCGTTGATTTCAAGGGTAGAAGTTATATTTTAGCGAGGTTCGGATTTGGTCTGAATGCGGTTTCGCAAATAATGAGGTCCATTGTGAATGCAGTCTAATCACAATACAGTCGCATCAAGAAAGCAACTTCAACTTACATCGACGATGTGTATGTTACTGAATATGGCGCATCCGTAACTTGCGTTGCTGAACATTTGTCGCGCTTTGGACCGGTCAGCAAAACTCTGGAGCGACCGAAGGATGGATCCCGGGTGTGGCTTTAGTGCATAAGGGGTAGACGAGGCCCTGTTTTGGAAACGTAGAAATGAGCTACCGGACATATGCACCTTCGGGAAATAGTATTGATGAGAGGTGCCATAGATCTACAAAACAGATTCCCACTAGGTGGTGATGCACTTCTGAAGAGAGGGTTTATTGGTACAATATCACGACGAAAGACGATGTCTATAGTCCGACGGTTCCTCTGAATGCACTGTACTAGTATGCAATCTGGGTGAAAGGCATGACTGAAGCCATTCCATTTCTATCATAACACAAGCAATAAAATGTATGTATAGGGGGGGGCGTCGTGCTAGTGGGATCCCGGCAAAACAAGTTCACCTGTGGATAGAAAACAGGAACAGATAGTAGTGAGTCCCTATGTAAAAGATCTTCGGTCGTATCTTCGGATGGTGAGCAATTCCGAAGACAGTGAAAGTAGAGCGTCAAGCGATGGCGAATTGTATATGCCGGTTATGAATAACGAGGCCGATAGCTCGGTCGATGATGGCTTTACTTGTTTTAGAAACAGTTCGGACAGCGACAGTGACGACAACGACAATATCGAAGATAAACATGTCTTGGTAGAACCACCTCACGAAACGACTGAATCAGCTATGCCTCGTCTCATAGAAGCCAGAGACGAAGGAGGCCGCTTCGCAGCCGCTGCGTGTGTGGTTATGAGAACAGCGGAAAGTGTAATGGACAGAACCAATGCCACGACATAAATGACAATAAATAGCCTGTATCGTGCACGGAAGCTTGGAAAGGAAAATGTGCATAGCGTTGAGGTGAACTGATAAAAAGAAAAATTGGGAATGAAAACGGAACAAACTGGAGGGCGGCAGGGACAAGGGTTTGTTGGTAAAAGATTGTCTCGTATTTTGGGGGGAGGTGCGTTGCTTTTTTACACTATCCGTACAAAGCTGTTCAATCGTTGCTTAAAGGAAAGCGCTTTCCATCACTTTAGAAGACTTTGATAAGTACACGCTGGAACGAGAATATTTATACATATCGATAACCTGTGTACTTTGCCATCCATAAATGAACACTTTAATAGAAGTCTCCAGAATGTGTTTTAGAACTCGAATGACAAAGATCATTGAGCGATAGTGATCAGTATCGAAGAAAAATTTGCGGGGAGGAGAAAAGAATACGGCGTAACGATGTTCCAGTGGCGAGACGTTGTTTCTGAAATCAGTAGTGAAAATGATGCTGTGAAAAACAGTATACTACGTTATAATAAAATAAAATCTAGCGAAAAATAGGTTGGTGCATTAGATATGGTGTCAGCGGAGAAAAGTATACTACGTTACAAAGTTCCAGTGGTGAGAATGTGTTTTCCATTAATAAAGTCCATCTTCCTAGATTTATTTAATCGGTTCTTTTTTAGCTGAGGAGGCTGGGTTACCTTTGAGATGATGATGCAACAACATCTGCAATGCATTCTCAGGTACAACGACGAACACTACTCGCTTGAGTGGTAGTGTAGGGGTATAGATTTTAGCTGATATGTTTCCCGTCATCCGTCTCTATCAACATATCCAGCCACTCGCCTGAAATTTATAAATGTTCAATAGTGAGGTGGCCTTTAATGAGACGGAAACAGGAAATAAGCGCCAGGGAATTCAGAAGTTGAAATATCATCTGCCTAGGAATACGTGGGCATTAAGTCAGGAAGTACGTGACCAAAGAGTATGCTGCGAGATTACGTTTGCAGGCAAAAATAGACACATGTGTTAAAATGAATAAAAGAGTGACTGTTAGACACTCACTCTCTCTCACTCTCTCTCATTCTCTCTTTCTCTCTCTCACTCATTCTCTCGGTCCAGAAAATGTTTATTGAATAAATAAATATGTATTTTCGTTACACACGTCTTCTACTTAATTAAGAAAAATCCGGACGGATAGGTCCCCCGATTTTATAAATCGGGGGACCTATCCGTCCGGATTTTTCTCCGCAACCATCCATTGAATTTCTCTGAAATTTTGCATAAAGTTGTAACTTTGGTCAGCTTAGAAAGTGGCATTCTCTGATTTTTTAATGAAATCTAGTTAGCCCCCCCCCAGGGGCTCAAAACGCCCCGAAATGGCAGAAAATGACATTTGTTTCGCCATAGCTTTACACCCATCCATTCAATTTCTCTGAAACTTGGCAAAAATGTGGAAGCCATTGTTCCTAATAGAAAATAAGTATCGCTAACCTTGGAAAAAATCTGGTTCGCGCTCCCAGGGGGTAAAAAGCCCCCAAAACGGCAAAACATTACCCTTTTCTCCCATAACGTTTGATCCATCCATTCAATTTTTTTGAAACTTGGCCAAAATGTAGAGGCAATTGTTTTGGATGTAAAATGAGCATTCTTGACCTCAGAAAACTTCTGGTTCGCGCCCTCAGGGAGTCAAAAGGGGGTCAAAAATGCGCAAAATTGCCCAAATTTATTGCATTTTACATCGAGTCACATACAGAGGGGGACCACGCATGCGCGGTTTGTTATTGATAATTAAGAACGATCTAGGGTAACAAGCTATCTGTACAAAATTCATCACCAGGTACGTCTAGAGTAGATCCTACAATTATGGCTGAACTTGTATCCCGACGAGGGTAAAGTTAGACATGAGATCGGGTATGTATGTGGGGAAACCTCAGCTCCTGAAAAAGGTGCACTCTAGATAGAAGAAAAAGGGGCATAGAATGATTTTTCCTTCACTCATCGAAGACAGAAAAGACAAAGTGTAGTATTACAGCATATACTAAACTTTGCTTCTAGCCAGTAAGTTAATATATATATATATATATATATATATATATATATATATATATATATATATATATATATATATATATATATATATATGACGAGCAGACACTGATATGTAAATTAATAGGATCATGGAAGCTTACACATGTATATGTGTAATAAATGTTAACCTATTTGTGTGTGTATGTCCGTTTATAGAAAAACAAGATAGAGACTCTACCTAAATATAAAAGTGTATACAGATGTACTATTATCCTGGGAACATGACTCAAATAGTCGTGACTATCTAGGTGCACTTCGATGGAAGCTACAGGTTTTTTTCCAACATTTTGAACATGAAATATAAATTTATTCATGAGTTTTATCATAACAAACGACTTGAATGTCCCAATTGCTCAGTTGGAAGAGAATCAAACTGACAACTTTAATTGTGCTCTGTCGATCCTACTCCCGGGTTGCTTCATTATAAAAAAAACAAAGAATATTCTTTTTCCTATTATTTTAATATAACAAAACGTAAGTGAAGAACATTTTATATTTTGGTGAATGTAATGCCTTACTTTTGTCCATCTTTCTCTAAACACACACACATTATATATATATATATATATATATATATATATATATATATATATACATATCCCCCATGTTAAACATTAATATTCATCTATTTACAAGCATTAGTTTAAAAGTATAAACATACATATCTGAATAGCTCAGTGGTTAAGATGTTAGGCTTACAACATGAAGGTTGCTGTTGAAATAACCATGCTTATTATACTGTTGCATATTATGCTATCCCACATTCGAACCCTGTCAACACAGGATAATCCTGATAGTATATATATATATATATATATATATATATATATATTATTTGCTGTAACCACATAAAATGTGGATATAAAGGAGATATAATCTTTTATGTATCGATTTTCAGTATCAACTTTAACAGTGTTCAATACGTGAGTAGATTTACGTTAGTAAGTTATGAAAATATTATTACAGCAATTAAGCTACACAGATGCTTCCACGTTATATCCACGTAGGGAATCGTCAGGCTAAAATGTTTTTTAGTCTGACGATTTCCTACGGGGATGAAACGCGGAAGTCTCTGTGTAGCTTAAATGTCATAAATATATTTGTATAACTTACTATATATATATATATATATGTATATATATATGTATATATATCAACAAATATATATACACTACTAGTTTAATTACATGAATATATAGTGACATTAAATATACACGTCTATTTCCACTTTCATTATTAGTACTTCTGCTACGATTTACTTGAGAGTTATATGCAACATATACATTATTTGTTTAATTATATATATATATATATATATTTTTAGTTTTACTTTTCCTAGTAATGTTTCGGTTAAGAGTAACACTTGAGTATTATTCACTGGTCACGTCATAAGTATGACATTAACTACTTAAGATCATTCTACAAGCAGTGCACACCATGCATCGACAACGAAAGGCGCGTAGGTAAAATCAAGCCCGCAAAGGGTTTTCCGGGTGTCCGCGGAGATCTTTGATTATCTTTTCACAAAAGGATGAAATAAATCTATAGGCGTATCCACGATAATATACCACAGGAACTTTTAGTCTGGCCTTAGAACTACTGAAACGAAGAGCAAATTAATTACTGGAACTTTCATTAACTTTATTCCATAAATGTATTTATGTTCTTACGATTGCTTTTTCAATAGCATTCGTATATCAAAATATTTATAACCACAGATGTATCTTATATATATATATATATATATATATATATATATATATATATGTATATATATATATAACTTGATCAACTTGATCACCCACTACATTCACCACCGAACAACCGCGAGCTAGACCTCAAACTTACACGTTTAAAACATAACATACTCTCTATCATACAAGAAGAGACGAACATTATACCTAATTTGACAAGGTCACAACAAACCACACTTCAGAACCTAAGAGTTATAGACTTTGTCATCCTACACTATGATAAAGGGAAAGAATTCTGTGTTATCTCACGCGACACCTACGACCCTCTAGAATGCACCCACCTTAGCAATGACACGCCCTACACACCCGCTTCCAACATTACTTTCGAACAAATTGAGAACAAGATTAATACAGCCTGGACTAACATTTGCAAAAAAAGAAACATCCCTAATTACAAGAAACAGTAAACTTCCTACTTTCTATCACCTCATCAAGACCCACAGGACGGCACCACCACACAAATCAGACCCACAGAATCTAGCATTGAAGGACCACTATAATAAATCTCCTGGTTCCTCTCCCATCTACTTAAACCCCTACTCCTAACCTTCCCCGGACATGTCAGCTGTTCGGATGAAGTCATCCAGAGGTTACATCGACTACCACCAGAACAGCGTAAACTGAACCGATATGCCTTCAGCCTTGACGTCGTCGCCCTCTACACACCTGTACTTGCATATCCAGCAATAGACATAATTACTTACTGCATCTCATCTAGCGACCTCTATTGCGTCGGTCTCACCACGACTGATATACATTAACTCCTTAACATAATAATAGACAACACATATTTTACATACAAACAAAACACATATAAACAAATAACAGGACTGTCTATGAGTTCCAGCCTCTCGGGACTGCTCGCCATTGCATTTATGGATAAATTAGAACGCCATTCCCTCAACTCCTGTTACTCCCTCATATTCTTCACACGATACGTAGACGACATTCTTATCCTTTAATAGTCCCAAGAAGAAACTCACACATAGAATTTACAATAGAACACCCTGGCAGCTCTGGATCCTTAGCACTTTTAGATTTCAGCTTCAACATCTCTGAAGAAAGAATCTTAACCACTAAATTCTACAGGAAGCCCGCATGTAGATACATATTCATACATTACAGATCGACCCTCACTCGTAAACCTAAAATATGCTATGCTAGGAATAAGCTAACTTGCATCCGTAAGAAATGCAACATTGAGGCTGACAAAACCATCTGCCAATGTATACCCTTAAACCCACCATTGAACACCTCAGGAAACCCCAGAAACCCCGAAGACGGACGCAAACCGCACATTATAACACCTGCCTGCTGAAGTTGCCGCATTTCAACGACAGGATCACCACAGCTATCCGCAAAGCTATATGTAAGGCAAACCTCGATATGTAAGGAAAACATCGATATTCAACTAACACACACCGGTCTTTCTCTACGCCAACAATTGACAACACGGAACACCAATTACAAAAATACTCCCTTCACCCTGCCGAACTGACCCATGAACACCACAGACAAATGCCAACGTACGTACACTGTATATCGTATACAGTGCACCACATGCAGCAAAATATACATTGGTAGTACGGTGAGGCCCCTGCATATTAGAGTCAAAGAACACCTACAAACACGCACATCTTCCTTCCACAAACACATCCACGCATGTGGCAGCACCAGCAAATCATTCAAGATTGATATCCTAGCTACGGGGAGAAACGTTGGCAACTTTTGAATAAAAGAATCGATACTAATAGCAAAATTATGTTCCCAAATAAATCACCGACTCGAATTAAGATCAACATTTCTAGTCTAATAGTTTCACATCTCACTCTTGTTGTATTGATTTGATCGTAACGTAACCCTTAAATGAATACTAAAATCTAATAATCTAACAAAAACATCACCTTATAATAATAAAAAAATAATATAACAACATAGGTCAAATACTCACTTGACACAAAATAACAGAGGAAAAATAGATAAATGAAATAAATTAGAAAATAAATAACTAAATAGTTAAATAAATAAATAAGTAAATAAATGAATTTAAAAAAATAAATAAATAAAAAATAAATATTAACCTAACAAAAAACATTACCTATAATAATATATAATAATGATATTAATAGTATAAATAATAATACAGCAAGACATTGAATGAATAAATAATTATTTAAATAAATAAAAATAAATAGATTATTAAAACAATATAAGGAATTAATAAGAAATGTTGAGACTACTCACGCGTGAACATTCAATTTACAACATTAATAGTTAATCGACTTACATGCCGAAAGGGAACATAAATAAAATTTAAAATAAATAAATAATAATAATAACAGTAAATAAATAAATAATAATAATTACAACAATAACAATAACAATAACAACAACAACAGTAAGAGGGGATAAAATACCGGAACCACCCCGGCGAGAATAATATCCTATAACATTAATTAATAATTTAAAAAAATGAAGAAAAAGAAAGAAATACATTCGTTATATGAGAATAACAATATTTTAGCCTAAAATAATTAGAAATAACTAAATTTAAAAGCGACTTAAAATCATTAGACAGACCAACTAAATTACCTCCCTTCTATTGTCGTAATTAGCATTAGACAGATATTAGCGATGAATAAACAGATAATACTAGCTTCAATTAATTTAATTAATAAAATATACATATTTAAAAGAATAAATAAATGAATAAACTAAATATTAATATACACAATAATATAAAACGAACAACAGATAATGCAATGTTTAATGGCAGTATTAACCGACATATTAATTTAAACGAATAGACTTGGCTTAAATTTATATTTAGAATTTAATGAAAAATAAAAGAAAGTATTCTAAAAAACAAAAGAAAAACATTTATGAAAAAAAATTTAATACGGATAAATAAATAAATAAATTAATTTATTTGGTAAACATAGATAAATAAAATATTAAAAAATTAAAGTTTATTTATTTATTTTTATTTTTTTAAATCTGGTTAGACTTCAAATTTAACCAGTATTTTCTGCGAGACTGCACCAACTGACCACATATGCGCGCTTGAACTTGAGTTGAGCACGGTTCTGAAAAGAGAAGAGTTCCCGAAATATTATATCATAAGGAATTTCCACCAGACCATCTTGATACATAACATTGTAACATTCTGTAGATAAACAGATATAAGTGTGTTTGTGATATATATATATATATATATATATATATATATATATATATATATATATATATATATACATAGTATCACCCTTAATACAATGTATACATACACAGACATATATATATATATATATATATATATATATATATATATGTGTGTGTGTGTGTGTGTGTGTGTGTGTGTGTGTGTGTGTGTATGTATGTATACATTGTATTAAGGGTGAAACTATTTAACTTGGTTCACCATTATATGTCTTATTTGCTCAAACTTGTGTCTATCTGTCACACATCTGCACTGTATTGCCTTCTAAGTATCACATTTATATATAAATAAATAAATATATATATAAACTGAATTTATGTGTATATCAGTGTGTTTTATGTTCTCTATATAACGACAGGTTAGAGAACCTAGATGAAATCTAGAAGTGTATTATCATGTAAAATTTACCGTGAGAACAATAATAATAAAAGCTACTTACCCTAATCAGATTTGCAATCACCCTCAGACTTAGACTTACGGTTCGACTAATTCTTTTAAAAGTAATATTGTTTTACTATCTTCTAAGCCTAGTCGCACTAAGAGTGTCGACCATGTTGGAAAGCACACGTGGTTTGTCAAGTAAAAGCTACGATAACAAATGCATAGGTAATAAATCTTATAATGAGTAAACACGCGTGAAAATTATACAAGTTAGTAGAAAAAATGTTATTTGTTGTCTATTTGTATTTGTTAACTATACTGCACAATTGTCTGATTCTCATTGTATGATGCACACGTTACTATTTTATTTTTATTATGATTGTTTATTGTATCATGGACTCCAGTGAAGACATCGATAGTTTCATTTTTGCGATACTACAGAGCCACAAATCGTGTTTACAGATGTCAGCGTATACAGAAGGCAGCTTTTATTTGTAGTAACCCTCTAGAGGCAACTTTTCCGTTTTTAGAGGTGGTATCATTTTCTTGCTGTAGCCTCCGGATGTAATAATTTCGCTTATACAGGTGGTATTCTTGTTTTGCCGTAGACACCCGATGTAATTATTCCGCTTATATAGGTGTCAGCTTTGTTTTGCAATAGTAACCGGAGGTAAATTTTCCGGTTCATTTGTCGAATGATATCTCTGTCCAGCTGTAAATTTTCCGGTTCATTTGTCTTGCTGTAGCCACAGGGAGAAATGTTTTGCTTATACAGGTAGTATTCTTGTTTGTTTTGTAGTAACTCGATGTAATTAATCCGTTTATTAAGGTAGGATCCTTGTTTTGGAGTTGCCCTGTAAAGGTAAATCTACGTTTCTATTAGTATAAACGGTATTTCTGGAGCTACCGGATGTAATTATTACCATGATACACCCAGTATTCTTATTTTGCAGTAACCTCCTCGTGTAATTATTCCGCTTATACAGGTGGCATCCTTACATTCCAGTCGCCACAAAAGGTAACACTTCGTTTCTAGAAGTAGTATCTCTGTCTTTCTATAGTAACCGGGTGTATTTATTTCACTTATGGAAATGGTATTCTTATTTTGCAGTAGCTGCCAGATTTAATTACCCGCTTATACGGGTAGCATCTTTGATTTGCATTAGACACCACAGGTAACATTTTAGTTCCTTTTATATCGGTGTTATTTTTTTTTATTGATGTAGCCCCCTGATGTAAATATTTCGCTTATACTAGTAGCATTCTTTGTTTCGCAATAGCGACTGATTTAATTATTCCGCTGATACAGGTGGCATCTTTGTTTTGAAGTAGACGCTACAGGTTACTTTTCCCTTTCTAAACACATTATCTTTGTTTTGAAGTAGACGCTACAGGTTACTCTTCCCTTTCTAAACACATTATCTTTGTTTTGAAGTAGACGCTACAGGTTACTCTTCCATTTCTAAACACATTATCTTTGTCATGCAGTAGCCGCAAGATGTAGTATTCTGCATTATCTTTGTCATGCAGTAGCCGCAAGATGTAGTATTCTGCTTATTTCACTTCCAGTGCGAATATTTCGACGACTGATATGAAACTTCGGAACAAGTTTTATTACTAATTGTGACTCTAGAATAATATTTACTGCATATATACTTATGCTGCTTTCAGCTCCTATATATAAAAAAGTAAATGTTTGTCAGTGTGTTTTAGAAATCGATATATTAACAGTAAGAGCATTCAACTATTTTTTTTTCTCAAATAAACGGAATAAAAATACATACTATTAAAAGCAAAGTGTATCATGCGATGAAAAAGTAATACTTTACCGTAAGTTTGTGATAAAGACATGAGCAACATTTAGCCACTCCAAAAGCAGGTATTTACACTAAGAAAGTCTCCGCCTTGCTGTCTGCTAGGATTGGAAATGAATTCTGGACAGTGAGTTTCTGATTCGTAACCAGACAATTAATTCTGAAATAATACTGTTCATAACTTGATGAATTCAACTGAAACACTCACGATTGGCCAACAGGAATCGTATTGGTTGTAATGTATAATGATAATGCCAGATCATACGTTTCTTTAGCGACAAATAAACATTGTTGCCGCTTGGATGGGATGTTTTTTCTCCATCCTACTAATACACCAGATATTGCTTCTTCTGATCACCATCTACTGGGATCTTTGCAACATAAACTCAATGGTAAAACTTTTTTATTCTTTCGAAGATATAAACTACCATTTTGATGAGTTCTTTACCATCAAACAACCGCGATGTTCAAGTTAAAACAAAAATGGGAAAACGTTGTGCAACTAAATGGTTCATATTTGGTTTATAATATTTATTATGTTTCTATTACTAATATTCACACAAAACAAAACGCATTGTTAATGTGCCGTAAGGGGCTACATTAGAGACCAACTTTATAGAAGAATCCTTATTGGGGGATTGCAGCGTGATGTTTGTTTACATTATAATAAGATTTCTGCATGTTGGTACAGTCGGGAAACAAGGAAAAGGGAGGGAATTCCAAATTCGTGCAGTTTGAAAAAAAACTACTAGAGTAGAAAGCTTTACGGCATCTGGGGGCCATCTATATTGAAAGGGTGGGATTTTGCTAATTGTCTAGTTTGAAGTGGTACAAGTGCAACAAGTTGGGCAGGGCGCATGCTAGTTAAGTACTTTTAAAACAAAGACTACGATGCAACCTTGCGGTGGTGGAACAGGGGCTGGAGCTTGGTAGACAGTGTCGAACCTATTAGATTAGAGGCTCTTATTTAGAAACTGTCTGAAAGGAAGAGGCCGGTTGTTGGTGCACAAGCCAAGTGTGGCAACAATTCTTCATGCATGGCCGAATGGCAGCTTTGTAGTAGGATACTGGCACCTATGGCGAGTTTACGTATAAATATTGAATGGCTTATATATTTTCCTGATTTTGATTCTTTAAAACTCGGTTGTAAGTTCCCGGGCAACTTGATGTTATAAGGATGTTACTTAGAAGACGCATTAGTAGTTCCTTCATATTTTACGGCTTTATATAGTAGTGCTATTCACGATAAAATTTTCTACTTCCACTGTCAATCGTAACCACTTTACTCTTTGCGGCGTTAAGGTAATGTTAACTCTAAATAATGCTAGCGTTTAATTCTGCTGACAACAGTTACTCTAATATTGCATATTGAAGGACGTTGGGGGAGTATGTCCGGCGTGCTGTTATGTTAAGAGCGAGAAGTCAGACATCGAAAGAGTTTATTTTACTAGCTAGAAATTAACGAGAAAGAACCTATCGATTACTGTAGATGATAACACCTTCAAAAGAGCAGGTAAATTTCAGTACACATCAGTAACGATTTGGTGCCACAGTTCACGAAGCTGTCTTCTCTGTCCAGGTTTTTTTTTATAAAGAACTGAAAAGTTAATTATTGTTGTATTGTATTTTACAACGGCTTTGGTCGTGCCAAACAATGTCAAATAAAAATGTAAGCACTTCTAGTCACCAATGTGTCTTTTCATTATATATGTTCTTATTACCATTTGCTACCAGTTATTCTGCATGCACACACTTCTAATTTCACTATTGATAGTTCTGTTACCAGTCGTATTCCACTGTACAAAGTATTATTTGTTTATTTACCATCTATACTGCTGTCCCAAATGAATTTGCTCTCAGTACATGCATTTAGTTTTTGTTTTATCATCAATGATTTTACTGTGCTCCGTTGATAGTAGAAAATATATCTAATCGAATATATTTGTAAACAGGAACATAAGTCAGCCGCCTGATAACGTAAGCATAGACAAACATTTTATCTGTAATAACCCCTTATTGTATGAAGTATTTCCGAAGTTTAACCATATGAATATTAATAACACAAAAACTATGTGCCTGACTAGACTGACATGTGGTTACTATTATCAAAAATGAATCAGATCTAAATATCAAATGTAGAAAAATCCGGAAGTAGAAATTCCGTCAAAATTTCGACCAGAAACTGACTTTCAAAAGTCAAGTCCGAAGGTTAAGGTCATTGTCACATAAGATGCGGGACTTCATTAGCTACAATATTGTCCAAGTAGCGAGTCTTTACAATGAACCTAAATTATCTCCCAAAATGTGATTTTCAGCTTTTCCGTAACTGTTACATTGAACTTTGTACTTAGATATCCGGAAATTAAACCAGTTTAAAGATAGATACTGACCGATATTTTGATCACGTTTGCTGACTTTTCATCAAGCGATCTTGACGCTAGATTTTACACAAACAAAGAAACATAGTAACAAGTTCGATCAAAAACATAACGTCTTTGGCAGAGGAAAGATAGCAAAGTGCAACAAGACATTTAAAAAGATAATTAGAAGATTGGATATCTATATACAGTCTGAATATTTGTCCAAGACGCTTTTAATGCTGGATATGCTTGTCACTGCCACTGTCTCTTCTGGTAGGCTGTTCCTCGGAGCAGAAATTGACTTTATTCAAATCTGTTCTAGATATTAAAAGATCGAATCCGAACGACTTGCTTAAGTTTCTGGAATAAGTAAGATAGTAAAAATAAAAAATTGTTACATCTTGACTGGAGAAAAAAATTCCAGCCACAGTCGCCTCGCTGCAGTGACGTCTTCCTGTGTTTTTTTACAAGAATTTTCACTCAAATGTACTCTGATGAACTTATTGCACTTACATTTTCTCAACGTAAATACCCTCGACCCACACGACTAGCAGCAAAATCCCACCTCTTCATTACAGAGGTCTCTAGATGCCAAAAGCGTTTATACTCTAATAGTCCCGTCCTTCAGACAGCTTGCTTTTGAAATTTCCTCCCTGCTCCCTGTTTGCCCCGACAGTACAAACATGCAGAAATTAAAATATAATGTGAACAAACATATTGTTACCCAACTTCCAGCTCAGGTTGTTCCCTACAAATCTGACCCCTACCACAGTAGTCTGATTCTACAAAGAATCATCTAGAAAGTATCTTACGAAATCGGATATTTGTATCAAACAAAATGATTACAAATAATAGTTATACTATAGTACTATCCTTGGCGTTAAGTGGTCCGTTTAGCCTGACATGCCGGAACCCAAACCAAACCAAAATAGTCAGTGTACACACTTCTACTTTCATTTTTAACGTCTATGCTACCAGCAGTGGCGTACGGAGGTCTTTGTGGTGCCCACAGTCAGCTTCTTGATTGTGTGCCCCAAGTACGAAAGTATAAGTCCTAGTACTGAGAAATATTATGAGAAAGTGAAATATTTTGAAAATCATTGGATGCACCTCTCTTAATTTGCATGCCCGAGGCAAACACTTGTCGTCCTCCATCTGCACGCCATTAGCTATTAGTGACATTCATCGTATACACGTCGTGTGCCACTTTCTGTAGTAATGCTTATCGTACAAGTGACTCTCGAATGATACAAACTGATCATATTGGCATTATCAATTTCAAAATCAATGCTTCTGTCAACAGTCACTCTAGAATGGTATTGACTGTATGCACTTCTAATTTTACTGCTACAAGCAGCCATTCACTACATACTGTTATGTTCTCATTTTCTGTTCATATTTCTGTGAACAGTTAATCGAGTTTATTATGTATTTCTACTTTCACTTTCACTATTGACGCCTCTGCTACCATGCTGCTTTGTTAGAAACAACTACCAATATCTCCTTGACTGACTATTAACGAGTAATAACTCTCTTAAAAGTACACATTCTTAGTTTCACTATCTCTAACACTGCGTTTTCAGCTTTTGCTGTTTTTGCTGCTTTTTGCTGTGTTTGCTGCTTTTACCTGATTTTACTGGCGTTGCTGCTTTTTTATATTCAGCTAGACATCGTAAGCTTTCGTCTTTCTCTCAATGCTTATCCAACCAGTGGGCATAGTGTAATGCTCACTGCCTTTCCTGTTGTGGTTCGGCCTGGACTGATTGCGCCGGCTTCCTCAGTCAAAGGAAGTTTCTAGCGGATATGAAATCCACAAGCGACCCTAAGTCGCATGAGCTTCCTGCTAGGCGAAATGATATTAACAAGGTTAGTTTTTCCAGCAATTTAACAGGAAGGTGCCACCGTCATTCTACATACAGCATCCGTTTTTCCCCCAAATGGTCACACATCAATTACTTACCAGGCTTCACATCGCTTAACTTCGGTGATCTAACGAGACTCAGTGGGTCAATATGATTATTCCATATAATGTATATTTATATTTATATTAATTCACACCTAAACTACTAAACCGGTCATTATAAATGTTGGACCACTGCTGCTGTAACGATGTATGTAACTTAGTAATCTTTATACGTGGCATTTCGTGTTCATTCTGTCTTACGCTCTTTACGCGCGTTAATGAAGTTTTTTACGCGTTTTTTGCGTCCTCATTTTAAGCGTACATTAGTTTCTTAGTTCTTTACTTCTTTTGTTTTACTCGACAAACGACAAGCGACAAGCTTAACTGTCTCTTATGGATAGGTGTGTGTGTGATATACATTATTTCCCCAGTTTCGTGTCTTCTTTTTTATCACTGCGCTGCAACATGAAATACCTGCTATAATACAAGTTCATTACCTTTGTTTCGCCGTTGCTTTTTCCTCTGACTGTGTTCGCCATCCCTTTCGTTGCTGTTCCCATCTTCTTCGATTGCTGCTACTGTCGCCGTGTTTATTCCTACGTCTTTCTCTTCTGCATGACCATGATAGTCTAGTGATTCGTCTAGTGGTTCCTTCAGTGTGGCTAGCTGAAATAAAAATTTTCTTCGCACAATAAGACAGACAAAAAACGACTGAGAATTTTGTAATTTTATTCTTGGAGAGAAATAACTCACACAAGAGAGATAGACTAGTATTCTCTTAACTAATTAGTCATCTATCTTATTATTGATAAATGGGTGAACACTGTGAACAGATATTTTTACTTTTCTTTAGATATTACGTTTTTATCGGCGATCCGTCGTGTCTTGCGTTTCACGAACGTCTCCTGAAACATTCGTTTCTTTGTAAACGAAATTCCTGACGTCACGCGTCATGTCGACATATCCCTTTGAGGCTGATCTATTTGACCTAATCTTTAAATGTAACCCCTATAAGTCATCTCTGCTATCATTCGGCCTAAGAATCAGTTTGTTTCCCAAACTTTGTGTCATTTCGATCTGCAATTAGTTCGACCCTTGTTAAAATTAACACTATTCATTATACGTCGCTTTTTTACATAATACCATCTATAATGTTACACTGCTAATCTGGGCGATATTTTGGTAGATTAACTAGTATTAAAAAGGATAAAAATGAATAGAAGACTTTCGGTAAGATTCTGATGCATCCGATTTTGTGAAATTTTAATAATATGTAGTAGACATCAACTAATAAATATTTCCCGAATTTCAGTTTCTTTGGAGTATTTTCAAGGGTGTTAGGGGTCACAATATTGGCACAACGTGCATTATTGAAATTAAAACATTTCAGATTTGCATTGAATTTCATCAATAGTCATTAGACACCAATTGAGCAAAATGTTCCTTTGAAGTTCAATTGTTTTTGTAATCTTAAGCTTTAAATTTTAGACATTTTTTTAAGAATCAAAATGTTTTTATAGATTTTTACAAATATCTGAATATAGATTCTAGGCATAAGGTTCATTAGGATTATGTCTTCATTCTGCGTAAAGGGAGCATGGAAGTTCTGTTCTGGGTGTTATTCTTACCAGTTCAGCGACTAGTATTCTTCCAGTGGCGTATAATGTTCACTGTAAACTAGTTTCCCTTTAATTATTAGTTCTAATTCTAACAGTTACTATTAGGTGTTATTTTACTTTGAATATAGCTTGTAACATTAAAGAAGACAACAGACAGACATATATCTATAGTATCCATTATGCGATGCATGCCCTAGTACTATTTAATATATAGAAACTTGTGTTAATCTGATTGCACACAATGTATTTTAGAATCGAATAACTAGGGATGCACAATAGAATTAAAATATTTTGAAAAAAACATGTAATAAGAAGAACTGATGAAATTTGAATAAGTGGCCGTTATTGAAAGCCAAAATCAATGCAAGATATATATTTATTTATTTAACTATGAAAGACATGTAAAGATTGGTGGCTACTTCCATTGACTTACCCGGAGGATTTTATGCATATGATCTATATCCCATCAAAATATGATATATTTGAAGTTTTAAGAGGGGTTCTATCGGCATAGCTCACTTTGAGGAGCACTTAGATATTCGAGACTATTTCCATTGTCTTTCGCAAAAAGTTTTACATATAAATAAACTTTTTATAGAGATTCTTTAATCTGTCTTTCTATCATACATATATATATATATATATATATATATATATATATATATATATATATATATATATATATATATATATACTTAAACATCCATTACGATCGGATAATTCTGTGATATTTGATGAATTTATTATTCAACAAGGGGTATACCATTCTTTTGTTTACCGATAAATAACTTTTACATCAATTGCTAGTCGCTATAGATAACTGAAAAACGGTTGATAATCCTTCAAAAAATATTTAAGGTGTGTGTGTGTTGTGCCTATTAGAAAACATCGGGGGCTGTGGAATAATATATGCTGGGTTTGAATCATATCGAGTCTACTATGTTCGATTACGTAATAAAACGGTCCAAAAGATATAAACCCACAAATTTCCCCTTAACTAAGACGAATGGGTGGCATCTATTGGGCCCTGATGGACCCCTATCAAAAAATAGATTGTCGAAATCTTGAGATAATCTTGCATAATGGTTATATAAAAAATATGTATGTGTTTAAGGAAGGCAGTAACAATTGTATGCCAATGAAAACTGTTTTTTGATTAAATTATCGGCGTAACTTATGTCTCTTAAATCTTTTAATATATCTCTGTCCTCTAGATAAAATATTAGAATGTCTTAGAAATATATATTTAAGAAAAGACCATTAATTTTACTTTTAGTTTTTTTTGTTTCTTTTGCTTTTACCCCTTCAAACTGTTTTACTTTATTCCCATATTCACAATTTTTCCAACCCCCTTTCTGAGAGTAATTTAAGATCCTAAATCTTCTAGTAACAAACGACTCCTCTCCAACCCAAAAACATTAGAAATGATTAATGTGATCCATGAGTTTTAATGCCCTTTCTGCGGAAAGACTCCCATTAATTAACTACTCAAAGAGAACAATAAATATTAAAAATAAAACAGCGCACTTCTCCCAGAATTACCTATCACCTTCTCTGAGAGCAAATATTGCTGAGGATAGTCAGGCAGCGTTTTGTTTCAATATAAATAAACTCAGAAACACATTTTTTTCAATCTCTCGGTTTGAACCCAATATTACCATGTTTATTTGTTCTAATCTTCTGCAATATTATTAATTAATAACTATAGGTAAAACAGAAACGAATGTCTAATTAAGCATATCAACTGTACTACTACTAGTTGTGACTATTAACATGACTTGTTCTTTTAGTCGTAAGAGCAGTAATAGTAGCAGTAATACAAGCATAAGAAGAGGCGGAAGACAATAAAAAACATGTCTTTCTTAGTCGCCTTCAGCTGCGTCACTATCTTTATCAGATGTTACTCCCAATCGATCTTGTCGATATGGTGTGATAATTACTCACGCGAAAATAAGCTGTTCATTATAAGTTTTCATATGGTTTCTCTACACGTGACTATTCTGGTAAAATGCCGTTCTATGTTTTACACGGTTTAAATATAATAAAGTCAACGATAAATAGTTAATCTTAGCTTAATAAAAAAACAAGCTGTCATTTAAAGTGGGTATACTGATAAGCGTTGATTGAAGAATAGATGATAAACAGAATGAATTGAAAGATTGAATTGTACATACGGCTACTTTCACTTTCACTATCGATGACTCTATTAACATTGAGTACAGAATATTTACTTGATTGTAATACTGCTAGGTATGATTCTTTGTATCAGTTGCTCTCGTAATAGTAGTAAGAATAGTAGTAATAAAAATACTGGTATTGATCGTTCTACTACTACTACTAGTAGTAGTAGTGGTAGTAGTAGTAGTAGTAGTAGTAGTATTACTTGCCAAGTAACATTAATGTGTCGCACATAGGGAAATTGGTTACTACTCAAACTTCTACTAAGCTGGTATCACACTACTACTAATATGACTCGTACGATGAATACAAGTACTATTATTCCTACCATTCTTACTACTACTACTAGTAGTAGTAGTAGTAGTAGTAGTAGTAGTAGTAGTAGTAGTTAGGAAATAAGTAGAAGAATAAGAAAGAGAAGAGCAGAAAGGAGATCAGGAGAAGGAAGACGAAGAAGTAGAATTAAACAATTGAACTATATATTTTTTTCTATTTTTGTCGCATGTCTTTTTGAGTCATCCCTGTCCGCGTCACTATTTTTATTATGGTTTACTCTCCCCTAAAATACATCCCTCTTATATGAAACGAAATACAACGAAGCGAGATTCACTCTGAATGGGGTGGGTCGGTTTCCTCCAAATGGAGGAAGTTTCTAGGGAAAATTTAATTCACAAGCAGTTCCCAGTCTCATGTATGTCCAGGCTAGGGTAAATGACGAGGTTGGGTGTTGCAGTTCTTCCAGGGTGGTGCCGACGTCCCCTCACATACAGCACCTGGTATTCTCAAATGGTCACCTATCTGCTCAATGTCGCTTAACTTCGATGATCTAACGAGAATCAATGTGTCAACGTGATTATTGCGTATTATGTGTGACTCGTATATGGCGTGATATTTACTTATATAAAAATAATTGGTCGCTGAAAGTAGTCAAAATTAAACTGTGCGTAAAATATTAAAGATCAAGAACTGCCTATTCTGTCAAAGGACCCTTCAGTATTATATAGTTAGGTAGTATAGCAATTGGCTCAGGAAATCATTAGTTTAATGAACACCTGTTGACGGGATATAGTTATAAGATTGATGAATGAATAGAGAACTGATATAATAATTTAAAAGAATTAGAAAGAATGAATGGACAGAACACACACTAATTTCAGTTTCAATATTTATGATTCTGCATTCAATGATTTTGAAAAGTATATTATTCATCTTTTTCTCCACAAAGACTGGATGTGACACAAGATCAATTTACTCTGGGGGATGCAGCTCCCTAGGAAGTGAGTATTCTGGATGGTTGCAACAGTGGTCTTGAGAGGAGTCGATGCCATTCTCAGGTGAGTTGCCATAGACAAATCTCTTTCTTAAAAGATGGTGCAATGTATGAGTGGATGTCCTCCTGAATATGGAGAGACCCATACTCCACTCCAATATAATCTTGAGGGCCTAAAAATCAGCTAAATATGCTCACTATCTAATAAATATAGGTACTTGTACAGTTTACGACTCAATCTCCGGCAACTTCGCATTTTACGGCAGGTTACGTTAGCAGTCAGAAGATGCCGAAGTGATAAGGCAATCATTACTCTTCGAAGGAAATTTTACAGTGAATGTGCCAGCATTACTCTTAGAAAACATTACTCAAAGAATATATTACTTTTAGAAAACATTACTTATTGAGTATATTACTCTTCGAATGGTGTGGTTTGTTTTACAGCTAACAACCATCCATTACGTTTAGAAAACTTTACTTATTGAATAGATTACTCTTCGAATAGTGTTTTTTTTTACAGCGAACAATCATCAATTACGTTTAGAAAACAGTATACATAGAAAATATGTCACCGTGAGGGTAAGAGCATTTCTCTTAAAAAATATTACTCTTAGAAAAGAATTAGTCTTAAAAAACATTTCTGTCGGAAAACATTACTCTTAGAAAACATTATACTTAGAAGGAAATTTTACAGTGAGAGTGAAAACATTGCTCTTAGAAAACCTTACTACTCCAAAACATAACTTTTTAAAATGTTTTCTTTAGAAAACATTACATCTAGAAAAGCTTACTCATAGAAATAAATTGTACAGAGATATGAACATTACTACTAGAAAACATAACTCTTAGAAAACATTACTCTTATGGGGGAATTTCACAGTAAGAGAAGGCACATTTATTTTGAAAACATTACTACTAGAAACATTATTCTAAGAAAACATTGCTCTTAGAAAACATTACAATTTGAAGTGAATTTTACAGTGAGAATGGGTCTATATTTCTCAGAAAACATTACTATAAGAAAACATTACCCTTAGAAAACATTACCCTTAGAAAACATTATTCCTAGAAGACATTTAGAATATAATTTTAGTAGAGATGAAAGGTATTAGTTTCAGAAAAACATACTCCTAGAAAACATTACTACTATAAAACCTTACTCTTAGAAGGAAATGTGAGAGTGGGAACATTACGCTTAAAAAATACTACTAGAAGACATTACTCTTTGAAAACATTACTCTTAGAAAACATTACTCTTAGAAAGTAATTTTACACCCCACTCTATCAAAAACAAACATGACATTACAAAATAAAAAAACCTCAAGCCTAAAGCAGACACCCAACACAAAACATCTTCGCCTCTGCCCTTGAGGCTCGCATTCAATAATATCCGGGGACTTAGAACCAACATCAACGACGTAGTAACTTTTCTACTGACAAACATCCCGGATATCCTAGCACTAAGTTAAACAAACCTTCAATCCTCAACCTCCTCTCACCACTTTGACATGACAGACTACCCCCCTCTACCGTAAAGACTCTGACAAACATATGCACGGGCTAGGAGTTTTTGTCGTTACACCCTCCCCCTGAATAGAGAATATAGGTTAGAATCAGATGATCAAGCCTACATGTGCTTTAGATTGACTTTACATCACAGCGTTAGTTACTTATTTTTCTTATACCGTTCATCTTTGACCCAGGACTGTACCCTGCTAAACTCTGTTTCTGAAAGCATAGATAGAGCACTCTCACTCGACTCGAATGCTCAATTACATGTATTTAGGGGTTTTAAATCACACCACCGTGACTGGTTGGGATTCTCCAGTTTTACTGACGCGGCCGGTAACTCTACGTATTATTTCATCTTAGCTCACTTCCTCTCAAACACTGTCGTTTTCCCGACCCGCCTCCTTGATCGAGTAGACCAGCAAACCTCACTTCTCGACCTGTTCCTGATCTCACTGCCCGAGGTATGTATGACTGAAGGCCATAGGCCGCTCGGGAATGCTGATCACGTCGTGGTTATGATTGCTATCACCCTAAAAACCCGTTCAAAAACTGATGAGTTATTGCCTAAAACAACGAGATACTACGAGCAGACTGTTTGTGAGTCCATCAGAGATCACATCATCGATGCCTCTTCGACTGAAACCGTCTCACTCGTTTCTGATCAGTGTGCAAATGAGTTAACCGAATGGATCAAAGCAGGCATTGAAGACTATGTCCCCATGCTAAAATTATTCAGCAAACCCTACTCTCCTCAATGGTTCACTTCGAAATGTGCTGCTGCTTTTGCTGAGAGGCAGCAAGCATTCCGAAAGTCGTCCGCCATAAGTCAACTGCGAACAGACAGAAATTTATAGAATCAAGAAAAAATTGTACGGCAGTGATAGGTGAAGCAAAGAGAAGTTATACAGAGATAACAATAAAAACGCACTCAGTCACAGAAACTAGGCACTCGCGATTTCTGGAAAATCTATAATAGTGTGGTGAACAATGAACAATCAACGATCCCACCGCTATCAAACCACAATGATGTCGTTTGCACGGCAACTGATAAGACTGAACTACTTGCCCAGCGTTTCGCCTCAAACTCCACTTGTGACTCCAACTAAAATTCTTATTGCGGACTAAAGCCACGCTTGAAAACCTCGTCATCATAAAAAAAACTCGACACTTCCAAAGCCTGTGGGCCGGATATTACACCGGTAATAGTAACAAAAAAATGCTCTGCAGAACAGGACTCTTTCCTCTCCAGACTCTACAACAAAGGCCTTACTGAATCTTGCTTCCCTGATAGCTGGAAAATTGCCTCTGTGGTACCAGTCTTCAAGAATTTTGAAAATAGAACAGATCCTCAAAACTATCATCCAATCAGCCTTCTCCCGATATTTGCAAAAATCTTTGAATCTTTAATAAATCTAGCGATAGTCCGGCACCTAGTTAATGCTAAACCTTTTTCTGACCATCATTACGGATTTAGACAAGCACGATATACTGCGAATATCTTAACGGTCATCTCTGAATGCATATATCATACACTGGACAAGACAGGTAAAGCTAAGGCAGTAGCGCTTGATATATCCAAGGCCTTTGACAAGGTATGGTATAAGGGGCTCGTCCTACAAATTCACTCATATGGTATTACTGGACGAATATATAATATAATTTGACCCTGCCTAACCAAAAGAAAGATCCAAGTTGTCCTCGATGGCCGTTCATCAAAGCAACATATAAATGCGAGTGTACCCCGGGGATCCATCCTCGGACCTTTATTGTTCCTGATTTTCAGAAACAACCTCCCTGATGACATCGAGTCTGAGATAGGTATATTTGCTGACGACACCACGCTCTACTCTCGTCATGTGGGCAAAACGGACGCGTACATATCCGAGGCAATGGGTTAATCCTTAGAAAGTGACCTCCAGGCTGTAGTGAATTGGGGGGCAGAAATGGTTGGTAACTTCTAATGCTGCAAAGACAAAGCTCCTTTCCTTCAATAACTACAAGAAACCTATTCAACCACCGATTGCCATTGCAAATAACACCTAACTCAAACAACTCGACCTAACCTTTACAGGTAACATGAATTGGAACACCTGACATTATCCTGTATCTCTACAAAGTCACCATCCGCCCATGTATGAAGTATTGTTGTCACTTCTGGGCTGGTGTATCATCCACTAGTCTCTCCCTCAGACAAAAAGGAGTCGTGAACTTATTAGATCTCTCACTATTCACCAAGCTCCAGTCCCTGTCCCATCGCCGCAATGTTGCATTCTTGTGCTTGTTTTACAAATACTTCAATGGATTGTGCTCCGATGAACTAGCTGCTCTAATGCCCCTCACGGCAAATACTCTAGAACAACCCGGCAATCAACTAAGTCTCATTCATTCACTGTGTAGGTCCCCAGATGCAAGAGAGCCTTCTACTCTAGCAGCTTCTTTCCTCGTGCTGCCGGACTCTGAAACTCCCTCCCTGCTTCCTGTTTATCCGACTGTACTGACATGTAGAGGTTCAAAACTAATGTAAACAGATATCTCGCTGCACAGCTCACAACTTAAGATAGCACCAAAAACCTACTCCCTCATTCTCAGTAGCCCCTTACGTCTACAGTGGCGACCTGCCTTGTTTGGGGTGAAATATCTTAAATAAATAAATAAAATTATTTCCGAAAATATTACAATGCCATTGGCCGGACGTAAAACGCTTGACTATAGATATTGATATCGAAGGTTCGATCCTTGTCCAAGTTAGCCATGTTGACGATTTTGACAGTCAGAAACTCGTTTCCATGGATTACTTTTATGTACATATAAAATGAATAAAAATACACATATATATATATATATATATATATATATATATATATATATATATATATATATATATTACAATTTATTGCACGTAAAATGTCCACATTCATTTTTTTACACTCCATTTATGGTTAAAATCAATCTCTCGACTCTAAGCTGGCGGGGCAAAACCTGAGTGTTTACTTACTATGATCGTCAAGTCTGTTCTCCTGTTTTTCCGATCTTTTCTTTTATCGGTGCAACTGTTTTTATACATGTTTTCAATTTACATTTTAGTCTCCAGCATTAGATTATCAAAACAATTGGAGTCGCATTCCAAACGCTACACCTACAAACATCCCTTACTTTCACCGCGTTACAATCTCTCATTTTTCTTCGCTACCCTGGTGGGGTTAGCTTGTTATAAATATAGTAAAACAATTAGAAAGTGAAATATTCACAGGTCTACTAACACTTTGACTATTAGTGCTTCTACTAATTATGGTTATAAAATATTTACTACTATGCAATACAAATTATAGTACTACTACTAGTTATGACAGTGAGTATCAGCTGTTATTGTCGTAGTAGTAGCTGTAGTTGTAAGAGTATAGATTTACTCCTCTCCGGGAGTTAGGCACAAGACCAGTTTTTATCTTACTCCCTAAGTAAGATGTGACCCAGGTTGGGTCGGGAAAGTGGGGTTTAAAAATTGCCTGGGCAGCTCCGTCAGCATTCCCCGGTAGGGGCGCCTCAGGCAGTAAGCAATTAACTTACTCCTCCCCAAAGAGAAGAGGCGAAGCCTGGGAGGGTGGACCTCCTAGAACTGCACAGGACAGACCCATAGACCGGCGTAAATCAAGCCCCGAAGGCCAAGACAATACCAGTCTATGGGGTGCAGTATCCATCGGAACAGATACTACACTTTGATCTTAGCCAAAAGGCCAAGAGCTGTACTTGTAAGAGTAGTACCAGTATTAATAGTTCTTGTTATTTCTGTTGTAATATTAGTAGTTATTGTATTAAATTAAAAGAATACCCTTCCAGTACTGGTAAATTCCATGACCAGAACAATGTTGCCTGAGTTTTATGGTCCTTTAAGAAGATGATTAACATCAAGATATGATGATACTAAACCTCATGTCTAGAATGTTTATTTTAATTTTCATCAACATTCATTACATGATTTTTATTCTAGAAAATGTCTAAAACTTAAAGCCTAACGTTAAAGGATCTTAAGTAGAAATTGAAATATAGAGAATAATGCTTACTTTGTATCTAATTAATATGGTTAAAATGCTGTTAAAATACGATACATGAGTGCCTGTGTCTCTTAAACCCTTTATAATACTAATTCAGCACAATACTAAAACAAAAACAATTAATTGATGTATAATACCTATTGTAATAATTTCTCAAAAAGTGGATTTATTAGAATTTTTCCGAAGAGTTCCATACCTTATTTATCCCCCGTTTATATAAAATTAAACTAAATATAAAACACATTTAATCCCTTATGTCTGACCGCTGTGTTACAAACTTCACAATAATCGGTTAATCAGTTTAGGAATAAATTCTGTACATACAAATATATATATATGTATATATATATATATATATATATATATATATATATATATATATATATATATATGAGGAAAAAGAAACAATGTTTCGGACAGAATGTAAAAATAAAAATGGAATAAAGGATAAGCAATTCAACAACTAGCAAAAATAAACTCAAAAACTCATTTTGTATAGTTCTCCGAAATATTTCAGTCGTCTCAATCGGTTGGTGAACTTTAATTAAAAACGGAAAAGTTTTCAAATTCATACAAAGAATGCGTTTGGAAGAAATAGTCGCATGTAACAAACAACAAAGAGGGAGAAAAAAAGCGCTAAATGTTAAAAATAGGAAGAAGAAGAAGAAGAAGAAGAAGAAGAAGAAGAAGAAGAAGAAGAAGAAGAAGAAGAAGAAGAAGAAAGAGGGAAATTCAACAATTGACTGATGAACGCTGATTGAAAACGTCACGCGTATGTTAGAATTAGTATTAATTTCAAACTGCTGTCGAAGAGGGATAGTAACGGAATCTTTTAGGAGGATTAGTGTCACTAAAATTCAAGAGAAGACCAACGGTCGTTGCTAGCGTAGAAATAAATGGTAAACGACTGTTGCGATCACGCAAAATGATTTACGGAGGTTATCAAAAGAGGTAGATCGTGCTGGAAATCGGAGAGAGACTTGTCAGTCATACTCCAAGCGAACACCATTGGTTATACTTTATCACTGATAACAACTTATGTGATAACTTCTAGTGAGTATATATTATAATAATATCTAGAAAACCCAGGAAAACAGAGGGCATAAAAGCTGAGGGTACTTATCGAACTTGAAATCTATATATATATATATCTGGAAGTTCTTGAAGCAGACGCCATCAGATCAACAGAAATGAAAAAGTAGATTGGAAAAAAATACCTAGTGAGAACCAGAAAATTCTTAGAAACGAAATTATATAGTCGAACCCTAATAAAAATAATAAATACCTAGAAAGAATATCTAGTAAGATATTCTGGACTCTTCATATGCTAAACAAACGAATATCCTAGGCAGTGTGGTGAGAACTGGTAAGAAGACTGTGGATGACACAAAACAGAAACAGAAAAAGTTGATAAACCCAAACATAAAAACGCAAGAGCACCGACAAAAAGAGCAGCATAAGCAGCAGCGGATCAAAAAAGCGAGAAAATAAAAGTGGGAAGAGAAGCTCCTTCATGGACGATTCATAAGACTAACAAGAGAAGAGACGAACGTAAACATCTGGACATTTGAACAGAGACACGGAATCGCTATTAACAGTTGCACAGAATATCGTGATCAGAACGAACTTAATGAAAGCTAATAATTCATTAAAGCATTATATAGAGAGACTCTGTGCACAAAGAGACGAAACTCTAAATAACGTTATACGTGAATGCAAAAAATTATTTCAAAAGCAATACTAAAACTGCGTGGGAAAGGCAGTCTACTCAGAACCATGCACCCGACCGCACTTTCAACATGCAAACAAATGGTACATATACTAAATGGAGACAGTAATGGAAAATGAAATGCATAATTCTTCTGCGCGATGTTGATACAAACAGTAAAACTCATCTGAGCAAGGAGACTGGACATGATAATTATCAACAATTGGGAAAATTTGAATTATAAAAAAAACATGGGTGTATTTTGTTTGCAGATTTTGAACTTTTGTTAGACAAGAAATAATATTTTGTGTGGAATTGTCTTCGCTGGTCGCTTCCAAGCCAATCCTACGTTGTGATTAAGATGATAAGCCCGGAATCCGATGCGGTCAGCAGAGTTGGTATCAACCTAGATAATTGAAGCACACCTCAGGCAGGCCCCAAAATCAAGACAATTCAGCTACTGTTTTATTAGAAAAAGCAAATATATATGTAATATCAGAGAAAAGAATGTGACTGTACATGAATACAGCATCTCCGTATTACGAAGCACTTCTGGTAGACAAGAAATATTATTTTTAAGTTAAGGTTTAAAAAGTTTTGATTTATCTGAAATATTATTTTTTTAAATAGTGCTAGCCTAACCTAACATCACGAGACGCCATCAATTCAAAGAAGCTACGCAAAAGAAAGTTAATTCCTCAAAATAAATACCATCTTGTTCTGTGGTTTGTTGCTATAATTGTGCCAAAAGTCCAACCTCACCCCCTTGATACCATTAAGTCGGTTCGAAAACAGTGCTTTAAAAGTGTTTTGAACTTGATCCAAATTGTTGAACTGCTGTCCTCATAAGAAGTGGACAATGGTCCGGAAAACGTGATACTTTATTGCAGAGTCTTCTCCAAAACTTATTTTCAAATATTGTACTAGTATGTTATTTCTTTAAATCAAGTATCTTGATAGAATATTGAAATAAAGACGAAACGTTGATAAATATATTAATAATGTTGGTTTGTCCTTTTTCTTTTAAATCATATTAGAATAGTATTATCATAATTTAAATCACATACAGTGGTTGGGCAAAATTATATAAACACCTTGTGAATCTTGCATCATTTTTAAAACACCTATAAAAATTGATAAACATTACCAAAATAGTGGTTTCATTTTTTATTCATGGTTATTGTTGTCCTGCATTAATTGGTTATTTTTTCTTTTAATTTCAGATGAGATATATAAGTAAGAAAAAAATAAATCACAGATTAATCAGATTCCCAAAGAGAGCAGACTGTTTGATGGCCGCATAGCAGGGGCTACTGTAACGGAAGTAGTTAAAGTGCTGGCCGTATCGGGAGGAATTGTATTGAAGGTGATAAAAGTTTATGAAAAAGAAGGGAAAACATTTTCCTCTAAACAAAATCATGGAAGATAGCCGAAGTTGTCTTAAAAAGATTGTAGAGGTTTTCTAAGGATTGTGAAGAAAGAGCACAAAACCACGGCACCCAAAATTACAGCAGAGCTAATCAATCATCTGGGTAATCCCGTTTCAACAGAAACCGTTCGCAATGCTGGATTTCATGGGAGAGCTTCTACCAGATTACAACTGGTTTCTATTATTTTGTACAACCCATATATATATATATATATATATATATATATATATATATATATATATATATATATATATATATATATATATATATATATATATATGGGCGAGTTTTACCCAATTTATTATCCGAGATGCTGCTGATTTTATCAATACGTTTGGGAGAGAATGCTTATCTAAAATATCTATTTTCTGCTTTTTTTTTTAGTTCATTTAAAGCTTTTATTTTCATTATTCGCTTTACAAATCTGGCGAAGTATATAGCTTGCTGAAACGTAATTGCATTTGCGTAGGCTATTCTAAATATTTATGAATTTTTTATTATATATATAAATATAAATGGAGAGATAATAAAGATTTAAAAAATTATCTTTAAATGAATCGTGTCTTGAAAATTGAATGCTCAATATACTAGATAGAGCAATAAGCAAATGAAATGAGGGATGAGAATAAAAATTGGAGGAAGAACAATATTTATTGAATCATCAAGTAGGTCAAACAAGGAATATATGAATGAAATTCTTTTTTACTTTCCTTAACCCATGGATTTTACAAAATGAAAGCTTTTATCATCGGAGTAGATCATAAGGATGAATCAGTAAAATTACTTTACTGTTAACACAGATTTGAAAATGTAAAAAATATACAAAAATACAAAAAGTACATAATTTGTTTTAGCAAAAAGAATCAACTTCGATTAAAAAATGTAACATGTCAAAAAAAGGTACATCCACGATATTAGAAATGTTCAGCAAATATAACAGAAGTCTTCCAGAAATTCGATTAATATCCGATGTTAAAGTTTATTGACAAAAAAAATGCGTGACTCACCAGAAGGAATACAAGTATATATATCTCCAAATAATACAAAAAAATCGGTAAATCCATTGCCAGATAATTATATTCGTAAGGCAGATTTAAAAATGTGATTGTAAAGCCCTAAATTACCAAATTCTTGCATTTTTGAAAATCTATGGGTTACGAAAAAGAAAAAAGTGCATTAATATATTTCTTGTTTGAACTAATTCAGTCGGTGTCGTATGATAGCGCAGGCGTTGAGTTTCAATTCCGGATTGAGGCACTAACTTTCTAGCCACACTGAAGTACTGTGTTACAGCGATACAGTCTGTATGTGGATGACTATATTATATATATATATATATATATATATATATATATATATATATATATATAGTCTAAAGAAGTTTTGAGTCATTAAAAAAATATATAAATAAATAAAATTAAAAAAAAAAAAAAAAATTAAATGTAAATTGCAGTTTAAATTCCCAGACAAACATACTAAATCCAAGATATTGCAGACTTAACATTCGTTGGAAAATTAATAAATGAAAAAATATAAGTAAAAAATAAAAATTTAAAAAAAGAGTGAAACAAAAACAGGAGTGAAACAAAAACAGGAGACCTTAAGCGTCTAATATTAACACGGGGACCACTAGCTGTTGTATATATTGCAGCTTGCCGATGATTCCACTGGGCACGGAGATTTACTAAAGATGTCTAAATCTGCCCTTTTGAATGAAACCGCGGTACATTGCTGAAATATGTAATATACAGTATCTAAATAAATTATATTAGCTCTCTTATATGATCGAGCACTTCATTTGATTTCTTTTCATATACAACCTGACACATATATATATATATATATATATATATATATATATATATATATATATATATATATATATATATATATATGAAAGAGATGTATATATCGTTAGTGTTTCATTTACAGATTAACAGCTAATATGTTTTCTTTTTTTTTCAGACTTTTTTTCTCTCTTTTTTCCTTTTCTGGTGTTATTTTTTATTCATATTTCTTTTCTCCGGCCAATCGTTTTGATAACTCTACCTCACATGTGTTAGCTGTAACAAGCTGGTCTCAGAAAACCAATTTGGTTCAGTTGCATTGATTCATTCTCCGTCCATGCGTTGTGTCATACGTCTCCCAAACCAGAAGAATTAGAATTTTAGTGGGATATTTTGTTCAAACCCTAGACAAGATTTTATTAGGCGCGTACCGTATCTCAAAGCTACCGTTTTTTTTTTATTATTGTACCCTATTTCTCTTCTAGGTCGGGGGGTCTTAACACACGTCTATATTAGACGCTGTCCGCCGAGGAAAGAGATCGACTGTTTTCTGACAACTCTCGTCGTTAGGACATTAAAGAGATCTCGTCTCCTCTTTCTTTTTTTTGAACAGCATACCTTACCTATATATTTTTGAATTGTTCTAAAAGGTTATAACACCTTACTCATTTATTAATATTAAAAATAAAACAACAAATTTACACAAATATCCCAATACCAAGCTAATCGAGCACGAAAAAAACACACTATAAAAATCACAAGGTTATACCCACAAGCCAAAGTAATTCATACAAGCAAAGCTGGATGGGTCTCAAATTTCGTTCTATTTTTATTTCAGTTAGAAAAAAACTCTCCAGCAGTCACACCAATACGTGTCTTTCTTGGCGATTTGTGTGCACCCTCCAACACCACACGTCACATTATCTGGAATAGTATTATGCCCCCGACAGTATGGATCTCAGTGTTCGGACTGACTTCCTCATCTTGGCTGCCATGCTCACAACGTTTCGGCCGTGCTGCCCTCCGGCCTTCATCAGGTGTCCTGGATCGAACTCTCGCACACAATCCCTTTATTGTCACGGGGGTACCACGCTCGGATTCCATTTTTTATCTTAGAGACAAACTCGTTAATTCTCCGTTGCTTTCAGTTCTGCTGCTGCTACTGCTGCTGTCGCTGAATGTTACTTTCACTGCCTTCGCACAGGATTGAACTTAGCGCCTCCAGATAACTTGCAAGATGGGGGAGTCAGTCTGACCACTCAAATCCATAATGAAAACACCTCATTTCAGAAATACAGACAATTACTATTGCCCCGACAGTGTTCGAAAATTTATTATTCAATAATATATCCGTCCATTTATAGACTTTATCTTAGACGAGTCATTCAACACATTTCGAGTAACTAAATTACTTCAGCCAATCTCTAAAATTAATATTTATTTTTCAATTCAAAAGAAAAATATCTTTCATCTGTGTTTTTCGTATTTGCCTCGTCAATACAATTCTCGTTTCTGTTCAGTTTAAATGTGATACATATGCATAAATATGTTCGGATATTCACTGAAACTGCTGTAATTATTAAAACACGTCTCATATTTATGTATTAGTTTTACGGTTTGGTTTCTTTATCGTTTGATGAATTTGCAAACACTTTGGATACATTTTTCACTGTCATTTATTGCATCGATTGCAAGCGGGTTTCCCGCTATGATAACTTTTTCGTTTTGGACTACCATTCACCACCTGGATAACTTTTCGATCAACATCTTGGGTGTCTTTCCTGAATATGTTTTAAATTGTATGACTTGGATGAACTGTATAGCTTTAACAAAAAGTATGCTTTGGGCTGATATATTTGATGTTTTATATAGTTTTAAGTAATTTTATATATATTTTTATAAATTTTCAAAGTTTAATTTTATTATCTGCAGTAATGTCATTGCGGTAATGGTCCTCTGAGGAGAAGAATCTTCTTTGAAAAGTCATGAGTTAAGGACTTTAAGGTACTTTGTCTGAACATTGAATTCTAATAAAATTTGACTTACACCTTATTTTATTACTTCATTTCATATCATGTTATATATGTATATATATGAATATATATATATATACATACATATATATATGTATATATATATATACATATATATGTATTAAATTTATTACTATGTCATGTTTATACACATGTAATATTATAAGATAATATACTATATTGTGTATATATAGTTTTCAGTATTAACTTCAACAGTGCTTAGTACGTGAGCAGAGCTAACTAGTAGTATGAAACACTATCTATGACTAGTAAACTACACAGAAGCGTCCATGTTTCATCCTAGCAGGTTAAAGGTTATATCATTACTACACTAAGTATAAACTAATAATTAATTTACACTTGAAGCCAGTCATGGTTGGTGGAATGGAATCAATCAAACACCTTGAATTAAATAACGGGTCAAATTCGAAATTCCGTACAATTTTTTAGTTTAAGATAAAAATTCCCGAGTCCGACAAGACGCAGCTGACGACGGTCGAAGGTTACGTAGGGTGAAAATGGCGAAAATAATAATCAAGGTGAGAATATTCAACATAATACAAATAGACTGTAGCTGAGTGGGGTGGGTGACTTGTCGGTTCATACCTTCCCCTAACGGTTTCAGTGCATAATTGAAGACGATAGCCCCGACAAAGTTTGAACTTAGTTTAGCCGATTTCATAAAATACCTCGATATCCATGAAAGAGGATAGAGGAAGACGATACGGAAGTAGGCACATTGGTAAAACAGAATAATACAAAAGAAGAAGACGAAAAAGAACAAAAAGAAGTAGAAGAAGAAGAAGAAGGAGAAGAAGAAAATAGTAGACATGAACTAATAATAGAAGCAGAGTAGATAATGAAGAGAAAGAGGGAAAGAGGGAGAGTAAGTAGAAGAAGGATGATAGAAATGAGAAAGCAACCTCCCTTTCTCCTTTTCTCTATATCTCTCTCTCTCTCTCATTCCTTTTGTCTTCTTGGCCTGCCCTTCCTCCTCCTCCTTGCGCTTCTTGAATATTGAGACCCAGACTAAAAAAAGACAAAGACAAAGAAGGACAACAATGCGTAATAGGAGAAGAGAAAGAACAACAGCGGAAAGAAAGTGGAAGAGTAGGAGGAGAAATAAAAAAGGAGGTAGGAGAAGGAAAATAATATACAGAAATACTCGTTGTAAGTTCAGATTCACGACGATAGAGAGAAGAAAATCTTAACCAAGCAGGACGACCCGGTATTTACCCATTTAATTATCAGTGTTGACACTTTTACAACCTTGCCAGTAACGGATTCGGGTGGGCAGTGGCCCGCAAGCAATCAAAATGCGTCGGGTTTTTCGACAAATTTGTATTCCAACCCTATCGCTGTGGGCACCAGCGAAGTCATAAGCCCGCCACGCGAGGCTTCCTTAAAAGCATATGTCTATTAATGACGCACCACACCGGGAACCGTCGTGAATTGACTTGACATTACCGACGTTTTTGCATCGCCATTATTCACGGAAACAACTTGAGCTTGCTCTTGACCTGCCAAGCCAACAGGGCACCCGATGAAACTTCTTGATGTTCCAACGACAGGTTTTTATATTTAGTAGTTGACAAATGTTTCACGAACTTTAAAGTTTTACTCAGATTTTGTTAAATGCTGAATGAAGTAACGATGAATTAAATTGTATATTAACACAGTTTGTATATTTTCAGTCCACAATTACTGCTTTCTGAACTTACATATTTATCCGTACACATCAACATTCGTGAATTACCTACTAGACACCATCCTCGAGTGGCTTCGGTCTCTCCGTACATAAGTTTGTCAGGACAACCTGGCATGAGGATGCATCTTCCTACAAGTAAACCCTGACGAAATATTCAAAATAATATAATATTCGAAGTCTAAATAAGATCGCATCGACACAGCTATACACTGACTCATACCAGGAGTAGTGCACCTCCTCCTGGT
>OY744519.1:193077098-193089598 GCA_963556195.1 Sepiola atlantica | reverse complement strand
ACTATTATTATTAATTGATTTCATTTTGATCATTATAAATTAATGAGCCAATTTTTATTTGTCTCTTTAGCAAACATTACATGTTATACAAAACAGTGATAGATTGAGACATGAATTACATAATGATATTTTGAATACAATATTTCTCACACAGGCACCTGCGAGTGTACACACTTTCGAAAACCACGCGACTCTCTACATGTCGGCGTTCACCTAAGAAAGAACAGCCCTATTCAATTCAACAATTTGCCTTTACTCTAAATGTTTAAACAAATACATATATAAACATATATAATCATATATATATATATGTGTATCAGTAGATAAAACACACCAAACTCGCCATTCAATATGTATACATATATATACACATGTTCTCAAAGATTTGTAGATTTGTAGGTCAATATACACCCGTAAACCATACTATATATAGAAATTCTAATTCTAAAAATATAGAAGCGAGCTTTTTATAAATATATACGTACATATAATAACATATATAAATATAAATATTTATACATACATATATATATATATATATATATATATATATATATATATATATATATATATATACACTTATACATTTATGTTGCCAAAAGATACGTTTATGTACATAAATATATGTGTTTAATTTATTTTGATACGGCTGTAAATGTGCATGTTAAATAATTAATAATTTTGATTTTGTAAATTTATACGTAATATATATATATATACGTAATATATATATATATATATATATATATATATATATATATATATAAACATATATGCATATCGTTACAGATACACATACACATATACAGAACGTAGTATGTATAAATAAGGTTACAGAAAAAAAAACAGCAAACACATATCAGACGGGCATGTTAACAATTACTTATATATAAAAATATTCATATATTTAATAGGCCGACTGATATTTATATCACTATATATATATATCGATCGCTCTCTATATAAATAAATATATATACATATATTTATATATATGAATAAACTTTAACATAGATTCATATGCTTTTTTCAGATACAGAACATACATATATATATATATATATATAAATATATATATATAAATATATATATATAAATATATATATATAATATAATCAACATAAGTATAATTTAAGTCTATAGGAATATATATATATATATATATATATATATATATATATATATATATATAGTATATATATAGTATATATTGCTTTACTCATAGTTACGTGTTACGAATGTTGTTAATAAATATAGATTACTATCAAAATATATATGTATAGCAAGTGACACTTTCACAGATTGAGGTAAATAAATATATATATATATATATATATATATACTTTATTCTGTTTTTCTCTGTCTTCATCCACTTTAATCTCTATATTTCTTCATCTTTCTGCATATCTATAAGTATGCATATACGGTACATAAATATATATACACATACAAACTGTATTAGAAGTTGCAGTATACAAGAGTTATATATAGCTTGAATGTGTTGGTATTCCACTAATCTACAGTAATTTTGATTTCTCGATATCGCAGTTCGGGGATAGGATTTGTTTTGAGCCACTTATAAAAGCTAATACAGGTTATGCTCGTAAAATACACTACTTTACTTGACTTGATACAGTTTTCTTAGACACAAGTTAATTCATATATATATATATATATATATATATATATTTTACTGTTTGTGTAACTCTTCAGATAATTCAAATGTACTATAATACCAACTGATATAAGTTAAATTGAAATATATTTATATAATAATTATTAAATAAAATTAAATAATTACATGTTATTTAATCATTTATGTATCGACAAGCTTGTTGTCTACCTACCAACGGTTTAGAACCTACAACCACGGGTCTTGTAATAGAACGTCGTGAACATCTTGACTAGCATGAGACTGGTACCAGTAATGTACTATAATACTAACTGATATAAGTGAAATTGAAATATATATATATATAAAGTATTAAATTATTACATGTTATTTATTCATTTATCTATAGGCAAGCTTGTTTCGTCTACCTACTAACTGTTTCGAACCTACAACCACGGGTGTTGTAATAGAACGTCGCAGGGGACTGGTACCGGTAATGTAATCTAAAACATTAAACCAAAAAGGGTAGAAACTATAGAGTAACTGCCAGTGCGATATAATTATTTATTTATTTATTGAGAAATATATATATATATATATATATATATATATATATATATATATAACTGTAAATCGACTGTCAAAGTCTAGCTTACTATTTGAATTTTCTTTGGCGTATCTGCTATAATAACAGCCAAGTTATTTCCATAGTTTGTCCAGGAACAGTTCAACATTAAAAGAACGTCAACAGCAACAAATAAATGAGACCTTACTCCCGAAAAAGTTTTAATGTTCCTTTGTACTAACTCTGCTGTATACGTATCTTTTCTTTCATAAGGAGAAATAACAATTTACCTATACAATAATAGAAAAAAACTCTCTCACTCTTTCTCTCTCTCTCTCTCTCTCTCTCTCTCTCTCTCTCTCTCTCTCTCTCTCTCTCTCTGATTGTACGTTCTTTCTCTCCCACTTTTTCCTTCAGTTTAGCCGCCCCTCTCTCGACATATATATATATATACATATATATATATATACATATATATATATATATATATGTGTGTGTGTGTGTGTATTTTATTACTATATAATATATATGTGTGAGCAAATCTACACTTGTAAAACGCAATTATTATGAAAAATATCTAAGAGAAAATTCATATTGATCCACACAAAAGATATATTCATAAATCCGTCTCTTTCCCTCTTCATTGTCTTTTGTGTTATATCTATCTATCTATCTATCTATCTATCTATCTATCTATCTATCTATCTCTCTCTATATATATATACATATATATATATATATATATATATATATATATATATATATATATATATATATATATATATATCGACTAATTGAACTCCGTCTATTTCTCTCTTTTTCTCTCTATCTCCATATATGTGTGTATATATTCGTTCGCCACTACAAGTGCGTGCGCATGAATGAGTCTTGAACAAACAAGTCAACTACAATAATTAATATTGTCTTATATATTTTTACAGTGTATAAAGAATGTAAGTAAATAGCAAACAAAATCTCTTTATATATCTACGTGGCTTCTTGTATAGCTATCGATATATATATATATATATACAAACACCACTATACATATATATATATATTCTTGTTTATGTCACAAATACAAGCGCGCGATATAACAACGTTCACACAGACGGAAAACACGTTGCTCTAGGAGAATGTGACTTGAGCATAGCGAGTTTAATATCCTCACTTGACTTCAACTACAGAGTCACGCGTGGGCCTTGCCAAGACGTATTGAGAGATATCCATTTGCGTCAGCTGTCACATTGATTGAAATACTTGACCACAGATCTACGCAGTGGTAACATTTTAAATCTATATTCATATATATATATATATATATATATATATATATATATATAAATATATATATATATGTGTGTGTGTGTGTTTACATAAATATACATTCGTATGAATATTCGTCGACATTTTATATGTGAAACTCGTCTTCAATTTTTAAACCACATGTACCAAATTATAGATATATATGTATAAAATAGATATACATACGAGAATCCCAGGTAGTTTAAGTAATAAGATATAGTAATATATATATATATATATATATATATATAAGTAGTTTAACAGTGGCAACCTAATTTATAAGTTTATGGTTCGTCTAAAAATAATCCGTTTTAAAATTTGATAAATGCTGATTGCGCCAACAACTTAGATGTTTTTAGTTTTTTTCATAGATTCTACTTCTGAAAGATAATAAGCGATATTAATGCGCTTATCTGGTTCTGCTTCTTATGTCAAGTTTCGGGTTCGCTTCCGGAAAGAATTTTTTTTTAATTGGAGTATAGATTAGCTAAATAAGCATTTTTATTAATAACAATTTAAAACTTTACGCATATGGGTACGTAGGTCTGTAAGGATAGTTATCCATATTAATATGATTTTTCAAAATTAATCATTTTTTATTAAAGATCTTAATTAAATTTAGAGAATTCAAAATATATATGTTCATTTTGGTGACGTTGATAAAACTAATAAAGAAAAATGAATATATAACCATTGGAGGTAAACATGAAAATACAATAATAGTGAGAAGAAAACAAAATTCTAATAAATAAATAACTCAGGCTTCTACCACATTGCAAACAGCCTTATTAAATGCTTATATATCTATTTACCGAGAATGTTTCAACTACCATACTCTTTTGAATAAATGAATAAATAATATATATATACATATATATATATAATATATATATATATATATATATATATATATATATATATAAATAAAACAGCAAATTTTGTTTTCATCACAAAAGCGTAACTACTTCCGGTAGTGAATATATGACTACATGCGTATAAATCTGCGCAAGAACAAACAAAAAACTAATACAGAGTGGCACACATTACCCCAAGGTCTTTATAAATCGAGTGTGCTCTTAGGCACACACAAAAAGTAGGTCCGCGTGCGCTATCAAATAAGGCAGATCAATTCTATGAGTTGCTATCAAAACAATTCGTTTCGCCACAGTAATGATTGATTATAGATTAAAGAGATTCAAAGATATCTGTATAATCATCAAAAATCAGTCTCAGTCGTGAACCTTTATCTATTTAAATCGACTGCTCGATTTGTATCTCTCTTAATCTCTCTCTTTATTCATATATATATATATATATATATATATATATATATATATATATATATATATATATATATACGTACGAAGCCGCTTTTTCTGTACGCGGTGAATATATTAAAGCAATGGTTCTCGTCTACTTATATTAGTATAGTATTCTAACCGATAGATTTATGTATATTTGTAGGTAATTTCTAGAAAGTATACATAAGAAAATTTGAAAATAATTAAGTGACAGTTACTATGTCACATGTTGTTTCTTTCTAAATTGATATAAATACATAATGTAAGATAATTGAATATCGTATGGCCCCAGTCTTGCCAACTTTTAATTAATATATATATATATATATATATATATATATATATATATATATATACATTTATATATATAGATAGAGAGATAGAAATTGTTAATCTCTGATTTTATATCTTTCTATCTATTACTGTTTCTATTCATCTCTCTATATTTATATATATATACATATATATATATATATATATATATATATATATGTTTGTTTATCGGTACCTGTGTTTCAGTTTGATTAATATGTTTAATAAGTGAAATACAACATTTGATCGCTCTTTGTACGTTAAATATACTCCTGTATTAATCTTTCTAATCAGATAACTTTTTTCATACTTAACCGCATATTTACGTACCTACGTACGCACTTAGCTATCTTACACACACTCTCTCTCTCTCTCTCTCTCTCTCTCTCTCTCTCTCTCTCTATCTCTCTATCTATCTCTCTCTCTTTATATATACATACATATATATATATATATATATAGTCAATAAGTTATCATTCCTTATTCAGCCATAAATAAGCGTCTATAAGTTCTACTATTTTTACCTAAATATATCGATCAGTCTAATAATAGCGACATATATAGTATATACACTCATATATATATATATATATATATATATATATATATATATATATAGTAAGTTTTTTTGTCTATGTATATATACTCATCTCTAAATCTATATCCTTCTTCAACTAAACTATATAAACATTGTCTTTCGCGATAAATATATATATATATATATATATATATATATATTTATATATATATCCATTCTTTTCACTCTGTTACTTAACTGTCAATATATTTTACGCTAAACATAAATATATATATATATATATATATATATATATATATATATACATATTCGTACCTATTATACACACACATGTATAGGTATATGGTATAAGTACTCAAGCATATATATATATATATATATATATATATATATATATATATATATATATATATATATATATATATATTTATATATAAACAAACACGTGGGTGTTCAAAACATTGTTTTTTGCCAAACCGTATCACAGACAGCATCGCTGACTCTTGAGTAATATGCTTAATTTTCAACACTCAGCAAAGATCAGACTGAATTACCAATCTGAACGACAACCTCGCTAACTACGACTTCGAGGCAAGATTTTTAGTAGTCTACATATAACTGTTGGATAATCGAAAAAAACACGAAAATATTTGGATTTAATATTTCAGTAAGTGGTCTCAATCGGAAGTACGTCTGAAGAAACGGTACATATTGAGTGTACGTCTTTTATTGCGATTAGTATATCAGGTGTTTACTTTGTATATTAATACAGTTTTAAATCAAAGAATATATACCTCAGTTTTTTTCTCGTCTATTTATTATTTATCTCCTTATATCCAGCTTTATATATATATATATATATATAGTATTTTTCTCACTTCCTAAGCGGTAAAATTTATTTTATATGTACATAAAAATCAATACCTATACATAAAACGCATTGATATAACATATATATATATATTTGTCTTTCGTTTTTGTTTGTTATTTTTATCACGTGGCTCCATGCCTTGTCTGGAGCGATTTCAATAAGAAAGTATATATATATTTATATATCAAACAGTCGCCAAACGTTTTATTAATCGAAAACAAAAATATAAACTAAAGTACATTCGGCTCATTTTGTTTTTAAATAAATTATATTTTTATATTTATTCCTAAAAAAAAAACAATAAACAAATCGAAAGACAATCGACACCATATACACATATGATATTCTTCCCTATCGTATTAAACTCTATCTCATATTCTCTGTTCTCCCTCTTTCCCCTCGCCTTCATCGTTCAGGAGTTTTATTTGAGAGAGTAGTTGTTCGCGCTTCTCACTTCCGGGAATTATCGAGAAAAACGCGTATAGTACACCTGGACAATCGGAACTTCTCACTCTCCTGAAATCACTACCGGTTTGAATAACAAAAGACCAGAAGGAATAGCAAAGCGGTAAAACCCCAAAGAGTAAATAACTTAGCTTAAATAGAAGAAAGCTTGATGCGTATTTCTTATAGTACAGATTTATTGAACTTGAATGAGTAACAATTTCAACAAATTAAACGACTTCTAGAAAAGGATATTTCTTATTTATTTTCTTTCCCGTTCGCCTTGTGTTTGATTCCTGTAAATAATTCATCTCATAGATATACACACACAAATACACACATACATATATATATATATATATATATATATATATATATATATATATATATATATATATATATATATATATATATAATTATATAAACATTAGAAACTTGTATTAGCTCTTTTGAAAAAATATTGATTTAATGTTCATGTTATTAATATATCGGAACTCTATTAATTAATTCATATATACACATATATTACCGAATATATATATTATATACCACATATTATACATATATATATATACATATATATATATAAATATATATACACACACATACACATATATATACGAAACTTTTTACTCTTGTATATATTGTATATCGTTTATTCATAAACTCCCTGTGTCACACACACTCACACAAGCATCCGTACACCCTTTAACTCCCTTATTGTTACTCAGTATCTGGGAGGTTATAAGTCGAGCTGTAAGTTCGTATAGTATTGTTAATCAACATTTACTATCTATCACTGTCTTGTTTGCATAAATATATACCTATCTATCTGTATATCTGTCGGTTTGTTGTCCATAATTTTGTCTTGATATCTTTGTATTTAAAAACATCTATATATTTTCTTCTGCTCATCTCTCTGTTTATTTATTTATCTTTTCTTTTTCAGTCAATTCTTTCTCTCTCTCTATCTCTCTCTCTCTCTTTCTCTCTCTTTATATATATATATATATATATATATATATATATATATATAGATATCTGTCTGTCTGTCACGTTGTAACATATACCATAAGTGTCTCAATCTCTTTGTAATTATAATATGTCTATATACCTATCGATATACCTATATACCTGATTAAATAACTACGTGGATAACTGACCATATTGGTAAATATCCAACTCTCTCCACCTACCTTTCTCTCTCTCGCTCTCTCTCTCTCTCTCTCTCTCTCTCGCTCTCTCTCTCTGTATCTCTCTGTGTCTCTCTCTCTCTCTCTCTCTCTCTATATATATATATATATATATATATATATATATATATATATATATATATATAATAATTCAATAAATGTTACAAATTTTCTTTAATGAATTGTTTCGGCCCATTTAAATTATTATAGTTTAAGTTCTAGTAATATAAATTATTGATCTAACTTTTGTGTGAATTTAAAGAAATGTAAATATATATATATATATATATATATATCAATTTGCCAAATTTCTGTCTCTCTCTTTCTTTATCCATCTATCTTTTGTATTTAACGTCTGTATGGTTGTTTAACTAATAACCACCCATCTATCTGTTTGTTCTCGTACAATCCTATCTGTATATCTATCTGGTTATCTTTTCTTCCATAGGTGTGTCAATTATTATTTATTTCCCTTTATCATAATTTCAAATCAATTAATTAAATCTACCTCACTCTATCCGGATCTTGCCATTAATCTCTGTATATATGTATTTAAGTATCTTTCTCTCTCAACCTGTCCGTATCTAACTATACATTTATATATATATAAATATATATATTATACTTCCCCACTTCTTATTCATCTCTGTCTGTGAGCAGATTTTCAAATTACATCACACAATCCGCCATGGTGTTCTCAGTTAATCTTCAGGTGTAAGTTACATCACATCGTCAAGACACGGTGTTCAATCGTTTACCATAGAAACGAATACCGCGTGGTCGTGAATTACCGGATTCGTTAAGCATTCTCTATTACCCAGAATTCCATATTCGATTCCTGTTAGGCTATTTCCGCTGGAAGCTAAAAGAATCCAATACACTAACACTATTATTTGGAGAAAATATCGAAACCACTGACATATACACACTCAAACGCTCAAACATACATACATACACACACACACACATATATAAATATATATATATATATATATATATATATATATATATATATATATATATATATATGTAAAACATATATAGAGAGAGAGATCCGAACGAAACCGGTAAATCTCTTATTTGTTTTTTATTCTTCTGTATTTAATTTTATTTTTCACTTTTTTTTCTTACATATTGCCATCGAAGCAGATAAGAATTTCTAGCCAGGAACGAAACTTGACGGTTTAATAGACATTCGAGGATTTTGTCCATGTATATTTTTTCTTAGAAACGATCGTACGACAAATCTTTGTAATTTTTGAATTTTTGGAACTTATATAAATAATGTTTTAGATTTATTTGTATTTCTTAACCTACCATACTATAGCTCTGTTTGATCTGAAGGTTCAACCATTGAGCTGGTTAGAATACTTGCAGTATTTTGAATATGTATTGTCATGAATTGGACTTAACCTCCATTACATTTTAAGTTGAGTAATTCTATTGGACATCGATAGTCTACTGAAGTCTATTATTTTTACTTTAATCATATATATATAGACAAATATACACATATATATATATATATTTATTTACTTATTTATTTAGTACAGTTTTACATCAGTTCCGTCGGTTTCGAGTTCTGAAGGGATCCGTCCTTCCAAACTTTCATCAGCTTTTGTTTATACCCTGATTATATATATATATATATATATATATATATATATATATATATATATATATATATATATATATATATATATATATATAAGTCATCCACAGGTAGTTGTTTTGCATATCACTACACTTCAATGTGGCTAGACGTAGCGAGTGTTTCATTCGAAGATTTGAAACCCGACCGCCTGGTCAGCAGTCTGGATATTTTAACATTACGTCATTACGATCCATGTCTCCATTGGTATGTATATATCCACTACTGTCTCGACCTAGTCGTATCTACCAAAATATGACTACCTGAAGATTAAACTAGATAACGAGATATCTCGTGATCTTTTTTTATATTTAACTTCTATCTATCCAAGAATCTAACTCTCCCTCATTCTCATTCTCTCTCTCTCTTTCTCTTTCTCTCTCTCTCTCTCTCTCTCTATTTATATATATATATATATATATATATATATATATATATATAACATAGATCGATATATTTATAATTTTTATTATACAAATACATATAAATATATATATATATATATTTTATAACAACAGATAAATAAGATTACATATACATAAATACAGACGTTGACATAACATTATATATAGAACTGCATACAGATATATATATATATATATATATATATATATATATATATAATATATATATATATATATATATATATAATATCTTCAGAATAAATACTTGATTATCCGCGGATATCTATGTTTTTTGTTTCGTTTTATTAAAAATACTAACTTAACTTTTCTTCTCTAATATTACTAACTCTAAGACTACAATATATTTACCTAAATCAAAAGTCACAGAAGTAAAATAATATTGAACGTTATTCATATTGTCAAAAAAAATTAGTTGTAATAACAACTATACACATTCATTGGATAATATAGAAACTTACACTAGCCAGACAAAATGTCAAACTAGGTCATCCCCTATGAAGATTGCTGTTATTGGAATTAAGTAGTTCCATTTACGAAAACGTACTAAAATATAACTTTACGCTATGAGGGTATAGTTCTACATAAAACGTTCAAATGATCGCAGCTAATATCATACACAAAGATATATCACATAATTGTTTGATATATACGCTTATCTCAGTAAATGCCTGTTTATTTATATCTTAATAAATAGTCTTAGATTCATCTGCTAACAGACTGTTCGTTGTATTACAGCTCTTCAGTGTTGCTAGGCAGGCAAACACTTCAAACCTAGATCGAAATTCGACCGTCTAGACGACAGTGGGCGTCTCTAACCATTCGGCTGTCTGTCAGGAGCAGTGAGTAAGCGAAATCTCAATGTTTATATGAACACTGTCCACTGCCGAAGAGTGGTCGACTTGCTTACATAACGAGCTTAACATTCTAAAGTTCAGATTTAGTCTATATAATAAATACAAAAGTTATCAATTTTAGATAAGAATATACTTGTATGCTTATATAAATCGTATAATATTGTTAGCGGCTCGGATTACATGCGACTAACATCGGACATTCTCACGTGTGTATGTTCGAATTGATTTAAACGTAAGTACATTAAAACATATGTTGTAATACAAAACATTAGACCTAATAAACGACTACAAGTTTATTCACTGTTAGAGTTACAAAAAGCTATATATATATATATATATACATATATATATATATATATATATATATATATATATATAATTATAGGAAACCCATAATATTTGCAAACATTTGATACTTTTCATATATATATATATATATATATATATATATATATATATATAAGTTGGTAGATCTATATATAAATATATACATATATAGAAATCTAAACAGATTGATATATATATATATATATATATATATATATATATATATATATATAAACGTTAGCATAATCGAGAATTTGTAACGTATAAACTTGTAAACTAGTTTTTATAAAACAATTAGCAGCTCTGTGATCTTTCATATATATATATATATATATATATATATATATATATATTAGAAATAAACTCATGATAGTATTGGTTTTAATTGTTTGCAACTTTCCCTGATACTATTCGACTTCGTGTGATCGTGTTTGGGAAATTCTATCATTGTCTACAAAGAGGGTTTTCTTATATTTTGCCTCGCCTCAATGTGATTCGTAACAAGAGAGTGTGAAAGTTAAAGCAATCACAACCGGCGCGGGAATCCTAACATTTCTAGACAGAGTTGAACCAACCGAATTTACGGAATAAACCAAAGATTGTAAAAAGTAAGCAAAACCATTATAATTTTTTTTAAATTTTTATGTTGCTAAAAAGATAAAATAAAAAGTTCAGCTTATGTCTTAGCCGTTCTGACGAGAGTGTGTTCTTCCAGGAGCAGAAGAAACGAGAGTTTATACGAGATTTTGAAAATAAAAAAGGAAAACAGAAAATAAGTAAATAAAAATCAACTAATAAATAAACAATTGATTTAATAAAAGAAAAATAAACAAATAAAATGTTGCTATCGTTTTTACAAAGAGAAAGATTTTTAAAAAAATAAGAAATTGCAGTTGGTAGAGATATCTTAACGTTTCTTGCGAGAGTTGGGTCTTCAAGAAATTGCAAGAAACGAGAGTTTGAAAAAAAAGTTAAAAGGGCCGTCACATTTCTACAAAAACAGGAGGGTAAAATAAAATTTGATTTAACGAAGATATCTTAACGTTTTCGACAAAAGTTGCCCTTATAAACCTGAAGAAATAAGATGTTGTAAGATAAAATA
>OY744519.1:193034598-193069598 GCA_963556195.1 Sepiola atlantica | reverse complement strand
AAAATTCTCAGGGGATATTTATGCAAGCAAACACAGATTTAAATAGAATTAGATAAATAACAAAAAGAATTATCATTAAAAAAATAAACAGCAGTACCAATTTAAACTAATATAAATTAACTTAACAATTACTAGTAATAATGATTATTAATTGTCATCAATATTACTGTAATATTAAATAATGTAAACCACCAGCACATTAATCACTTACATATTATTACAAATACAGATGTCCTTTTATTCTTGAAGAAAAAGAAACTGTTTTACAAGTTTCCAAATTTCAAACACATAGACAAAAAAAGAAACGGAACTTATACGGGCGGCATTAAAAGACAACCAAAATGGAAAATACCTAAGGAGACACACAGATCGAGAAAAGTTGGGGAAGTTTGGTCATTTCAGACACCCATATTTTTTGCATCTTCCGCACAAAAGATAATGCAATGCTAGGTTTTAAAGGATTCGTGGTTCTTATTGTCACCTTGGTTCTGTCGGTAGGGTAAGTACACCAACTCTTATTCTTCGTTTAATAATAACTGCACAAAGTTCAATCCTTGCTAATGTATCACATGCATATAAATATATATATATATATATATATATATATATATATATTGAATAATAATGTTCTTTTTCTTTGAGTCATACAACAGTTTCCCACTTTATTTACGCGTCTTTGGCATTATTATCGCGCTCTGACAGATCTTTCAAGCTGCACCGGGTGGACAGTAGAGAGACAAACAATGCACGGTCGCATCGTACAGTTCTCCTCGCCACATCCGCAGATGGTTGAGTCAATTTTGTAGCCCCATCTAGTCATAATAACTTTTGATCGGCTCACTTCCTTTTTCGGGCGGTTGAGTGTTTACCACTGGGGGCAGGGTGTTTCTGAATCGAGAAGGGAGGACTCAGAAAGGGGAGATTCTCTAGCCGTCTGGTCCACAGCTGTAGTCTGGTCTTTTCTTTCCTATTTTCTTAGGAGTTCGACATGACCGAGGACGTTTCTCATAGATAATGATTTATGTGAATATCAGCTTTTTAGTTTTTGAGTTCTACTTGTATACCAACAGAGCTTTATAGTACTTAAAATAAGTAGGTTTTTGTAATATGGCGTAACTATGCTTTCACGCTATTACGATTTTCTAATGGCTGGATCAAGTATGAAGAAGAAATGCTCGAATTTTACCCTAGATTATTACATTAAGCCATCTGAAGATCGCAAAGAGCGTGAAACAAGTGTTATTGCATATAAGAAATAGGTAAGTTTTCCAAGTACTATATATATATATATAATTTATTACTATTTCATATATATACACATAACATATCATAAAGTAATATAATATATTGCGTATATATATTTCCAGTATTTACTTCAACACTGCCCAATCCGTGAGTAGAGCTTAGTAGTCGTATAAAAATATACTTATGTAAACTAAACTACACAGAAACGTTCATGTTTCATTCGCGAAGTAAATTAGCGAGGTAAATGTATTTAGCCTTATGATTTCATTCGAGAATGAAACATAAACGTTTCTGTGTAGCTTACTTGCAATAAATATAGATAATAATAATTAAATGTTATTTATTAAAACATTACTGCAGTTTCATGGATAGTGCAATTGCATTAATCAAAATATCAAACGCTTCTTTGTGTACTCTTCATTTCGAACTGCCCGTCTCGGTATTCATCTACCTCCTACAGCGGTAAAATGTGACACAAGGTCGGGAAAGTGGGCTAAAAAAACTGCTTCCCTAGAGGAAGAGCACTCTGGCCTACAAAAATGTCTAGGCAGCCTCGTCGGCATTCCTCAGTAGAGGCACTTTAGGCGATTAGCAATAAACTAACCCTGTTCTCAAACGGTGAAAAGGCAAAACCTGGGATGTTAGAAATCCTAGAACTGCACAGGACAATACCTCAGACCGCTGGAATCAATGCTCGAAGGTCGGCAAAGTGAGCATGAAAAGCTAGTGCTCTAGAGGAAGAGCATTCTGGCAATCTCATTAACCGCACTGCTCAAACCACGAGGGTGGCATATATATATATATATATATATATATATATATATATATATATATATATATATTGAGAAGGATTAGCGAGTTTACAACGTGAATTACTAGAGAGAACTGTGAGTAAGCATTGGCCATTTTTTTTTGGTCCTTTATTTTTAAACTGGGATCCATACTTTTTACCGATGTTCAAAAATCTTCAACTTACAACTTTAATAATGATTATTTTTATTTACACAGACATGTACAAAAACCGCGACACTGGCATGTCGATGTTATCGATCAACAGCTATTATAAACTGAGATCTCATCAGGAAGAGTTAGAATCCGATCTTACCCTTAGATCATCTTTGGAAAGAATGAAATGGAGAAAAAAGAAAAGAAATTTAAAATTTCAAAATTTGTAAAGTCACGTGGTTGGGACCGTTAAGAATCAAAATCTTTATATAAAAAAAAATAATGAAAATATTGATATAAAAGATAATATATAAAATATAAAAAATATATATAAAATAAAATAAATTAAAATAATATAAAGTAAAATGAAGTGAAAAGAGAGAGATATATAATAAAAAGGGTAGAATAAAAAGATAGATAGATAGATATATAGAAAATGAGATCGTCTACGATCCAGACAGAAGTAGGGGAAGGAGATACATGCAATAGGATATATATATATATATATATATATATATATATATATATATATATATATATATATATATATATAGGGAGAGAGAGACAGACAGACAGACAGACTGATAGATAGATAGATAGATAGATAGATAGATAGATAGATAGATAGATAGATAGATAGATAGATAGATAGTATGAGAGAGAAAGAGACAATTTAGGAGATTCTTTTCAGTTATATATAATGAAATCTATCTATATACACACAAACACACACACATATGTCAATTCATAAAAGACGACAATAAAAATAAACTATGAAATAATTAAGTGGCCAATTCGGGAGAGCAAAAATCGGTGTTCTAAACTGCTTTACTAACTCAACATTTGAGATATCTAATTATCTCATATAGTATTCAAGTGTTAGCCCCAGAAAGGGGTACTTTGATTTCTGAGAACTGACTGAAGTAAAATTAAAACAAAGGTATAGTCATCAACAAACAGGCTGTTTTGTTGCATTCTAGCTCTTCAGTGTGGCGAAATATTCAACTGCTTCAGGTAGGGATCAAAGCTACGACCGTAACGTTTACAGCCGCCGATTCTAACCAACACTGTAAGAAATTGAAATCTATATCTATGCTAATATAAACATGTATAACTACCATAGCGTGCTCCATTTTCTGTTTACAAAGAGTTTTGCGTTATCGTAGATGGTAGTTGGCGATATCACCTACGATAGTGCTCAAGCCAAGAACGAAGGACATTTACATTGTCATCTACAGACAGACTACACCAGTTTCTTTTTTGCTGTTTTGACGTCTGTTTCCAGCACGTGGTTCGGCTTTCGAGAGACATTTCTAAAAACAAAACGATTATTGATTTTGTGTGAAACTTTTGTATGTCTTCAGATTTCATTCTATAACATAAATACAGCTGAAATATATCTATGTCTAGCAACAGACATATATATATATATATATATATATATATATATATATATATATATATATATATATATATATATATATATATATATATATATATATATGCTTTACCAGTCTGAATATATCATAGCTTATTAAAGATATGATCGAAAAATGTCCATGGATGCGTCGCTTTTGATGTTTGTATCAATCAAAATATTATTATGAATCACGCACACACCCATATATATATATATATATATATATATATATATATATATATATATATATATATATATACATATATATGTATATATATATATATATATATATATATAAAGTTTACTATGTTATACTATATCTTTCTAGTCTTAACGGATTCAAAGGACAAGAATGCATCTAGTCTAGTAGAGTATCCAGCTAAGTGTCTTTACTTGACGTAACATTACTTGGAGAAGGTGCATCATATATATATATATATATATATATATATATATATATATATATATATATATATATATATATATTCTTTGTTTTATTTTCTTATATTTTTGTTTTGCTGGAGATAAGGTATCCTACCGGATGCCATACATTCACTAGCTATTTCAGACATTCTAGCTGAGATACCTTTTGAAGATTATAACCGTCCTTTCAAGTGCAAATTTTTGTATTACACTTGCACTCGGTTCACCGGGTATATTCACCAGATAGCTTTGGAAATTCTTTTTCATTAGTCCTGTTGCTCTTATAATTACTGGGATGATGGTGATTTTTCTTAAGATTCCAGTTTATTTTCATGTTGTACACATGGCCTTTGGTATTTCGTAATATTTTCCCTTTCAGCTCTGTTTAATCCTGCATCATTAGGGGCATTGACTTAAACTAGGGTTGATACTTTCTCAAACTACTATATATATATATATATATATATATATATATATATATATATATATATATATTCTTCGGGGAGGGTAGATTTTTGGATCTTATCAGTTAGAATCTCATTCGATGTGTTGCTCCACTTTTCAAACTTTGAGTAGTGGTAGCAAAACAATAGCGCATTCTTTTGTGCAACAGTGAATGGTTGGGCTTTTAAGCCTCTTATGTTTTTTCTATTTGATGGAGATAGGGGGCCAGGACTTTTTATCTTAAGGCCTGATGACTGACCCTTGTTGGCCTCTGTATTTGGCTGGAGCACCATTTCCAGAGGCAGGAAGGTTTATACCATTGCTTTCATCTTCCCGCCTGGTGTATGGACGGGTTGATGTGCCCTTTTTATCCTGGGTGCCGGCCTGCCAGTATTTATTTTGGTTTGTATTCATATTTTTTATTATTCATTTCCTCATTGTCAACGGTTTCTAATTGTTTATCCGAAGCTGCCCTCTATGAGTAGACGGGGGTGCCCCCGTCCGCTATTCGGGAGACGTGCTGGATGGCTTGAGTAGACAGCACATCATTTTTTTAAATATTTGGTCAGGGATTTCTTCAAGTAAAAAGTATCCTCATATCAGAGTCTCTGACAAACCCCTGTACAGAGAGAACGAAGACACCCGAGGGTGGTGTCTAGTAGGCATTCAAGGGTGTGGGTGTGTTTTATAATAATAGTTGTATTGATACAAACATATCAAAAGCGACACATCCATGAGAATGTTTCGATGATAACTTAAATAAGCTACGATATAATCAGACTGGCAAAGCATGTCCATTTTTATAATTATTTATGTTAAAGGAAAAAGAAAAAGAAATGGAACATGACTATAATCTGTAAGAGTTATCTCCACTTACGAATTTAGTAACCCATATACGAAACCCATATAAGTATAAATATATAGTAATCCATATAGGTATATACTTATATATACATATATATATAGAGAGAGAGAGAGAACTCAAATGCCTACTGGAGAGAACTTGAATTTCTACTAGACACTGTCATCCAGTGTACGAGGCTTCTCTGTACAGGAGTTTGGCAGGACAACCAAACATGAAGATACTTCATTCTACAAGTAAACCCTGACTAAATATTCAACATAACATAGTGTTCGAAGTCCAAATAAGATCCCCTCGGTATGCTTAATCCACACTGGCTCATACGAAGAATGCTGCAATTTCTCCAATGGGAAAAGAAAACTCTGAATAAAGTACTTAAGTTTTTCTTTTATTTATTGATTTCATAACAATTATTTGCAACTTTAGGGATTATGGAAAAATTAGCACTTTTACGCATTATAGCAAATAGTTGTACTCTTAGCAAGTGTGTCTCTATTTACTTGCCGCCCCAAAAGGGCATATTACACACAAGAATTAGTGTTAATGTAGGGAAATGAAGCTCCCCTAATAAAAAGAACTATTGATAGCGAGAAATATTTAAATTGTCCTCAGTCTAGAAGGAGTTTTCCTACACTGACCAAGAACAAAAAAGATGACATGTAGTATCAGAACAGATACTACACTTTGTTCTTAGCCAAAGTGTAAATCTTTAGTACATTTTAGTCTCGTTGTCAAAATGTTCACTCTTTGTTATCATGACAGGAAATTGCACATTTAGGCCTCGTGGCAAAAATTCGCATTCTTTCGTGTCATGGTAAACACTTTCACTCTTAGGTAGCATTGCCGGCATTAGCATTATTACGCCTTATCGCAAACATTTGCACGTTTAGGTGCCATAGTTAACATTTCATAGCTAAATGGGTCATAACGAAGTTTTGCCCTCTTAATTTGCGCTCTTAGTTATAATAAAAACATTTGACTTTTAAGTGTCATCGCAAACCTTTTCAATCTCAGTCATAGTAGAAAAGATTTACACCATCACATGAGATAAAAAAAATCTGTGCACCTCTAGGTGTCATAACAGACAATTGCACATGTGGGTGTCGTGGACAAATATTTGCACTCTCAGGTGTCATGGCCTTTTGGCTAAGATCAAAGTGTGGTATCTGTTCCGATGGATACTGCACCCCATAGACTGGTATTGTCTTGGCCTTCGGGGCTTGATTTACGCCGGTCTATGGGTCTGTCCTGTGCAGTTCTAGGAGGTCTACCCTCCCAGGCTTCGCCTCCCCTCTTTGGGGAAGAGTAGGTGTATTGCTTACTGCCTGAGGCGCCACTACCGGGGAATGCCGACGGGGCTGCCCAGGCAATTTTTGATGGTCAGAGTGCTCACCTCTCGGGCGCTGGCTTTTCAACCCCCACTTTCCGACCCGACCTTGGGTCACATCTTACTTGTGGGAGTAGGATAAAACTGGCCTTGTGCCTAACTCCTGGAGAGGAGTAAATAATACTCTCAGGTGTCATGGCGAATATTTCCACTGTTGAGCGCTTAGCTTTCATATTCGTGACAAGCTTTTGAACTCTTACATGGCATAGGAAACATCGGCAGCACTTCTTTGTCATTCGTGTGATGTCGCGCAAGCATCGTGAGACGTTGCAATCATTCAGTGGCACATATGAGTTGATCAGAGCAAAACAATTGCATACACTGCTCAGTAGAAATGCCGTACAAGATAGACAAGTTCGTAACACTGATATATATATATATATATATATATGTATATATATATATATATATAGAGAGAGAGAGAGAGAGAGAGAGAGAGAGATTTTTAAAAAATTTATTACATACAAATACATCAACGTTTTCAAAGTGCGAACCTTCCAGTTTTATTCAAAAACACGTGCCAACATAAACTCGCACACAATACTAGACATTCACAAAACCTCAACCGTGATAACCAGACAACGTGGAATCCTACTCGCCTGGACAATAGGGATCGGACAAAAAAGATTAAAAATTTAAAAAAAGTTTTTAAATGACTATTTACTTTTGATAAGAGTGATTTTATTTACCGAAAAACTCAAGACATTTAAATAAATAAATGTGTATTTTAATATATAAAAAAATTATTAACATTGTTCTTTGACTTCAAAAAAATCATTACATACGAATACATCAACGTTTACTAAAGTGCAAACCTCCTATATATATATATATATATATATATATATATATATATATATATATATATATATATATAGTAAGCTATGAAAATATAATTATGGTCATTAAACTACACAGAGGCTCGCGCGTTCAATCCCCGGGGGGAATCTTCAGGCTAAAATGCATGGAGTTATTTTTGCCGGGTGTTTTTATATACACGGCTAGCTAGTTAACCAATCAGATTCTTTGTTTTTCAATAGCCAATCGTTGGGCTTCCCACGAAAAAAGATCCGGTTAGTGTTACTTCCTATATCCTGTTCTATTGTTCTGTTTTCGATAGAGTGGCCTATATCCTGTGTATTTGTCGTGCTAGCTCTACTTACGTACCGAGCACTGTTGAAGTAAATACTGACAATTGATGCATAAAAAAATTATATCCCCTTATAAAATTTTATGTGGATACATGAAATAGTAATAATTATATATATATATATATATATATATATATATATATATATATATATATATATATACATATATATATATATATATATATATTGTCATCCGCAGACGGACTGTTTCGCTGTATACTAGCTTTTCAATGCGGCTAGACAAGCAAGTGCTTCAAGTTAAAACTCAAATGTTTAGCTGAGAGTAGGCGCTTCTACCATAAGACACTTGCTGAATGTAAGTTAAATTTCAATGTAAACATTTGCAAGTGCCGAGATTATAAATTTGTTTTACCCAATGAGCCATATATAGTTATGAAAATACATTTATGACAAATAACTTATAATGTAGCGTTCGCGTATCACATTTACTACTAAGTTCTACTCACGTAGTTAGCACTATTGAAGTAAATACTTAAAATCTATATATAATATTTTATATCACCTTATAATATTATATGTGTATACATGAAATAATAATTATATATTTTGTAATTACAAACCGCATCGATGCCTTATCGCAATCCTGGATTGAAGAATATGCACTTTTATATTTTTATTTGCGATACTTGAACGTACGTTAAAATAAAATATTAATAAATTAAATGGAATCTTTAAAAAGCGACACATTCTTTCAACTTTTACTAGCGGGGTTTGACTTAGCGGTAGTTGCGTCGTACTTTAGCCTCTGGAATTCCGGTTTCGAATCTCGGTAGGTTTATTAGCCTCGCTGCTGAGTAGTAAGACGAAGAAACATGCTTCCGTAAATAATTAATTTAATATATATATATATATATATATATACATATTAATTTGTGTATGTGTTTATATATTTTTATGTAGAGAGTTAAATCCGAAACTAATTTCCTGATCATTATGAATTTTGGAACACAGCTGATAGGCGCAAAGTTTGATAATTTGAGCTCTATGTACTTTAATTAAGTTTTCTGCCAAATTAACAAAGAGGAGGTCGAAGCCCTTCGTTAAAATGCAGATATCTCCACTTTTTATTTTATTTAAAAGATGAATTAAATATCGATTTATAAATATTCTTCAAATTTAAGTTTATTTGCCGTATTTTAAAATACGGCAAATAAACTTAAACTGTTTTAAGGAATATAATATTGCTACAACATGTTATATGAAGATTAAAATATTTCAGATTTACATTAAATCTGATCCCTAATCATTAGATGTTAATTAAGCAAGATTTCTGGCATTATAATCTCTTCTCAAGAACCTTTAAGATAAGATCAAAATCACATAGTTCAAATCTTGTTAGCGCCTTTTATCAAGTGGCTTAATGCTTGTCTTGGCCACTTTCCCATGAAAATAATATAATCGATCTTGATTAAAATTGTAATAAGGATTCAAGACATACAGTTTTGTAGCATTATGTGTTGATTTCAATTTTCATAAGAGAGCATAAAAGAATTTTTTGCACAACAACGTACCTTAGACGGCTATTCTTCTTTTATATATATATATATATATATATATATATATATATATATATATATATATATATATGTATATATATATATATATATATGCATGTCCCAAGTGCAATCAAAAAGAGTGAATTGAAAGTGGATACTGATACATACCAGGGTTTTTTTTTACGATATTGACTTTTTATTAAAGCCGCCGGTCTCTTGTGAATGTTTTGCCAGATTTTAAACAAACCAAAATGTATCCACTTCCTTCTCCCGCATCTGAGCGTAATGAATGCCAAAAATGACCACAAAGCTCAAAATAGTCGATAATTCGCTTCGAGCACAAAGTAATTGTTATGTAGAAAGGCGAGAAGCAAAATTAATTCCTCTAATGTTACCTATGGGTTAAGGGCATCGCATGAAAACGACAAGTAAGAAAGATTACTAAGAGGCGTACATATAATTTACGCGTTTTGTCTTTGTAAAACTTTTATTTAACTCAAACTGACACGTAAGTGGAGTATGTGATTAAAGGCCAGCCCGGTGTTTGTTCACATTACATTTAAATTTCTGCAAGTTTGTACAGTCGGGAAAACAAGGAGCAAAACGGAAATTGTCTGATTTATTTCCTGTTTTTAGTTGTTGGTCTAGTGGTTGTTCTTCATCCGTTCGCTGTTCAGATACCTCGTTATAGTGCAGCTTCCGATTCAAGCCGCTTATCTCCAAAGAACTGCAGGCTTCTTTAATTCTCTTCCTACTGACTGTTTCCCTCCTTTCAATAGGCATCTGTTGTATTTGTGTGAATCATCTTTCGTTCTTTTTAGCTCCTTAGATCAAGTGTTTCCATGCCTGGTCTGGAAAGACCTCCATAAAAGAAATCTAAAGGCAAGCGGTTCTATGACAGATATTATAAGATTAGAACGTTTTCAGACATCTAGGGACATCTACAATAAAAGTGTGTGAAGTTCCTGCTAGTCTGGTTTTTCGGAGGCATTTTTCTTGAGTAGGTACAACTGCAGTATTTTCGTCGGAGCACAATCCGTGGAAATACTTGTACAGGGAAGAAACATTACAGTGATGAGACAGGGACAGGAGCTTCGTAGACAGTACGGTACCTATTCTGTTGTTTTTTTACGAATGTCACCGTTTATCAAATCCCAAAGCTACCCGAGGATAATAGTTCAAACATTGATGGATTGTTAGTTATGGGAATTTTTTTTTATTTCGATACACATTTATTTATCTAATCACAAATAAAAAAATAAGACCCAAATATATTACACTGATCCATTCGGTGAAAAAGTAAACTATAAGATTAATAATTCAATAAATAATTAATAAATCCCTTATTCGTCATTTGGACATTGTTTAGTTCAATATCGAGAAATCCTGATTCCTTATATAATTGTATCACAGTCCATAGTTTTCTCCGAATGTCCGGCTGGCTGGCTTGGCCGGCCGAGAGCAGACTCAATGCGTTTCCACAAATAATGGCGATAGAGAGGCGCTCGTAAAGCCAAGATAATTCGCGAGTGTCTCCGGTGTTGGGGTTAGGGTTATGGTTAGGGTTAGGGTTTAATTACTTATGGGGACGGTTTATGACGAGTATTTGTTTAGATTTGATATGAAAACAGCTATATTTTATTCTACAGGCTAATGTTTTCCCACATATTAGAAGTTTGGGGAAAAGAAGTCTGTTCATGGAAATTTTGTCTGGCGTTAAGATCATGTGTGGAGGTAAAAAAAGTTATTTTTAGTTCTGGTAGAAGCGAAGTTCTTGCGGTGAATGTCTACAATTGGAGGAATCAAACATTACAACTCAGTATAGAAACTTATGTAGAAGTAATGATAGAGTATAGAAAGACTAGCATTAACTATTCTCTGAAGAAAAGTCTGTTGAGAACAGTAGAGCTGTATTACGTGAGTTGATTTCGTACTCTGTCAAGCCACAAAGTTTGCTCAGAGCGTACCTTCTTAGATGTCATAGCAGTATTCCATTTTAGTACGTATTATATTGATAGAGTATTACATAGGGAGTCAGGTACTTTCTGCAGCGGTAGAATTATTCAATTAATTTACCAACAATCTTAGCAACAGGTTAAATATATGTCTTCTATTTTCGATCTGGAGTAAAAGTTCTAGGGGTTTATCGAAACAAGTGTTTCCTCAACGACAAGGATTCGTTTTTATTCTTGTCTTTTAAAATTAGCAGTCTCACCTTTTACAAACTTAAGCGTGACCAAGTAACGAAAATATTTAAGACCTCATGTGATTTTGACATTCCCTAGAAACTACCTATTTCAGTGGAAGCCAGATGTCTAATCCGGGCGAATAGCAAACCATATATTAGTGAATAAACAGACTACTGTCCTTGTATATCTCAAAAATTAAACTTTGAACATGCAACCATTTTTTTCCAATATAATTGGATGGAGGTTTTAACTTTCTATAACTAGAGAAATAGCTTTTAAACTACTCTTAAACCCGCGTGATTTCGTAACGAGCGTAATCTACAGTTTTACCAGATAGATTCATAGAATATTTTTCATTTCTTACTTTCTTAATTAAAGTTTGTATTTTTCTTAGAGAAATTATTCCGTTTTCTTTTCTGGCCATGACCAGGTCGCGGAAAAGGTGAAAAATCACACTTTTGGCGTCTTCGGTTCTGTTCGTCATTGAAACTCGCTACTTGGCTCATATTGTAGCCAATGAAGTCACGCATTTGATGTGACATTTAGCATTGACCTTTAACATTAATCTTAAGCGTGACATTGAAAAGTTCTATCTAGGTCGAAATTTAAACATAATTTAAATTTTTGATTATTTCTAAAGTTGATTTATGAATCCTATGCTGTTTGATAACAGTAACAACCATGCAAAATTTCACACTGATCGGATAAATATATATTTTTTAATTATCAACTGTCTCTTTGTCGTAAAGTAAGGGGGAGAAAGGACTTTGGCTCATTCTTACATTGTCAGGCTGAGGTATACAGTTTCAAAACTGACTTATGTTCTTATTTTCTAATCAAATTTGATGGAGGATTTACCTGTCTATCACTACAAAAGTAGCTATTAAAATACACTTAAAATGTACTTAAAAATAGCTATTAAAATACACTTAAAATGTACTTAAAGGTAGCTATTAAAATACACTTAAAATGTACTTAAAAGTAGCTATTAAAATACACTTAAAATGTACTTAAAAGTAGCTATTAAAATACACTTAAAATGTACTTAAAAATAGCTATTAAAATACACTTAAAATGTACTTAAAGGTAGCTATTAAAATACACTTAAAATGTACTTAAAAGTAGCTATTAAAATACACTTAAAATGTACTTAAAAGTAGCGATTAAAATACACTTAAAATGTACTTAAAAATAGCTATTAAAATACACTTAAAACCGCGTGATTTCTGTGTCCTGCTTAAAATGTAGTTTTCCCAACACATAGATTCATATCCTTATTTTCCTTTGCTCCCTTCTTAATTAAATTTGATATTTTCCTCAGAGAAATTATACCTTTGTCCTTTTCTCAATAGAAATTACCCTTTGCTTAACCAAAATTGATCTTTTACCGAAGGGAAATTACTCCATTCTCGAATACCATGTCATCTGATCACCTCATCTGAACAAAGTTCGTTAAGCTTCTTGTTTCTTTTAATGCCGCCACGTTTGTCTCTTTACTGTAGAACTTAACGATTTCAGTAATAGTTTTTTAATAGTCTTCCTGAGATTCTCATGGATGGCTCTGTTCTTAGAGAAAAATCGACCCTGAAACTTCTTGTGATTTGTTTCCCATCAAATCTTTGTTGGAGTTCATACATTAGATCCATTGCTTTTTTCTGCTTCTCGTAAAGTCGGTTCTCTCTATCGCTCCAAACATTTCTTCACACCGGAGGCTATTCTCTATCGCTACAAATCTACTATCAGAACATGTATAGAGTACTATTGTTATATTTGGGCCTGTGAATATCTGTGCCATCTGAGAGTTCTTGAAAAGATACACAAACATATTTTTAATTTGATTAGCCTCACCCTTTCATCTTCTCTGCACCCTCTTTCACTCACAGACGTAATATTGCTAGTCTCAGTCTTTTATATAAATACTATTATGACATGTGTTCTTCAGAATCGTCTGATATATTTCCCGCTTCATTTGTTCCAGCTCGTTTGACTCGTTGGTCTTCTGATCTCCATCAATTCGCTGTGTTGATACCTCATTATAATATAGCTTCATATTTCAGTAGCTTCTTTCCAAGAACTTCAGGCTTGTTAAACTTTGTTTTCTTCTACTTTATAACCTTAGTCTTTTGAAGACTAAGGCCAATAGGCATCTCTTATCTTTCCGATAATCATATTTTATTCTTGTTAGCTCCTTACATCAAGTGGCTTCTTGCCTTGTCTCGAGCGGTTTCTATGAATAAAACTTTTGGGTTGCCTCTTAATAGATGTAATGCTTTTTTAAGTCGTTTAATTCATGAAAAATGTACGTTTCATTTATTGTTTATACATCTATTTATATAAAGTTAGATATGTGTATATGTTTATATATTTGTATGTACAGGATTAACTCCTAAACTAATTAATTGACCATTATTAATTTTTTAACAGAGCTGCTACAATTATTGCCTATATTTAGTTTAATTTAGTTTAATGTAATGGGGTAAAAAAAAGGTCGTGAAAATTTAAATAACTTCGATTTTTTTGTGAAATTTTAACAATAGGTCTTAGACATAAATAAAGAAATATTCTCCAAATTTCAGTGGTTGTTTTAAAAATTTGTAAAGGCAGGCATTAAACGCGAGCTTCTGGGCGTAATAGTAGGTAATGTGGGATATATTTTATTTTATTTAGTTTTATGCAAAGAAGTAAAAGGGGTAAAATGGGTGCTACCCCTTCGGGAAAATTTAGATACTGTCGATTTTTGTGAAATTTTAACAAGAGGTATGAGACATCAATCAATAAATATTTTCCAAATTTCAGTTTCTGGTAGTTTGGTATGGTAGTTTTGTTTTACGGCATATCAACCCTTTTTGGGTTATTTAATGCCGAATCTGGTCTTGTTTTCTTTCTCTTTTTTGTTTCTTTCCCCTTTTAATATCTGTTTCTATTTAACCCATAGTTGGGACCCTAACAGGTACTACCACTCCGGGTCAGGGTGGACCTGGGAGCAATGGTAATTAAGAGGAGGCTCCACATTCCCCAAAGTCCGTAAGCCGGATCTCACCATCGGATGTAGTTTAAGGTCATATCCAGGACCGGGAGTAGGGTAGGAAAAATAAAAATAAAAAGGGGAGGGAGAAAGGGAGAGGGGCTGTTGTTTTTGTTTTTGGTTTTGTAGAACATAATTAAGTTTTACAAACAAAAAAAAAACAAAAAAAAACGTCAATGTAGGTGAATTTCGTCTCAGGGAGCCACAGGGCAGCCTGATCTGGTATCACCAGTCAGTTTCTGTAGACTAACTTAACGGGATATTTTAATATGACACCAATGGATACCGATTAAGCAAGATACCTTGAACGTTATTTTCCCTTAAGCTTAAGCCTTAAATTTTAAACATTTTTCAGAATCAATATTTTAAAATGAGTTTTAACTATGCGGTGACACCATACTCTCTAAAACTCTCAAACTGTTATCGCGGCATCATGGCTCCTCGGATTTCCTAGACGTGTCGAACGTTTCAAGCTACGATTCGAAACCTGACACTTTTGACAGAAGTCACATAGCTTACCATCCATCCACTACGCAACGAAAGTAAAGGAAATTATGATGGTTTTATATTTGTTCACATTACTGACAACCGAGCGTGTTCAATTCTATTCACATTTCATTGTATCTTGTCTTTTAACCTCATGCAAGTTTTAAGATAATATGTAATGGATTCCATCTATTTATTTCTCTCTAAGGAAAAAGCAATTAGCTTTTACCTCGTATAGCTGTTTTCCCCGACGTCAGCCTTCATATCTGTTTCGTGTCAACCTTGAACGCACGTGAATCCATCACTGCAGTCAGCAGGGGATTCTTTTTCGTAGTAGAAACGAAAACCCTTGGGCTTTTTTTGCTTGGGGATGGGGCTAACATCAAATAAATAAACAGATAGAATGACATGAACGTTGCGACACAAAGGCATTACGTAGTCATAAGAATCAGGAACCAATAAAGAATAGAGCGTAACTTCGACAGTAATAAGCCAATCTGTGTATAGCTTTTTTCTGGTAAAACAGAGGAAACGGTAGATTATGTAATGGACTATATGGAGATGTGGGAATCTTTTACAATAATCAGCAGAGTAAAAACGCTCAAAAAACAAATATTCAACAAATAAAAGTAACTGTAGGCGATAAAAGTTATTTTCAAACTTACCTGTGTCATTTCCAACTATTAAAAAGATGTTTAACCCGTTTCAATTGCTATTTATTATAAATTAAAGTATTCGGCACACGAACATCGAACAAAACAAGATGGCTGAGTTAAGGGGGGCTACGTAATGTTACAGAGGACGGACGGCAATTTTCTTTTTTGCCAAATGCTATGCAAAAAAAAACAAGATTTTTTTTACATCTAATAAAAACCCATTTATACTATGTCAAAAATACAAACAAATTACATAGGTAAGTAGAGAAATGTCTATTCTCGACGTAGGTCAACTTTACTTGTTGCAAATTTATGTTTTTAAACCCTTTCTCGTTTTTTTTTTGGCACCCCGTTCGCGACTCTGCTGATTATTGTAAAAGATTCCCGGAGATGTCTCAACGTATAATTGCGAAATATATAGAATATTCATTTTAAAAGAAGCCTAGCTCTATGCTTTGGATTATTTAAACTCTTTTGGTGCAAAGTGAAGTGTCCTTAAAGTAACGAGACTGATTAATTAAAAGGTAAATATCCCTTGAATAAAATAGAACGTTTATGTATCGACCGAAAATGATACAGGTTGTAGGGAAGAGGAGAGTCTACACAACTAGATATCCATGTCGATGCTGTTCTCTGTCAAGGCAGAAAAAAGTGTTTTGTGCAGTTCGTTCTCATATGTGGTAGCAGTATCCTGTCTTTGGACGAGTCTAACTCATATATAGGATGTTCTAGAAATCTTAGACACATTTTAACATTTATTAGTGGTGTTTCTGTATTATTAGGTCCGATGAAATCTTCATCACTAATTTAGAAGAGTCTGTTTAAAGGGGAGATAACTCAAACTGTGTTAGTGTTGTAACCATTAGGATCATCCAGAGAATAAGTAAGAAAATACATTTAAAATAGGGTACTTATGCAGTTTACGGACCAGGCTGAAATAATAACGTTATAATTTTAAAAGCCACTCTTAACATGGTTAGGTGGAGGTTGATTAACTATTTTGTTTATTAAATTGTTAGGTGAAAGTACAGAATGGTTAATCATCCCCACCTCCCCATGTTATAAATAACTTTCTAAATTATTATTTTATTATTTCAGCCCGGTCCGTAAACTGCATAATTACCATTTTTTTAAATGTATTTTCTAACGAATTCTCTTGATTTTCTTTATGGGTTATGGTTACAAAAAAAAACAGTTTTAATTATCTCCCCTTTTAACTGACTCTTCTAATATGATAATAAAATGTTTATCCACCCCAATAATACAGAAGCACCTCATTAGTTACTTACAATAGTTAGGCTAACTGTAGCGTTAGGTGGTATGTGCAGTCGTCTTCTTAAGTTGTTGTAGGAAGCTGAAGTTCCCTACTGGCTCTTCTGATCGATGTGCGGGTCCTGGCTCAAGAGCAGTTCAAACTCGCTCAACCATATCATCTGAAGTTAAGGTGCATCCTGTTCTTATAATATATGCGTTATTGCATTATTTAACTCTCTAAATATGTACTTCTCATTCTCACCTGTTTTAATCATTCTTATTATTAAAGCAGCAACTGTGGGTATAACATCTGTTAATCTAAAGGTAATGCGAGCTATTTTCAGAAATTCGGACATAATGCTCCCATAAAAAATATACATAGGGCGGGAACTATTTTCATACGACATACGAACCATATGAAAAGGGAAATAATTTATTTTATCCATCCTCGATGTGTGTATCCAAATCAAGAAATGTAGCACGTGTTTCTGTTTGTTCTTAATTTCATTCCAACTCCATTGGATATATCAAACGTTTTGTATTTCTAAACCCCTTTTTATTATTATGTTCCTGACTTTTCCATGTCATCTCATTATTAGTACTGTTTTGCGGATTTTTTGTTTTTGTGAAAGGCACGTTGAACAAGTGTCCACTATTCAGCTTTTGCAAATTTAACAACGCGAGATGCTTTTTTTTGGGGGGGGGTGAGTTAGCGCCATCACTAGATCTGAAAACATATGAAGAATTCATTAGCATTATAACAAACGTGATTAATTTAGCTTTTGAATGATACCAGTTTCATGTTACCAGCGTTTATAGTTCAGCAGATATAAGGACTTGAAATGTGCCCAACACCCTGTATAAAAATATACGCTAATTAGTCTTATTTGGATTATTAAGACAACTGTTCTTATCTCGGGAATCTGTATGGAATTTCGAACGGAATCATTTATATAATCCACGAGGGTAGCTTGCTCTCTTTCCCTCAGAAAGGACCGGATACGCGTCTTAAGTAATTCGTATTTGTATTCTTAGTGTCCGCAAGAAACCGTAGTGCAACCGATATAAGTGCTAAGTATATTAAGTTATAAGTGACAGTCTTCTGCAGGTTAAATGTTCAATCCTCAGTGCAGGCGATACTGATAATGAAATTCTGATAAAGAAGGCCTGATATTACATCGGTCGAAACGTTGTGAAAACAACATCCGAGATAAGAAAAATAGTTCGAATAATTCAAATATTACAAATTATAAACCCTTATATGAATAATTCCGTAACATAACACAGACACTATATATATATATATATATATATATATATATATATATATATATATATATATATATATATATATATATATATATATATATATATATATATATATATACAAACACGGAAAATATAAACAGAAATTGTTCGGAAATATTACACAATAAAAATGTTTAAATGTTTAAATGTTGCTAGACTCACTCTTTTTAATATATATATATATATATATATATATATATATGGAGAGAGAGAGAGAGAGAGAGAGAGAGCGAGAGAGAGAGAGAGAGAGAGAGAATAGAATGTCGATTGTAGTCACCATGTCTTTATTTTAAAAAGGAATGGGAGTTTGACGGACCGTTTCGATTAACACATATTGCCATTCAATCTATAAAATCTTACTATTAATTATATATATATATATATATATATATATATATATATATATATATATATAAGTATAAATTTTTATTTATACAAACATTAAATAAATAAGTAAAATAAAAAATAAATAAATAAATAAAAATGTATACTTATAAACAGCTCTACTTGTTATTGAGCACTTTTTCTAAACACTTGAGTTTCTACGGATTTACATTTACAGAAACTAATACAATACATGTACGATATATATATATATATATATATATATATATATATATATATATATATATATATATATATATATATATATATGGATTATATATATTATATATATAATATATATATATTGAAATAGAAGACTTACATTAAAGGTGTTGCTAAGTTTGCTGGAAAAATTGTTGGATAATTCTACCGCTGCAGAATTCTTTACATCTGACGCAATACGTCTTAAGATGAAGTACTACTGTCATAGTTAGGGAGGTGCCACTCGGGGTACTTTTTCCTGTCTTGACAGAGTGCAAGATCGACTTCGCAATCTAGTGACGGATCATCTCTTCTCTTCCCTATAGCCTCTTATACAGAGAAGAGATGTTTCTAGCCCCTCTCTACTATGTCGTTATGTTCATGGCCGATGCTCGACTGAGCTCGAATCCATGATTCCCCCTGTAAAACATTCACAGCAAGAACTCGTTTAGTTACAACCACAACAAAGAAATGTTCCTCTCTCTCTTTCTTTCTTTCTCTATTTAGCAAAAGCCAAACAAAACTCTCATGAACAGGGTTTCTTGCCTAGAACATTCTATATATACCATGTGTCTGCTTCCCAACTCACTACAACATTGTCGTCTTGAAGTATAATGTAAGTAAATCCTTGTTAAACCGTCCTCTTAGATAATCAATTCTTCTTAAGTAATATTCTGTCCATCCCACCCATTGTTTTCGGTCCATCACGTGGTGGTGATCATCGTGCAACTGATGACCTCTTTAACCAATATCCTCGAGTGGGCACCGGTCCTTGATATATGGTTACCCATTATTGTTATATATATATATATATATATATATATATATATAAATTCTTTGTAGAATGGTAGGAAAAATCCCAGCAGAGTGCTCGATTAATTAAGAATCAAAGTTAAAAATTAAGAGCATAATATTTATTTATTCTGGTACAGAAAAATTAGTACAACATTCGTACCGTCGGTTTCAAGCACGGAAGGTCTTACCCAAAACAGATGACAACAGAAGCTGAAGAGAGCCGGATGGGTAAGACCTTCCGTGCTTGAAACCGACGGTACGAATGTTGTACTAATTTTTCTGTACCAGAATAAATAAATATATATATATATATATATATATATATATAGTTATATATATATATATATATATATATTTATATATGTATAGTACATGTATTGTATTAGTTTCTGTAGATGTAAATTCGTTGAAACTCAAGTGTTTATAAAAAGTGCTCAATAACAAGTAGAGCTCTTCTAAAGTAGGAATGTTTGTTCATACAAACATTATTGGTTACCTGTGTGCATACATGTTTCGGTTGTACTCTGCACAGAGAGTCAACCTCTTCAGACAAAAGAAGACAGAGAAGTCTTCTATGTCTTCTTTGGTCTGTAGACGTTGACTCTCTGTAGAGAGTACAATCGAACATGTATGCACATATGTAACCAATAATGTTTGCATAAATAAAAATGTATACGTATATATATATATATATATATATATATATATATATATATATATATATATATATATACTATCTTTGAATCACATTTTAGACATATAGGTAAAACGATAAATCCTAGAAACATCTTTACTTAGTGGCGTAACGTACTATTTTAAAGATGGAAGCTTGTTTCTTATCCAATCACGACCGAGGTACTGGTTAAGCTAGCATGATTTAATAAAAAAACGGAAACAGTCTATGTTGCTTCTCTCTCTCTCTCTCTCTCTCTCTCTCTCTCTCTCTCTCTCTCTCTCTCTCTCTCTCTCTCATATATATATATATATATATATATATATATATATATACAGAGAGAGAGAGAGAAAGAGAGAGATTGAGAGAAAGAGCGCGCAAAATCGAGTGTATGTATACACACACACACACACATATACATATATATATATATATATATATATATATATATAAATTAGGAAAGTTCATTTTATAAAGCATCTTATGTAAGTTAATATAAATATAGAGGCTAACAAGCCTTCAAAAACCATGTATTAGATGCGAGTAATTAAATAAAAAGAAAAAGAAAAATATTTCGAAACATTTAATAAAATATTTCGAAATACCTTCCGCATTCAAGTTCTATTCTATTTAAAACAAGACATTTTCAACAATAGTCCACAACACCGGACGTGACACTTCACCAACACCAGGAAGTAAATTATGGAAAAAAAAAAGGTTATACCTTTGTTTGTCTTGGCTCTGATGAAGCTTGTTTTTGTCAAGCGAAATATTAGCCAAAAAAAAAAAAAAATCAAGATGAAGAAAAAAAAAACGGAAGGTATTTCGAAATATTTTATTAAATGTTTCGAAATATTTTTATTTTTCTTTTGATTTAATTACTCGCATCTAATACATGGTTTTTGAAGGCTTGTTAGCCTCTATATTTATATTATATATATATATATATATATATATATATATATATATATATATATATATATATATATATATATATATATTATTGAAAACTTATATCTAGAAGATATTTCGGGTTAAGTGTTCACTGATGTTCTTGCTTCATCGCCTATTTTATGCTTATCATTATTATACAAGTTGAACAAATAAAAAACGGTGTTTATTTGATTGAAAAAAAATAACCATCCCGAAAGTGACAATTTCCACCACAAAATAACACGTTTCTTATTACACTTTCCTACATATGGGATATTGTTCTCTTGAATCGGGCACTCTCCGGTAAATCTTCTGGTATATTTATATGGTTTTAGAGGTTTTTGCTCAGACGGTTTCAAATGTCAGTCTGTTTTTAATAGTATTTTCATAGCTAATTGAATTCCTACTAGACACTGTCCTCGAGTGTCTAAGGTCTGTCTGTACATGCGTTTGTCAGAACATCCTAGCATGAGGATATTTCCTCCTGCAAGTAAATATTCAATATAACATAGTATTCGAAGTGCAAATAACATCCCCTCGGCATTGCAACACACACTGCATTATACGAGGAATGGTGCACCTTTTCTAAGTGATATTGCGTCTAGTATCCTCACTAAGCTGGATACTCCACCAGACTAGATAATTTTTTGTCCTGGAATCCGGTAAGAGCAAGAGACCACAATAACTATATACTATAACACGGTTAAGTGGTCAATTGGGTAGAATAAAATCAATGAATAAACTTCTTTACTTACTCAACGTTTTACAGGTAAAATAATAAATTTAATGGGATATTCGAATATATATGTATCTCATATAGAGATCAAGTGTTATCCCCAGGAAGGGGCCCCTTGATTTCTGAGAACTTCAACTGAAGTTAAATGAAACAAAAAAAAACAGTTAGACTTAATACGAAGACTCAGGTCAAATCTGTTGCTTAAATCGCTGGAAAAAAATAGTTGGATCATTCTATCGCTCCAGAAAGTATCTCACTCCTGACGCAATCCTCTATCTGTATAAAAGATGTCCTAAGATGGAGTACTGCTGCCACATATGGGGAGGTACCGCTCGGGCCACTCTTTCTTGCTTTGACAGTGTACAAAATGAACAGCACCACCATGTGACGAATGACTTCTCTTCTTTTCTCGCAGAAGAGACGTTGCTATTTTTCTCTACCTCATCGTTATGTTTATGGTGGGTGCTCCACTGGGCTCCAATTTGTATGTTTTTAGTGTGTCTGTTTGTACGCAAATAGATACACGTGATTGATTGACAAAAAAAGAAAAAAGGCAAAGTACATATTAGTAAGGCAGTAAATTTTACGATGTTAATACCCGAGTACTAAAGTCACGTAAGTCTAAAGATGTTTCTTTAACTTGATACATGTTTTATAGTTTTATTTTTAATTAACATAAAAAACATAAAAAAGATTACATAAATATTTTTTTTAAGTAACTGACCTTTTTTTTATAATTCGCAAACAGTAAAAATAAATGTATTCGAGATGCGTTCAAAGTGAATTATTTTTTGCTTAAATATTTAAATATTTATAATACTTTTTAGCAATAAAAACTTACTCAAATACATTCAGCGTAGTTACTTACTCTCTCATACGAATACTAAGTAGTGTAATAGTTTTCGTTCGTACTAGGTATAAAGCGGTAGAAGCTATGGAAAGATATAAATAAACATACCGAGAGACTGTAGCAACACTGCTCAATGAGCAGAGTATCAGCTCGTTCATACTTATTTTTATCTGATCTCGACTCATATCTCGACTCATATGTGTATATATATCATCCCTTATCAAGACCCGGATATCTATTACGGTCGGGAACTTTCAGATAGCCATAACCCTTGTCGGACAAATCACGCGAACTTATTTTCCCAAAACCCTGCAATTTATTTTTACCCTAAGAAACAACTCTCTAACGCAAAGGGTAATAAACTCTTCTTTCCCAAAGTCTCAGAGATTATTTGACCTCTTGCCAACAATCGGCTCCAGAATAACCATTAGTTCTGATGCTCAGCTTGCGGAACTAAAATCTATTTTCAACTATTTTCCATTCATGATCTCCTACGTAATCGAAAGTACAGTTCTGAAAATGTTCACTATGTAAAATCCATTGGAAATGGTATTATCGAAATTATATTTATAGGGAAATGATTCAAGGTCGGATAAATAGAGACAGGCCACCATAACCTAAGTGAGACAATATTGTAAAAATTGCTTCTGAACACATATACATAAGTATCTGTTCTGATACTACATTTCATATTGTCTGTCCTCGGTCAGTGAAGGAAAAATCTTTCAATTTTTAGTTTTGTCGCAAATACAAAATGTCTTTTGGGGGAGCTGGATTTTACCTACATTAAAAACTGATCCTGTGACTAATTTTTCCTTCATGTGGAAGCAGGTAAATAAGGACACACAAAAGAGGAAATGTACTATATAACAACTCAGCCATGTAACTTTCAGTAAAAACTGCATCTAGAGGTATTATTAAACTGGGTAGTGTTCAGGAGAGATGATTATTTTAATCAAAGTCTGATTTTCATAAATAAATGTTTTATCTTTTACTATTAGACTGAACTTGTTTTCATGATACCTCTCGAAACCACATATAGTCCATGACTACATACAAGTTCTTTAAGCACATCAAAACAGAAGACCTATTCGATGCTACCAAATAAGACCCATGGTGATTTTAAGCGCTCTAAAAATTTTATTTCTTAATTATATCTGGAGAGAATGATTCTGGTCAAAGAAATAAGGGTAGCCATCAAACATCGTTGAGACAATTTTTATGTATGTTCTGGTCTCACTTTAAATCAACTGAAAACATCCAGACATAAGTTTAAATGCTGGATTGAGATTGATTCAGTCAGTGTGTAATCTTAAACTTGGAAATGATGGATATTGAGCCGTGTCAGTGCTCAATTTTAAATTGGGAAATGCTGGATAGAGTTGAGCCGTCTAAGTGCACAATCTGAAACTATGAAATGCTAGATAGATGTGAGCCGTTTCGATGCGCGACCTGACAATGGGAAATTCTACATAGAGTTTAGCCATGTCAGTGTGTATTATAAAACAGGCAAATGCTGGATGGTGTTGAGCCGTGTCAATGCACAATCTGCAACGGGGTTATGCTGGATAGAGTTGAGCCGTATCAGTAGGCAATGTGAAACGGAGAAATGATGGATAGAGTTGAGCTGTGTCACTTCGCGATCTACACGGCAAAATGCTGGATAAGGTTGAGCCGTGTAAGTGCGCTAGCAGAAACTTGGAAATGCTTGATAGAGATTAACCGGGTCGATACTAAACCTGATACTGCACAATTCTAGATAGAGTTGAACTGTTTGACTGCTAAATCTGACATAGGGAAATGTTGGATAGATTTGAACCGTGTCAATGCGCAATATTACACCGGGAAATGCTGGATAGACTTGAACCGTGGCAGGGTTTAATGTGAAATTAGGAAATTATTAATACAGTTGAGTTGTGTCAGTGCGCAATCTGACACTGGGAAATGCTGGATAGAGTTGTGTCAGTGCGGTATCTGGAAGTGGGAAATGCTCGATAGAGTTGAGCCGTGTCGGTCCGCAATCTTACACGCGGAAATGCTAGATAAAGTAGCGCCGTGTCAGTGCTGAATCTGACAGTGAAAAATGCTGAATCAAGTGGAGTCGTTTCAGTGCTCAATCATACACTAAAAATGCTGTATAGCGTTGAAGCTTGTCAATACTTAACCTTAAACTGCGAAATGCTTGAAAGTGTTGAACCGTTTCACTGCTTAATCTGACACTGAGAAAGTGCTTGATAGAGTTGAACAGGGGCAGTGTTAAATGTGACACTTTGAAATGCTAGATAGAGTGGGAGCTTGTCAGTGCGGAATCGGTAACTGGGCAATGCTGAATAGAGTTGAACCGTGTCAGAACTCACTGTGAAACTAGGAAATTATAAATAGAGTTAGGTCGTGTCAGTGGGCAAGCTGACACTGGGAAATCCTTCAGAGAGTTTAGTTGTGTCAGTGCACATTCTGCAACGGGGTTATTCTGGATACAGTTGAGCCATGATAGTGCGCAATCTGACACTGTGAAACGCTGAATAGAGTTTAGTCGTGTAAGTGCGCAATCTGAAACGCGGAAAATCTGGAATGAGTTGAGCTGTGTCATTACGTAAGCTGACACTGTGAAACGCTGTATAAAGATGAACAGTGTCAGTGCGTCATCTGAAACGCGGAAAATCTGGAATGAGTTGAGCTGTGTCATTACGTAAGCTGACACTGTGAAACGCTGTATAAAGATGAACAGTGTCAGTGCGTCATCTGAAACGCGGAAAATCTGGAATGAGTTGAGCTGTGTCATTACGTAAGCTGACACTGTGAAACGCTGTATAAAGATGAACAGTGTCAGTGCGTCATCTGACACTGGGAAATGCTGTAAAAAGTGGAGCTGTTTCAGTTTTCCATCTCACTCTGAAAAATTATTGATAGAGTTTAACCGTGCTGTACTGAACGTTACACTGCGAAATGCTGTATAGAGTTTTATCGTGATAGTGCTCGCTGTAATACTATGAAATGCAAGATACAGTTTAGTCGTGTCAGTGCGGAATCAGAAACTGGTAAATGCTACATAGAGTTGAGCCGTTTCAGTGCGGAATCTAATATCTTGAAATGCTTGATAAAGTTTAGCTGCACAATCTCACACTGGAAAATGCTGGATAGAGTTGAACGGTGTCAGTGCTCACTTTGGCATTGAGAAAAAACTGGGTGCAGTTTAACCGTGTTGGTACTCAAACTGATATTGCGAAATTCTAGATAGAGTTAAACCGTTTGACTGCTCTATCTGACACTGAGGCAGGCTTGATGGAGTTTAATCGTGTCAGTGCGAAACCTGACACTGGGAAATACTAGATAGAGTTAAACCGAGTCAGTTCTCCATGTGACACTAGAAAATTCTGGATAGAGATCCGTGTGCAATTTTAAACTGGGAAATGCTGGATAGAGTTGGGCCATGTCAGTGCGCAATAAGAACTGGGGAATGCTAAATAAAGTTGAACCGTGTCAGAGCGTAATCTAGTAGTGAAATATCCTGGATATAGTATAACCGTGGCAGTGCGCCATCTGATACCGTGAGATTCTGTGATGATGTTGTAGCAGTTTAAGTGTGCAAACTGACACTGGGAAAGTCTGGATAGAGTTGAGCCGTTTCAGTTCGCACTCTGAAACTGAGAAAATGCTTGATAGAGTTCAACTCTGTCAATGTTCAACTTGGCATTCGCAGAACATTATAACGCACATGAAACATTTGAAGGGCATTATTTACTAAGGAGTTTTCATTCTTTAGTGATTAGTTTAGTATAATTATTAATCGATATTTAATGATCGTTTAGATACATAAAGTTGGCTAATATAAGTGGTATTTAACTATTTTACAAATAAGATAAACAATGCACAAGTTAATGCCTAAAAAATAAATGCTATAAAGTATAACTAATATATACTATTTGAATTATTTAATTTCACACAAAAAGTGGGTTGAAAGCTCAATAGTACTTATATTACTAGAGCAGCTCTAAATAAAATAATGAAGTAATAAAGTTTTATTTTTTCAAACAAAAAAAGGCTTAATTCATACGATCGTAACTGTTGCATGGAAACCTTGTGTCATACAAGAACACATGACAGTTCATAATCATACCTCGTTAGCTGCATGTTCTTATACGCGCCCCCACGTGATCTTTCTAGATTGAGAGAACGCCGTCTGTAAATATAAGTAAGTTTTGTTTGAAAATAAATTCCATCTTAATTGTTCATAAGAATCTACTTATATGTCCGTCATTTGAAATTTTCCTAAGCGAAATAAACTTATTTTACACAAATAAATAAATAATAAAGAAACTTGACGCCGATATAGGGAATCGAAACCGCGAACCCGAGGTCTGCAATCTTAGTCGTTACTGAGTGCACTAATCTTTCAAATTAACTCACTTCAGCAATTCACTGAACCCGTTCGATTGACTGTGGAACTGTTCAGTCACAGGAAGAAGAGACGCGTCAGTAAAGAATAGTTAATCGAAAATTATTTAAAATCTTACTATATTGCAATTAATTCTGTTTAGCTTTCTTCGTATCCAATAGTGTCTTTTACCAAACTGCATTCTCATAGATTTCAAACACAACTTGTGTGTGTATGTGTGTGTGTTGGTGTGTGTGGACATATATGTTTGTGTTTGCGTGTGCGTATAATAATTAAATAAGAAACGTGTTATTTAATCAAGAATGATTCCTTAGATGGTTTTAATACTTTCCTGGATGGTATGCTTTCTAAAAAGGATACTACATCCTGTGTGGTATGTTTTCTAAAAAGGATATAACATCCTGGAACGTGTTAAATTCATCTAAGGAATCACTCTCACGGTGTGAAAACAATAATCATGACTGATTAACATACACGTGTTTTATTTAATTATAAACCAATAAAGAGCATCACGCATTGTATAAAATTATAACTCCGACATTCTGAGCAGATTTTGAAAGCTGAATTGCATTAACTATCAGCATATATCTACATACATACGTGTGTGCGTATATGCATGAAGAAAAAGAGAGAGAGAGAGAAAGAAACATATGTACAGACAGGTAAAATCATATACTTTATTAGATAGATACTTAGATGAATCTATGTTATTTTTAGATATAACTATTCAAAAATATTAGCTTTAATATTAATTATAAAGAGTAAACGTATTTCTGTCAATCCTACACTAATTTAAATCGGGCTGGCTCAACCCATTCGTTATCGCTTCGCAATTCAATCTCTATTCACTACTTGAAATCATTGAAATGAAAGTAATCGGTTAGTAAGCTAAAATAAAACAAATCGATAAGCAAATAATACATACAATTAATCGATAAGAATAAGATTAAGACTCTCCTTATAAAATTAAATTTCCATTCATAATTATTCATACCGCGAAGCGAACTTGACGAGGATACGTTCACTTTATTATATAGATATATTCTCGAATTAGAATGTATGCCAGATAGTATGATTCTATCATATAAGCTCGCATTTATTACAGTGTCACGCCTATGACGCCACTCTACTAATTTATCTGGCAAGAAAATAACTACAAATGTTTCTCTTCTAGCGTCAGGAGGAATTTTCATGTAAAGAGCTTATTTGAAAAGGCCTTCGATCTGTTGAATTGCCTCCCTTCATACTACGACACAGTCGTCTACAAATCAAACATCAACAAGTACGTGTCGTTAACCGTCGCAGTAGTACTAACACTTAGTTCATCGCATTGATAAATTTCCGTAACTAATCGTTCCATCATATAACTTATCCTTGAGTGGTTTTTGGCCTTGAAAAGTGGTGACTAGACAGCAACAAAAACTTCGGTACTCTTATATATGACGCACCATGTTTCCGTAACTTCGCGTCGTCAACGTTCGGACAGGTTACGGAAGCGCCCGAGAGTTGATAAGGCGAAAACGAGGCGAAAACTGGCAAACATTTACTTATAAACAGTATTTTTTTTTTCGTTACAATAAGGAAAACAAAACAAAACAAAAATGCTTAAAAATAGTTGTTTCGGTGTTTGTGTTAACAGGTGATAATTGACAAAAAATCTAAAATAAAACATTAAAAAATAAAAAAAAAACAATAACCTTTGCTTAACGAATCAAACAAAATCATCTTTTAGAACTTTCCGGTGCACAAACAAAAATGTTTGTTTTGTTTAAAAACATTTGATTAACAATGGTTCTTTTGACAAAAAAACATCTAATTTATAACTAGTGTTAGTTCTGTTATTTATTTGTATACATGCATTTTAGTTTGATTTTCTTCGTCGTAATTTATCGGCTGCCAGTCTTCAATTTATCGTTTGGCAGTGTTCACATCGTCAACTCTCGGGCGCTTCCGTAACCTGCCTGAACTTTGACGACGCGAAGTCACTAAAATATGGTTCGTCATCTATAAAAGTACAAACACTTCTAATGATGTAAAATGACATATTTTTAGCAAGAATTACACTAAAAAATATAATTCGTAATTTCATTTGAAGGAGGGATTTAACCCGAAATATTGACTAATAGACTATTGGGTAAGCAACGTTGATCCTGTTATCAACTTTATCCTATGGCACCAATTTTATAAACGTGTAAATTAGCATCGAATGTTTATTGTGTGTAAGGTGGGAAACCCCCGCTCCCTAACTACGCGTCTTCTATCCTTTATTTTTTAATCGGGCCCGCGGGTCACATGTTAAAACCCGCGGAAATAAAAAGAATTTCATTAAAACGATAAAAAGGGAGAACAGCAAGTAATCATGATAGAGAAAGAACGGAACACATGTGAATCACAATTTATGAACATAAAATAAGAAATAAGACACTTTTAAGAATGACAAAAAGCGAGATTATGCAATATAACAAGTGTTTATGAAATAAAAACAATTAAACAATAAAAGTTCTGCTCCGCTCTGGGGAGTTTTGGATGTGGCTCTGGTTTAGATAAAATCGAGAATGGTTGATCACTCTAGAGTTATGAGAATTAGCAAATAGTGAAAGTTAAAAATAAGTAATTGGTTTCCTTTTTGTTTGTTTTTTGTTTTTTATAGGGCACATAGCTTTTTATAGCCTATTTTTTGTGTGTTAATTGACACGCTGAGTGGAAGATATTTTCACAGTATTTTAGATCCTGAAGTCCGTTACTCTTCCTTGTATACGGGAATATGTTCTCTCCATTGATGCTGGGTAGGCACAAAATCTTGACACGACTTCACCCCTCCGCTTCTGAAATCTGACTGTCTCCTCTTTTGCGGATAGTTTTTAGTGTAGAGTTGACGGCTATACGAAGGATATTTTCTCAGAATTGTTTCATTCTGAGTCCGTCTATCGCAGATAGTTTTAGTGTGGAGTTTCGGCGATATGAAAGATACTGTCACATAATTTCAGATTCTGATGTCCGTCTTTCGCGGATAGTTTTTCGGTGGCGAGTTATAAGTAATCTCGTATCCAGAAAGGAAATTGCTGCCTTCGTCTATATGGCCAACTTTGTCGGATTGGATTTTTCCTTGTGAATCTCCTTTTGTTTTTTTGTTTTTGTATGCGGGGATCTATTATTTCGATTTCTGCTTGGTCGGCAGCAATCTTGGAAATGTCATTTTTCCTCCACCATTGTAATTCGTCCATTGTGCGGAGATATATATTATTTCGATTTCTGCTTGGTCGGCAGCAAATCTAGGAAATGTCATCTTTCCTCCACCGTTGTAATCCGTCTCATGTGCGGGGATATGTTTTCGATTGACTACTCTTTGAGCCTCAAATCTAGACACGTCAATTCTCCATCACTGCCGAAATCCGTCTCTTTATGCGGGTATATATTGTCGACGATTTGACTGCCCCGCTAGCAACAAATCCCGACATGTCTTGACCCCACCACTGCCTCGAACCAACTCCTCGAGTTTCTTGCCCGGTTCTTCTCGCTCCCTGTCTACGGCCTTCCGTTTGCATAACAACAGGCTTTTCTCCAATTTGATTGGTTGCACTTCATCCGCCCCCGTAAACTGCGTGGGCTGACTTTACAGCTCTTGGCCTTTCGCTTTCTAGACTACATCCGGTCCCAATTTGTAATGTGTGTTCCCTTTTTGGTGAATTACCCCATACGTTTTTTTTTGTAGGAGAACATGTGCCAACAAGTCCCCTATTCTTCTTTTCATGCTTTATGGGGCAAAATATATAGATATAACAATCCATATTAGTAGTTATATGGGAGACCAGCTGGCGATATAAAGTGTACGTTTTTTATTCTTTCTTTATAATTTCTACTGCTTTTATTTCCATACCTTCTTGCTTTTTGCTTTCTTTCTGCGGCCTTTTCTTCTCTTTCTTTTCTGTCTTCGTCCTTTTTTAGTTTATTCTATGATGGTTTTAATATTTTTTACTTTTTCGATTGTTCCATTTTTTTAAATTTTCTTTCTTTCCTTTTATATTTCTATCTTTTTTCTTTCTTTCCTTCTTTCTTTCCTTCTTTCTTCCTTCTTTTGTCTATCGTTTGTTTATATTTCCTTTATCTTGTTTTTCTTTTCTACTCTCTTTTCTTTGTTATTTATTTACACCTTTCTCTCCATTTTCTTCTTTCTTTCTTTAACTCTTTTTTCTGTAACTTCTTTTTTTTCTTTGTTGTGGTGTTTATTCTTTCACTTTGTTAATTTATTTTTCCTTTTTCTTTCTTAGTTTATTTCTTTTTCTGTTTGTGTCTTTTTTCTTACTTTTTTCAAGTCTGCCTTATTTTCTATCATTTTCATCTTTGCTCTTTCTTTTTATTGCTTCCTTTTCTTCGTTCTTTATATCTAGCTTCCCCTTTCCAGATTATTTATCTTTCTTTTCTTCTCTTCTGTCTTGTTTCTTTCTTTATTTATTTCTTTAACTCGTCTTTTTCTTCACTTTTTATTTTTATTTTTCGTTCTTTGTCTCTTTATTCTTACTTCTAAATTTCCCCACCTTTGTTTTCTTTATTCTCTTCACTCTGTTTTTCTGTCTGTTTACTTTCTTTCTTTTCTTTCTGTGTTTTTATCTTTTATTCATGTTTCCTTCTTGCTTTTCTTTTTTCGTCTTTTTTTATCTTCACCTCACTTTTCTCTTATTCTTTCTCTATCTTTCTCACTTCTTTTTTCATTTTATTTCCCTTCTTAATTTTCCTGTTTTCCTTCGTTTTGCTTTTTCTGCATTTCTGTCCTTATTATTTTCTTTGTATTTGCCTCCGCCAGGGAGGTTATCTTTTCGGTCGAGTTTGTTAGTTTGGCACTGGCTTCGTTTGTGTACAGACTAGCGTCAACATCGCTTGACCAAAGCTGATTGGTTAAAATATCAGCCATTGTCAAACTTAGAACAAATTAAATTTTATAATATCATGGTTAGATAAAAGGTGAATGTCTTATGTTTGACGATAACTTCTGTTTCGTTTCGTCGCAGAGATTCGCTAATTCGTCCATATTGTAGTCAATGAAATCCCGCATCTTATATGACCTCGGAATTTTGACGAAATATCAATTTCCGATTTTTCCAAATTTGATGTATTGATCTGATGCTCTTTGATAACAGTAAACACTCTGCAAAATGTCAGCCTGATCAGATAAATAAGTTTAGAGTTATCAATGTTTCCATGTTATAACTTTGGGAATACTTTATGAATATGAAGTAGTCAGCCCCAGAAAAAACTTTGGTCCATCCTTATGTTATAAGACACATGTTTTTTTATTCGTTTTACTTCTCCTTCTTTTTAATTGATTTTCCCTTTTTCTTTGTGTCTTTCTCTTTCATTATTTCTACATTTCCTCCTTCGACAGTTTAACTTGTCAATTGCCAACGCATATCGCAAATAACAGCAGGCATTTTGACTGACAAATTTCTAAAATGAAGCCATCAAAGTGTTAATTAATTGAAACGTGTATTCTATTTCCATTAACGTGAAATCATGTGAGTGAGCAAATTCAAACAAGAAATAAAAAACATTTAAAATTTCATTTGCATTCAATTTACGTAAACATCATCATGTTTGTCCTGTTTGAAAAGAAATGAGATATTAAATATGAATAACAGAAGATCGCTTCAAAGTTATATTTTAATCTTAAATATAAATACAAATAAAGCTTCTAATTATGTGCGTATTCGCATCAGTTACGTTAGAAGGCGTCTTGATGTTATACAATCTTTAGCTAGAATAAAGTTAAGAAATATGTATTGATTCATTTTCATTATTAAAAGAAAATTTCTAACATAATTGACTAACAATATTTCTATAAACTCGTGAGCCTGAAATATAATTGCTTCCTTTATTTATTTTACATTCTTATATATATATATATATATATATATATATATATATATATATATATATATATATATATATACTTTAATCGCCAGACTGCAAGTGTCATTTGCCAAATAGAAGGGGGAGGGGGAGAACTGGTGATTTTTGACACGGCCGAATTTCTTGAGAAACATTGAACCCCCCCATCGATGCCTATATTTATATATATGGCCTCCCCTTTCCCTCTCTGTCATAAATTATGTAATTCCCCTCTCACTACATAATGATGGATTAAATATGTTTCAAATTTCCCCTTCTCTCTAAATATGTATTGGATAGGTTGTCACTCCCTCTCTCTTTAATTATATTTGAATTGTCGAGTGTGATTTTCCTCTTTTTTGAGTTTCAGAAATGTAATCATCTAAATTGGATGCTTGAAAATACCACAAGGTTGAAATAAATTATTGCATCGATGATTATGTAATTTCGTGTTACGACATTTTATTATATATATATATATATATATATATATATATATATATATATATATATATATATATATATATAGGCAAATATTATTAAATAACACGGAGTGTTTTTGCTTGATAAGACTTTATTTTTTATTTTTTCAATTTTGCGAATGGTCCATTTAGTGTTTCAGTCAAATGTCTGTATGTAAGTTACATCTGTTTCTTGTTCTATTTTTATTCATTTATTTCCGAGTACTTTCGATTTTTTTAAGAAACCAAAATTAACACCGCCTAAAGATGAGTTGACGAATGAAATCGAAAGTACTCGCAATGGAATAATAAACACATGGAACTTACATACAGCAATTTGACCAAAACATAAATGGACCATTCGGAAAATTGAAAAAATAAAAAAGTCTTATCAAACTAAAACACTCTGTGTTATTCAAAAATGTTTGCCTAAATGAAAATACGCTGCCTAAATACACACAATCATATAAAAGAAATTTGTTAGGGCTACCTGAGAAGCATCGACAAGTGTAAATATGTAATCAGATTGAAAAAGCAAGATAATCGATGCGAGATTTTTTTTTCAAAAAATAAAACATTTTTAATTTTTTTCATTGAACTCAAATATTTCGATATAAACATGTAATCTACAGTGGTTACAATGATGCTTTTCTTCTTTTTTATTGTCGAGATCTTTGATCCTCCAAGCCGATCAGAGATCACGAAAACTCCCGATAAAAACGGGGTGTGTTTTTTTTTTGTAAGTCCGGTAGTAGCATACACGCTGGAATGCGGTAGTTTGGGAAATGCTTTGAGACTACTTGAGAAGCATCAACAAGTGAAAATATGAAATCAGAACAGAAAAAACAGATAAGGTATGCGAGATTTATTTCAATAAATAAAAGATTTTTTTTAATTAAATCATATATTTCAAATATATAGCAGAGTATATATATATATATATATATATATATATATATATATATATATATATATATATATATATATAATAAAAACCTACCCGTACCAGAACGGGTAAAATTAAGTCGCAGAACAGAACACTTTTACGTCAGTCACGAAGATTAAAATCTAGATATAATGATAAAATGATAAAAATAATTTGTCTAGTTTCGTTATTCGAATTTTGATAAAAAAATACATTACATGATTTTGATTGTAGAAAATGTATAAAATTTAAGGCTTAAGGCGTCTTAAGATAATGAAATTCATGGAATCTTGCTTAATGTGTGATAATTGGCGAAGGATCGAATTTAATGCAAATTTTATATATTTGAATTTTCAAATGGAAAGTAGTCATTATGATATATAGATTGTTGCAGCAAAATCCGACACTTGACAACAAACAACGAAACAGGCAATAAAAACAAAAGTTGTAT
>OY744519.1:192992098-193029598 GCA_963556195.1 Sepiola atlantica | reverse complement strand
ACCTTGTTTATTTATAAAAAATAAATGTACAAATTAATCGGTTAAAGGGGTTGGGCTGCTGGAAAAAACAACAGAGATTGCTGAGAAATAAGATGCTAGGTGCTGTGGTTAGTAGGACCCTCCCAAATCTATCGAGGTATAAGCTGCTCAGTTTTTCGGCTTGTTTCTAAGTTGCAAAAGGGGGCCAGGGCGCATTTGTACCACTAGCTGAAATAGTTTTCTATCTGGGATGAGATTTAATCAAACCTCAGGTCGATGCGCACCATACCTAGGCAGGGAACACGTACTCAAACTTGGTTCGTCCAAACACACATAAACTAGCAGTGTGTATCCACTATCTTTTAAATAACGAAGTGAGATGTTTATGAAAATGGACGTCAATTTTCGTCTAAACGGACTTTTGGGAGGCCATTAATATTGCAGCAAAAGCAATGCTTACAGCCACTATTAAAAACATTACTGATTTATCCAATACGATTTTTTTTTAAGAAATGAAGATCCATGGTGGTTATGTGGATAAATAAGGTATGTGTTCATTATATGTATCGAAGTATATATTATTATATATTAAATTATATAAAATTAATTGTTAAATAAACGTGGCATTAATCTTTTTTTTAATAATTTATTCCTTTTTTCCACTATTAAACGTTATTTTTTGCTAGAAAAGTAATTAGCATTGGTCGGTAAACATTCAGTGATTTCAGAAACATGTTATTTTGCAAATACTAGCTATGAATATATGCTTACTTATTAGAAAAAATGTAAAAACAGAGTGCTAGATTACCTGTGAAAAGGTTTCCGAAATTGAGAAATAACTATCTTGTTAGGAAGATATTATCGTTGGTCGCAATATATATATATATATATATATATATATATATATATATATATATATATATATATATATATATATATGTATGTGTGTGTGTGTGTGTGTGTGTGTGTGTTTTATAATGAATAGTGGCAAAAATGAATCGTGGGCGAGTCCATTATGGGTGGGACGTCGAGAAAGAAATAAAGGCGACTTGATAACTGTTAAAAAGGATAAGGTTCCGCAGTGCAAAAGGGACTTGAACAACAACGGTTTCAAAAACGCGAAGAGCCGAAACGCTTGGTGATGTACTGGAAGAATGCGAGTTTACCGATATTTATGGCACCGATGAAGCTTTATTGGCTATGGTACCCAAGCCCGTCTTGCTGTTAGACTTTTGTGTCCGCTGACTAAAAATGCTGCTGATAAGCAAGTAGGTACCATGAAGGAATCCCCTGACTTGTACTTCACTAAAGTGCTTGTAGAACAATTGCTTCAGTTCACGCTCGGATAAACAATGCAGAGCAAATTGCTTTCCAATCGGATGTATATACGAACGAGTTTCTAGCGTAAACCAAGTCTGTGACCTCAGCAAGAAAAAGACAAAAGTATGTCAAAAGATTGTTTAATATGTGTGCGTAGCCGGCGTAAACCATCCGGTAATGACAAATAAAGAAAACCAAAGTTTGTTCATATACGTTCTGTTCTTTGTCATTCTTGTTCGACCTTACCGGGTACCCTGAAAGAATAGGTAATGCAACATATATACGACGATTATTTGTTATTGTTTTTGTTTTTGGTATAGCGACCGATGTTTTTACGGTGCGTTTTTAGCATTTTGTTTCTATTATTTAAGAATATGCAAATGAGCGCATTTTTCCTATTTTCAATTCGCCCTTAATCGAACGAGTCACTAATTGTATGTTTTAAAATTTGTTGCTTAATTAATTTCTAAAGCAATTTATTGTATACAGATTTTTATAATTAATTTACAAATTAATTTTTTGCGTGCACAAATATTAGATATGGACGCGCTTTTTCTGGCTATAAGCCGACATCAGCATGCTTCACCGGGCAAGGATCGAACCTCCGATGTTAATATACGTAAACTAGCGTTTTAATCACCAGATCAGAATGACCTACCACATTTGTGCCCGACTTCTTATCGCCTATGATGTTACGTATATTATTTGTTATTGTTTTTGTTTTGGGCGGTGTTTTTACGGTGCGTTTTTATTTTCCTCTACCCTGAGCGTTTTGTTTTTATTATTTCAGAATAAGCAAATGACCGCATATATATATGCTTATTTATGAATGAGTATTATATTCAAATTGACCCATATACACATGTGTTTCATGCCAAACATGTAAGCATCAGTATAGGAGGAGACAACACCTGCAGGTCGCACGATTCGAACCCAGATATGAAAGTAATTTTTGACTCAGTAATCGGAGGACTAATTCTTGCGACCAATACGCATTGCCGTAGAAATTGGAGAGTAGCTTAACATGTAAATGCCAAATTCAGCGACATATCAGCAAACTGTCTAACAGAAATCCATAGACGAGGCCTAGAGTATTGCATTACGTCTGCGTGTGTGAGGTTAGGGGGTGAAGGTTGGAGGCAACCCCTGGTATTTGATGTGGGGTTCTTTGGATACGTTGACCTCTTAATCTTACTGATTTGTTTTTTTTTTTTTATATCTCATCGCCGATATAAACTACACAACAACTTCAAAAATGACAGTGGGGTCTAGATCAAATATTTTGTTGGATTATTTGGATTTTGTAAGGTTTCGGCCGATTTAACATCTGGCCTTCTTCCAGTGCATCTTGTAGAACTTGAGAATCTATACCTAATTTAGAAATAAACGCTTTTTTAATCCACGGGAGTAAATTCTTCTCGTTACGCCTATCATAGCGTGGTTGAACCTTCAGAAGGCTCACTTAAAACTTTATCCTTTTTGCCACGTCATTAAACGAGGTATTAAGTTTAATGTTCTCTTTTCTTTATTTTACAGACTTGAAAATAATAGTGTCCAAGCATTCACAATAAAACATTGGGGGTCCGATATGAAAGGCGTATAACATTATATAAAAGTATACATAACTAGATAAATACCCGTCCCAGGACAGGTAAAATGAATTGCTTGAACAGAACAGTTTTGCACCGATTTCATGTCTCCTTACGACGATTAAAATCAACATATAATGATACTAATTCCTATGTCTAGAATCCTTATTCTGATTTTGATCAAAATCCATTACATGAATTAGCTTCTAATTGGCATATTTCTTAAATTCTACACTTGTGCTTAAGGAGTCTTCAGAAGAAATTGATATTCGAGGAATCTTGCTTAATTCGTGTCTACTGACGATGGATAAATTTCAATTCAAATCTGATATATTTAAATTTTCAAATGAGAGGATTTCCTCATAGTACGCCCCTAAAACCTGTTTTTAACAGTCTAAAGACACTGAACTGTGGGGAATATCAATTCATGTTAATAATTATTGTTAAAATTTTATAAAAATCAGAGGTATCTGAATTTCTACTAAGGCCTTCCTTCCTCGTTTAATTTCCTTTGCAAAAAAATAAAATAAATATAGTTCACATTTCGACATCTTACGCCTATAAGCTGTCCCCCAAAATTCATAATGTTCGGTTAATTAAGTTTAGAGTGAATCATGTACATAGAAGTATATAAACATATACACATACTAAATTTTATATAAATATAGATTGAAACTGTAGAAACCTTTAACCAAAAATTGACAGAGCTGACAGCAGAAGAAACAATAGAAAATGAACGCACCAAAAAATCATGGCTGAAAATAAATAGGCATTAGCACAAATAGCTAAATGAATTTCGAACAAGGAAAACAATGGAAACGAATAAGTGAAAATGACTCTGACAACAAATCTTTAAAAAAAAAACGTTACAGATCAGACAAATTAATCTATGCCGCGACAAAAAATTTAATTACACGTAGATATATACTCCCAAATAGTGAATCAACAAAGCACAGATTTAAGTCCAGTTTGATATCCTTAATCAGAAGAGAAAAAAACCGCGAGAGAGGAGGCTGACACACCCCTTTTGACGCTTTGCATGAAACTAAATTAAACTAAATATAGCCCACATTTTACACTTTACGCCTAGCAGCCGTGTTCTAGAATTCATAATGATCGATCAATTTCTTCAGGAGTGAATCCTGTACATTCAAATATGTAAACATATAGCCAACTTTATAAAGATAGATAGCCAAGTTTATAAAGATATATAGTTTTAATATGTCATTCTTATATAAAAGTTTTCTTTGAAATTAGTTTGCTGATTTTTCGCGGGAAACAACGTTTCGGCGTGACATGATGATATTTAGTGAGGTCAGGTTTCGTGCAATCCTTCGAATCACTTACAAGATCGTCTTTATAATGAGGATGTTTTATGTCTATTTTAAATGCAGCATCATACGTGACAACGCCATCTCCGAATCATTTCCTCTAAGATCTGAACCGAATGTGTTCACCCACACTTGCCCTGTCCATGCGAAATGTACTGCATATTCATATCGCGGTACTCACTGTACCATCTCAATTTAGTTAGCAATGTTTTTATTTGAGTTAGAATCCGATTATCCTTTCTACAAATACAAAACATTTTCAAGAAAAAAATCAACGATTTACCTAAAGCTGAGTAAACCAACGGCCGTTTCCCTAAAGCTTTTTATCATATATTTCAATCAAACGAAATATATGTTAAAATATTCCTTGTATTTTGGATATTTTTTTAATCATATTTCAACCCAATCAAGGCAAGCCGCCACAAAAAAGGAGTGAACGGTACTTTACACACAGTGATTCATCTTAGCACTTTTGTTTCTTTATTTTTGACGCACACTTAAATTCCAGAGAATTAATTGATTGTGAAGGAGATTATGATGCTGATTATGATGATGATGCCGATGGCGATGATGATGATGACTATGATAATGATAATTATGATGATGGACTAAGTAAAGTTCATATTTTTTAAACATATTTCGCCCCAAACAAGTAGACGGAAACGGCTACTGAGAATTAGGGTGTACGTTTTTTTTTGGGGGGGGGGCATCCTAAGTTGGAAGCTGTATAGTGAAATGGCTGCTTACATTAGTTTTAAACCTATGCATGTCGATAAAGTCGGAGAAACAGGGAGCAAGAAGAAAAAAGCTATTCGAGTAGAAGGCTCTCTCCGGTGTCTGGGCACTAATACAGCGAGTTCATCGGAGCACATTTCATTGAAGTACTTGTAAACAGGCACAATAGTGCAACATTGCAGCGATAGAACAGGGGCTGGAGCTTGGTGGATAGTAAGGGACTTATTAAGTTGGCGACTCTTTTTGGGGGCTTGTCTAAGAGAGAGAAACTAGTGGGTGATGCTCCAGCCCAAATGTGGCAACAATATTACATGCATAGACAGATGGTGGCCTTGTAGAGATATAGGATAATGTCAGATATGTTTAAAAAAGATGTTATTTTCTATAATTTTCTATTTGATTGTAATTTACTCCCTAAATTACTTTAATTTACGCATCAATTACTTAATACCTGTTTATCAGTTTCACCCTCTTACAAGGTATGCTGTTTAGTGCCGGCTATTACTTTACACATTTTTATCACATTCGCTTCCATCACTATTTCTAACTGATTTCTCTCTTTGTAACACTCTTTTCTATCAACAGTCGAAGGTAATAAATGCAACTATAAAACAGAAGATTGGCATAGTCCATTATAAAAAATATGTTTTATCTATTATACAAAATGTGATTAAATCAACGATTGTTTCTCTAAGGCTTTTTCATATATACTATCTCCAATTAGATATATGGATCTTAGGCACTTTGATATCGATAACCACCATGAAAAATTTCACTCGTCAGATAAATAGTTTTTATGAGTCATCAACCTTTCCATGACAAAACCTCGGCAATATTCCATAGAATATTGAGTAGTTAGGCTTAGATGAGACTGCGTTTGTCCCATCGTTACGTTGTCTGACAAATAATGAGGATTTAATTCCACAAAATTAAGAGCATGATTTAATTCTGTACGCTCTATATGAAATAGTTTTTCATACAGCGCTTTCCAAGCCATTAAAAAACAACATTGTATTCATAAGAGATGTTGAATTTCGTTGAAGGGTTGAAAAACAAATATAAATATTGATGTTTTTTGTGGCTATGTTTAAAGCTATAAGTAGAGATATGTTAAACGTTTGAAAACGTGGGAAGAAATTGACACAAAAGAACACTTATGTTCGTTATGTAAACAAAATTGACTTTTCCTTCATTACTTATGAAGATAACCATTCAATAGAGATTGTATATTTTAAAGCAATTACTCGAATAAATAGAATAAGTTGTTATAAACGCTATATTTATACATATTAAGTTACTTTATCATGTATCAATATATATATATATATATATATATATATATATATATATTCATAGTAATGACCCCCTTTAAGATCAATACATCTTAATTGTCGAGCACTGTCTGAAATTATAAAAATCTGAGGTCGTTAAGCTATAGAAGCAAAACTTACACGCCCACGTGTTTAGGCACTCTTTGAACGTTTGAATCCTGCCGCTTGCTTTAAATGTATCTTAATTTCAATAATGTATGTGGTGATTTCCGTTGGGCTAATGGATTAGGGTGTAAGGTCGTGATTTTTTTCTGAAGCTACGAACTGCGTCCGAACCCGTCTGACCGCCTGAAACATCCACTTCTTGCACTGATGAGGACGTAAGTCCGTAACAACGTTGTCTGTAGGTAAATACACTTTAATATTGAATAACAAATATTGATAGTACATATATATATATATATATATATATATATATATGTGTGTGTGTGTGTGTGTGTGTGTGTATGTATATTTTCTTTTACATTTTACTTCAATGTGTAAAGTCTGACACTGAGGCTGACACTTGATCTCTATATGAGATACATAGATATCCGAGTGTTAAACTAAAGTTTCTTCTTTTAACTCGAAAACATTGAGTTACTAAAGGAGTGGAGAAGATTAAGTTTCTACACCCACAATTAACCAGTTTACTATGTCATAGTACAGCTTTCTTCTGGTTTCTTGGTCTTTCCGGATTCCAGAACAAGAATTCATCTAGTCTGGTGGAGTATTCAGCTAAGTGGTGTTACTTGAGATCACATCACTAGAAGAAGGTGCACTATTCCTCGTATAAGCTAGTGTACAGCCGTCTCAAGGGGATCTTATTTTGACGTGAATACTATGTTATTTTAAATATTTAGTCAGGGTTTACTTGTACGGTGAAGTATCTTCATGTCAGGTTGTCCTGACAAACCCTATTACAGAAGGACCGAAGAATTCGAGGATGGTGTATTGTAGACAACTATGTGTATGTCGATTGAATAATGAAAACCATTTTTTTTTCAAAATATAAATATAATGTCACTTTGTTTACGTCGTTTGAAAAAGTAAATAAAAAAAAGTATTTTATTTTCGAAATGTACGTATGATGGCATAACGAATGCGCAATGTTTGCCTGTCTACTTCATATGGCTAACATGAAACGACATAAACATGACATCATATGTATATGATTCGATGAACTGGTTACTCTGGTGCCCCTTGATGTAAATTCACTAGACCAACTCGACAATCAGCTAAATTCCATCCATTCACTGTGGAGGTCCCCAGATGCTGGAGAGCCTTCTACTCCAATAGCTTCTTTCCTCGTGCTGCTGGCCTCTGGAACTCCCTCCATGCTCTCTGTACCGACATGCAGAGGTTTAAAACTAATGTAAACAGACCCTTCTCTGCACAGCTCCCAACTTAGAATGACACCCTAAACCTACTCCCTAATTCTCAGTAGTCCCTTACGCCTACAGTGGCGCCTTGCCTTGTTTGGGGTGAAATATCATTAAAAAAATATGTAAAAAATATAAATACTTTTTCATTAGTCAAACTCTCTGTATCCTCTAAGCCATCGTTCCATTACAAGAATATGTTTTTCTATTCTTTCATGTTTCTTGCACAACCTTATTATTTGCTTGTATTTGCCATCTTTAATTGTTCGCTGGTTTTGGCTTCACCTTTCACGGTTGTATCTTCTCTTCTTGGTTCTTTGATTTACGATACCAAACCAGACTCCTTCTTGTGCATGGTTAATCCACTATTTGGGGAGTATATTTGCTCGGTTAAATCTATTATTTGACAGGTTTCTTCTCTGTTAAAATGTATCGTCTTATTTCTTAGATGAGTATTTTCTTTCTTTCTTCTTCTATGTGCGTAGCTTTAGGCGAAATTTCCATAGACATAGTTTCTTTGCAAGGGCTTCTCGTCTGTGGTACACATTACAGCAATACTGTTCCTTTGCTGGGTACAACATACCCGTCTTCAAATCCAATCTCAACAAATACTTGTCATAAACCGCCCCTTAATTAAACAAACTTTGTTTATTCCACTGGTTGCTCCTCACCTTTCGACTGACAATCTCCTCATCTGATTGAACCTTATTCTCGATTGGCTCTTGTCCTAGAAAGTTGTCACCCGACACTGCGGTTATGCATATCTTTTTCCAATATTGGCTCAGTTACTTTGCTTCTTCCATTTGTTTTTATATTTAAAATTATTCATTTGCACAGTTCCAGGTGGATTACATTCTAACTCAGTCATATCTATTTTATATTCCTTATTGGGTATGGTTGCTGCATTTACTTTTGATGTCTAGAATGATGGTATTCCTTTCTTCTTCCAATATAGGCTCAGTTGTTTCGCTTTTCCATTTGTTTGTATATTTAAAATTATTCATTTGCACAGTTCCCGGTGGATTACATTCTAACCCAGTCATATCTATTTTATATTCCTTATTGGGTATGGTTGCTGCATTCACTTGTTATGTCTAAGATGATATTATTCCTTTCTTCTTCCAATACTGGCTTATTGTTTTCGCTTATTCCAGTTGCTTGTATATTTAAAATTATTCATTTGCACAGTTCCCGGTGGATTACATTCTAACCCAGTCATATCTATTTTATATTCTTTATTGGGTATGGTTGCTGCATTCACTTGTGATGTCTCAGATGATATTATTCCTTTTTTCTTCCAATACTGGCTTAGTTTTTTTCGCTCATTCCATTTGTTTGTATATTTAAAATTATTCATTTGCACAGTTCCCGGTGGATTAACTTCTAACCCATTATATCTATTGTATATCCCTTATTGGGTATAGTTGCTGCATTCGCTTGTGATGTCTCAGATGATATAATTTCTTTCTTCTTCCAATACTGGCTTTGTTTTTTTCGCTTATTCCGTTTGTTTGTATATTTAAAATTATTCATTCGCACAGTTCCCGGTGGATGATATTCTAACCCAGTCCTATCTATTTTATATTTCTTATTGGGTATTGTTGTTTCATTCACTTGTGATGTCTCAGATGTCATTATGCATTTCTTCTTCCAACATTTGCTCAGTTGTTTCGCTTCTTCAATTTGATTGTATATTTAAAATTATTCATTTGCACAGTTCCCGGTGGATAACATTGTAACCCAGTCATATTAATTGTATATTCCTTATTGTGTATGGTTGTCGCATTCACTTGTTATGTCTCAGATGATATCATTCCTTACTTTTTCCAATATTGGCTTAGTTTTTTCACTTCTTCTATTTGTTTGTATATTTAAAATTATTAATTGGCACAGTTCCTGATTGATTACATTCGTACCCAGTCATATCTATTTTTTTCCTTTGAAGGTATGGTTGCTCCATTCACTTGTTGTGTTTCAGCGGATGTTATTACTTCCATTTTTCTAATATTGGTTCAGTTTTTTTTTCTTTTGCTTTTGCCATTGGTATTTATGTTATAAATTATTCGTTTGCACAGGTCCCAGTGGATTACATTCTTACCGAGTCATATCTGTTTTATATTTATTTTGCGGTATGTTTGCTGCATTCACTTGCGATGTGTTTTACTCTTTCGTGTCTTTGTCCACCAAATTTACAATTGCTGATTTCCTAAAACTTTATCAATCATGGTGTTTACGTTGTTTGTAATGATTGCGTTGTTTTGTGTGACTGCCAATAAGAATTCTATTTCTCTCTTTTTAAGTGTTTGTTAATGCCGACGTTTTCCCCGTGTACTATCATTTCAACCGATTTAGAAAATGGCCATGTAGTTACATATCGTGCGGTTTTTTTTCTCACGTTTTTCTGTCACACTTTTCTATGTGGGTGACGATAATCAGCTTCTTTTCATTTTTCGTTATGTATTTTCCTTGTACTTCGATTCCATCTTACACGCAATTTTAAATAGAGTATTTTTTGTTTAATAAATAAACTTTGTCCGTTGCATTTCAATGTTTCTGTTATGGCTCTGTTTAGGGGCCGGAATTAGAACACGGACACGGGATTTAGGTAAAACAAATATATTAGAGAAAAGTATATACAGCAGAGGAACAAGAGAAGTATTACGTCAGTTATGACTGCCAGTGTAGACTGGGGTTGAACTCAAACGCTGAGAAGCCTATGCTTCCCGCATCTATTTAGAATAGACGAGTCCAAGATGTTCGTTATAGGTACGGCAGGATAATAGTTTCAGAGAATGTTATGCCTTGCTTTTACCAATATTAGCTCCGATTTTTTCTTGTACCATTTGTATATATGTTCGAAGCATACGCTTTCGCCCATCGACTAGATTCAAAATCCAGTCATGTCTATTTTTATATTTCTTTGTGATCAGGTGGCTGCATTCACTTGTGATGTGATTTACTGTTTCGTGTCTGCCTGTCCTAGTTGTCATCCTCGTTTATTTTCTGCATTTGGCCTACTTTTTTGCGGTTTTAATTTTCTCTCCTGCTTTACCAAACCGGACAATAATCTGTGATCTGTTGATCGACCATTTAAGGAGGTTACTTTTACGTATAATTGCAGATTCTGTCCCCGCAGGATTAAGTTATTTGATCTGTAACGTTGTATTTTGAGATTTGTGGTCAGAGTTTTTTAACTTCATAGTTTCAATTATTTTCCCTGTTCAAAATTCCTTTATCTATTGCTACTAATGTCTATTTATCTTCAGCCATGTTTTTTTTAGTGCGTTCACCTTCTATTGTTTTTTTCGCGGTCAGCTCTGTCAATTTTTGGTTAGAGGTTTATACAGTTTCAATTTCTATTTATATAAGTATGTGTATATGTTTATACATTTGTATGTAGAGGATTCACGCTAAACTTTACTAATCGAACATTATGAATTTTTGAGCACTGCTTCTAGGCGTAAAAAGTCGTAATGTGAGCTATATTTAGTTTATTTTAGTTTTATACAAAGGGGTTAAACGAATGGGGAAGTCATTTGTGGAAATTAAGATACCTCTGATTTTTATCAATTTTCACAATAGGTATTAACATAAATTAATCAAAATTGACTAAAGTTAAGCGTCTTTAGCCTTTTTTAGAAAGGTGTTAAGGGGCATAATATGAGTAAATCCTCTCATTTAAAAATTCAAATATATCAAGTTTGAATTTAAATTAATCCATCCTCATTAGACATCCATGAATCAAAATTCTCTGAATATCAATTTCTTCTTAAGACTCCTTAAGCATAAGTCTTCAATATAAGATCTTTGTTAAAAGCAAACTAAAAGCAAATTAGAAGCAAACTCATGTAATAGATTTTGATAAAAATCAGAATAAGTATTCTAGACATAAGAATTAATATGATTATATGCTGATTTTAATTTTCGTAAGGGGACATAAAAGTAGTGTAAAACTGTTTTTTTTTTCTTGTTACTTCCGATCAGCTGCATCGTCTTTGGTTAGTGGTTCCTACAGTTTCAGTATCTACTTATATAAGGTTAGGTATATGTTTATATATTTGTATGTACAATATTCACTACTAAACTAATAAACCGAACATTATGAATTTTGGGACGCAGCTTCGATGCATAAGTATTCATAATGTGAACTATATTAAGTTTATTTTAGTTTCATGCAAAGTAGATTAAACGATTGAGTAATTCAGATACGTCCGATTCTTGTGAAATTTTAACAATAGGTATTAGACATCAATTAATAAATATTCTCTAAATTACAGTTTTTAAGTATTTAGTGTCATTTAAATGGCATAATCTAGGATCGACATCCTAAACTTGGACTGGGACTAATGAAGCAAAATCCGTGAATTTTGATTTCTTCTTAAGACCCTTTAAGCTTAAACCTTAAATTTTAGACATTTTCTAAAGTCAACATCGGGTAATGGATTTTGACCAAGATCGTCATTGGGAATCTACATATAAGTTTGAATATATTATATCTTTATTTTAATCTTCATAAAGAGACATAAACTGTTATGTTTGGGGATTTAATTTCATCTGTTCTGCGACATTTCCACGAGAGTATTTCCATTAGAGGGTGTTTATTAACTGCAGCTTTATTACCTTTTATAGTATTTCTCTTGGTTCTACTTTAGAGAACCACATTCTTCAAAGAATATGTATTTTTATTATTATTATTATTATTATTATTATCATTATTATTATTATTATCATTATTATTATTATCATAATCATTATTATTATTATTATTATTATTATTATTATCATTATTATTATTATTATCATTATTATTATTATCATAATCATTATTATTATTATTATTATTATTATTATTATTATTATTATCATTATTATTATTATTATTATTATCATTATCATAATCATTATTATTATTATTATTATTATTAGTATTATCATTATTATCATTATTATCATTATTATCATTATTATTATCATTATTATTATTATTATTATTGTTGTTGTTGTTGTTGTTGTTGTTATTGGGGATCTCCTCTTTAACTATCTTCTCAATTCAACTGTTAAATTTATTTTATTTAAATTAAAAAAACAATTAAACTCTTAGTACAGTATCGATATCCAGATAAAATTCTGTCAAATATTTCATTTGACAACTCCCAAAAGTGTCCCCTCACTTTTTCCTTCCTACCACTCTCTTCGAATTCATCCTAATTCATCTTAAACTGATCTAGACTATTGCTATTCTTAATCTGACCTGGCAACTTATTTCCAAAAAAATATTACTCTGTGAGCAAATAAACTTAACTGGTTAGCAGATCTAGTTTTTGAAAACTGCCTTGACTTCCAGACCTAGAAGAAATACTAAAATAAATGCCCACCATAGTTAGAAATGCCATTAATTATCTAGAAATTTCAATAATATCACTCCTCATTCTTCTCTTCAGCAAAATATTGCTTGGTCTGCGATTCTCCGTTATGTGTCATGAAATTCAGCAATTTCTTGTATAAGCTTATAATGCGATTCGAGTAAACTGGTTTTGTGGGATTGCATTTAATAGCATTCCATTAGAAAGTAGCGGACGTAAAACGGTAATCGACGCGGACTTTGGGATCGGCGTTCTTTGGTCGAGTTCATTCGGATATCTCACGCCGCTTTCAGTATAAATTGCTAGCAACCTTCCCATGGTTCTTCCTGTGAGTACCATTTTCTAGAATAGAATCGGGAAAACAGCCATGTTGAAGATGTTTACTCTAAAATGAGTTGCCCATTTTTCACGCCTCGTTTTGTCTGTTTCTGGTAGTAAGTCAAAGTTTACCACCGTGCAAATCTGTACCGACATTAAATTAAACAGCATTACGTTTCTGAATAATTGTTAAGGGCATTTAACAAAACAGAATCGAGTTATTTCCCTTGAATCACAAGAAAGAGTTATCGCCCTTGGATGAATGAAGTCGTCTGTGATGATAGTTGAAAAAGTAAACAGAACGGCTCTCACGATCAAACAAGCATCTCGCGTCCAGCGGTTTTCTATATTTCATCTAATCGGTGTCTTTGTTAAATAAAGTTCGTCCTTCCTTCATTTTTGAGTTGAAATTAAACCGATAACAACGTGTAAACACTAGACGTAACAATAATATACCGCCCAATGTGTTCTGGTTTGCTCAAACCAGAAAACAAACAGGAAATCTCTAAATAGAATCAAGTGGGAAGAAAATAGGGGATTGCGTTTGGAGAATGTGGTGTTTTTCCAAGATAAATGCAATTGGGAGAAACCAAGGACATTATAAATTGAAAGTAGAGAGCGGGCATCTGGGAGGATTTATATACTTTGAAATTTTATTTTTTTCATCAGAGAAAGATTTATTTATCATAACGCGCAGATCTTTAATCTGAGCCGCAGGGTTAAAATGTTGCCTTTTTATAGAAAGTTTGTTGAATAGCAGTATTTATGATCATGTTTTACTCCTCTCGATCCGCCGTGTTCTGTCTATGTCCATGCATATTAACAGGGTAACCTCGAGAAGAATGTTAATTCTCACGATGCACGGAGGGTTTTTTATTATGGAGAGGCTATATTTTGTGCATCACATAGTGCTGAAATGCATGGAGACGAGTCGTGGACATCCCTGGAGACTAACTCGGCAAAGATTACTACACCTCTATAGCGCGATTATCTCTACCTATACTAAGCGGCAACATTTTTATTGAGTTTATTCTCATCCCAGATAGGTAGATTTTTTCTTCTTTTTCATTCTTCTTCTTCTTCTTCTTCTTATTATTATTATTATTATTATTATTATTATTATTATTATTATTATTATTATTATTATTATTATTATTATTATTATTATGTGTACTCACCAGCAGTTCTCACACAGGTCATTAGTATTTTAGTGGCAACAAGTCTCCCCAGATGTCCAGTACTCTCCACCTCTTTCGATAACTATATAAAATGACTTTGCGTTATTACTACGGACGCTTACCATGGATTTCTCCCTGACAACAACCATTGGTCTTCTCTGGGAGTTGGATGGCAATATTATTATTATTATTATTATTATTATTATTATTATTATTATTATTATTATTATTATTATTATTATTATTATTATTATTATTATTATTATTATTATTATTATTATTATTATTATTATTATTATTATTATTATTATTATTATTATTATTATTATTATTATTATTATTATTATTATTATTATTATTATTATTATTATTATTATTATTATTATTATTATTATTATTATTATTATTATTATTATTATTATTATTATTATTATTATTATTATTATTATTATTATTATTATTATTATTATTATTATTATTATTATTATTATTATTATTATTATTATTATTATTATTATTATTATTATTATTATTATTATTATTATTATTATTATTATTATTATTATTATTATTATTATTATTATTATTATTATTATTATTATTATTATTATTATTATTATTATTATTATTATTATTATTATTATTATTATTATTATTATTATTATTATTATTATTATTATTATTATTATTATTATTATTATTATTATTATTATTATTATTATTATTATTATTATTATTATTATTATTATTATTATTATTATTATTATTATTATTATTATTATTATTATTATTATTATTATTATTATTATTATTATTATTATTATTATTATTATTATTATTATTATTATTATTATTATTATTATTATTATTATTATTATTATTATTATTATTATTATTATTATTATTATTATTATTATTATTATTATTATTATTATTATTATTATTATTATTATTATTATTATTATTATTATTATTATTATTATTATTATTATTATTATTATTATTATTATTATTATTATTATTATTATTATTATTATTATTATTATTATTATTATTATTATTATTATTATTATTATTATTATTATTATTATTATTATTATTATTATTATTATTATTATTATTATTATTATTATTATTATTATTATTATTATTATTATTATTATTATTATTATTATTATTATTATTATTATTATTATTATTATTATTATTATTATTATTATTATTATTATTATTATTATTATTATTATTATTATTATTATTATTATTATTATTATTATTATTATTATTATTATTATTATTATTATTATTATTATTATTATTATTATTATTATTATTATTATTATTATTATTATTATTATTATTATTATTATTATTATTATTATTATTATTATTATTATTATTATTATTATTATTATTATTATTATTATTATTATTATTATTATTATTATTATTATTATTATTATTATTATTATTATTATTATTATTATTATTATTATTATTATTATTATTATTATTATTATTATTATTATTATTATTATTATTATTATTATTATTATTATTATTATTATTATTATTATTATTATTATTATTATTATTATTATTATTATTATTATTATTATTATTATTATTATTATTATTATTATTATTATTATTATTATTATTATTATTATTATTATTATTATTATTATTATTATTATTATTATTATTATTATTATTATTATTATTATTATTATTATTATTATTATTATTATTATTATTATTATTATTATTATTATTATTATTATTATTATTATTATTATTATTATTATTATTATTATTATTATTATTATTATTATTATTATTATTATTATTATTATTATTATTATTATTATTATTATTATTATTATTATTATTATTATTATTATTATTATTATTATTATTATTATTATTATTATTATTATTATTATTATTATTATTATTATTATTATTATTATTATTATTATTATTATTATTATTATTATTATTATTATTATTATTATTATTATTATTATTATTATTATTATTATTATTATTATTATTATTATTATTATTATTATTATTATTATTATTATTATTATTATTATTATTATTATTATTATTATTATTATTATTATTATTATTATTATTATTATTATTATTAATAATAATAATAATAATAATAATAATAATAATAATAATAATAATAATAATAATAATAATAATAATAATAATAATAATAATAATAATAATAATAATAATAATAATAATAATAATAATAATAATAATAATAATAATAATAATAATAATAATAATAATAATAATAATAATAATAATAATAATAATAATAATAATAATAATAATAATAATAATAATAATAATAATAATAATAATAATAATAATAATAATAATAATAATAATAATAATAATAATAATAATAATAATAATAATAATAATAATAATAATAATAATAATAATAATAATAATAATAATAATAATAATAATAATAATAATAATAATAATAATAATAATAATAATAATAATAATAATAATAATAATAATAATAATAATAATAATAATAATAATAATAATAATAATAATAATAATAATAATAATAATAATAATAATAATAATAATAATAATAATAATAATAATAATAATAATAATAATAATAATAATAATAATAATAATAATAATAATAATAATAATAATAATAATAATAATAATAATAATAATAATAATAATAATAATAATAATAATAATAATAATAATAATAATAATAATAATAATAATAATAATAATAATAATAATAATAATAATAATAATAATAATAATAATAATAATAATAATAATAATAATAATAATAATAATAATAATAATAATAATAATAATAATAATAATAATAATAATAATAATAATAATAATAATAATAATAATAATAATAATAATAATAATAATAATAATAATAATAATAATAATAATAATAATAATAATAATAATAATAATAATAATAATAATAATAATAATAATAATAATAATAATAATAATAATAATAATAATAATAATAATAATAATAATAATAATAATAATAATAATAATAATAATAATAATAATAATAATAATAATAATAATAATAATAATAATAATAATAATAATAATAATAATAATAATAATAATAATAATAATAATAATAATAATAATAATAATAATAATAATAATAATAATAATAATAATAATAATAATAATAATAATAATAATAATAATAATAATAATAATAATAATAATAATAATAATAATAATAATAATAATAATAATAATAATAATAATAATAATAATAATAATAATAATAATAATAATAATAATAATAATAATAATAATAATAATAATAATAATAATAATAATAATAATAATAATAATAATAATAATAATAATAATAATAATAATAATAATAATAATAATAATAATAATAATAATAATAATAATAATAATAATAATAATAATAATAATAATAATAATAATAATAATAATAATAATAATAATAATAATAATAATAATAATAATAATAATAATAATAATAATAATAATAATAATAATAATAATAATAATAATAATAATAATAATAATAATAATAATAATAATAATAATAATAATAATAATAATAATAATAATAATAATAATAATAATAATAATAATAATAATAATAATAATAATAATAATAATAATAATAATAATAATAATAATAATAATAATAATAATAATAATAATAATAATAATAATAATAATAATAATAATAATAATAATAATAATAATAATAATAATAATAATAATAATAATAATACTACTACTACTTTATACCGACTGGTTGTGCGGTGTACAGTATCTGGTACGTCAATTTCTATATTGACCTAGTTTCCACCGTTTTATAGCAAGTATGAATAACTATATTTTTTCAGAATTTCGTTGAAAAAATTCTCTACTTAGTATTTCCATGAGAGAGTAACAGCAATGAATGTATTTACGTATTGTTTTTATCGCCGAAAATATTAGAAATTAGTTTTAAACAAAAGTAATTTGATTTATAACGAATGCCGAATATCTTTATATCTATTTTTCATGTAGATTATGAAGAAAAACGTCTAAGTTTGAAAAATATATGTTCATAATATATTTTTGTTATTATGTTATGTTAATTTTCTTAAACTATTAAACATCTATCCGGTTAAAAAATAATCTGTTAGACTTACGTACGATTCGAACTCGGGTATTGACATTCGAAAACAACTGCCTTAGTAATGCGGACTATGCCTATTTCTTTTTTGTCAACCTATCACGTGTTTCTATTTGCGTACGAACAGAAAAAAAAACAACCATATTTTTTCAATAGTAAATAGATTTACTTAATAAGACTTTTTATACGAGTCATTGACAAATACGTCTTACTGACCAAAACAGGTGGTGTTCCCTGGAATTTGTGTAACATGTCTCCCAGATGGCAGGTATTCTCCACTTCTCTCTATCACCACTGCTACTCATTTTGTTCTCGCGCCAGCTGTCTACAATTGAGTTCTCGCTGATAACAATAGGTGGCTTCTTTTTTTTACTTTTAGGTGTGGATCAGCGTACTAAGGATCCAGTTAGCTCCATAGACTTGCAGTCGAGGTCTAGATGGTGCGATATTGCTTCCATCTTTTCGTCCTTTAAGACCATACAAAAATGCAGTTGGATAAGCGTGTCGTCTGATGTGTGTATGGTCTCAGTATACACGTCGTCACTGGTACCCCGCGTTGGCATCCTTGTCTGGATAAATTCACATGGACACGAACGGCTTCTTTTAAATGAAGGTGTTATTAGCTTTATGAGAGAGTTATACGTTAATATGTTGCTAACTAGGTTAAAAGAGGTGAATAGAGGCAGTTTCGGCCGCCATCTATAAAGTCTCACATTTTTTGCTCTCCCCATCCCCATTACGGTTTCGAGATGAGATGTTTTTGTGACCGCTCATTTAGAGGGCTGTCTGGAACGGAAGCAGAAAACCACTTATCGGAAATTACGTCAAAATCTTTACTTCCGATTACCCTATCGGGTTATCTCTTGACCCCTGATCTGTCAATGATTCCAGTCGCGTTATCGTTTTTCCCCCATTCTTAGAACTACCCGTCTGTGCAACTCAATACCGCGGGGATGCTTCCCAGCTGCTTACAATATTGCCGTTTTCAAGTCTCATATAAACAAATTCTAAAGCTGTCTTCCTAAATAATCAAATTCTCCGAAATCATCACTATCACTGTTAATCATCAGTGTTGTCTCACCGTCTACGTGACACACATTAACCATTATCGTCGAGTGGTATTTGGGCGCTGATATGTGGTGACTCTTTAGTAAAAATAGAAAGGGTGGCCGCATCTTGTATGAGAGGTCTCATATTATTGTGTTTTCAGTTCATTTGGTAAATTCTATATGTACTATTTGTGCTCACAAATCGATGTACGATTTTATTTCAACTTACCTTTGAATAGACAATATTACCTGTCAAAGTTGGCTGGCTTCAACACTTAAGGGGTTTTCTTAAATACTCTGGTCTGTATAGTACAAAACCTCCGTTCGATATGAATTTCTCCTATTTTTTCGGAACTTTTCCTAGTGCTCATACAATTATTGGTATTACGATAGTTTTAATGTTCCATATCTTTTAAACCCTCTGACAAAGTTTCTACTACGACATATGTATTGCTTTTGGGGTTGGAGATGTCAGTTCTAGAGATTTGGGTCAGTCTCAGTTCTTTTGTGCTTGTGTTATTTTCTTTCTATATTTTTGTTTTACTTATATTTCAACTTAATTGTCACTGGTTAGGGTTTGTTAGTTTTATGGGTTGGTTTCCCATTCGGGGATTTGACTTAAGATTACGGTTGTTTTCATCATTGCCGTGCGTTGTATTCTCTCAGTCTGGCCTTTGATTCTAATTAATCTTTGTCTTTTTCTACGTTTCTCGAGACTGTTCCTCATGTACCATATCCCTTTCAGTTTTCTGTTAAGTTACACGTATTTACTTCGTTTTGCTACCCATTTCACAAACATGTGAACTGCTGGGACGGCGAAATCTACGATTTTGTAGATTTTTTTAAACTTTCTTGTTTATTATTATCACGTCTGGTCTCCTTGCTTGGCTGAGTTTGTTTGTGTGTACATCCATGTCACATAGGATTTTGGGCTTTTCATTTTCTAATACTATTTCTGCTTTATATCTGTACCTTTTATCAGCATGTTGTCAGCCTTATTATTATCATTATTATTATTATTATTATTATTATTATTATTATTATTATTATTATTATTATCATTATCATTATCATCGTCATCGTCGTCGTCGTCGTCGTCGTCGTTGTTGTTATTATTATTATTCTTATTATTATTATCATTATCATTATTATTATTATTATTATTATTATTATTATTATTATTATTATTTCAGGACGTACGGTGATCAGTCCCGATTTCAAAATACCACAGATACCATAGAAAAATTACTGAAAGGATATGACATACGACTCAGGCCACAATTCGAAGGTGAGTAATATATATATATATATATATATATATATATATATATATATATATATATATATATATATATATATATATATATATAATGTATTATTTGATATATCCTTGTTTATGACTTTGGTAAATTATGTTATGTTTGCTTATTTAATGGAATGTCGAAAATTCCGATGAAAAACAATTGGTAAACATAATCAAGAAACCAAATTTACTCATAGCAAAAATGTTTCCATGAATAAATGTGGAAACCGTTTTGTACTCGTCTATTCATTCATTTATTTCGGATGAATCAGATGATTCTATCGTTGGCATTGGTTGCTCTGATATATTTCTACTTAGAATTCTTTCTCGAACGATATCAGGTACTTACGGAAGGGACCACGTGAAAGTTGTCAACATAATAAATGAAAGTGATTCTGTGGAACGTACTGAATTCGAACTTGACACATCCATGGCGTCAGTCTGTGTCGTTAACAATTCAGCCACCGTCACTTTCCCCTTTTTGTATTGTCTTATTAAAAAAAAATCAAGCCTTCTTAACACTTCACGCCTTCTCCCTCTACCTATCTATATCACTACTCTCCTCTCTTTCTCTCTCTTTCGCTCTCCCTTTCTCTCTCTCTCTCTCGCTCTGTCTCTCTCTATATATATACATATATATATATATATATATATATATATATATATATATATATATATATATGGGGGGAGGAGGTATGCGTTTGCAATCATTAACAATTCTTTTGTTACCTGTACCTGTAATGAAATCATAGGGTGATTTATGTTGTGATAAAGAAGATATTATTGAAGAGATATTCTGAAACATATGTACACATAAATATGTATTTATGTTTAATCTTTGGAGAATGATTACCTCATATTGATCATGTCATAAATGTTGTGTTCTACTCGCTTATAACACCACACACACACACATATATATATAAGTGTGTGTGTGTGTGCAAAACTAAACAAATTAATATATATGGGTGTATCTTTAAAGTAGAACCTATCATGAAAGAATTGATGCTCGATATACGAGATAGACAAGTAAATGATGAGAATAAAGATGTATGAAATATAATATCTATTAAGTCCTCAGTTACTCAAAAAAGGTATTTCCAATAAAAAGAAATTCATTTTCCTTCTTTAATACATGTCTTTTCAAAGAATAACATATGTGTATTCCTCTGACGCTAAGATTTCATTCTTTGAAAAGCCATGGCTTAAAGAAAGAAAAATAAATTATTTTGAGTAACTTATGACGTAATAGATATTGTACTTTTACGATTTATATTCTAAACTTTAACTCGTATATATATATATATATATATATATATATATATATATATATATATATATATATATATATATATATATTAATGCATGTCGTGATGAAAATCAAAGAACTTTGTCGTTTTATTATTTGTGTGTGTTTTCTCACTATCGTGCAAGTTTTCGAATGTTTGAGTCTACGTGATAAAGAAAAGCTCTTTATATATGTAGTTTATCGAGCGCTTTCGATCGTCATAGATCGTAATCATCGTTTGCGAAACTATTTGGATATTTAATGATATGCTTTATTTAATTTGTAACTTTACTGTTTATTAAATGACAGTAATCTGGGATTAGTTCTTGATATTCACCACACAAGTCTTCCTTTTCGACTCACTATGAACGATATATACCCAAATCGATGATGTGTCCATGGGGTTTCCTCTAGGTCCCACGTTCTCTGAATTCTACAGATCTCATATAGAAAACACCATATTCAATAACCATGAAAGCAAATCTTCTATTTGCACGCGATAACTCAACTACGTAACAACATTAACACGCGACAAAATCAATAAACTAAACCAAACCTTTGAAAAAAACTTTATGTCAGAATTTACGCTCGAGAATGATATGAATAACATATACCATTTCTTTATGTACTCATAGACTCCAATAATAAAGATATTAATACATTTCTATATAAAATATCAACGCATGCTTACTGAACTTCTATAGTGAATGCCATGAACAATATAAAGAAGCACGAAACAAAACTTAATCGACAGAGCTTTTCGTATTCTTTCATCTAACACAATATACTACAAAGAATTCACTGATATTGTAGACCGATAAACGTGGTCGCTCTTCGGTAATAGAAAAATACACGACAAGGTGTTAGTATAATTCAGTTTTGCTCGGGTGTGTGAGATATCGTCCTTATGAACAACAATAAGGACCCCAAACACTGTATGTTGATCGTTATTCGGTCATGTCGGGCCTATTGACAATCTTCTATGTCTCAGTCCTCATCTGCTTCATCTCCTAAATATATCTATTTTTGACTGGAATTTTTAGATGTCCGGTCTTTCTATCAGTCACACTTAGCTGGTAATCGGAACAGGTTACATCCATTTTTCTTCTCAGATTAGCGCTATCCGACCCCCAGAAATTAAAAACTTACTACCACAGCGCCATTCTGATAAAGTAGTACAATAGATTAGTCGGTGTTCTTATCGCCTCACTTCCTCATCATTTCTCGGCGGTCCACGGTAGTCTATAGCAGAGGTCTTCAAAGTGGGGGTCGCGACCCCCAGGGGAGTCGCGTAACCATAGAAAGAGGGTCGCCAAAATTATAACTATGGAATTTTTTAAATAATATTCAAACTTATTTTTAATTTATAAAAAATTTTGGTGGGTCACGAAAAAAAAATTTTCCAAAAAGGGGTCGCGACAAAAAAAGTTTGAAGAGCACTGGTCTATAGTATCACAATATAAAACAATCACGTATTTATAATATTTCGTAGCAGGTGTAGTAGTTTATTTCATGGTACCATAAATAGAATATGTCCTGGGTCGACATAAAACTGCATCTATTTACCAATTTAACTGTTTGGCTAGAAGCAAAGCGTAGTATCTGTTCTGACACTACATTCCATATTTTCTGTCTTGCAGAAGTGGAGGAGAAAACTTTTTTAGACTGAGGCAATTTAAATGTTTCTTGCGTCCAACTCTGTCTTTGTGGGGAGGCAAGTAAATAGGGAGATTCACTTGCATCTGGTTGTGATGAACGATTTGGTGACTATTGAGTTACTTTCGAGTTGCTAGTATTACCACGTCCCCTTACACACGGGTGGTAGTACCTGTTAAATGGAATATATCGTTTGCAAACTATTCATTTATGGCATATATGTTTACAGATCCAATAAATCTTTAAATATAAGAAGATATTAAGAATTGAAATATAAAAACTTTTACAAAACTTATTTGTATCAACATTAAATGACACACGCTGTAAGACGAAATATTTAAACAAAACCACTGTAGACGATGAAATATAAATATACATAAGTGCACGAAGCTAATTGATCATTACAAATGAATAAAATTAAATATGCACTGTTTTGTATTATTTGGATTATTCGGACTACTGTTCTCATCCTATATGTTATTCTCACAACGTTTCGGCCGATGTAACCTCCGAACATCTTCTGGTTTATCTTGTCGAACTCGGAAAACCTTCTATCAAATTCGGGAATCTGTATTTTATTTCGAACGAAACCCTAGCTTGCTCTCGTTTTGTCAGCCATTACCGGATAGAAGTCTGAAGTAATTTGTAATTGTATACTTAGTACTGCCCGTACTGAGGATTGAACCTTCAACCTCCGGAAGATTGTCACTTAGAGCTCATTATTACTTAGAACTTAATCCGTTACGCCAGGACTCGTTGTGGTCGGAGGTTTTATCGGCCGAACGTTGTGAGGATAACATCCAGTATGAGAACAGAAGTCCGAATAATCACAGTATTCAAAAAACTATCAGTCCTCATCTAAAAAATTTCGAAACATAATACACTGTTCTCTCGAGAAGTATTAAGATGTCCGTCTTGTTATACAGTTTTATGAGATGTACCCGTAACCCGTTGGGTCGCAACCACAAAAGCAATTTATTCTACCTTGATTTCTAATTAAAAAATATATAAACTGTCACATATCTCTTACTACATTCTTTGTGAATAATAAAAATGATAAGTCTCTTATTTTTATATTACGCTTATAGATAATATAGAATCAAAGAAACTTTTTAATTTACCATCTAATTAACATAGTTGTTTGTGGTGTCTACAGACCACAGTCACTCTTTTTCTAAATCTTTACAGAGACATTAAGACATATTAAAAGGTGATTGAATCAACATAGAGTGAGAATACGTAGATAGCAAAAAGAGTAAGAGGGGTGGGTTACTTGTTTAGTTGCCCTAATGTAACAGAGAGAGTTGGGGTACTTGTTTAGTTGACCCTAACCCTAACCTACAAGCGACCGTGTGGTTACTTGTTTAGTTAACCCTAACTTTTGCCCTAACCGAAAAGAGAGAGTTGAGTTACTTGTTTTATTTACACTAACCCTATCCTAAAAGAGAGAGTTGGGTTACTTGTTTAGTTAACCCTAACCCTAACTCTAACCCTTACCTAAAAGAGAGAGGTGGGTTACTTGTTTAGTTAACCCTAACTGTTGCCCTAACCTAAAGGAGAGAGTTGGGTACTGGTTCAGTTAACCCTAACCCTAACCCTACCCTAAAAGAGAGAGTTGGGTACTTGTTTTGTTAACCCTAACCCTAACCCTAACCTAAAAGAGAGAGAGTTTGGTTACTTGTGTAGTGAAACTTAACCCTAACCTGAAAGAAAAAGTTCGGTTACTTTTATAGATAACTCTAACTTAACAGAGAGAGTTGCGTTACTTGTTTAGTTAACCCTAACCTTAACTCTAGCCTAAACGAGAGAGTTGGGTTACTTGTTTAGTTAACCCTAACCTTAACTCCAGCCTAAACGAGAGAGTTACGTTACTTGTTTAGTTAACTCTAACCCTAACCCTAGCCTAAAAGAGAGAGGTGGGTTACTTGTTCAGTTACCCCTAACCCTAACCCTAACCTAAAAGAGAGATGTCGGTTATTTGTTTAGTAAAGTATTAAATACGACTAATTAGAACAATTAAAACAGAATTCATTTAAACATAACTCATATATTTTTTGTAATTAAAGTATATATGAGGTGAAAACACTTAGGGAAATAAATGTTCATCCACCAAGCTTTATTATAATAGTATATTTTTTATTACTAAACGGAAGGTGAGATTCAAGCTGAAGTCCTCAATTCTAAAGGGGAAATCTTTAATGTTATGTAGCATTCATCGTGGTACAATTCAAATTGTGTTTAGCGCTTCAGGGAAAGAAATTACTTCTGTTTGTAATTGGACACTTTGTATTCGCGGTATCCAACTGTATAGTGTTCCACGGTGCTTTATTATACCATTCTATTTGTCCATCAACGTAAGGGTAATATTCTGTTGTTCATTTAACACCTTTACTACGTTTGCGAAGGAATTATTTTTGTTGTTTCGACATAAACGATGTTACACGATTAGAATAAATATATAACTTGGAAGCTAATAACGACGAACAAGAATCACAAACATTATATTAAAAACTTATTAGTTTTATTAGGTGTGTCTATTTGGCAGCTAATCGGTACTTTAAGGGTTAATTAATACAGAAAAAATAATGCCTACTGCAAACTATTTGTTATACACGATTCATTTGTGACATGGCGTGGATAACCAATGTTTCGGTACGATGCCGTCTCGTAGCCCTGTCTCTTATGTAGGCTGGGAGTAGTCGTTGTCCATCTGTGTCAACACGAAGCGCCCACGTTTATTAGATCAGAGCTGATGCACAACTCCAGTTCATTCATAGAAACGCACTTGCGTAAACACACAAAATATCTTATTAAGACACAACGGTATTTTTCACGGTTCATAGATTTATTAATGTTATATCTCTCTGGTCGGGATATCGACGAAACCATACTTCTTAATTGACCGACATTAAAGAACTTAAATCTTCCTCCCACGTTTGCTTTTGGAAGAAAGAGAAAGGATCGACATGAGACTAACTAAATAGCTCGCTCAGATGCTCGCTTCTGGAAGAAAGCCGACCCTCATTTCCTTAACTCCGCCATGACGTCTATTATGAGATCTCGTCATCCTCTCTCGAATCATAAAACACATTGAATACAAATTGCGCAATTTTACTCATACCTGAGATAATTTATTCATACCTTTTCTAAAAAGAAATAACGCAATTCGTACGGAGAAACAATTAGTTTGTTTTAGCTTGCTGTATTCGGTTTCGTTGGCATTGGTTTTCATGGTAACTTTTTAAGAATCAGTACTCACATAAAAGGCTACGTTTAAGTTGACGATATTCTTATTAAAAGTAGTGCGATGTATCGAACACTGCATGTCAAGTCATTAATCGGTATCAGTATCGACTTCAACATCGACATGTCCCCTAAAGAAAAATACCCCCAGCCATCTCACTAGCTGGTAAATCATAACCCCTTCACTGTAGATATCACAAGATGACAGATGATTTTCTACTTTAATAGCTTCTATTCTCGGACCGTTTGACTTTTGGCATCTCCTTCCTGGTTTCTGTTTCCCCGACAGTACCAACATGCAGAAATTTAAATGTAATGTGTGCAAACATCTTGCTGACTAATTACTTACCCAAGTTTGCTGCTATAAATCTTGCCTCAACCATAGTAGCGCCTCAGGGAGGCATTTTCTTTTTGCAGCATCCAACTGGATTGCCTTACACGTTTATTATTATATTATTATATCATTCTACTTGTCCATCAACCATGGGGTTAAAACCTGTTGTTAATTTAATGGCTATACAACGTTCGCAAATGAATCATTTTAGTTGTTCCGATATAAAACTAAAACTGAGTATAACGGATTTAATAATGGGACTATTAGAATTCCGTTTCTCTTATGAAGTATCCTTTTCGCATCAAAATGTTCCTGTTATTATGCGCACTTTATTTTGTCTACGTCATACATCATCCGTGTGTTAGAACCGATACCCTGCATTAGCGAATATATCTGAGAAAAAAAGAACATATATTAAAATTCAGTACAGCCTATTCAATAGTGAGACCGTCCCAATTTCGTTTGGCTTATAAGGTGTCCTTTTCGTATCCGATTTTTTCTATTCTTGTATGCAATCTATTTGGTCCATCTGATACATGTTCAATATACCCAATCAAGTAACTTCTTACGCCGATTTAGCGTGTGTGAGGAAAGGGAATTCGAAGGGGAACTCAGTAGATCCAATTACGAAGTGCGACTGTAACGATGCGTGTATCTTATTAAGTATTTTGCGCATCCAAAACGTCTATTCTTCTGAGTAGTTTATTTGGTCAATATCATACGATGTCCACGTGTCTAATCAAGGAACCTCCTGTATATTAAAGTCAATATTGTGTCTGTAACAATTCAGTTTCTCTTATAAAGCGTGATTTTCGCATTCAAGTGCTTATATTCTTGTGTGCAATTTATTTAATCTATTTCATATAGTATCTATGTGTCAAATCTTATATCCTCCGAACTTGGATCAGTGTATATTTATGGTGACAATGAGGATGAACTGGAACTCAGTATAGCTTATTCAATAGTGCGGCTATAACAATTCCGTTTTGCATATAACTCGTCCTTTTCGTATCCAAATGCTACCATTCTTGCGTGCACTTTATTTGGTCCATTTTACGCCATGTCCACGTGTCCAATCAGGTATCGTCTACCATGTGTTAGCGTAGATGTCTTAGAAAACGGAATACGAACGAGAAGCACGATTATTCTTCGATTATTAATCATGTACCTACCTGTAATGTTACCTGATATGGCATTAACCCTGGGCGGGTTAGGGTTAGGGTTAATGTTAATTTGAAAAATATGGTCTTTAAGAATGTAATAAAACAATCAAAATTACTGTTTTTAAAGCTTAGATATTCATTAGAATACAACCAATTTACAATTACCTTGTATCACAGAATAAATAACATTTATCAATAATTTAAGATTATATTATATTCACAGTATGGACTGAGAGCCAACGTTTATCGGATAAAAACGTGGTGTAGGTGAAGTTGTTAATATTTTTGCGGAAATATTTTCTCTATAAAATTGAACGGTAAAGTTCATTTACAAATTGCAATATGGGATTTAAATTATTTGCTACATAGAAAAAAAAGGAACTTCATTTTCTTGTGTACACTTAAAAAAATCGTCACTATTTTTTAGTGTTCCTAAAGTCAGGAGCCACTGTTTAGATTTTAAATTGATGTATGAAAAGTATGTTGTTACACCAAATGTTTTTCTTTTCCATTATTAAACCTCAAATCACTGCGATTTATAATTTTTACGAGTTCTAGATTTGCATTGAAAGGCGAAATCATGTAAAATGGAAAGATAGACAGATACTTCTCTATTTCATATATATACATATATTTATATATATAATATAGTCATCCACAGAATCCTGTTTCGTATACATATATATATATATATATGAAGAGAGAGAGAGAGAGAGTGGACATAACATATAGAGAGACTAAAAAATCGTATGAATGTCTCTGAAGTCAGTACCCCAAAATTAGGTTGTAGATAAGTTAAATTCGTTACAGAAAATTGATACTAGCACCCTCAAAAATTTTAGACTTCATATATATGTTAGATGGCGAAGGGGCCTGAAGGGGGAGCCTAAAAGCGAAAGTCGAGAAATCACGGGAGTTCTGCCGATAAACGCGGTTCTGTCTCTTCGCTTGCCGACAAATTAGACGTGAGAAACGCAGCGAGACCTTCTATCCCGAAAAAGTACGGGGACGTTGGCACAGGTTTCTAAAGGTTGGCCTGTCCATTTCTTTCTCCCTCTCTCTCTCTCTCTCTCTCTCTCTCTCCCTCTCTCTCTCACACACACACACCTCCTCTCTCTTTCTTTCTCTCTCTCTCTCTCTCTCTCTCGTACAAACGCATTTGATTTCTATCTCTTTCTGTGTTAAATAAAGCCCTTTAAAACTAAATCGGCCTCCACGAGATTTTTTGTATCAACAGTCGAATTCAAATGAGAAAGAGAGAAAGAGAGAGAGATAAAAAAGGCTGAAAAATTATATGGATGTATTTGAAGTCATTGTCCCAAAATTAGGTTCAAAACAAGTGGAATTCATTTCATAAAATTGGTATCGTATCTGAGATCAGAACCCAAGCCTGATTTTATGCTCGCCTAAGTAAAGTAAATTTGTATGAATCAGAATGGTACAACTTTGTTACCGGCTTGATTATGTTGTCGGCATTCTTGCAGGAGGGACCACGAATTGGTTTGCAACATACCTAAGTGAAAGTGGTATTATGGAATCGACTGGATTCGAACTTGGCACACCCAGGTCGTCAATCTGTGTAGTTATCCACTTAACCACCGTCACCTCTCTAACGCTTGCCTCAATTCCTTTGTAAACAAGTCCCGTTTACTTCGTCTTCTTATTTTTCAGGGTATTTTTATCACGAAAACATATGTTATGCATTTCTATAGTAAAACAATTTCCAATGCATTTCTATTGTAATGCATTTTCTCAAGTAAAATCATTATGCGTGCATTTCCTCTATAGATCTGATATTTCTGTCAGTTGATATCACATTAGTTCCAAACCGCTGAAAATCCTTTACTTTCTATTTGCAATACGCAACAGACGACTGAATTTTAGGTCAATCGCTACATTTCCTCATATTAGCTCAAATGTTACGATATTGATTTTAACGATTATAGTTGTATGCGTAAGCTTGACTTCGCTCCAGAATCAACACCCACCAAATTCGCAGATGGGCAGACATACAGATAGATAGATAGATAGATAGATAGATAGATAGATAGATAGATAGATAGATAGATAGATAGATAGATAGATAGATAGATTAAGAGAGTGATATAGAAATACAGATATATCTACCTATAGATAGATAGATAGATAGATAGATAGATAGATATATAGATAGGTAGATAGATAGATAGATAGATAGATAGATATGAATACAGAGTGTGATAGATAGATAGATAGATAGATAGATAGATAGATAGATATGAATACAGAGTGTGATAGATAGATAGATAGATAGATATGAATACAGAGTGTGATAGATAGATAGATAGATAAATAGATAGATAGATAGATAGATAGATAGATAGATATGTAGGTAGATAGATAGATAGATAGATAGATAGATAGATAGATAGATAGATAGATAGATAGATAGATATGAATACAGAGTGTGATAGATAGATAGATATGAATACAGAGTGTGATAGATAGATAGATAGATAGATAGATAGATAGATAGATAGATAGATATGAATACAGAGTGTGATAGATAGATAGATAGAAAGATAGATAGATAGATAGATAGATAGATAGATAGATAGATAGATAGATAGATAGATAGATAGATAGATAGATAGAAAGATAGATTAAGAGAGTGATATAGAAATACAGATAAAGATTAAAATATAGAGATATGTGAATCGATATATAGACAAATAGATATAAAAAGACGAATATATTAACATATGTGACGAAATGCAACAGTAGAGAAAAGACCTTAGCCCGAAGTCGTCTTGCTATAGAGGGGTCTGACAGAAACAGTTTTGTAAACGTTTAGTCAAAAATGTTTGCATCAATTAATATATATATATATATATATATATATATATATATATATATATATATATATATATGTATATTAGTACTTCATGTATCCACATAAAATATTATAAGGAGATATAATTTTTTTATGTGTCAGTTTTCAGTATTTACTTCAACAGTGCTCGATACGTAAGTAGAGCTTGGTAGTAAGCAATGAAAATATATATGGCAATCAAGCTACACAGAGGCTCCCGTGTTTCATCCCCGGGGGAATCGTCAGGCTAAATGCATTTAGCCTGACGATTCCCCCCGGGGATGAAACACGGGAGCCTCTGTATAGCTTGATTGCCATATATATTTTCATTGCTTACTATATATATATATATATCATTAGATAAAATGAAAGAATAAAAATAGGTGCGAATCAAATTTTATAACAATTCAAAGTTCAAGCAAAGTAATTGAAAGTCCTTAACCCATGAGTTTTCAAAGAAAATGCTTCTTGTCCGAGGATCATTACCGCAGTGGAATTACAGCGAGTAAATAAAACTTTACTTCGAAAACATAAAGATAAAAATATAAAAATATATTAATAATAATAATAATAATAATAATAATAATAATAATAATAATAATAATAATAATAATAATAATAATAATAATAATAATAATAATAATAATAATAATAAACAAAATTAATAATAAAATTAATAATACAAAAATGAATATACTCAACACAAATTGTATCGGCTAAAAACATATATTTAAGTTGAAATACCCCATCAACATACGGCTAGAAATAATATTGATTAAAGTAGAATCAGGAGTCAAAATATCTACTTCAAACATCAGATGTATTTTCACAAGCTTCATTTTTATCCGGATGTTCACTAATAAAAGATATTAGTTGCCTCCTATAACTTTTGTTGTATTAACCTTATTTATATATATATATATATATATATATATATATATATATATATATATATATATATACTAAACAGCTCTAATTATTATTAAGAACTCTTGCATAATCACATTTAGGAGTCCCTATAGTGTTACCCTGTAGTTGTAAACTTTTTTTAAAGATAGTTCACCTCAAACAAGGCAGGCCGCAATTGTAGACGTAAGGAGCTACTAAGAAATAGAGGTGCGAGCTGTGCAGCGAGATGTCTGTTTACATTAGTTTTAAATTTCTGCATATCAGTACAGTTGGGGAAAGGGGAAGCAGAGAGGGAGTTCCAGGGATCGGTAGTTCGAGAAAAGAAGCTATTGGAGTAGAAGGCTCTCTGGCATTTGGGCACCTCCACAGTGGATTTAGCTAATTGTCGGGTTAGTCTACTGAATTTACATAGAGGGTGGGGGAGCACTAGTGCAGCAAGTTCATCAGAACACAATCCATTAAAGTACTTGTAAAACATACACAAGGATGTAACATTGTAGTGATGGGACAGAGGCTGGAGCTTGGTGGATAGTGAGGGACCTATTAAGTTGGCGACTCTTATTTGGACCCTTCTAAGAGGCAGAGACTAGTGGATGATGCATCAGCTCAAATGTGGCAACAATACTCCATACATGGGCGGATGGTGGACTTGTAGAGATATAGGATACTGTCAAGAGTGAGAAGTTTACTAGCACGGTAAAGGAAGCCTACTTTCTTTGCAGCAGCCTTGATAATGTCTTCAAAGTATTTATTCCAAATCATGTTACTTGTAAATGACAAGCCGCGGAGTTTGAATGATGAACTCTCAAGTAGGGTGTTATTTGCCATGACAATCGGTGGTTGAAGAGTTTTTTCTTGAAGTAAATGAGATTTGCCTTTACGGCATTAAAATGTACAATCCATTTGGGTCGATACATATCCCACTGGGTATATATATATATATATATATATATATATATATATATATATATATATATATATATATATATATATTTATCTATATATATATTTATATATATATATATATATATATATATATATATAATTTAATTAACGTACGTATAAAAAAAATCCATGGGGACATGTTTCTGGCTATCAGCAATCATCAGCATTGCTACCCTGAGCAAGGATCGAACCCGCGATGTAAATGTCTATAATATGATGATTAACCATCCGACTATGATGCCTACCAAAATATGTACGATTTAATATCGCCTATCAAGTCAAGAAGTGTTCTTATTGCTTTTACTAGTGTTACTATTAAGTATTTCTCCACTACCTACGGAAGTAAAAACTATAACAAAACTATTAAAGCGTCAACACTAATCTAGCGACAGTAAAAACAACAACAAAACTACTTATATATATATATATATATATATATATATATATATATATATATATATATATATATATATGCGTGTGTGTATGTGTGTGTGTGTGTGTGTGTGTGTAAGGAAGGAAGGATGAAAGTACTACAACGTAATGGGAAATAAAAAAGGAAATAAACAAGAGATATTTTCTATATATTCATAAACGTTTCGTCTTTATTGTAAGACTTCGTCAGGATGATAATTTGAAGAAAAATGTCATGCAAGTACATCGAAATTTTGGGTTGACATGATGGAGTGATAAAGGAAAAGTAGTAGCCGTGGCTACTGTGAGCACTGGAGGAGAGTCCATGTTGTTTTTTCTCCTCCATCCGAATTTTTGTATATTTTAATAGCTTTTCTAAAGGAATAATTTATTTCTTGCTTTAGTATTATAAGCCTCTCCGTCCTATGTAGTTATGACTACCTCGCCATTATTATTAAAATCAATTTTTAAATGCTGTACCTATAAAAACTTATTCATATATATATATATATATATATATATATATATATATATATATATATATATATAAACTTTTCAATTTTAGAACCTGACACATGACGCGAGATTTTGTCACATAAATGAAATATTTATCAAATCATTTTTTCTAATTTTTTTTAGTACATTTAATAAATATTTTATTCATTTGACAAAATCTCGCGTCATGTTATCTTGTTCTAAGATTTTAAAGTTTATCATTTCAACTACGTTTCAAACTGTAGTAACACTTATCTCATATTTACAGAACAATTTATATTCCTACACGTCAAAAAATAAATAAATAAATAAATAAATAATAAAAAGTTATAACACAATATAAACTTTTTTTTCACATTATTTTTTTATATACATACTTATATATATATATATATATATATATATATATATATATATATATATATATGCGTGTGTATGTGTGTGTATACGCCTAAGTGCAAGAAAAATCATTTAAATATTAACAAGACCCGTGTGAATTCCCAAGTCTTATATTCCATTGGTATTACAAATTTGCTGTTGTGCTTAAACTATGTTCATTCTCTTGAGATTCAGCGCGAATGTAGACCTCATGTTGTTATTGTTTGTTTCAAACTTAAACAGATTTATGTAAATACTCTGGGTTATGGTGTTTCAGAATATATCTAGTTATGTGGATCTATTTCAAAATGCCTAGCAATAGATTGTGACATATTTCCATTCCATGGACGTCACGCACGATATTATCATGCCATCTTTGAACAGAATAGATACTACACTTTGATCCTAGCCTGAATGTCAATAATGTTTTTTTGAATGTGAGCTTCACAGCTGCAACGTTCGATAAAAAACTTATATATATTTTTTTTACATTGCATCTTCGGTGATCGGGCGATCCCATCTTTTGAAAAAGGGGTTGAGTGGTGATAACGTACGTACGAACATAAAAATAAAATGCTAAAATGTAGTATTATCTAGATAGATATTAGTGGATAGATGTAGATGCGAGTGAAACTCATATATATATATATATATATATATATATATATATATATATATATATATATATATATATATATATTCATGTGTATATATTTGTTTGTTCATGTATGTCTGATGAGGATGTTTCATTAACAGAAAGAATTAACCGCATTTTATGTGTAATAGTCGATTCGCCCGATCGAAAGGCTATCGACGCAACGTATCGATAAATGGACAGATTATCGATACTTTTACATTTGCCGATCAGAACACGAGGCTTTCGAATTTCTCTTAAGAATACAAACGTCTTATTTTTAATTATTCTCTCTCTCGGTCGATCCCTCTCTCTCTCCTTCTCTCTCTCTCTTTCTCTCTCTCTCTCTCTCTCACTCTCTTTCTTTCTTTTTCTCTCATTATATCAGTCGCTTTATTACTTTTATTTCCCGAATACTCTTCACGTCTGGTTAAAAGTTTAACTTTTGAGAAATAGATTCGTAATGCCTCGAGCACTTCGAGTCGCTCCTCTTTCGAAATGTATATTCTTAACATCCAAGAGTTTAATTGAAATCCGTTGAAATGTTGTTTTTTATTCTTTTAGATTTCTTAATTTTGCATCTCTGATCTGTTCCGCTGTCGTCGGGGGCTTAGAGTTCAGCTTTTGTTTTAAGACAGGATTTAGCAAACAAAAACCAGAAGCGATCAGCGTATTAGCATTCAAATAAATACTACCTTACATACTACCACATATACATGTATATGTATAGATATACACACATAGATATATATATATAAGCATATATATATATATATATATATATATATATATATATATATATGTATATATATATGTATATATACATATGTATATATAGATAGATTGATAGATAGATAAAGAGACAAAGAGATAAAGAGAAATGCGTTCATGTGTAAATATAAATATTATTTTATTATAAAAACATATTTAATCCTATATATATATATATATATATATATATATATATATATATATATATATATATATATATATATATATATATATGTATATATATAGTGTGTGTGTCAAGTTATATTGAAAAGAAACCATAAAGTGCTCGATCGCAGAAGAGTGAGAGCTAAATACAATTAATTTATTTTTTTTAAATCTACGTTATATATTTCAGAGTCGTACGCGGTTTCATTCAGATGGGCTGGCTTTTTAGTTTTTTAAAAAAGTCTCTAGCCCAAGGGAACTCGTCAACGTACTAAAATGAGATCAAAAACAATGCGAAATGGCGTTTGCGTTCACCGTTTAAAACCTCACTCTATTACTGACGTGTTCTTTTTGAAGAAGGTACCGGGGTCAGATCTATATATTAGTTGGGATTCATTGAGTTTTGTTTTATTTATTATTTATTTTATTTAAAGTTGTGTGTTTTAAAAAAAACTTTCATTTTATTTTGTGTTTTATTTAATCATTCATTGATTTGTAGCTTTGTATATTTATGTTTAGGGGTTAACTTTTAAAGATTGTCTATAAACTATAGGAGGTGTTCGGTGACTCGAAAACAAAACGAAAAGAAAAGGGATGGCGTTTGAATTCATTGTTTAAAACGGTGAATTGTTGATGCGTCTCTTTTGAAGACAGTACCAGGTCAGGGTTTAATATAATATATGGGTCCTAATGGTAATTAAGGTTTATTAAAATTATTTTAATAATCTATGATGGGTGTTGTCTGTTTTACTGCTTCAAAGTGTGTTACTTTTTAGGGTTAACTGTGTGACATAGTTAGGTGATTAGGCTCTGAGTGGGCTTTATTAAGTTTTTTATTTATTAATTTATTATTTTTCTTTGGTTATTTATTCATAATTTTGTAATATTCATTTATTTTTTAAAAATATTTTCATAATATATTTTCATAGGGAGGGGTCTGTACTTATTAATTAATAATTAATTAATCTATAGCATTAAAAGAATTATAGATGTTTACCACCTTACCCTTACTTTGCCTCACACATATCTGATGATCGACTAATAAACTTAATAAGATAAAGCCAACAGAATTAGCTAAATACGCAAAACCAACACGAATGCATATTCCAATGATAGTTAAGATATTAGATATCCCATAGATGAACCCTTTCACTTAAAAAAATATACCCTCCGTCAAA
>OY744519.1:192964598-192987098 GCA_963556195.1 Sepiola atlantica | reverse complement strand
TTATAAATGGTACGCAATTTATTGAAAATCATGTCAGTTCCTCCAAACAATAGCCTGAAATGGAATAAAATTAAAACATGCTGCAAATTAACCAAGAAGAAATTCTATAATAATTTGCATTTTTTTTATTCTACTGAGTTGCTAAACATTTACGCACGAAATAAAGCGATTTGTTGTATTAAAATCATAACATCGTTGAAGTAATACAACAGAAAAGGTATACTCAATTAATAAAGTGTATTTTTCTACAACAATATTTGCCCACGAAATAAAACAGTATTCATAAAGAGAACTATGTGTTGTATTACAATCAAAACATCGTTGAAGTAATATAACAAAAAAACGTATATTCAATCAATTAAGTATCTTTTATACAACAATATGCAAATTATTTAAAGTTTCTATTAGGATCACATATAAATAATATGTATATTAAACAGATAGGCTGGTGCTATTAAATAAATCAGATGTACAAAATATTCATGCAACTATATCAACGTTTTCAAAGTGCGAACCTTTCTTTTTATTAAAAAAACATTGCTAACGTGAATTCGCACACAATACTAGACATTTGAAAACCTATACCCTGATAACCACACAACGCGGAATCCTACTCGTCTGTGATAATATGGATTGACAAGAAAAATTAAGAAAAAAAATGTATTAAATTCCTTTTTAGTTTTGATAAGAGTTATTCTATTCACCGAAGGTTTTAAGACATTAAAAGAGATTCATGTTCATTTCAATATAAAAATTAAAATTCGTAACGTTGTTCTTAGGCTTACAAAAAATCCTTACATACAAATATATCAACATTTTCAAAGTGCGAACCTTCTTAACAGGTTTTCAACTTTATTAAATTTATTAAATTGATTAGGAATATAATGAACTGAACTTTAATGGGTTTTCAAAGAATTGCTTTTCTCCTCAGACAAAAACACTAATATAATTAATTGAGTATTTATTATTGGTAAGCATTAATCTGACAATATGTTAGTAAATATGTTTTTTCAAATTTATTTTTTAAAAAGTTTCTTTAAAACTAGTTTCCTATATTAATATTCTCTCTATAATATCAAGCATCTCCGTAACACGATAAGATCTAATATAACAGTTTTATCTTTATATCATATATATATATATATATATATATATATATATATATATATATATATATATATATATATATACATATATATATATATATATATATATATATATATATATATATATATATATATATATATATATATATATATATATATATATAAGTGCAGATTAGTCGTCCGAGGCTATAGCAATGCGATGTGGTTGCCGTAAGATGGAAAAGTGAAAAGAAATAAACGCAGGGAGAAAGTGAAACTCAAAACGATTTATTAATAATTTCACGAAAACTGATTAAATACCAAATAGTAAATACTGTCCGGTAAGTAACAGTTCTGCAAAGGGTAATCTTAAATTTTCGAAAGAAAAAATTTCATTATCAGAAGACAACAATAAAATATATTTTTTAAATAAGTTATCCCCCTTTGACAATAACAGCCCACACGTAAATTTAAATTTGAATTGAATAAAGAGAAAAAAAAGAGAAAAAAATTAATTAATGAATCATATAAAATAAAAAATAATAAAATTAATATATTATTAAACAAATGTTTATAATGTTTTAACTTTAGTTATATAATTGCTTAATAGAATTTTGACATTTTCTGCGTTCCTACTTCCAATTGTTTTCTGCCGTATTTCGATGTTCTGACACCGGTTTTTCCCGTTTTTCTTCGACCCAATCGGTCTTTTATTGTTTTCTTCTGATAATGAAGTTTTTCTTTCGAAAATTTAAGATTACCCTTTGCCGAACTGTTACTTACCGGACAGTATTTACTATTTGGTATTTAATCAGGTTTCGTGAAATTATTAATAAATCGTTTTGAGTTTCACTTTCTCCCTGCGTTTATTTCTTTTCACTTTTCCATCTTACGGCAACCACATCGCATTGCTATAGCCTCGGACGACTAATCTGCACTTACATTTACCAGCAATGCTTCAAGCAAACTACAATCCCCTTATATATATATATATATATATATATATATATATATATATATATATATATATATATATATATATATATATATATATATATATGATAAAATATACGTGGATGAAAAATGTAATTACACATATCAAATAATTAAGTTTAAATCTAATTGTATTATATACATATATATATATATATATATATATATATATATATATATATATATATATATACTTATCTGTATTTTATACAAATCGTAAAATAAATCGCTCCCTATATGGGGTCATCCCATTGATGAAAAGAAAAGTATTCCCACCTAGAATTTAGGTAAAATGCTTTTCCGTATCAAAATAGTTTAATTCGTTCAAAGTATCGCAAAAAATAAACACATAAATCATATATATATATATATATATATATATATAATTTTAAGCGCGTACAAATCTATTTTTATTTGCAATGACGACAATAATGTCAATACTTCTTGAAAGAATCTATTTTCGGTTTGTGGAAGTAGTGTTCACAACAAAAGCTGATGGAATGTTACTGTTTTAAAATACTTAACATTTTTAGAATGTCGTTATTAAGTAAACGCATTTTTTCTCTGTGCGCATGCGCGCGAAGGTTTGGCCGTCTGCACATGATCATAAACCTCTTACGTTCATGATAGAAAGTGCAATGGAAATCTCGGAATAAAACTGACGTTTTTTACAATGTCGCTCGCAGACATAAACAATTCCTTAATTGATAAACACTATTTCGTTATGCGAGTCTCTAATGTTGTCTTATGTTCGTAAAGCAGCAGAACAACTTCAGTTGCCTGGACGATTAATTAATAGACAGAAATATCTAGAAGTATATACACACACACACACACACATATATATATATATATATATATATATATATATATAGTTTTCAGGTTTGATTATTTTTGATAGGATTCCGAATCAGAGAGCTCTATGTCCCTTCAAACAGAGCATGAATACGTTATGAGGTTTAAAAAGACTAAATGTACATTCGGATTGTACACATTATAAGTTATTTCGACCTTAACTAGGTCTCCTCGGATGTGTTTCCAATCACGATTCAGTGATTGCAAACACATCCGAGGAGACCTAGTTAAGGTCGAAATAACTTATAATGTGTACAATCCGAATGTACATTTAGTCTTTTTAAACCTCATAACGTATATATATATATATATATATATATATATATATATATATATATATATATATATATATATATATATATATATATTAATTATCTATCTATAGACAATCTTGTTAAAAACCACTGGACTATCTACCGATGGGTTCTAACTTACAACGTTGTGCAGTAAACTAACGTCGTTAACCCCTTGGCTAGCTGTTCATCTGGGCGGTTGAGACATTAAATACGGTTTTAATACAAACTCGTACCGGTAATAACATCTCAAGTGTAATATCGAGGGGAAGAAGCTATAGCATTACTATAGCATTACAAGGCGATATAATTATTTCGTCCCAATCAAAGTGGCTTTCCGTTTATTAAAGTGGCTTACAATATTATATATATATATATATATATATATATATATATATATATATATATATATATATATAGGTGTGTGAAAATATATGTTTCAGCATATACTCTCTATTCTTTATGTATACCCACCTCTTCAAAGTGGAAGACCAATAATTGTCAATATGTAACACAGAGCATATATAGATAAACAACATTTGGCTAGATTCCAAATATCTAATCATCTATTCAAAACAGAAACCTTTCTTACAATTACAGACTTGTTTCATTCAATAGAAGACCGACCGACATTTGTATCTAATTATCGAATCTTTCTTTCATGGACTCATCAGAAAAGCTAGAACGTTCTCAATCAGAAAAATACATAGCGTTCCTACGAATAAAAGTGAAAAAACAACAACAAAAACTAGCATCGGATTCACCTCCTTTCAGAGAAATTTAGAAATCGCTACCTAGAAGAAGAAGGCCATTTTGTTATTTGAGAGGAGCTATGAAAAAATACGCACAACGTTGTCCAATAAAAATGCTATAAAGTTAAACTTAGTTGGAGATTAATTACAATTTTTTTAAATAAACATACCTTAAACAATTTATAAATAATTATCATTATAAAATTTAGGAAATTCACATTGGGGAGTCAATTTAAAACATAGAAGTTTTATTTAGTTTTATGCAAAGTGGATGGAAAGGCGTGAAAGCCTTTCGTCTAAATTCACATACTCTTTTTTTGTGAACTTTTAACAATAGATATAATACATTAATTTCACTTTCATTGAGATACTTAAAAATAAATAATATAAGTACAACCACCGATATAAAAATTCTAATATTTCAGAGTTGCAGTACATAAGCATTAGACACCAATTAAGAAAGATTCCCTCCATTTAAATTTTCTATTAAAACCATTAAAGATTAACCGTTAAACTTTAGACATTTTGTAATGGATTTCGATCAAAATTGGAAATTAGGATTCTGAAAAGAAGATTTAGTAGCATTATATCTTGATTTTAATATTCGTACGGGAGTATAATTCTGATGCAAACTGAAGTTTGTAGAATTCTTCCGGTTTTGTATATAAATATTGCTTCAGACAAGGCATGAAGCCAGTTGGTGTAAGGAGCTAAAGAAAATACTAATTCAGGTTCAAAAACTAGCCAAAGATAAGTGGTATATGGATAAATTCTGACCAAGAAAACCGCAATTATCTCCCTTTTGTCAGAAACATCGCTCGTCGAATGTCAGGACTAAAAGAAGAGAAGTGAGAGTTACAGGGCTGCCAAAGGTAAACCCAACGTTCACTTTTTACTCTCGTTAAGCGACGTTGATTTTGGCCGGTAGTAAAATGGGTAACCATTTCGAAATACCAGATGTTGTATGTGCTCTCCGTGTATCTCGGCAGTCGCTCTGGACTAGTCCTTGCGACTGGAATCAAGCAGTGCCGATTCAAGAGAAGTGGGTTTGTGGATTGCGCAACCCTTGCTTAACAATTACACGCACAGCTACCCTTACAGAGGGTATCCATTGTTTCTGAAGACTGAATGGAGAACATGATGATACTAATCCTAGAATGAGTTAAATGATTACTGGAGATTGATATGACCGGAGGAGCATATGTTGTGCAAATCCACAATGGTAAGTCCTGATTAATTATGACGTTACATGTACCACTGTATGCGTATGTTAGAAGTGTATCGTTGTAAAGAGAGGGATAGTTTGTGACATGCAATGCCCGCCTCAGAACGAAGAATAAATGAAAAGACCGTAGGCTATCTTTGGAGATTGAAAGATCAATAATGTTAAAGGATCAATATGTTACAGATTGCTCTCCATATGTACAAAATAGCTATCTGATGAAGCTGAAAGAAAGGTGTTTCCTCCCTTTCTATACATTCGCTTATACCTGGCGTGCATTTGCCCGCGGCGGGCACCTGGTTTTTACCGAAAGAGGAATTTTCTAGGGAATATAAAATTCATATGCATTTCCCAGTTGCACGTATATCCCGGTCAAGGGAGATGACATACAGCACCAAGTATTCCCAAATGGTCGCCTATCTGCTATTTGCCAGGTTAAGTGTCGCTTAACTTCGGTGATCTACCGAGAGCCGGTGTTACAACGCGTGGGCTTCTGATAACCTCACTGGTCAGTCTACGGTAGAAACAACACATAACAAGTCGTAGACATAACTTAGTTGTTCTCTTATGTGTGTGATACCGTCGTTGCGAGGCACCCATGCGCTATCTGTTGATCGTGTTCCGGTCTTGTCGGACCCAGTGATAACTTTATTTGTTCAACGCCGGAATCGTACTCCTCAACAGCCAACTTTCCCCGAATATATTTACTTTCCATTGGAAATCAGATCCGTCCGGATTTTTACACAACTTACTTTCACCATCCAGAAAGTCGAATGAATAATTGTCATTGGGTCCTAGTTGTGAAGAAGTGTGGAGGGTCATTTTATAGTTTAATAAATGTTATTAGGTCGTATGACGAATTCATAGATAATCTGGAATAAGCAATAGATAAAAAGTCTACAAAAAATGTAATGAGCAGAACGTCTTCGGTAATCCAATGTTCAAAAAGAGTGAGTATCCCTGGGAAATGTAAAAGAAATACGACTGTGTCAAATCCATACCAAAGAATAGTATTTGAAAATATTGTTGTAATTATAAAAAGATTTATGAAGAAGGCCGGAGGGTGCACCAGCCAAAACGTACATTGTGTGTATCAAACATCCATGATGGAGATGAGAACATTCCTTAATATGTTAAATTCCCTGATAACATTGTGTATGAGATGGGTATATTTGTAAACGACATCACGCTGTGGTAGAATGAGCTCAGGAATGGACAGTAACATGTAATGCTGCTAAGACATAGCTCCTTTCCTTCAATAACTACAAGAAACCCTTTCAACCACCAATTGCCATGGAAAATAACACCCTACCTGAGAGTCCAACGTTCAAACTCCTCGGTCTAAAATTCACAGGTAACATAAATTGGAAGAAATACATAGAAGACATTGCCAAGGCTGCTGCAAAGAAAGAGGGCTCCTCTACCGTGCTAGAAAACTTCTCACACCTGACATTATCCTATATCTCTACAGGGCCACCATCCGCCCATGCATGGAGTATAGTTGTCATATATTGTCTGGTGCATCATCCACCATTCTCTATCCCTTAAACAAGGTCAAACAAAAAGTCTATAATCTAATAAGTCCCTCACTATCAACCAAGCTCCAGCCCCTGTCCCATCACCGCAATATTGCATACTTGTGCTTGTTTTACAAACACTTCAATTGAATATGCTCTTATGAAATTGCTGCTCTGGTGCCCACTCGACGTAAATACACTCGAGCAACCCGACAATCAGCTAAATTTCATACATTTACCGTGGAGGTCCCCAGATACCGGAGGGGCTTCTACCCCAATAGCTACTTTCCTCAAGCTGCCGGCCTTTGGAACTCCCTTCCTTGCTCCCTTTTCCCCGACTGGACCGACATGCAAAATTGTAAAACTATTGTGAACAAGCATCTCGCTGAACAGCTCCCTATTTAGGACCCCCCGCTAAACTTTTACCCTAATTGTCAGTAGCTCTTTACGTCGACAGTGGCAACTTTCTTTGTTTGGGATCACTAAGTTAAAAAAATAAAGTAAATAGCAGAAAGGGGAATATTTTATACAGATTTATACACCATGAATGAAAATGACACGTGAAATCTGATGACCAGAACCTGTTCAGTGACCAATGGTCAACAAGACTGAAATTATCCCCAAGATATATAATTGGAACTAGAGGGACCCGTAAAAATTACACAGTTGTGTCCTCTATCTGTGTGATATTGCTGCCGTGCTTAAAAACATTTTCATCCTCTAGGCATCCGGCGCAAACGCAGACACTACAATATTATTGCACCACATTTGGTCTAACAGCAACATACTTACCAAAGTAACTAGTCTGGCTGATGTAATTTCAGAACATATCTGGTTATAAGAGTCTATCTCCAAAACTCTTGTGGGAGTTTGTGAAATATTTCCATTCTAAGAGCGTCTAGCCCGAACGCAGTCCTCACGATATTATTGTACGATTTTTCGATAGAACAGATATTACACGTTGGTCCAACACCGAAAGACAAAAAAGTGTATTTTAGTTTGTGTTTCAGGTTTGACGCAAGTGCAAAATCGGATGAAATCTTTTAAATTACTGTTTTTTTGCATATAATCTTTGGCGATCAAGCAATTCTCTATTTAACAAACAAGTGGAAAGTGATATGAAATTGCCTTATTGTATTATCATATAGATAAGACTGTGTCCAAACTAGGAGAGGATTCGGATTTGAAGATTTTTATAAAGTTATCGTAATGGCTTCCGTACAAGGAATTTTTAAGCGAATGATTTATTCAATAAATTTACCTCATAGCCTAATGGATAATCACGTTGGTTAATATATATTCTTGAGGGTAGTATAATTATAGGTTGTGGGTCAAATCCCTAGTGTTAATGACGTTAAAAGAACTGATATAAGATATATAAAATGCATGAAACGAATAATGAGAGCAATCTACACCAGCTTATTATATAAAGAGTCTAGTTTCAATTTCCTAAAATGTTACCATCTACGACGAAAGTTACTTGAAGAAGGCTGAAGAGTACATCGACCGACACGCTAGTAAAAGTAAATTCGTATGAATCAACACGTAAAACGTTGTTGACCTGCTTGATTCGATTGTTGGCATTTTTGTTGGGACCACGTAATGGTTTGCAACATTCCTAAGTAAAAGTGATTCTATGGAACCGATTGGATTCGAACTTGGCACACCCAGGTCGTCAGTCCGCGTCGTTATTCACTTAATCACCGTCACCTCCGTGAGGACATAATTGTTGTGATTTAATAATGAATAAGAGTAAATACTGAAGGGTCATCATATTACAAGTGCGACTGTATATACATATTAGGACTTTCAGTCGTGAGGCCAGAAGATAGAGGATGTCTGAGAGCAATACTTGCCTCAAATAGTTTTTAAAGACTATTAGATATCTCAAGGGTAGAACACATTTGGTGACCAAAAGATAAATAATTATAATTCTACAACAAAAATAGGAAAAAATGATTATCACTTTTTTTTTTCGTTTTAGTGCATCTTAACCCTCTGGGCTAGAAACAAAATTGTTCCCAATAATTCTGAGTCTAATTTTGGGTTTATGGTCATATAACTTAATGTAAAATTTTGTGAAAAATTAATGAACTTATTTTTAGAAAATCGGAAGACGAACTGAATAACAAACTACCAGAAAAACGGATAACTGGAATAACGTATTTACTTTTAGCAATTAATGGAAAAGTGTAATTCTTGCCAATTTTGGAGGGGTGTAATTGTCGTCTTGTGTCGTCTTGTGTCGTCTTGGCCTCGTAAGATTACGCGAGAACGATATTAATCAAACAACAAATAAAATGATAAGGTAATGATGTATAATTTAACAGAGATGCTTAGTTAAATAGAGTTTATGTATACGTGTGTGCGAGTTGCGTTCGTTATAGTTTTTCATTTTACTTAAGTCAAAGTTCTCAAAAATCAAGGGGCCTCTACCTGAGGCTAACACTTGATCTCTATATAAGATACATAGATATTCGAATAGTCCATTAACGTTCTTCTTTACCTGCCAACCTTTGAGTTAGTAAAGACGTTAAGAGTATTCATTTTCTTCTCTCCAATTGACCAGTTAACTATGTTATAGTATATCTTTCTTGTGGTCTCGTTGGCTTGCTGGATTCCAGGACAATAATTCATCTAGTCTGGTGGAGTATCTAGCTCAGTGTTATTACTTGAGGTAACATCACTAGGAGGAGGTGCATGATTCCTCGTATAAGCTGGTGTATAACCGTGTCGTTGAGATATTATTTGGGCTTCGAATACTATGTTATTTTGAATATTTGGTCAGGGTTTACTTGCAGGGTGTAGTATCCTCATGTCAGGTTGTCCTGACAAACCCTTGTACAGAGACACCAAAGACATTCGAGGATTGTGTCTAGTAGATTATTAAAACTCGCCCTCGTTATAGTATCAAAGTCTGTGTTTACGTGTGTGCGTGAAAATCGTAAAAACAGTCAAGTTTGTTCGTAAAGTGAAACGCTGAAAGTCGTTTCGTTGTTCGCATGCGAGGTAAACGATGTAGCTTATTTGCTGTTGCAAGTTGTGCGCGTTCACATAAAACTGGTACTATTTTCTCAAACACAGATTCCGAGATGCGAAGTGCGGAATTTGTTGATTGGAAAATACAATAGAGACAGGGTGGCCTGTGTGCGTACATTGGCGAATCTGGCCGGGTCGTCTGAATGCAGTCTGTTTATTTACGTTCTCATAAAACGTTGGAGCAACGTTTTTGATTCGCGTCTAAAATGCCTGTTGGCCAGTTGTTGAGTAGGTGTTAGGTTCGCGCCTACGCATTTACACTTTCAACACTACTCAGTCTGATAACATTAACTTTTGTCTTAGTCCCAATACAAGGATATGAATATAATGTAAAACCCATTGACAGTAAATCAAACATTTTGTGAATTTTGAAAAGAATCTTATACGAAAATTGTATATATTTACAAAGAATTGTCATTTTGCAACATCTTGTGGAATTTTGAGCCTCCTGGAGTACAAACTAGAAACCTCATCCAAAATCTGGATTGGTCAGTGTTCTGCTTTTCTGATCATAAAAAATTATGAAAAATTTCATAGAAAAACTATTGAACAAATTTTGTGAAAATCACAAGAATAACAGAATAACAGAATAATAGACTAATGGAATTACAGAAACATAGGTCATTTAGTTCGGAGGTCACAAGTACTTGTTTCAAGTAAAATGGTCGACCATAGTCGAGGGCGACCCAAAGGCTTCCTTTTCATTAGCTACTACACCGAGATATAAGGGAGAGCGCCACTCCTTTCTAAGGATAATCCCGCTTACCTTAATCTTTACCTTATAATACTTAGTGTTTAACAAGGGGTATCAGGTACCATTTTTAATTGCTTGGTATGACTCGACCGAGTATTGATCCTAGGTCTCCCGGCCCATTATCAAACACTCTTACCACTATTCCAAATGTTGCATGTAATTACTATTACTCTATATCTTCATGGTCCTAACAAGTTGTCCATATTACATTAATACATTTTCGTCGATTTCAAATTCAATATACCACACACCATTGACTTCAGGGAATGACCTGTTGACCATCTAAAAGGATGAGCGACTAAAACGGAAAGACGTTTGACTTGTGTTTCAGCTCCTTTAGCAAAGGGGAAAGACGCTTGACACGTCTTTTTAAGTGGTTATTTTCTAAGTAGTTGAATTATTTTTCTGGCTTATTTTCCTCAACATCACGGGTCGATGGACTATAAGACCTGTAGCAAATACTTCCAGGATGCAAACTACACTGGTGGTTACTCTACCGTTGAAAGAAGGTTGGCCAGAAGAGTAATTTGGCTTAATATCATTTGTGAGCAGATGGCACCAGTGCTACATAACGACTTCCTCGCAACTTGAGAAAAGCAGTCGGGAAGTGTGGGGACAAAATTGCGATGTTATTCCTCCTGATGGTAGTGAGGTGCTGGATCCGGTAGCGGAGCTGTTGGCTTCCAGTCACAGAGGGATCAAGTGTTGTTCAAATCCTACACTGGACAAACAATTAAAGACGTTGATATCTGGGTTCCCCTGTACAACATTTACAGCAAGAACTTGTCTAACAACAACCACTGTAAATAATTTCAATTTCTTACTCAGTGTACCTAACACTAAACGGAACTTTTATGAGAAAAGTTTCTTTTGAAGGACTAACCGTTCGTGGAAAGCAGTAGTATTGTTGATTAGAACATGATACCAGCTGTCTATAACATGGTCGTTTTTGAATTCCAATGTTAATAAATTCTTCTCTTAAATAATCAAATTCTTCCCAGTTTCAACCATCGTCTCCCATCATCAAGGTCTTCTTTCACCATTCACCTGACAACCCCAATAACCTTTTAGTGACCCGTTAGTAGAAAAAAAGAAACGTTGCCAAAACAAAACAAAAAACGCTGCTCTACACACTATCCAATACATTAACTTCTCTTTTGAGAATGGGTTAGATTTTTACCAATCATTTGAAGCGTCTCAACCGGGAAATACCAAAGGAATATGCTGAGGCTATTTTTGCGGAGAGCTGTCTTTTCTATTCCCCCATCTTCTCACCTTGTAACACGCCTTCCTGCGGTGGAAAGGAAGTTAATATCGCCAGCTAAGTTCGTGTTTCGCGATCAAAATGCGATTTCACATTCACGATGAAAATTCATGAGCACCTCTTAAAATACAACGCGTTGAGAGATGGACAGTCTATTTTAAGCTTAAGCGACCGAACAACCGATGAATTCTTGGAAAGATGTGTGGACGCATCTAATAAATAAATAAACATGAATTGCGCAAAGTAATAATTACATGAGCTGGGTGACGCTTCCTCTTATGCTTCGCGCGCAGAAGGAAGCGACGCCATTGTTACGGGCGTTCGCGAGCGTCGCCTTCACATATGCGCATGCGTACAGGAAAATCGGCGGAAATGAGAGCGCGAGCAAGAGTAGAAAAAAACGCAGTCACGCGACCGCCGACATATAAAAGTGGCGGCATGGCGGGAAATGAGACGAACCGATATCTTTCTACCTTTAACTTTATGATTGTTTATTCATTCATTACTAAAATAAAGCTTTGCTCTTTTCACCGCCGATGCTCAAATACTTGGTTTGTTTCAAATAAAATTCAGCCATAAAAATTACGTAGTTAGTTTTGTTGTTATCCTATCATCTTACAGTGATTAACAAATGAGAAATATCAGAATACATGCTTCCTCATTTCTATGAACAAAAATGATCAATACTTGACCACAAAAACTGTTTACGTTTTATTGAATAATTTGAATGAGCTATTTTCAAAACTTGAACGCAGCAATTATTTTTTTGCCTGAAATATAACAGAATATGAAAACAAAAACGTGTTTATCGATTTAAAATGCTATTTCAAACTTATAAGTGAGATACCAGTGGCTTGTTGCATTTAACGGCTCTAAAACCAAGCCTTTCTCCTTTGACCGCCAATGCTCAGATCCCTTTTTGTCTCCTTGATGAAACACTTAGTTTTGATAAGCTCGTAAGACCGAATTTCACACCAAATCTAAAATAGAAAATATATTTTAGGGTGAAATCATTTTGTAATGAAAAATTGTCAACGTTATTATCGCTATATATATATATATATATATATATATATATATATATATATATATAGTACGTCAATGAAAATTAATAAGACCTGCAAATGGAAGCAAATCGATATTTTCAGTTGTTCAAAACAAGGAGCAGTTTGGTTAATAAAAACATTTATTTTTCATCTCTTTCTTTCCTTAAACCGGGCTTTTCAAAGATTAAAATCTTATCATCAGAGGAAATTTTTTTGCTCTATCCAGTATATTGAGCTTTCCTTATTTCACAATAGGTACAACTCTCTAAAAGTTTACCTTTTAGTTATAATTTACATATATATATATATATATATATATATATATATATATATATATTAAGCACTATTGCAGAGTTTAAAAATAGACACTCACCTCAAAGCCTCAGTGCACTGCCCCGACCATGTTGTCAAGTTCTATCGGATGTCTTGATATTTACACTCGCCGCTTTCAGTGTAAATATAACTAAATTTCTTCATTATCACCCGATAAACACCCGTCGCTTAAGCGATCGAGCCAACACTTACAGATTCAAGGTGTCTCTGTGATCGTCTGATGAAAGCCGAAAGCTCAAACCGTACGTAGGTAAAATATTTAAATATTATTTATTATATATATATATATAATATATATATAATTTTATAAATAATTCTAGCCACTTCTCTAGAATATTGTGAGACATTGTTGCATTCAGTTTACACATCTTAAAGTAAATTACAACTAAACTAAATGTATGTTTTAAACGAGAAGAAAAACAAACTACCTTTTATTTTATTTGTTTCAAAAATGATTGGAACATTGTCACCTTTAATGCAACCTCTTTCATATATAAGAGCTAGATGCGTCAACTAATGGAGTACTGCTCCCACATCTGGGGAGGTTCCACCCAGAGAACTATCCCTTGGTTTGAGAGAGTACAACATCATCTTCGCGATCTAGTGGGTGATATATATCTTCCTTTCTATACAACTCCTTTTTCACAGATAAGACGTTGCTAGCCTTCATCTACCATCTCACCATTTCCATAGACTGAGATCTAATCTCTGATTCATCCTAGTAAGACATTCACAAAAAAAAACAATACGTCTTCTGCCATGACTGAGACGTTCCTTTCTCTAAGCGGATGTCTTGCGTCAGGCAAAATTTCCATGAACACAGTGATTTTTTTTCAAGAACTTTCTATCATATATCAAATATATCAAATTTATGGGGTTATTTTTAATAATATATTGGTTGAAAGAAAGAGAAACAAATAAAAACTGATTCATTATAAGTTCGTTTAATCTGTTGAAATCTGTGCTTTATTCAATATTCTCTCCTAACTCGGAATTGTTCTTTGGTCGTTTAATATAACGTTACAGTGTTCGAGAATTGATAACCTTTTTTAATATACTAATTAAGAAAATGATTTATATTCTGTGTCTTTAGTTAAATGTAATTTTACTAATAAAAATGTTTTAGAAACATGCGCATATAGAACGTGACATGACTGAGTATTGATTACCGGCTCAACCTGCCCGGGTAAATGCTGCGTTAGGCGGAATTTCTACGTACGGGGATATACGTATTTTCCATCATATGTTGGAATTTAAGAGTGATTTTTAATACATATCGGTGAAAAGAAAGAACAACTGATTTACTAAGAAAGTTCGTTTGAACGATTTCTCATCTATATTATTTGAAAATAATATATTTAAATCTGTGCTTTATTCAATATTCTATCTCAACTCGAGATTCCTCTTTGAAGATCTATGGTGGTTCAATATACCGTTACCAGTGTTCAATAATTGATACATAAACCGATAAAGAAAAAACATTTAAGCTCTGTATATTTACTAATAAAATGATTTCAGAAAGATGAGTATATGGAAAGTGATATACATATATATATATATATATATATATATATATATATATAGTAATAACGCAATTAAAATGGTCGACATTGGGTAGCGCAAATAAATACAAACTGAGTAAATCCAAGTGATGCAATATATGCAAGATTACAGGTTGCATAAGATCTAGTAAAATTTAAATCTCATTATGTTTACTAACTGTGCCAGAAAAATAAAAGAATAACAAAAACATTTGACTGTAATTCAATTTCCAACCGAATTTCGTGCAACCCACTTTCTCTCTGCCTTTCACTCCCCAATCCAAATCGCTTCCCCTTCCTTCCCAGCTGTCCTCTTTATTTATATCAGCTGATCTCTACATATGCAAATCAGAGACCACCATAAAAACCTGCACTTAATCTGCAGACACGACATGCAAAGACACTCATTCTTTTTCCTGACGGTGAGTGTTACTCTTTATTGTCACACATTATCGTACACATGCGTTTCAGTGCGCTACACTACAGATCGGACATAAAAAACAGTATCTTCATAACACCAGAAGATAGATCTTCGGCCAAGCCGTAAGACTTCAACTATGAAAAAAAAAGAAAATAAGGTTTTTAAAACCAGAAAATTTAGATTTAAAAAAATTATTTAATAAATATTTCATTTGTTTAACAAGATCTCGCGTAATGTTAACTGTTTCTAAAATTTCAAAGTTATCCTTTCGACGGCGCTTCTGTGCTGTAGTAATATATATATATATATATATATATATATATATATATATATATATATAGAGAGAGAGAGAGAGAGAGAGAGAGAGAGAGAGAGAGAAAGAGAGGGGCATCATTCGTTCCTTTAAACACATTTCATTAAATACGATAAATAACTTCTGTATGTATGTATTTGTCCTGATCCGTTCCAATTTCCTAATGTATTTTCTTGTTTCTATGGTACCATGTTGATTTGACATGCTCTTCTGTAACCATCCATCACCACCGTCAGAGTTTTTAATCACTGTTAGAAGAGGAACATTTCCCTGGTTTCCGACACTTTATTAGTGACTGTCAAACAGGTGTGTTGCCATAGTCGCCACGCTAGGCACTGCGAGTTAGCGACGCTATTTGCCCATAGCTAGGGGTTCACAGACAGTGCCTAGTATTCATTCCCAAATTGTCACCCACCTAGTACTGACAAGGCCTAACGTAGCTTAGCTTCGGTGATCTAGCGAGAAACGGGTGTGTCAACGTGAGTATGCCGTATATATAGTAATATTACATAAAATTATTAATAAATAAATACATATATTATATATATACTTTTATGAAGGGGTATATTTTATTGCTCGAGATAGATATACTACAATTATACTATTAATATCATGGGCATCGTACTTATTAATTAAGTTACATTGAACATACTTCTAATAAAATAACATATCCTACATATAGAATGTAATAAAATACGGCTATAATTTATGTGCAAAATCACAGTCGTACAGACGTTTCGTTCTCTGATAACACAGAGCGAGAGTAGAACGCAATTATTTCTGATCTAACAGGTTCAAAGTCATCGATCTCTGAGACGATAAAAATTCGGTATTTTCCAGAAATTATTGAGCAGCCAGAATTCCGTCTGCCATGACACCAAATAAAGAATGAAAGAAGAGGGAGAGTAAGGTTATGGAAAGTGTGGAGAGCAAGGCTGTGAGATATGCGAAGAGACGTTCCGTGGGGAGAGCGCTGATGAACATCGGGATGAGAATATCTGGAAGCTGCTTAACGAAGGAAGGGATAGAAAGAAGAACGTAGTTAGCGGGATGAATGTGAAAAGAGGTAAGAAGAAGCATAAGAGAGGGATGGATAAGTCGAAAGATATATATATATATATATAGAGAGAGAGAGATAGAGAGAGAGAGAGAGAGAGAGAAGGAGAGAGAGGGGGAAAGGAATGAAGGAACGAAGAAAGGAAAGGATGTATAGCTAATGGACTGAAGTGGGGGTGATTGTGAAAAAGGAATAAACGAGGATGATGACGGGCAGGTGCTCATGGACAAAGATGAATATGAAATTCAAGTCAGTACGAGAAGGATGAAGATAAACGAAGCAGGTGGAAGAAAGAGAAGCAAATGAAAAGGCCTAAATATTTAGAGAGAGAAAGAGGAATGGAGGACAAATCGATGGAAAGAAAAAGCGTATGTTCTGAACTTTTGACATGAGGATTGATAGTTTGTATTATTTGGATTATTCGGACTACTGTTCTCATCTAGAGTGTTATTCGTACAAAGTTTTGTCCGATGTAAACTCTTCTTCACGTGTGTTTTGTCGGACTCGGGAATCTGCACGCAATTTCGGACGTAATCCTTTATTTCATCCACGGTGGTAGCATGCTCTCGTTCCGTCAACCATAGCCAGATAGAAGTCTTCAGTAATTCACAATTCCTCGTATCGCCAACACTGATGACGCATGGCGTCACGGATAAAGCACTAAGTAAAATTCAGCTGTAGGTGCAGTGTTTTGAAGGTTGAAGGTTCAATCCTCAGTGCGGGCGATATCACATGACATCATTCCAGGCATTACCTCCTGCTTTGGGTTTGGGCTAGTTTAGTATTTGTGCTGTGGTTGTAATAGCATTCTTCCTGGCACTAGCTCCTCCATTTTAGTGAGTAGTGTAGTATCTGTTTTGTTGCCATGGAACCATCTCTTCAAGCATGACTTCCTCATTTTAGGCGACAGTGTAGGATATGTTCGTTCGTCATCATGCCCATTTCTCATATACAGGGTGGGCCAAAATAAGGGTCCTATCTTTAAATTTGAATAACTTGAATTTGAATAACTTCCACAAAATAAAAGTTAAACTCACCAAACTTTATGTGTGTGTAGACTGACCCTTCCGAGATTTTTTGAAATAAACAAAACAAATTTTAGCCGAAAAACACTTCTTAAAACTTACAAAAACTAAAGTATTGTTTTTTACACTGTTTTGAGTTTTTTAAGCAAAAATAATGTTTTCTAAATGAGGGTACGTCCCTTAGGGCTAATACGGCTCATGCTTGCTTCGGAAGGGGTCCTTTACTTATTCTAAAAAAAAAAATTTTTAAATCAATAAATAAAAAAGTTATGAAATTTTAAATATAGGACCCTTATTTTTGCCCACCCTGTATAAACACCTTCGTTTTATATAGAGAAATAATGTAGTATCTGTATTGTGATCATGATACTATCTCTCATGCATTACCTCCGCCTTTTACAGGTAGTGCGATATATGTCCTGATGTCATGAGACCATTCTCCCAGGCATTACCTGCTTCCGGAGGGGTAGCCAGGCATTGTCATAATCGGTTGTTCAATAACAAACTCAGCACTTACATTATATATACTAGAAAAAATGAGCGACCGGAAAGAGCATATCTTTGCCAGTTAATAAACCCAACATTTTAACGGTTTAATTCATTTTTTTTTCAATAATCTAAATATTATTTACATAAATTGTCTTTTTCTTCATACCATAAAAATAGTCATTATCAAGTAAACATCATTGGAATTATTATAATACAAATTAAAACATCTTATTCAATTTCGGAACAATTTATCTTGAAATGAGTAAAATGTTAATTTTTGGCATTCAAGGACACCAGATATTTCTCAATCATTATTTGGAAAATCGGACGATCTAAATTTTTAAGTGGTTGTCGAAGGTGATAACGTACGCTGACATGATAATATTTTTGTCGCATTCAATTTATTTGAATTCTAACGGTACTCGTCTGATACATTATAATAAATTTTCTACGGAGACAATTTACAGAGAATGAAACCACATTCGCATTTCCAATTTCAACGGTTCAAATTTAATGCAAATCAGAAATATTTGAATTTTCAAATAGAAGGGTGGGTCTTGTTTTTGCAATCTTACAACTAATTAAAAGTCTCCAAGGAAAACACATTTTGAGAATGTGTATTAATCTCTATATAAAGTTACGTATGTGCATACGTTAATATCTTCGTATATACAGGATTCACTCCAAAATCAATTAACCGATCATTATATGGGCTATATTTAGTTAGATTTAGTTTCATGACAGGGGGAAAAAGGTAAGAAACCCGCTCGTGAAAGTTGAGATACTTCGTTTTTGTGAAATCTTAACAATAAATATAAGGCATCAATTCATAAATATTCACAAAATTTCAGTTCTTTTGGGGTATTTTAAAGTTTTTGTCGGGACCATAATATTGTCGCAACCTCCCATTTTGCTATTCAAATATTTAAGATTTGCATTAAATTTTATACATAGCCCTTAGACCCTTATTAAGCAAGTTTTTTCATAATTTGAATTTCTTCTTAAGACTCCTTAAACGTCAGACTTAAATTTTAGACATTTTTCATCCTCAAAACATATAATAGACTTTTATCAAAATTTGAATAAGAATTCTAGACATAAGTTTTAGTAGCATTTATTTTGATTTTGATTTCCGTAAGCGAACATAAAAGTGGCGTAAAGCAGTTTTGTTCGGGAAAACAATGTTACCCATCCTGGGACCGGTATTCTTTAAGTTTTCTATAAGATTAACTTATCTTATTTACTTGTTTCTTTGGTTGATGTCTTAATATGTTTTCTCTTGTCTCTGTTTTCCTTTTCAATACAAGATACGTCCTCGCAAATCTATGAGAAGCCATGTTGGTACATCTGTCAAACTTCAATTTGAAATAGCATTCCCATTGCTTAAAAGGCGGATTGAATAGATTCCATCTTATATTAAATTCGTCCAATAATCTCTATTAGTGTCTCTATCAGTCGGTTGATTTATGGCGCTTGTTTAAAATATCATTTTCGTTAGACTATCAAACTTAAGTTAAAAATAGCATTTGCGTAAAATGTCAAGCTTAAATTTGAAATAGCATGTAAGATACACTAACGTATCCAAAGGAAGGTCTCCATTTGTCTGTCTGTAACATATTGACCTCCAATACCTCTAATGTTGGCCAAAAAGTTTGTTCGCTTTTTAGGAAGGGTTAACCCAAACACCATTTAAGAAACATAACCGAGTTTATTCAATTCATTTTCAAAGCTCGATAAAATCTTGAGAATGTCTGCGATTTGTCTGGTTGTCAAACGGTGATCTTATTCAACTACGGCTTTCAATTTGTCACTGTCGATCATCTTTGGCCGGCCAGAGCGAGGAGCAGCTCTCACTGGAAAGTTACCTTTTCGGAATCGAGCAAACCATTTCTGGCACACCCATTCTGTAATCGCATTCTCCCCATACATATGGCATATATTTATGCATGTTTCTGTGTTTTTTCTCCTTTTCTGTAGTAAAAAAGCATCAGATGTCATTAGTTCTCTGCTTAATCTTCCATTTCAGCGCCTGAAATACAAGCAAAAAATGCAAGAACTCCTCTGCTCGGAAGCTTATTACACACATGACGTCAACATACTCGATACACTAAATACAGGATTTAAAGTATAGGAATATATAATGATCTTCAGTAAGTCAGAAAGATGACATTAAAACAACAAACAAACTTTTTGGCCAACGTCATAATTTGCGTGAACCTGTTGCGCAATTCTGTGAAGTTCCTCATGTAGTTATTGCTTTAAAGTGCTTTAAATTGCTTTAAATTGCTTCTAATAATTATGTATAACGGTACCAATAGTTTCGTTGAGGTTTCCATGTTGCGTAAGACGGAAAACAAAAACACTTCTTCAGTTGGTGAATGCAACTAGCTCTTCCCTAAACCTTTTATTCCGAAAGGGTTGTTCAAAAATGAATACTCGAAGACACAAAAATGATTTTATTGCTTATTTTTAATACTAGTATATGTCGACATTACTCTTCTGTCATACCTTTACACTGTATGTACAGCGGGTGCCCTGTGAGCGATTCGCCTTCCCTCACCCCTAAGAACGAGTACACAGAACATTTTCTGAGACTCGGTGACAATATTTGCTCTGACATTTTACTATCGCCGATAACATCTATCAAAGTTGTTTATTTTTTCATGCATTCTTTCTCCGAACACAAATGACAACTGTTTATTTTTTCTAAATCAAACACTTCACATATAATCTGTCAAAACAACTTTCCTTGATTTCCAAAATCGCAGTCCAATCTCAACCTACATTGTATCAGCCAACATTTTAACCTCGGTTCTTGGCATAGCAATAGCTATTACGAAATATTAGTAGTAGTAGTAGTAGTAGTAGTAGTAGTAGTAGGAGGAGGAGTTATAGAAGAAGCAGAAGAAGAAGAAGAACAACAACAACAACAACAATAACAAGAACAAGAAGAACAAGAAGAAGACGATGCTTGTGGATAAGGTCGCTAGAAAAGTGATTGGATCATTTTACAACTCCTGGAAATACTTAACTCCTGATTCAACTCCTTACCTAATACAGAGTACTGCTGTCACATTTGAGATGCCGCTCAGAGCACTCTGTTTTGCTTTACGGGGTATGGAATCGACTTCGCAATCTAGGGGGTATAGTCTCTTCTCTTCCCTACAACCCCAATTTCTCACATAAAAGGCGTTATTCGTCTTTCTCTACTCTGTAGGTATGTCCATGGTAGAAGCTCGACTGAACTCCATTCTCTGGTTCTCTCTTGTAAAACATTTACAGCAATAACTCGTCTAGGTACCACCAATGTAAAGGAGTTTTTTCTTTCAGCTGTATACAAAATGTTAAACGGAATGTCCATGAACGAAGTTTATTTCCAATAATTTCGCATCTGTGAAAAACATTACCACGAAACTGCTTCTCTACAAACTACAGTATGGTCGTTTTGAAGTTCAATTTAAAGACATAATTGTAGAGTCGTCCTCTTGAGATCAAACATTTTGTCCATGTGTTTTCAATCCTCTCATAGTATTGTTCAGCATCTAACTGACAATATCATTAACCCTTATCCTCGAATGACTTTAAAAGGGTTGACACATAAGTTCACAAAAGCTATATTATAACTCTTCTTAACTTACCAGGTGTTATATTGTTACATGACATGCTTACATTTGAAATAGCATTTTCATTGCTAAATAGGCGAATATAAATAATAAACATCTTGTTTATGTTTTATCTCTTCTTTCTCTCTTCCCGTTTTCATTTCTTTCTTCATCTTTTAATGTCTTTTTCTTTTTATTTCTTTATCTTATCTTGCATGGGAATCCTATCGAGTTGAGCATTCATATGTCTTCTTGACTTTTTCCAGTCCACAACCGATAGGTTACGTCCATCTAATCCGCCATAAACGTTATCCTCTACGATTTTCTAGTAAATATATATATATATATATATATATATATATATATATATAATATTATTTTTTTACCTACTTAAATCGTATCATCAGCGCATAAGACGGGCATAAAGCGCGAACACGGTTCACAAAGACACCTTGAATATGTAAGCGTTAACCTAGTCCCATTAGGCCACGAGAGATTGTCACGTGATAACGGATAAATTAAGTGATATTTACACTGAAAGCAACGAGCATAAATATCTAAACATTCGATAGTACTCAACAATAGAGTCGGAGCATTAAAGTTAAGTTGAGATCAACAAAATTTGAACATTATTTATATCAGTTCCAACAATTCAAACACAACGATTATTTGGCGTACGATCGTTTCCAAGACAATTTGGAAAGATTTTATTTTGTATTATAGTTCTGATGGCCTCAAACCGTCTTTCATCAACGCCTTTACAACATTGCATAAAGAAGTCATATATATATATATATATATATATATATATATATATATATATATATATATAATATATATATATATATATATATATATATATATATATATATATATATATATATATATATTATTTATAA
>OY744519.1:192842098-192962098 GCA_963556195.1 Sepiola atlantica | reverse complement strand
CTTCGTGAAAATTCAGATAGCTTTGATTATTGTGAAATTGTAACAATAGATATTAGACATTAATTAATTACATATACATATATATATATATATATATATATATATTATGAACATATATTATTATGTAATTTAAACTTTAGTCTTAAATTTTTGGTTCAAGCAAACTATCTTTCATTATATATATATATATATATATATATATATATATATAGATATATTATATGTATATATATATATATATATATATATATATATATATATATATATATATATATATTATGAACATATATTATTATGTTTTTTTAAAACTTTGTTCTTAAATTTTTCAGATAGGATACCCTTCCTAAGAGACGAGAAATGTTTCATATCAATAAAAAATATACGCTTCTTATTTTTAGTAAGGTATTCTAATACACATGATGTAGTTTTCTTCTGTAGCTATGTTATTAAATGTTATTATAAATAAATAAATAAATAAATAAATAATAAACAGATATTTCTCATATCAATTCTATTAAAGCAAGTATTTCTATAGAGGGGTCATAGAAAGCTCTCAAAATGCAAGAAGTGTAAATATGCTGGTGTTGAAGAGGAGGAAAAAACAAAGTGATTTCCTTTTCTCAATTAAAAAAAAATAAATGTTACCTTGTTTAGTCACTACTTCTATACAGTGGTCTAATGTTTGTAACCGTGTTCCATAAGATATTTCGAGGTAAGACCTCTTTATCAATTAGTGGATGGTTCATATCTCCTGAAACACGCGTGGACTTAAGCACTTGTAATATTGTTTTGAACTGCATGCTGATATCTAGAAAACGTAAAACACACATTTTATCATACGAGAAAGGTAAATAAGAAAATATATAAAACAGATAAACATTTTAAAAGATAACTAAAAAAATATTACATTTTTAATAAATATGAAACTCCATCTGTCCGTCGATTTGGTCGTCGATCTGACACGCTTAGGTTTAAAATAGCATTTTAGTTGGTCTGTAACAGATAAGTTTGAAAAAGAATTTTCGTCGGTCTGTCACACTTCAGTTTTAACAATAATGTTAAGATGTATCAACGTATCTTTATAAAGGGATCTGCCCGTCGATAGGTTCGTGTCTTCGTCACGCTTCAGTTGGTTAGTATTTTCTATCGTTAACCCACAGATTAAATGGGCATATCTTAAGAATATCCGTTCTTTGTTATCTTCTTTATATAGAGCGATAGATAAATATAAACACAGATAGATAGATAGATAGATAGATAGATAGATGAATATGAACATATATAGATAGATATATAGAACAGACACAGATAGATAGATAGATAGATAGATAGATAGATAGATAGATAGATAGATAGATAGATAGATAGATAGATAGATAGATAGAACAGACACAGATCGGTAGATAGATAGATAGATAGATAGATAGATAGATAGATAGATAGATAGATAGATAGATATGAACATATATAGATAGATATATAGAATAGACACAGATAGATAGATAGATAGATAGATAGATAGATAGATAGATAGATAGATAGATTGATAGATAGATAGATAGATAGATAGATAGATAGATAGATAGATAGATAGATAGATAGATATGAATAAACATAAATAGTTATAGATAGGCAGATAGAAAAATAGATAGGTAGATACGAACAGACATATATAAATATATAGATAGAACAGGCATAGATAGGTTAATAGATAGAATGGTAGATAGATATTAAATAACATAGATAGATAGATAGATAGATAGATAGATAGATAGATAGATAAACGAAGATATAAATAGGTCGGCATAACTATTTCATCTTTTTTTTGTAGCAGTCCTCTTTATTGAATGAACCATTTTAAATCTCTTCGATATGCATAATAATGAGCAAAGCCAGCACGCATGCGCGTAATCTCGCACAAATGCACTTTGTTATATCAGCGGATACTGAAAAAAAATGGCGGACATAAAATAACATGGCAGAGATCCGATTGATAAAGGAACAAGCGAGAGCGAAAAAAACCCTGACAAAAGACTGCCGTTTACGCGATGGTGGAGGCGATGGTGGCAAGCGTGTGCTTCTGATAGTTACACCAATCACATGTTGATAATTAAACCATCCTCGGGGCAGGAAAACAAATCCCCTGGGCTGCAAGGATTCATTGCATGCTAATTCAAGGCAAAATACCTTTTTATATGCCGATACTCAAGAATGTCTCTTTTGAACGATTTTTTTTTGGGGGGGAGGGCAAAGCTGAATGATCAAACTGCAGGGCTGAAAGTTACGAGGTCTTGTAATACAAGAGAGATGTATTTATTTATTTACTGTCGTTGATTTTCATGTACGTAACGTAGATTATAACACTAATTTAAAAGTAGTACATTCGATTTATAAAGTGCTTGATCAGAGAAGAGACGTTGCTAGTCTCTCTCTACTCTATCGTAATGTTAATGGAAGGAGCTCAACTGAGCGTCAGCTTTTGGTTGATACCTGTAAGACATTCCCAGTGAGTGATAACAACGAAAAAAAGTATTTTCTTTCACTTTCCATCAACGTCTAGCGTCAGACGAACTTTTTATGGACAGAGCTTTTTTCTACTTGTGAAACACACTTCCGCGAGACTGCTTTTCTGCTAACTAAAACTTTTTAAAACTTATAAACAAGGCCAGTTGGCACTTTAGACCTAAGAGGCTACTGAAAATTGGCGTGAAAGTTTAAGGGGCCGTCCTAAATTGGGAACTGTGCAGCGAGATGTCTGGTCACATTAGTTATAAATTTCTGCATGTCGAGGAAAACAGGGAGCAGGGAAGGAGTTGCAAAGGCTGGCAGCTCGAGTAAAGAAGCTATTGGAGTAGAAGGATCTCTGACATATGGGGAACTCCACAGTGAATGTTTGGGATTTAACTGATTGTATTTACGTCGAGGGGGCACCAGAGCAGCAAGTTCATTGGTTGTTTTCAAATCCAATGTTTACAAATCATTGTCATAGATAAATCGAACACAAGTCATACAATTGATTATTCCTAATCTTTCTACTGACAATAATGCCCGTCTAATTAATCATTATTTTCGAGTGGCTCTTGTCTTTGATAAGCGTTGACTCAATAATAAAAGAAATCTTTTGATACCGAAATAAATAACATATAAAAATGGCTAGCTGAATTTCTATCACAACGAAAAGACTTGTCTTTCTCCCTCAATGTGTCTAGCGTCAGGCAGAATTTCCATAGAATAAGCTTTTTGGCAAGGGCTTCACATCTGTCGTAAACATTGCCGCAAGATTCATTCACTACTGATTACACCCATCTACTAATGTTAATACTTCCATAGTGTTCCTCATCTTTTGTCTGGAAATCATTTCCGTCTGATTAATCCTCATCCACAAGTGGCTCTAAGTCTTGATAAGTGATGTCCTTAATAGTAAAGAAAAGTTAGAATATACGTCACTTAACAGGTTCATAACAATACCACATACTTACACCATCTAACAAGTTCGAACAAGCACACTCCCAAAGCTAATATATTCTTTTTAAGTGTCACCTCGGACAACTAATATGTAATTAAATGATCATTCTTTGGGGATTAACTAGAGCAGAATTAGTTAGGGGCGTTGATATTTAGAGCGACCTTTTAATGTTATCATGTAGTACTTTGGAAAGAAATTGCCGAGTCGTTTGTGTCCCTGAAGACTTTGAGGAAGGCTGAAAAAACACCCGACGCATTAGCGTTTCTTTTCAGACTATTGTCCTAATTAACATCATTTCTCTTCAGATATTTGTTAGAGAGGGTAGAAGTGGATACAAAAAACTCGGCGTTACTCCGCAGCAATAACTTCAATGAGTTTCGTTATAGTGTTGTATACAACACAGGAAAGTCGGCGTTACAGTAATAGTAATAATACAGTATTACGTTTGGTTAGTGGTATATTTTTATCCAAATGTTTTCAATACCATAAATAAGACAGGTGTGCTTAAACGCCGCGTTTCCCGCTAAGAAATTACTTCAAATGTTTCATTATAGACTTATATGCTAGACGAGAAACTCGGCGTTGCATGGAAGCAATAATAGTAATGAGAAAATAAAACAGGTACAGATTAAAAGTAAATTTATATGAATAAGTATGGTACGACGTTTACGACCGATTTACTTATATATAAACTGCTTCAAATATATTCAATGTGCTGATTACTTTTGTATTATTATAAAGTTAGAAAACATCAATTGTGATTTGTGTTTCACGTTAAGTTACATGGTACGTTTCATATATGTACTTCTCAAATATATGTTTTAACTTCAGAAATACTTGTGAAGCGTCAATTATAAAATACAAATGGAAAAATTAAATTAAATGAAATTGGAGAATTATAGGAATGAATCTAAGATTTATAAGCTCACGGACATGAATTTAACTGTTTAAACATTTTAAACATTTTAAAAAATAGTCCACTACAAGGGAAATAGCTCACTACAAAATTATACGTTATAACTAACCCTTATTCTGCTCACCACTTTAATATTAAATATTTTATTTAAATCGTTAACAGATTAAATTTTGCATTCTAACATTGGAATAAATTTTAATGATAACAACTTTAAAAAATAAATCTAACACACACCAAATAACCTGAAATAAATTTTAAAATATAACAATAATACAAAAATTGACAATAATTTAAAGCTTTTAAGTCTATTTGCTTCCTGACATTTACTGCAGTAAAGTATGACAGACAGAACAAAGTGACTTTTCCAAATATCTGTCACAAAACGGCTTAAATGATATTTGAAACGAAAGCGTTACAGATAGACAAAAATCTTTTGTATGACTAAAATGTGACAGACCTAATAAAATGATATGCGAATCGTAAATGTTACAGACGGACTAAAATGCTGATTTAAACTTATATGTGACTGATCTACTAAAATGATATTTAAAACTTAAACCTTACAGAGAATCTAAAATACTTTTTAAAACACATATGTGACGGACCAACTAAGATTTTATTTGTAACGAAAACGTTGCAGACAAACGAATTTTTTTTTAAATTTCTATGTGATTGGCCTACTAAAATGATATTTGAAACGTAAACATTACAGACGGACTAAAATATATATTTTTTTAACTTATGTGTTAGAATCCGACTAAAATGATACTTGAAACTTAAACGTTACAGACAAACTGCTTTTTAAAACTTATATCTATGACGGACCGACTAAAATGATATATGAAACCTAAACGTTACAGGCGGACTAAAATGTTGTTTAAAACTTATATCTATGACAGACTGACTAGAATTATATTTGAAACGTAAACATTACAGACGGACTAAAATATTTTTTTTTAACTTATGTGTGAGAATCCGACTAAAATGATACTTGAAACTTAAACGTTACAGACAAACTGCTTTTTAAAACTTATATCTATGACGGACCGACTAAAATGATATATGAAACCTAAACGTTACAGGCGGACTAAAATGTTGTTTAAAACTTATATCTATGACAGACTGACTAGAATTATATTTGAAACGTAAACATTACAGACGGACTAAAATATTTTTTTTTAACTTATGTGTGAGAATCCGACTAAAATGATACTTGAAACTTAAACGTTACAGACAAATTGCTTTTTAAAACTTATATCTATGACGGACCGACTAAAATGATATATGAAACCTAAACGTTACAGGCGGACTAAAATGTTGTTTAAAGCTTATATCTATGACAGACTGACTAGAATTATATTTGAAACATAAACATAACAGACGGACTAAAACATATATTTTTTTTTAACTTATGTGTGAGAAACCGACTAAAATGATACTTGAAACTTAAACGTTACAGACAAACTGCTTTTTAAAACTTATATCTATGACGGACCGACTAAAATGATATATGAAACCTAAACGTTACAGGCTGACTAAAATGTTGTTTAAAACTTATATCTATGACAGACTGACTAGAATTATATTTGAAACGTAATGTTACAGACAGACTAAAACGCTTTTTAAAACTTATATTTGATAGACCGGCTAAAGTGATATTTGAATCCTAAGCATAACGGACCGACTAAAATGATATTTGAAATGTAACGTTACCGACATAACAAATGTTGTTCAAAAACTTATATGTGATCGAGCGACTAAAATAATAATAATAACGTAAACGTTAACGACAGACTAAACTGCTTTTTTATCAATTACATGTGACCAACCGGCTAAAATGATATTTAGAAGCGTAACGTTACAGACAAACGAAAATGCTTTTAAAAACTAATATGTGATAGACCGACTAACATTATATTTTAAGCGTAAACGTTACAGATAGATAAAACTGCATTTTAAAACTTATATGTGACGGACTAACTTAAATGATATTTGAAAACTAAACGTTACAGACAGATTAACATGATTTTTAAAACTTATATATATTACGAACCTACTAAAATGATATTTAAAACGTAACGTTACAGACATACTAAAATGCTTTTTATTACTTACATGTGACCGACCGGCTAAAATTATATGTGAAACGTAACACTACAGACAATCTGAAATGATTTTAAAATCTCATATATGACGGACCGACTAAAATGATATTTGAAACGAAAACGTTACGGACAAACGATAATGCTCTCAAAGACTCATATGTGATAAACCGACTAAAATGATATTTGAATCGTAAACGCTACAAACAGACTTAACTGCTTTTTTAAACTTATATATATCGAACCGACTAAAATGATATTAGAAATGTAACGTTACAGACTGACTAAAATGCTTTTTAAAACTTATATTTGACAGACCGACTAAAATGAGATTTAAAACATATACCATTTTAGTCAGTCTAAAACAGACAAATTAAAATGATATTTGAAACGTAAACGTTACAGACAATCTAAAATTATTTTAAAATCTCATATGTGACGGACCAACTAAAATGATATTTGAAACGAAAACGTTACAGACAAACAAACGAAAATCCTTTTAAAATCTCATATGTGATAAACCGACTAAAATTATATTCGAATTGTAAACGTTACAGACAGACTAAGATGATTTTGAACACTTATATATATTAAGAACCGACTAAAACGATATTTAAAATGTAACGTTACAGACAGACAAAAAGATTTTTAAAACTTATATTTAAGATTTTACACCGGTACGTTACAGACAGACTTAAATGATATTTGAAATGTAAACGTTACAGATCATCTAAAATGCTTTTAAAATCCCATATGTGACGGACCAACTAAAATGATGAAGACTAAATTGATTTTTTAATCGTATATGTGACAGACCGACAGACCAAGGTTATTAACGAGGCATGAATGAACGCCAACCAAAAGATGAGTAGCACTATGGAAGTACTTACATTGCTGAATTATATGAACTGCGTTTGGAACTTTGGGAGCGAGCCATTGGAAGAGCGTATTGATATTGGATTTGAAGACGACCCAGTTGTAATCAGCATAGAAGCAGTCTTGCAGCAATGTGATCCACATGTGGTAAACTCTGTCTATGGAAATTCTGTCTGACACAAGGTATATGAAGGGAGAACAGAAAATCATTTTTAATGTAGCAAGGCGAGTTCTTGCTGTGACTGTATTTCAAGTAGGAACCAAACGATTGAGTTCAGTCGAGCGACTTCCATGGAAATAACGATAGAGTAGAGAGAGACTAGCAATTTGTGAAAATATCTGCCTGTTGACAGAGTGATAACACTAATAAGCTATTACGCACATAATAACCTTGACATTGGTTGATGTAATTATAATTTGTGTGTAATTATTATTCATTAGAAAAAACGAATGAAAGCAGAAAATCTAATATAGCAGAATGCCAATGCTTCAGCAAGTTCCATAAAAGAGATTTTTTGTTTCATGTCGTCTCGTTCGATTATTCTCGATTTTTGTTGGCTTAAACATTCCATATTTTCCGGGAAGATCACTTATTTTCTTGTTGGTTAACTGATCTCTGAATGCAAATTTTCCCGCCACAGAAATGAGGTCAAATGAATGACATATTTTTCTTGTTTTGTATTCTTTTATTTTTCTATTTTTCTTTCTTTCATATACTTGACTCTTTTTCGTTTTTTCTCGTTTTCTTTTTTCCTGATTCTTTTCAATGTTTTGCTTTCTCCTCCCCTCTCTACCCTTCTTAGTTTGTTTATGTCTTTACTTCGCCTTCTTTTTATTCTTTGCTTTCCTTTTTTATTTCCCTTTTATCTCTTTCTACTACAGTTTATCAGCTGTTCAAACATTGGCCGCGAGGTTTAAGACGTTGGATTTGAGTTGAAAAATACTTATAATCCAGGGTTTCGAATCGCGTGACCGGTAGTGAATAGTCATACTTCTACGCTGAAGAGTCTCGATTGAAAAGAGATGAAACGTATACGTCCGTAGATAATAAACAACAACAAATATTTTTCATATATATATATATATATATATATATATATTAAATGTATAGATGAAGGAAGAGGGATAAACATGTACGAATGACAAATTTATTTCAACTTCAATTGTTCAATGCAAGGTATACTCGGTAATAAAATTATGTTTATTATTCTTTCCTTAAGCCAAGACTTTTCAAAGAGCAAAATATTGTCATCAGAGGAATTACATAGATAGATAAGTTGGAAGTGGAAAAGCTAAAATTCAAAATTTCAAAAAATATTAAGTATATATATATATATATATATATATATATATATATATATATATATATATATTTGTGTTTTATCAGATGTATTTTATATTTAACTGGCGTTTTCGGATTCAATTATTTTTACCGGAATTCAATGTGTGACAAAACGGGTCATATTCATTTTAGTAAAATATAAATGGGAAAATAAAAAAATTTAAAATACCGAAGCAAACTAGGTCTTCACAGAATCGCTTTCTTTTTTTTACAACAATTGCAATGGCATATTCTGTCTTGCTGTGCACTCGTCAAACGAGACGAACCAAAAGGTTGACGGTATCGACGGCCATTTTTAAATCTGTTGTGGATACATGCGAGAAAAGATGTAGTGTGTATGTTCTCAAGTTCTATGAATAGACCACAACTGCCATTTATTTTATCTCGTTTTCAATGTGGGTTTTTTTATGTATCATTCTTATTTACAACCTTTCCTCTGTGGATTGTCCTCCATATTTGTTTGATTGAACGTTCCATAGTTTACAAAATCACATTTCTTTCTTTTGGATTAACTGATACCGATACGAATGTTGCCGACACGGAAACGAGGCCAAACGGATGGCCTATTCGTTCGTTTCTTCTGTTCCCTTCTCTCTATATCTGTTTGTGCGTATCTATCCCCCTCTCTCGCCCCCTCCCTCTCCCGCATATATACGCATTAATCTATATATATATATATATATATATATATATATATATATATATATATATATATATATATATATATATATCTGTCTCTTAACTTATATATATATATATATATATATATATATATATATATGTGTTTGTTACTTGGTTACCATTTTCTTTTCTATTTTATCGGTTTACTTTCGAATACTTGGATCTCTGTTTTTTTCTGCACTTCCTTTTGTTTTCTTTCATGCAATTGCATTATCATGTTTCTTTTTTTGTTCTTGTTTTTTTATAACTTTTAGTCTCTCTTTCTTTTCCTCTCTCTCTCTCTCTCTCTATTATATTTATCTTTTTTCTTTACTCTCATTGTTTATTTGTCTATTAATTTATCCCTTTTTTGTCTATTTTTCTTCTTCAATTTGTCTCCTATTTTTCTTTCCTGTACTTGTTTATTGTTTTTGTTGCACTTTTGATCTTTCTTTTCCTTGATTTCTCTCTCTCTCTCTCTCTCTCTCTCTCTCTCTCTCTCTCTCTCTATCTATCTATCTCTCTCTCCCTTCTGTGTTCATTGATAATCCTCAATTTTCTTTTTTTCCTGAATTATTCTTTCTTCATTTATTCCTTCGTTCTCTTTTATTTTTTCTTTACTTTTATTTTGCTTCCTCCTCCTCCTCATCTCTCTCTCTCTCTCTCTCTATATATATATATATATATATATATATATATATATTTATACTCTCTCTCTCTCTCTCTGATTTTTAGCACTCTTATATAAACATACATATATATGTATGTATGTATGTATGTATGTATGTATGTACATTTATTTACCTGTATTTGGGGGCGGCATTTATTTCTTTTAATATTCATTTTTTCTATTGCACAGATTCTCTTTCTGGGATCTTTTCATCTTCATCTCTATATTTATAAAATAGGTACATTGTTCGAAATTAAATGGGGGTCACTATTATGTACTTTTTCACTATGCTCATATAACTTTTTTTTGCTTGTACAGCGCTACACACACACACTCGTTTCGCCCTCTAATGTAGTCGGAAGAAGCTGACATTTTGGAAAACGATCTGAATTATTGTCTAATACATATGGTTAAATTTCATTAAAAATGAATATACGTATTTCAGTTTTAAGGCCGTACTGTCTATATGGATAACTTACAGGTAGAAGCACGTAGATATTTGGTACATAGATGGTAACAGAAATCCTGGGGCTACTAACTTTGTCATCTCCGGAGCGTTTCATACATATAATATAAATTTCATCGAAAAAGTATATATTTGAAGTTTTAAAAGATGTTTGGTCTCCATAGACCCTTTAGTTTAGGAGGGCCCTTAGAGATTAGATACCACTTCCATTGTCTTCCCCATAAAATAATGTACATATGATTGAAGTTTCATAAGCATAGGATATATTTTAAGTTTTAAGGGCGTTATGAGATTCGAGAACGCTTCAATTTCCCTACCTGGTAAATTTTACATTAGAATACACTTTTAAATGTATGTAGATTATGTAACGTTTCTTTTCATAGGGTACACACAAACACACACAGATACACACAGACATCGAGTTTGAAATATATTTATGTATATATATGGAGGATGAAGGGATATATATTTTTTTTTAAATACACGGACACATACATTTTTGGACACATACTTTTTTTTGGACACATAATTTTTTTTGGACACATACTTTTTTTTTGGACACATACTTTTTTTTGACACATACTTTTTTTCGGACACATACTTTTTTTGGACACACATTTTTTTGGACACATACTTTTTTTTGGACACATAATTTTTGGGGGGTAAATATTAACATTTTAGGGTGTGTTTATAGAAAAATGTTATTTTTTATTTTTAAGTTTTTTTAATGAATCGATCATTATGAATTTTTTAAATATATTCTCGGCAATAGGGTAACATGAGCTCATTATTTATTTTTACGTTAACTTTACCATTTAAGTGGTGTGCCCCACCCCGAACTCGACTCTACCCACCACTATCCCTCCCACCACTATCCCACCCATCCCAACCCATAAAAAAAAACTTTTAAAATAAGTTAAATACAAAAGATTTAGAGAAAAAGAATTGGTCTACATATAATTTTGAGTTATATTAAGTAATACATTTTTAAACGGATCTGTGCACGCTCGTGAGTGTCAATAACATGTATGTGCTTGGTAAAATATTAAACTATTGAACTTCTCATTATGAGTTATGGAATATATATTCTAGGAAACAGGGTGGGTAAAGTAGACACATTATTGTTTTTTTGTAAACTTTACCAATTAGGGGGAGGGTGAAACCGAAACTGTACCATACGTCTCCAAAGAAAGAAAAAAAAACATTAAAAATGCTTTAGTTTTGCTAATGATTATATATGGAAAAAAAATAAAATGCTCTTTGATATCAAAAAAAGAATGTTAACAAAAGAGAATAAAAATCAAACTTGTTCACAAGCGACAGAAGTGTTTTCTTTTCTTAACAATTGTAATGACCTATTTAAGTTGTACGCTCCGCATTCGGAAAACGACACACAGCAACAAGTGGGCGTTATTGACAGCCATTTTGACCTTTTACCTGATCACATCCGATAAGTGACACATTGTTTCAGATTCAATATTGACACGTCATGTGACAGCCATTCTCCAATCATTGAAATCTCTTCGCGATAGACAGCCATACGGCCTCTTCTAAAATTACCATTAAATTACTTAGCTGTAATAGTAGCGTGGGTTTTAAATACTGCGTCTAGAATCCGGGATCGGATTCTCTTGGTCAATTTCTACACTGCCTCTTAAAGGAGAAAGTGGTGTCTGGAAGGAAGGTCTCATGGCAACAGAACATATACTGCTCTACCTCCAAATGAGGAGGTAATGCTTGTGAGGATGGTATACTAACAGTACAGATACTACATTAGCCCAAACTATAGGCCTATAGCCTTTATTCTTGAATTCAGGACAAACAAAAAGATAATGATAATAATTAAAATGTATTTTCTCTCCGATCACTAGCAGATCAGACCTTGATATATGCGCTCTCTTTTTCCCCTTGTCTTAATCTGACACGGATACGTGCGGCGTAAAGATATCACTCATTGGAAATAGGCAGTGTGTGGTCTTTACTAGGTAGAGTTTCGGAAACGGCAACCAAAAATTTACAGGCGTGACGTAGCCGTGACGTATGTATTACCCATGTGAACTGACAAAGACGCAGCCCTCGCTCTTCATGTTAAGAATAGTTTTTAAAACTCCGCCTGTAAATTTATTTTTACGTTATCCGAAACAGTATCTAAAAAAAGGGTACTGTTTCGGATAACGTAAACCTAGATTTACAGGCGGAGTTTTAGAAGCCATTCTGACACGGGTTCTGGTAACATTCGGAACGGCGTAACTAGCTTCGTATTTCTCCGTTCACATTCGTAGTACATACGTCACGCTTGCTTCGTATTTTCCGTTCGATTTCGTAGCATACGTCACTCCTACGTCACGCCAATAGATTTTCGGTTGCCTTTTCCGAAATAGTACTCTGTCGTAATAGTAAATAGTCGGAGAAGATCTTGTTCTGTAGGCTGGCCTTTATCATTTTAATTTTCTTCGTTAGTTATTATAACAATTTATTTATCATGCTGATTGTCTTTTATGATGATCAAGGTGATGCTTTCAGAGCGTACGCTCTCTTTAATGAGAAACGTTGGGTGACTGACAATGTCATTAGATTACTGCCCTTGTGCTATTTCTTATTGAATGTAATTTTGATTAGCGAATCAATAACATTTTTTGAACAGCACATGAATTAAATGTGTTAATCAAGGGAGGCGCGAGAGCGCTCTATCCCGTAATAGACAACACGAATGGCCTATGCTGGAAATCTCATTTCTTTGATCAATCATAACTCAAAAACCAATAAACCAAATTAATTAAAACTTTGCACAAAATTTTTATTTGATAGGTTCTATAAGTGTTAGAATTTCAGCATCATTAGTCAAGGCAACCCAGAGATCCAGAAAGTTCAATCATGAAATTATGTTATCTGTTTGTACGTACGTATGTGCCACCCTGTATCTCATCAACTATTTGATGGATTCAGCTGATTTTTGGCAGAGACAGAGTTTCTAGGGTCTAGCTGATGGCATTTTAATTTCAGTTTACCATATACCTTAGTTTTCCAGAAAATTCCAAAAAACCTTAAAAATGACCAGTATTCATACACTTTATTCTATATCTTATTGACCATTTGATGGATTCAGCTGATTTTTGGCAAAGATAGAGGTTCTAGTGCCTAGTTGATGGCATTTTAATTTCAGTTTACCATATACCTTGATTAGCCAAACTACCAGCTATATCAGTTATGAGAAGGCATTGTATTGAGGTATAGCCTTTACAAAAGTGGTGACATTCCATGAAAAATGCCAGTATACTTAAATCATATGCCCTTAATAGGGTTAAGATGAAAATTCATATACACTAAATGTACAAAAGCAAGGAAATCTCAAAATTGTTACACTTTTATTGTCCAATGCATGGTATATTGTTGCCATATCGGGACTGTTGCGCGAACCACTAGACTTAGACTGGGCTCTAAAAATAATTTCTAATCTAATACGTCCTCCACTGCCAGTCAATCTCCGGCTCATGTCGCGTCGCCCCATTGTTGCATCTGTGTGCTTGTTTTACAAATACTTACACAAAATAGCTTCCAACTTACTTCACTTGTACATTCTCAACGAAAAGATGCCCGACTCACTAGACAAGAATAAAAATCTCACCTCTTCACTGTACAGGTCCATAGTCGTCGAACGATCTACTACTCTAATAGCTTCTGTTCTCGTGCTGCTTGCCTTTGAAATTCCCTGCCTGCTCACTATTTCCCCGTCCATACAAATAGAAAGGAGAGTAGAAAGTGAACCTTCGGTTTACTTTCAGAAACCTCGTAACTATAGCTACTCTTAGTTTGTGAGTTAGTACTCACATTCCATGTGCGAGGTTTCTGACAAAGGGGGAAGAATTGCTGTTTTCTGGGTCAGTATCTTTCCATCTAACACTTGTCGTTGTGACATTTTTACCTTGAAGTAGTATTGTTTTGGCTCCTTACATCAAGTTGCGTCATGCCGTATCTCGAGCAATTTCCATTAACAAAAATACGCAGAAATTTAAATGTAATGTAAATAATCATCTTTAAGTTAACAGTCTTATTGTTTTGTTAATTTAGATACGTATTTACGGTGTATACCTACACACTAAGTAAAGTAGCTGAAAAGCGAGAGTCCTATTTTCCCTAAAATACTCACAGAGACTAAAAACTAATGTATGGGGGTTGAGTAAACATACAGGGAGAGAAAGCAAGAGAAATGCATAGATAGCTACGTGAAAAATGAGTTACTGGTTCAGATAAAATTCAAATTAGTGTTAATTAGAAATGCATAGATAGCTACGTGAAAAAAGAGTTACTGGTTCAGATAAATTTCAAATTAGTGTTAATTAGAACTGCATAGATAGCTACGTGGAAAATGAGTTACTGGTTCAGATAAAATTCAAATTAGTGTTAAGTCGAAATGCATAGATAGCTATGTGAAAAATGAGTTACTGGTTCAGATAAAATTCAAATTAGTGTTAATTAGAAATGCATAGATAGCTACGTGAAAAATGAGTTACTGGTTAAGATAAAATTCAAATTAGTGTTAATTAGAAATGCATAGATTGCTACGTGAAAAATGAGTTACTGGTTAAGATAAATTTCAAATTAGTGTTAATTAGAAATGCATAGATAGCTACGTGAAAAATGAGTTATTGGTTCAGATAAATTTCAAATTAGTGTTAATTAGAAATGCATAGATAGCTACGTGAAAAAAGAGTTACTGGTTCAGATAAATTTCAAATTAGTGTTAATTAGAAATGCATAAATAGCTACGTGAAAAATGAGTTACTGGTTCAGATAAATTCCAAATTAGTGTTAATTAGAAATGCATAGATAGCTACGTGAAAAATGAGTTACTGGTTCAGATAAATTCCAAATTAGTATTAATTAGAAGAATTAAAAGGTATGTTTTCAAACATAGCACAATCCCGGAACTAAAGAATATTTTAACATGTATCTTGTGTCATTTAAGTATTAAAAATAGGTTATAGGGCAAGAAACGTTGCTTAACTCAAAAGTAGTATTATATATATTAATGGCATGATCAGGTTGACACGCCGGTTCCCAGTTAAATCACCGATAGTTAAGCGACGTTCACCCTGGTCAGTAGTATAATAGGTGACTATTTGGGAATACCAGGTGTTGTATTTGCTCTCCGCATAGCTCGGCATTGTTTCCAGTCGTCTTGGACTTCTTCTTGCCACTAGATTCAATCAGTGCCGACTTCCCGATTACAAGTGTGTCCATTGTCTCTAATAAAAGAACGAAGGCCATGATATATATGTTGGTTGTGTGGAGTGTTCAGTAGATGTGTATTGCAGTCTTGACTTTTCGAAGGGGTAGAACCCTGATTATATATATACATATATATATATATATATATATATATATATATATATATATATTTGTTATTGATTTGCTTATCCTTTATTCCATTTTTATTTTTACATTTTGTCTGAAACATTGTTTCTTTTATCCCTCATATATAGATATGTATATATATATATATATATATATATATATATATATATATATATATATATATATATATATATATATATATATATATATTATTAGCGAGGGCATCGAAATAAATGCTATAGTACCCAGACGCGATACTACCTTACTCAGCGAGATGGGCCCGTAAATTTGTTTAGATTATCCATCTAGGAAGCGGAAACTTTGATATAAAACCTGCGCTCTACATAATTTCTCAGTTAGCTTGCTTCGGCTTGTGACTTAAACCTGGCTTTGTAGAGAGGGGGGCGTGTTATGGGTGTCGCAGAAACGCAGATCATGACCATCTATATGCACAGATACTCCTACATAATCTACGGCGATGAAGACATGCAAAAATAAACCGGGCCTGCTGAAAGATATGAGTCGACCACAATTGGACAATGGATATATATATGCATGTGTGTGTATCTGTATATATATATATATGTACATATATGTATATGTATGTGTATATATGTGTACCTATATATGGGCAAATAGCGTCGCCAATCCGCAGTGCCTAGTGTGGCGACTATGGCCAAATAAAACCTGAAACAATTACCAATAAGGTGGTTAGAAACCAGGGAGGGGTTCCTCCTCCAGGAGTGATCAATTCCCTGATGGTGCTGGTGATGATATATATATATATATATATATATATATATATATATATATATATATATATATATATATATATATATATATATATATATATGTTTATATATATATATATAATCATAGTTATTCAGTAAACATTCCATATTTTATCAAAAAAGAAACGTTATTATCAGACAATTGTTTTTACTCATTTCGAAAAGATTCATTTTCATGATCTACAAAATATCATAAACTCTCAGGAAAAGTCTTCATCGGTGTGCATTCGCCACAATCAGATTGAAAATCAAAATTCATCCATATTCACTTAATTTATATATTAGTGTTTTTCTTCTTTTTCTTTTTTCACTCAAACCAAAATAAAATCTTTACTTAACTATGCTTATTTGTATTTAAAAGTTCATCATATATATTTCACTTTTACGTTGCAAATGTTTATACTCGATCGACAAAAACAAAAAACGCGAAAGTGCACATATAAAAGAATAATTAAATAGCACAAGCCGCAATGGTCCACATTAATCTATTTACAGATTTTTCTTCTTTAATTTTTTTATTCGTATTTTTTTGGGGGGGGATAAAATATATGGCAATCAAGCTACACAGACGCGTCCGCGTTTCATCCCCATAGAGAATCTCAGGAACTTTAGCCTGACGCTTCCTCTCTGTAGCTTAATTGCAATAAATATACTTTCATAACATACTACCTAGGTCTACTCATGTATTGAGCACTGTTCTAGTCAATAATTATAATCGATACATAATGTATTATATACCTTTATTATATTATATGTGGACACATGAAATAATAATAAATATATATATATATATATATATCTGTCGTAAATTACCAAAGTGATAACACATTTTTAAACAGATGACATTGCTTGTAATTTGCCACATATATATGTGCAGAATATGTAAATATACTTCTTGCCTGCAAATTATTAAATGTCTGGCGGCCATTTATCTGAATAAGGAATTATCTTAGCATTTAAAATTGTCAAAAAGGGTTTTTCAAATATTTACGTATGAGACGCAAAAGGCTATTTAACAGCTACAGAGAAACAAAGAAACATGTCTGAATTAGCTGATAGCAAAACAACAGAGATATATACAATTAGTGGCAAATTCCACTAGACGTTTAAGAAGTTCTTTGCAACTGGTAAAAGCAGTTAAGAAAAGTGCAGATAAAGATTGGTCTCGTATCTCGGAAGGTGTGAGGAATTCGTTTGTCAGCAAGTATTGGCAGATGCACTTTCCATAGTTTTTGTCACAGACAGACATTGTGTAATTCTTGTTCAATATGATGGTTGAAACAAGATATGTGATCGTTGACAACGCTTATGACAGTTACTGGATGGAGGATACATTATTATCTGGACGCGTATTTTTTGGTGATATGTCGCATGGTAGATAAAGAGTTATATATGGAATCAAAATGACTGCTTATATCGCCTTCTTGAAGAAGAACATTGCGTCTTTGGTCAAGAGCACGATTGTTTTTTTATGAAGGATATTACAACGATTAAGGTTATCAGGACAATCAGGAAACCAACTTATGAAATGGCCGTTCTCTTTCTTCGATTTAAACTATGGTAAGAACGTGTAGAGTCTTCTTAAAATAAGTATGTATTAAGATAGGCGCCCGTTTACATTTAAAAATGCATTATGGGAGTCAATTCTAGATGATGCTGGTTCCATTACTCATGACCAGATCTAAATTGTTTGTTCGATAAATAATGGCTGTTATTTTATTTAAGCAATATATATATATATATATATACATTCACAACAAGTTTTGTTTAAAACAAAAACAATAATCATAAAGTGCATCCTTTGCCTTAGGAATGAACCCAGAATTTTGTCAAAACCTGTTAAGCTTACCTTACGCTAAACACTATCACAAAAATACGACATTACTTAGATTATTTTTAATTTGTTTTAACAAGCATTATTTTATTTATAGTGCAGAGTGGGACACAATTTACAAATATTCAAAAAAGAAAGAAAAATTTAAGTGTTAAGCCGCCCGGTGTTCACCGGCTGATACGAAAATAAGCAGGTCAGTCTCTAGATAGGAGTAGGGCTAAGTGGGATGTCGTAAATAAAACAGATCGGAGTGGAATATGGGAATAAATAATCGTTGTTATCTATATAATAAACTTAAGTAAGTCGACATAATCACGTTGACACACTGGTTCTCTTTACATCACCAAAGTAAACCGACGTCGATCATGGTTAGTATCTAATGGGCGACCATTTGGGAATACTAGGCACTGTATGTCATCTCCCCTGATCGACATATACATGCGGCTGGGGACCGCATGTTAATATTATATTCACTAGAAACTTGGAAGCCGGATGCTCGTTTAAGACGAATGCAACACTAGGTATTACCGAATGTATTTTTATACAATCAAACTCTCAAATATTGTCATCGATAGATTTCTTCCTACAAAATCAATATTTTATTCTGATTCTGCAATTTTCGTTGTGCAAAATTGGATTCTGTTTTTCTATTCATTTTTTTTTTCAAACAATACTGTATCTTTCTCAGAATACTTTTAAAAACGTCACTTTTTTAAATAATTACCAATAATAGCAATAAAAAGAGGCAACAGCTACCAGAGCAATTAGAGTTATTCATGCTTAGCTTTATAAAATATCCAGCATTTCGTGTATGTTTCATATGATAGAGAATCAAAAAGAATTTATCGGGTCACGGTAACCATTTTTTTTCTGAAAAATTCACGATTTATTGTTTAATGAGGTTTAAAATTTTTTATTTTTACGATTTGGAAAGAGAGAGAACATACAGCTAGTCAATTGGATTTTCTAATCTAATAATCTAGAAAATGACTGAATGCTGCATTTTGCCACTTGTTTTTTCAGCATAGTTCACCCCAAACAAGGCAGACCGCCACTGTAGACGTAAGGGGCTACTGAGAAAAAGGGTGTGAGTTTGTTTTGTTTTTTTGTTTTTTTAGGGGTGGGAGTCAACCTAAATTGCGAGCTGTGCAGCGAGATGTCTGTTTACATTAGTTTTAAATGTATGCATGTTAGTACCGTAAGGAAAACAGGGATCATGGAGGGAGTTCCAGAGTCCAGCAGCACGAAGAAAGAAGCTTTTGGAGTATATAGCTCTTCGGCATCTGGGGACCTCCACAGTGAATGGATGAGATTTGGCAGATTGTCGGGTTGGTCTAGTGAGTTTGCGTCGTGGGGCACCAGTGGAGCAAGTTCACTTTTTAACTTTTGTAACTTTGAAGGCATCCTTCGTTTTACCACCAGTGGATCTAATGTAGCAATCGGTGTACATTTTCTTTACAAAAAAAACGTCACGATTAACAATGGCATAACGTGAAGCTTTGCTACTCGCCACTAAAGTGTAGTATCTGTTCCGATGGATACTGCACCCCATACTGGTATTGTCATGTCCTTCGGGTCTTGACTTACGCCGGTCAATGGGTCTGTCCTGTGCAGTTCTAGCAGGTCCACCCTCCCAGGCTTTGCCTCCTCTCTTTGGAGAGAAGTAAGTTTATTGCTTACTGTCTGAGGCGCCCCTACCGGAGAATGCCGACGGGGCTGCCCAGGCAATTTTTAAATGGCCAGAGTGCTCACATCTCGGGTGTTGGCTTTTGAAACCCTACTTTCCCGACCCGACCTTGGATCACATCTTACTTGTGTGAGTAGGATAAAAACTGGCCTTGTGCCTAACTCCTGGAGAGGAGTAAATCAATACTCGCCACTATCAAAAAATCAAACAGAATGCGTAGTATTGCTTTACTGCTTAAGGGTTTATTCTCTTTCTTTGCAAATATAATTAAGACACACAAGTGCGTTCTACTCTATTCACTCGTAGACCATATTTTAATTTATTTCGTTTCAATAAATATCGTCTCTTTATTCACTCGTGGACTATATTTTAATTTGTTTTGTTTTAATAAATATCGTCTTATTTATATATCTATCCATGCATTAAGACTGAAACAACCAGTATAAATTTTGCAGATTCATTTTAGTATAAAACATCATTACAAAACGAAAAATGTATTTAATGTCAAAAGGAGTAATTCCTTTCTTTTCCCAAAAACAAAATAAAATAACTGTAAACTAAATAATACATGCCGCAGAATTAGAGACACTAAGATCAAAGCTTCCATAAAGGTTAGGCCAATGACCAAAAATTGTGTAAATCCTTAGAATTAATATAATTTTGTGTCAGTTACTCGTTGTTAAAATCTCATTAAATTAAAAAAGAAAATTCGATGCTGGTTTCCTCAAGGACCCCTTTAAAATGCTTAAGAGATTAGTCCTTAAAATACTTCAATGAAATAAAAAATATATACTGTTACAATTAACAGTATATAAAACTAAAACTAATATAGCTAAAGTTACAGGTTGAAAAATTATTTAATTTTGTGCAGTTAAGCCGCCATTAAATGTTCTTAAAATGTTACAAAGTTCTTACAGTAAAATATAAGAATCTATTAATTTTGTGTAATTTAACAATGGTTTAAATCTCATTCAAATCTGAGGTAGATTTTATTTAACCTCAGATTACTGGAGATTGGCTGGCATGGCACATCACTATATTTGTTTTCATTTTACTTCAGTAAGTTCTCAGAAATCAAAGGGTCACTTTCTGGGACTAACACTTGATCTCTATACGAGATACATAGATGCCCGAGTGTTAAATAAAGATTATCCTCTACCTTTCAAGCGTTAAGTTAGTAAAGAAGTGAAGAACATCAATTGTCCTCTCCCAAATCTTTTGATCTATTGGTCTTACCGGATTCTAGGAGAATAATTCATCTTGTTTGGTGGAGTATTCAACTAAGTGTTATTACTTGAGGTAAAATTACTTTGAGAAGGTGCACCATTTCTCGTATGTGTTAGTGTATAGCCGTGTCGAGGAGATATTATTTGGGCTTCGAATACTATGTTATTTTGAACATTTAGTCAGGGTTTACTTGTAGGGTAAAGTATCCTCATGGCAGGTATGCTGAAAAAAGACCTGTACAGAGAGACCGAAGCCACTCGAGGATGGTGCCTACTAGATAATTCAAACTCCTCCGTAGGTAATTCAACCTTTCCAATACGTAATTCAAACTCTACTTTAGGTAATTCAACTCTCCATATCCGAGGAGATGCCCATGTGAAAATTTAAAACAAACAGGAAACCGATAGAAGACATCCCCTATCTGGGCATGGGCAATCAGAGACAGATTGAAATCAAGAAACCATTTCATGATCAAAGAGAGACTTGACCCTGTACGATCGCAGAACTACGACATTAGCAGATTGAATGAGTGGAATGGTTACTTGAACGAAGCTATTCAAAAACCTTGAGAACATATCCTACATATAAGGGATCCCCAAAGAACCGAGCAAGAGCGAAGGTTGGAAGAACAGCCAGCAACGTCCACAGACGGGGGCAGCCATAACAAGCAACTGTTCTTGTGGAAATCCCAGACAGACAATGGAACACATCAGTGATTACAGTGATTGGCCAACTTGTACTGACCAAGATTTGATGGACTGTAACCTTGATGCCAAACAATGAAACCGGTATTGGCATGAGACATGATTAACTTATCGTCAATTATGTGCCGTTTTATTGCAATTCCTTTAAAGTCAAATCTGATAATTCAGTTTAGTCTTTCATGTTTATTAAATAAAGTTAAATAAACCTAAAACAAAATCGTTACCTAAAATTAAATTTAAAATATAATAAAACAATAGAGAAATGTTTAAGAGATATATTTTCTCATGAAACAATACGCGTTGGGTTTCTGTTTCAATATCTATATTCGTAAATAGTTATTTTGCGCGTAACACTAAGAGGGCAACTCAGTATATATTCAAACGAACGCTCGCAGCAGCAGTATTTTTTGTTTGTAATGTAAACACAACAGCAACTGTTTTTCCAAGTGAATTCTATTATGAAAGTTGGGAACTAACATTTTGTTTACTTTTAGCCAAAAATGAAACGTACCTTTTTTATTTACTTTTGTTAATTCCAAACAATACATATTGCAACTAAAGCGTAAGAAGCTACTAAAGTAGGGTCCAGATTTATGAAGGAATCTTGGGTGGGATATGAGCAGACAGATATTTGTTCACATTACATTTAAATGTCTGGATGTTAGTATGGTTGGGGAAATTAGAAGCAGGAAGGGAATTCTAAAGTTAATCGGTCTGAAGAAAAGAAGCTATCAGAATAGAAAATCTTCTAGCATCTAGAGACCGCTACAGTAAAGGGGTGAGATTTTGCTGCTAGTCAGGTTGGCAAAGTATATTTACTTTGGAGAGGGGTTCAAGTGCAATAAGTTCATCGGAGCACATTCCATGGAAAGGAAGAGTTTAGTAGCTGGTGCACCAGCGCAGATGTGGTAATTTTCCCTCATTGTTTTACGGAATGGGCGGACACACACACACGCACACACACAAACATATATATATATATATATATATATATATATATATATATATATATATATATATATATATATGGGAAATGAAAGAGGAAAACCAAGAGATTTTTTTTTATATATCCATTAACGTTTCGTCTTTATTTGTAAGATTTCCTTAAGATGATAATTTTAAGAAAAATGTCATGCAAGTACATATAAATATTAGATTGACATGATGGGTCGATGAGAAAAAGTAGTAGCCGTGGCACATCGGAGTACATTTCGTGGAAAAGGAAGAGTTTAGTAGCTGGTGCACCAGCGCAGATGTGGTAATTTTCCCTCATTTTTTTACGGAATGGGCGGACACAGACACACACACACACATACACACACACATATATATATATATATATATATATATATATATATATATATATATATATATATATATGGAAAATGAAAAAGGAAAACCAAGAGATATTGTTTTTTATATATTCATCAACGTTTCATCTTTATTTGTAAGATTTCCTCAGGATGATAATTTTAAGAAAAATGTCATGTAAGTACATCGAAATATTGGATTGACGTGATGGGTCGATGAGAAAAAGTAGTAATTACTATAATTCAGAGGATCGAAAACTGTAGTAAGATGTTAAGATAAATCCTATTTATCTCAAGACGGGTAAAATAAATTCCCAAAACACAAAAGCTTTGCACCATCTTATGTTTATATATTAAGATTAAAATCAAGATATAATGTTAAAAAATCTTACGTCTAGAATCCTTATTCTTAATTTTTATCAAAATCTATTACATGATTTGGATTCTAAAAGAAGTCTCAAAATCTTTAACGAGTCTTAAAAAAATTTAAATTCACAGAACTTTGCTTAATTTGTGTCTAATAGCTATGGATCGAATTTAATTTAAATCTGAAATATTTGAATTTTCAAATGGGAGGTTGTGACTATATCACACTTTCTAAAAACATTTTAAATGCTCAAAGTGTACTAAAATTTAGGAAGTATTTATTAATTGATATCTAATACCTATTGTTAAATTTTCACAAAAACTATACGTATCTGAATTTCCACGAAGGTGTTAATTTTTTCCTCACTTTTGCATGAAAGTAAATAATATATATATATATATATATATATATATATATATATATATAGTCTAGGTTGATTCTGTGGCAGGGGTTCGAACCGTGCGACCGTCTGCGTATGTAGGTAAACATAATTTTACATTATTTATTTAAAGTTAATATTGATATAAGCCCCTTTAATCGGATTAAAGTTGAGCCCTGTACGGAGAAGTTAAAAATAGACTGACACGTAGCTATAAGGCATATCTGACAACGTTCGTAGAATCTTTAGTCAGTCTTTCGCTTCTTGAATGTGGTAATGTAGCGTGGCGGAGTCTAGCTTGATTCTGTGGCAGGGGTTCGATCCGTGCGACCGTCTGATAAGAGCGACAGCTTAAAACGCTGTCGTTTGTAAGTACAAATAATTTAATATTACTTATTTAAAATTAATGTTGTATTTATATATATATATATATATATATATATATATATATATATATATATGTATATATATATATGTGTGTGTATATATATATATACAACATCAATGTATATATGTATATATATACAACATTAATGTATATATGTATATATATATACAACATTAATGTATATATGTATATATATACAACATTATTGTATATATGTATATATATATACTACATTAATGCATATATATATATATATATATATATCGCTTTTATAAATATTTTATCAAAAGCTGTTTTAATTCATCTGCTGAAAGAAATAAAAAAAAGAATGAATGCCGCCGATTTATTCGATTACGACCAAGATTTTTTTAAATGTTATATTCGGTATTTATATTTTATTGACTTTAACCTCTTTTCTTTGATTTCAGTGGAACAATTCTGAATATATTGAATAAATATGCGTTTTTCTTTTTCTAACAAAGCCGTTTAACAATGAAGTTACTACCGAAATGTAAGACGGACACTGTTGTAAGTCATTCATTTATATTTTCAGGTTCCGTTACTTGCGATTACGTCATTCAACTTCCGGTTTTACATAACAACTTACATCTCAGAAATGTATATAAGACGATCGAATACCTTTATAAATAATCTAATATATAAATTAGTGTCGGTTAGACTTTCAAAGTCATACCTAAATAGCAATGCATCTTACAAATAGATACTTTGTTCAGACTAGCCATTTTTTCTTCCACTGTGTTATCAGTCCAAATATATTTTAGTGCTAGGACTATGATTAAAATGGTGATACTTCCTGTTACTCTCATCAATAGAAATGTTTCGGCATTTCGCTATCTTACATGCGTTTACGTTATAATTATTAAATTAGTAAATTCTCATCATTAATATACAAAAAAATAACCTTACATAAAATTCCTTTAACACATTTAAATTTAAACATAAAAAAATGTGCGCACTTGTGATTCCTCAAATTGGGAGAGATGTTTTCAGTATAGATAGATAGATAGATAGATAGATAAATAGATAGATATATAGATAGATAGATAGATAGATAGATAGATAGATAGATTATGCACCTTGTTTCCGTGACTTCACATCGTGTACGTTTGTTCAAGTCACGGAAGTGCCCGAGAATTGACGAAACTATTAACCAAGAAACATTTGCTTATGAACAATTTATTTTTGTTTAAATATTAAAACAAAACAAACAAAAATTGCTTAAACACAGTTGTTGTGGTGTTTATTTTAACAAGTCAAAAATTGACAAAAATGTTTAAGAAATACATTGAAAAAATTTTTTAAAAACAATAACATTTGCTTAACAAATCAAACAAAATAATAATTTGAAACTTTCTGGTGAACAAACAAATTAACCTTCTATTTAAAAACATTTGATTAACAATTGTTCTTTTGACAAAGAAAAAGAATGAAAATAAACATATAACACACCTGACAGTATCCTATATCTCTACAAAGCCACCATCCACCAATGCATGAAGTATTGTTGCGAAATCTGGGCTGGTGCACCATCTACTAGTCTTTCGCACTTAGACAAAGCCAAAAAAGAGTTCATAAGATAATAGATTTCTCACTATCTATCAAGCTCCAGCCTTTGTCCCATCGACGCAATGTTGCATCCTTGTGCTTATTTTACAAGTACATCAATGAAATGTGCTCCGATGAACTTGCTGCTCTGGTGGCCCCTCGACGTAAATACACTCGGCTAACTCGACAATCAGCTAAATCCCATCCATTTACTGTGGAGGTCCCCAGATGCTGGAGAGCCTTCTGCTCCAATAGCTTCTTTCCTCAAGCTGACGGCTTTTAGAACTCCTTGCCTGCTCCCTGTTTCCCTGACTGTACCAGCAGGAATTTAAAACTAATGTGAACAAAAATATTGTTGCAAAGCACACAGCTTATCGTGAACCCTTAAACGTTCACTCTAATTTTCAGTTTACCCTTACGTCTAAAGTGGAAATTTTCCTTGTTTGTGGTGAACTACGTTTTAAAAATATATATATATATATAGTTAAAAGAAGTTGAAATCTCAGAAAATGCTCTGACTTAGTGTCTTATACATATGGTTTAAATTTTATTTAAATCGGATATATGTATTAGAAGTTTTAAGGCGGTTATGTCCTAATGCATAACTGAGGAGTGGAGACACGTAGATATTAAGCCCATGGAATATATAACATAATTAGATCCTTCTTAACCAAAAGAAAAATTCAATTTGTCCCCGATGGCCGTTCATCCATACAACATGACATAAATGCTGGTGTGCGCCAGAGAACAGACCTTGGAACATTATTGTTTTTGATTTTCATAAACGACTTCCCTGATGACATTGTGTCTGAGATAGATATATTTGCTGGCGACACCACGCTCTACTCTCTTCATGTGGGCAAAAAGGACGCGCACATATCCGAAGCGATGGCTGACTCTTTAGAAAGTAACCTCCAGTTGAGATTCAGAACAACTTTAATTCTCTTCCACAGAGAATCTTTTCGATATGATCTTAATTTTATCAAAATAAGATAGATTTTAAGTTTTAAAGAATATTCTGCCCCCCTAGCTTAACTTCGAAATTCGGAATTACTTCGATTATCTTCACCAGAAAATGCTATACATATTTATTTAAATTTCATAAAATATATTTGAAGCTTTAATGCAGTTATGAGTTCATAGCCTCCTTTATCGGTCCACTTAGAGATACGAGAATACTTCCATTGTCTTACCCAGTAAATTTCACATAAGAATACACCTTTAGATTATATGTAGATTCTCTAAACTTTCTATCTATAGGGAACACACAAACATAAGACAGATACACACAGATATATCTATATATATACAGGGTGGGCAAAAATAAGGGTCCTATTTTTAAAAATTCATAACTTTTTTATTTATTGATTTTTTTTTGATTTTTTTTTAGAATAAGTAAAGGACCCCTTCTGAAGCAAGCATGATCCGTATTAGCCCTAAGGAACGTACCCTCATTTAGAAAACATTATTTTTGCTTAAAAAACTCAAAACAGTGTAAAAAACAATACTTTAGTTTTTGTAAGTTTTAAGAAGTGTTTTTCGGCTAAAATTTGTTTTGTTTATTTCAAAAAATCTCGGAAGGGTCAGTCTACACACACATAAAGTTTGGTGAGTTTAACTTTTATTTTGTGGAAGTTATTCAAATTCAAGTTATTCAAATTTAAAGATAGGACCCTTATTTTGGCCCACCTTGTATATATATATATCACACATACACACAGTTTTATATATAGATATTTATATATCTCTATCTATCTCTATTTCTCTCGTACAAAAGTAACCTGTATATCTGGTGTTTTCTGTGACTGTACTTCTCTTTGTAATAAGCCTTTATTAAACACTAAACATCGGATACCAACTTATTGTATTCACAGACAAGTCAGAACCTGGGTTCCCGACGATGAAACGGGTGTATAACAGTTTATACACGCACTAGTAAGCGAAAATATATATTGGAGTTAGAAACATATCGAGAAACATAGATATTATTAAGTTGGATAGATAAATAGATAGACTTTTTACTTGGGAAATATTAATTAACAGAACACAAAGGTACATTTTTTTAAATTTAATTTAATCATAATGCAAGGAACATGCAATCTGTTTTCAGCTTAGAAAAGAAACCAAAAACAAAAGCCATCTTTATAATTATTCTAAGAACGTGCATTTCCTGATTTTTGCTGCAGATCGCTACCTAATTTCAAAATCCGAACACTCACGTCGCATTAACGTTTCCACCTCTCGACCGTCCTATTCTTAATACCTGGTTGCGTGCCAACAAAATCTGATCACCCGTTAATTAAACTCAAATCGACATCTTCATCACTCGTGTAGTTATTGTGTCTTTATTTTGCGTGCTTTCGGATTCGTCTTGTCTTCTGTTCTGCCTCTAATGTTTTTATCATTTTATATATTACTCGTATTGTTATCTTTATTATGAACTGTCAGAGTTACCTGGTGTGGCTCGGGTCAAAAGTGTAACATAACTTTTATCTTTCTCTCTCTTATTTTTCTCCCCGTTTCCCCATCCCTCTTCCATCTCCCTCTTTCTTCTCCGCCCAGGCGATTCCTCTCTCTGGGCATACACACATATACACAGACAACTCGAGTCGGCCTAAAAGAATTAACTATGCGACAAATAATCAGAATTGCTTTCCTTTAGTAACTGGTTAGAAAACAGACCCCATCTGACAAACTCTGCGCCAGTTTAGGGTCAAAGAATGATTTTTTTTAAATTTAGATAATATTCACCCGAGACAACGCCGATCAAGTATATACCAACTGTGTAGGGGGTTATCATAAACTTGACTTATTTAACTATAATGACTTACTATTGTTTCTTTTAATTCATTACAGTGTTATATGTTAATTCAAAAGAGGTATATATCTATGATAAAGTTGGTGTGTTTAAACACGGCGTTGCCTGAGAGAAAGAAATTCACTATCTTAGGTTATACTGCTGTATACAAGAAAAAATACTCGGTGTTGCCATGGAAAAATAATATTAGCATTGCTGTATCATATTTGGTAAGTAGTATATCTTATAGAAAAAGTGCTCTATACCCTAGATAGAGCAGATGTGTTTACACGCTGCGTTGCCTGTGATAAAGAATATCACTGATTTTGTTAGAGTGTTGTATAGAAGAAAAAAGCTACTCAGCGTTGCTTAGGGGTTATGATATTAATAATGCATCATTACATTTGCTAAGTTGTATATGTTAATCTAAACGTTCTTAATATACTAGATAATATTGATTTATTGAACTATAGTTATGACTTATTATTCATTTATAGACACTGTGAATGTTTTGAATTGTAAAAATACCAGCAAAAAAGCCAGGTATTCTCCGCAAGTGATAACTTAAATATTTGAGGCAATGTGCTCTTACATAATTCTCACTGGTTTTTTTTTATTGACAATCACATTCCTCGGCCTGACATTCTCAGGCAACATGAGTTGGAGTAAGTACATAGATGTTGCATGTCTGCTGCAAAGAAGGCAGCCTCGCTCTTCCAAGGGAGAAAACTTCACACACCTGCCAGTATCCAATATCTGTATAAAGCCACGATTCGCCTGTGAATCGGGAATTGTGCCATTTGGGCTCGTACACTAACCACTAACACTAACATTAGTCTCTCCCTCTTGAACAAGATCCACGAATTAATTTTTAACCTCGTAAATCAAACACTGTTTGACAAGCTCCAGCCCCATGTCGCATCACCGCGGTGTTGCACCCCTGTACTTGTGTGACAAGTACTTCCACGGAAGGTGCTCCTATGTACTTACTGTGCTTGTACCCCCTGAATGATGATATTCTTTAACCACCCGACTCGAAGCAAAATCCCACCCTTTCATTGTAACCGATCATTATGTATTTTTGGAACATGGCTGCCAGGCGTAAGGGTAGGCAATGTAGGTTACAATTTGGTTAATTCAGTTTCATGCAAACGATGTAGAAGGGGAGAAACGCTTCGTTTAAATTTGTGAAAATTATACAATAAGTATCAGAGATCAGTTAATAAATATTGTTCATATTTCAGCTTCAAGTTTTTATTTTAAAAGATTTTAAGGGAATAATATGGGCAGAACCTGTCATTTGAAAATTCGAATACATCAGATGTTTATTAAATTTGTTTCCATAGCCATTAGACACTAATTAATTAAGATTCCCTGGATTTTAATTTTATTTTAAGATCTTTTAATATTAAGCCTATAATTGTAGACCTTCTATAGAATGAAAATCATGTAATAGATTTTGAACAAAACTGGAAAAAGGATTTTAGTCATAAGGTTTAGTAGCATAATATCTTGATTTTAATCTTTGTAAGGGACATAGAAGTGGTAAAAAAAACTGTTATTTAACAGGAATTATATGTACTAGCAAAACCCAGTGGAAATTCCACGGCGTTTATCTCTCTCTCCCCGCCCTCCATCACCCTCCCTTCCCCTCCCCTTCCTCTTCCCGGGGCAAAAGTAAGTACTTACCGTGTCTTACCTCTCCCCCCTCTCCCCAGGACAAAACTAAGTACTAACTCTGTCTTACCCCCTCCCCCTTCGATGTATATTTAACTAACCGTTAAAAAAATCTTTGGCGATCGGTCGATCTCATTTTCGTAAATAGGGGTGTCAGAGTGTGACACATGGAGATAGGTAGGTACACGTTAGCGTATTAATATATAAATTATGAGTTGAAATTATGAGTTGAAATTACAAGATTAATATTTTTCTCATTTTACTCTTTTTTGTTTAATCTTCTTACCATCATATTTTTTTTTCTTCTACATTATTCCACATTTCTTCGTTTTGTTTCTTTTTCTTTTTCTTTTCTTCTGTTACTTTTCATTCTTAATTTCACATTTTTTTCTTATTTTTTCTCTTTCATTTTCTTCTTCTACTTTCTTTTATATTTTCACATTTATTTTTATTTTTATTTTCCTTCTTTCTTTTCCATTCCTCTATCTCTTTTTTCTACTACATTTAATACATCTTTTCAGTTCGTGTTCGCCTCTTATTTGCTGTTCTTGATTTCATATTTCATATTAATGTTCTCTTTTTCTTTTATTACTAAATTCCATATTCTATTTTTTTCTTCTATATGTTCTTAATTTCCTTTCCGACTTTCTTTTATTTCCTTTCATATTTTATATTTCTCTTTCGTTTTTGTCTTCATTCCAAATTTATTCTTTTTTCTCTGTTTCATCTACTTCTTCTTTATTTCATATTTCATTTTATTTTTTCATTCTTTGCCTTCTACATTATCGTCTACATCATTCCATTTTTTTCTTCTTATTTTTTTCCTTTTCTTTTCCTCATCTACAACTTTAGTTCATATATTTGTTCTTTGTTATTCTTAATCTCTTTGTTCGTCTCAATTTCGTATTTCTTCTTCTCTTATTTCTCTTTCTACTTCTTCTTCTTTCCTTTTTTTCTTCTTCTACTTCATTTCATTTTTTTCGTTTTTATTCTTCTATTTGTTCTCACAATTTTATATTTATATTTTTCTTATTTTGTTTTCTACTTCCACATTTTTTTATTTTTATTCTTCTTCTTTTATTTTTATTTTTTTCTTCCTATTTTTCCTATCTTCTTCCTCGCCATTTTCATCTTCTACCTTTTTTCTATCATTTTCTATCTCATCTATTTACGTTCTGTTTCTCTTTTTTTCTCTTTCTTCTCCTGATTATTTTTCTCATCACTTTCTTCTTCTATTCGTTTATTCTATATTTCTTTTTCTACTGTCTTATTCTCTTAATTGTTCTTCTTAATTTCATATTTATTCATCTATTTTTCTCTGTCTGCTACTTCTTCTACTTCATTTCATATTCTATTTCGTTTTTCTGTATTCTTCTATTTATACTTCATTCCACATTTCTTCTTTTTTAATCTACTTCTTCTGTTTTGCATATTTTTCTTTCTTTTGTATTTTTCTTCTTTTTCATTTTTTCTTCCTCGCCTTTTTCATCTTCTTCTTAATTCTTCCGATCCTTCTATCATTTTCTATCCCATTCAACTTTTCAGTTTGCTGCATGGTTTTCTTCTTCTTCTTTTTCTACCTCATTCTACATTTCTTCTTTTTTTCATTCTACTATTCTCTATTCATATTTCTCTTTTTTTCTTTTTCTTCTTTTTCGTTTCTTCTTCATCTTTTTCCTTTTTCTTCTTTATCTTCTATCATTTTCTATCTCATTCCACTTTTCCGTTTGCTGCCATTTTTTTATTCTTCGTCTTTCTTTTTCTACTTCAGTTTCCATTTCTTCTTTTTCTCATTCTACTATTCTTCATTTCATATTTCTCTTTCTGTTTTCTTCTCGCCTTCTCTATTTATCCTTCCTCACATTATTCGATTTAATTCCATAATTTTCTATCATTCCGCTTTTCCGTTTGCTGCTTCATCATTGTATCAATCTCTTTCATTACAACTTCTCATACTGCTACTACTTACAATAATAATAATAATAATAATAATAATAATAATAATAATAATAATAAAACTAACATTACTGTTATTTTAATTTCATTATTTGTGTTCACCCCCCACCTTAGCCAACCATTCTCCTTCCACATTATCCCCCTTTTAGAGACAAGTGCAAAATCAAAATATCATCTATCGCTTTTTATTCCATTCATTCAAAGTTCAGTTACATCATCGCCTTCCATTTTATCCTCCTTTCTTTATCCTTCTCCTCCACCCCCGACATCAACCTACCCAGCCATCTCTCCCGACACATTTGACAAAGTCGAACACTGACGTCACTTCCGGCGATGTGTGTGCGCGTGTGCAGCAGCACAAAGGTCAGAGAAACCGAACTTAGAAAAATTCCGATACCGCGACTGTAGTGACAGCCGTGGAAGGCATCGAAGTATGTGTTGTACAAATCAGAGCAAACAATGGCTGTTTGTTCGTATGATGGCGTTACAGAGTTGAGTCTCATGGGAGGCGCAGCGGAAAGACAGTGCACATGTCCTCTGCACGCAAATTCTAGCTTTGGTCAAAACCTCTGGCTGCATAAGGTATCAAATGCAGCATAGAAATGCACTTCGAGCGGATGCATAATACTAATACTGCTCTTGGATCGTTTAATACACGTAGGAATAAGTCGGATATGAGATTATAGTGAAAAGAGTGGGCAGCCTGACAACGTAAGGATAAGCTAAAGTATTATGTGGGTCTTACTTATCAGGCGGACTTATGCAGTCTTACTACTAACTTATGTTATTGCTTCCCTCTGTTTTCACTAGCTATCAAGGTTTGCATAGTATAACTTCTGAAATATTTAATACAATATAGACAACGTAAGGATGAGCAAAAGTCTTATATGGGCCTTACTTCTCTTTATTGTATAAAGTATTTCAAAAGTTGTACCATAGAACCGTTGATAACTAAAAAAAAATGTCTCTGGCATGTTGCATGCTTGTTACGGTTGTATTATAGTATCAGATCCATGCATCAAATATTGAATAATCGGAAGTTAAAATTCCGTTAAAATGTTTACCTCAACTCAACTTCTCAAGTTCAAAGTCAAATAACAAGCTTTTGTAAGATGCGGAGCTTCAGTGGCTACCATAAGTAACGAGTCTCTACGATGAACCGAACTTTGATTTTTGACCTAGATATCCCAAAATCAAATGTTGTCCTTTACTCCTCACATTCTATGAGCGATGTTTATGACAAAGGGAGGAAAATGCTTATCGTTGACTAGTTTTTTTTTTAACTTGAAGTAGTATTTTTAGATCCTTACGTGAAGTGGTTTCATGACTTGTTTGGAGCGATTTCCATAAAAATTAAATCATTTTTTTAAGTAAGACAATGACCAATACTTTTACCAAGTTTTATGACGATCGATTAAGCGATGTGGCCGCTAGGCTATGCAAAAACATAGTGACACACAAATTCAACCGAAAACAAAACCTCCTTTGTAGAGGTAAATATAGCTTGGCCATTAGCATAGAAATATTTGTAGAATCAACCCACAATTAAGTGGTTTTAAAACGACTTACATTGGCTCAAATATTTATAAGTTATATAATTGAGTTTTTTTGCGTAAATTAAATTGAATTAAGACTTAACTTTATTCAATACGATGTAGTTTATCCTGCTTCAGGTTTCCCTGTATACATTTCAAATACTCCTCAAATACTTAATTACCCAAAAACAAATTTGCATTATTTAGGACTACTATTCTCATGTTCGTTATTTTTATTTTCAAAACGTTTCGGCCGATGAAATCTCAAACCGTCTTCAGGTACACTTTTCAAACTCTGAAATCTTCATGTCAAACTCACGAATCTATGCATGGACACATGGCGCAACGTATAAATGCGTTGAGCGACAATCAGTTCTAAATGACAGTCTCCTGTTGGTTGAAGGTCCAATCCTCACTACAGGCGATACTAAAAATAAAACAAAAATTGGGTATAACTATTAGGTAATGGTTGAGAGAACAAGAACATTCTACCCGTGGATTAAATAAAGGGTTCGTTTCGAAATTCCGTATAGATTCACGAATTGAAAAAGATGCACCTGAATAAAGTCGGATGTTACATCGACCGAAATTTTGTGAAATATAAACAACCAAGGTGGGAACAGTCGTCCGAATAATCCAAGGAATACAAAATAAAATCGAATTTTAATAGTATATCATAATAACGGTAACACGCCGGTGATCATTATACAACGTATTTATCCGTTGCGCCACGTGCCCATGTATAGATTCCCGAGTTCGACATGCATATCTGAGAGTTCAGAACGATGCAAAGGTCGGAGCTTCCATCGGCCGAAACGTTGTAAAAAAAACAAGATGAGAATAATAAAAAACATAGTGAAAACTGTGTGAAAATAATAGTTACGTGATTTGAGGAATAAGCTCATAAATATGTATATCTTGTAGCGCTAAGCTATCTTTAAAACGTATCTTAGTTGTAAAGATTAGTATAATTTGGTGTAATTAAACTCAAGCAAAAATCTGCACGCGAATTCCCCGCATCGTTTATTCCTGCTCGTTTGAATCGTTGGTCTAGTGGTCTCTATCAATTCACTGTTTTGATAACTCAGTGTAATACAGCTTCCTATTCCTGTAGCTTTTATCCAAGGACCGCAGGTTCATGGAACTCTCATCCTGCTAGCTGTTTTCCTCCTTCCTCCTACTATAATCTTGTTCTTTTCAAGACTAAGGCCAATAGTCATTTCCTGTCTTTGCGATAATCATATTTGTTCTTGTTAGCTCCTTACATCAAATGACGCCATGCCTTGCCTGGAGCGATGTTCAAAAAAATTAATAAAAATCACATAAAAACCGGAAGTAAAACGCACTTAAGCTGGTCGTTTCTAATGTCAAACATTATTTTTAATACTATATATCTTACTAACTCAAATAACCGTGCATATTGAAAAACTCTTGTGCCTTTTACTGCATCAGAAATACATCTTACATGAGTGAAGTTACGTATCTAGAGAAAGGTTCTATTTTCAGTTTACGAATGAGAGCTTACTGCTCATATGAGGTCCGAACAAGTGATGGGACGATTCTAATATTTTCCCGATTCCGATATAATTACTGATTCTGTTCTAAATTCCCGATTCCGATACAATTACCTGTTACATATCTGAGTCGGTGCACGGTGAAGGTTGTTGAAAACAGATGCACCTGGCGATTGTCAATTGATAAGATAATTACCGGATGACCAAAAAGTTATTTGAAAATAAAACAAAAAACTCACAACCAGACAAACACGTGCACAGAAGAAAACAATATGATCGATTGTCAAAAGATAAGTTTCTTCCGACCAAATAAAAGGATGCACCTGCAAGAATCACTTAAACAGTGATGTCAGAAGAAAACAGAGATGTCGGAAAGGTTAAAGATCATGTTGCCAGGTGCGGTCTTGTCATGCCAGGAAAGATAGAAAGATTTGTTGAATTGTCAAATGAGTGCAAGCTGTCACCGAGTGCAACCTCGGAGGTCGTCGAGGTGGCCACGAAATTGATTGTTATATAATTCCAACCAAAAATCGAAAGAAGTTAGTTGACGATCGAACCTCGGCGAGAAGCAACCGTCTGATTCCATGTGCACAAGCCTCTCCGACCACCACCCTCATCGTCACCACCCTCAAACGGACAAATAAATATACATATTATATTTTCCCAAGATACTGTGTTGTCATTTTTTTAAGCCCGCACAATACAACATACCGATTCTGTTCTAAATTCCCGATTCCGATACAATTACCAATTCTGTTCTAAATTCCCGATTTCGATACGATTACCGATTCTGATTCATTTTAAATTCAAAATATTTTGCTATAGATTCTTTGTTATTTTTTTAATTTTCGGATGTCCGTAAAAACCCATGTAACATGTGCGTATATTTTCGCAACCCTAAAAATACACTTGTGAGAGGTGATCTATAGATTTCAGTTTTGCTGGTAGATAAAATCAATAAAATGTTTATCGTTGTATCATTAGGACCAGGAATTGTAATTTAAGTTAAAAAAAAAAAAAACAATTAAATAAATCGTTTTTCAGCATTGGAAAATAGCCACAAATTTTTCCAAATTTCGATACCGATTCCGATATCCTAAAAGTTCCGATTTTTCTGATTCCCGATTCCGATTGCGATTAATTTTCCAAACACTATTCTGAACTTCAGAATAATGTAGACACGAGACTACGAGAGCAATGGTCTGTCAGCCTTAAGTTCTAAATATCATTTTAATATTCAGTTCAGATTAAGCTTGAAATAGCGTTTATGTTTGTCTTCCCCTTTTATATTTAAAATCGTATTTTTGTCAGTCTGTCAGGCTCAAGTTTGAAATAGCATTTTCCTTGGTGAATCACGCTCACGTTTTAAATAGTGTTTTCATAGCTAAACGCGTTCTTGTTTTCATACGCTATTATATTATCATGTAAAAAAATTATAATTTCCACGTTGAAGATTTGAAAATAACTCATTCAAATTATTCAATAAAATGTACTTATTTTTTGTGGTCAAGTATCGATCATTTTTGTTCATAGAAAAAGAGGAAGCATGTATTTTGATATTTCTCATTTATTGATAACTGTCAGATAATAGGATAAATACAGAACCGAACGTTTAATTGATATTTAAAAATTATGATGTTATTTTTAGCGCCAAATGTTTACCGCTTAAAAGAAGCAGAAACACAAGAGAAGAAATACTGAGCTTTGTTGTTCAATGGTTTTATAAAGTTCAATCAATAGATTTTGTCGCATCTTACACACACACATATATATATATATATATATATATATATATATATATATATATATATATATATATATATTGTGTCTATTTAGGCAGCATATTTTCATTTAGGCAAACATTATTAAATAAAACGGAGTAGTTTTGTTTGATGCAACTTTTTTTTATTTTTTCAATTTTCCGAATTGTCCATCTAATGTTCCGGTCAAATTGATGTAAATATGATCCATGGGTTTCTTGTTCCATTCTTTTTTGTTTTTAGCAAGTACTTTCGATTTGAATCGTCAAATCATCTTCAGGCGGTATTAGTTTTAGTGTCTTTACAAATTATGACTTTACTGTTGTGCTCATTTTTGAATTATAACGGCAAGTAGTTTATAACTTGAAAAAGCATGTACATTTCAACTTTACAGACGCTTTTTCAAGTTATAAACTACTTGCCGTTATAATTCAAAAATGAGCACAACAGTAAAGTCATAATTTGTAAAGACACTAAAACTAATACCGCCTGAAGATGATTTGACGATTCAAATCGAAAGTACTTGCTAAAAACAAAAACGAATGGAACAAGAAACCCATGGATCATATTTACATCAATTTGACCGAAACATTAGATGGACAATTCGGAAAATTGAAAAAAAAAAAAAAAGTCGCATCAAACAAAACCACTCCGTGTTATTTAATAACGTAAGCCTAAATATATATATATATATATATATATATATATATATAATTATTTTTATTTATACAGACATGTACATAATCAGCCACACTGACATGTTGATGTTATCGATCAACAGCTGTTAGAAACTGATATCTCATCAGGCGGAGAGATAAGCTGATCCTACTCTCAGATCATATTGGAAAGAATTAAGTGGAAAAAGAAAAAGAAATGAAATTCAACATTCAAGATTTGAAGGTCACGTTGTCAAACCATAATTTGACAACGTGACCTTTCAATCTTGAATTTTGAATTTCGTTTCTATGTAAAAGTACCTGGATTGTTTGCTTACTATACAGATTTTTTTCAACAATTATCAGTGTACATAAGAAGACTTATCTAGTGAGATGGGGGATAGAACCAGATGACGTTCAATGGTCTAGAAGACCCGTGACACTGGCACGACTGGATGAATATGAGGAGGAGATAGAGGAAAAGGAAGAGGAGAAAGGGGAAGAGAAGAAGAACTTGGGAAACAGTGCATAAGTTTTGAATTTAGTTTTAAATCACTTAAAGTGATACAGCAATGTTTGCTTAAAACTGTTATGTAATCCAAACGCCATTAGCAAAGTGTATGGAATAAAGGCACAATTAATTTTCTGGGCTATTTTGCTAGCAGCAAAGTGTGGTGTCTGTTCTGATACTACACTTCATTTTTTTGTGTTTCGTTCAGTGAGGAAAAATACTTCAAGACTGAAACAGTTTTCATTAGTATCCTAATCCAGAGTGTCATTTCCTTGGGAAGCTGGGTTTTCCCCACATTAAAAAAAACACTGTGTCTAACTCTTCCCTCGTGGGGAGGTAAGTGAATAGGAACACAAGAGTATAGCTTATAATGGACATATGTTACTACAAAAATATTATACTTGTAAATAAATGCTTATGTGGGTTATCTAAAGAGGAAAAAAGCCAGAAAAACAATGTATGGCACAAGGCTTCCAGCTTAGAGGACTCCTCTGCCTTTATATTAGCGCCGCGTAAAACTTATCTCTGCTCGTTACCTATATTTAAAATGTAACGAACTTTCCTTGGCCTTTTCGTTATGGACAAAATGTAGTATCTATTCTGAAACTATAATTCATATTTTCTGTCATCAGTCAATGAAATAGAAATCTTTCTAGACATAGGCAATTTTTAGTTTTGTCCTAGTGCTCCATTTTGGGAGCCGTTCTTTTGACACATTAAAAACCGACCGTGCGTCTAATTCTGCTCTCGTGGATAGGCAAGCAGATAGGAACCGTTATCTTACATTCGATCTAGTAATATAATATACGTGATTTGAAATGTATTCTCTTTCGGTTTACATTCAAATAGGAAGATCAAATAAAAGCTGATATCTAAAATCTCCTTTAAGGAAGGCATAACAATGATTTTTAGAAACAAACAGATGTTGTTTTTACTTTTGTTTCGTTTTTCTTGTTTGTCTATTTGTTTATTTTACTGTTTTCATACTTTTATTTTCTGATCATTCCCCACTTTGATATGTTTCCGAAAATATCTCATATAAATGGAACGCACGTCGACATCAGTGCTCATGTTCTAGACTTTTTTTATTCCAGCTACATTTATTTTTAACTCTTTTTCCAGAGAAATGACAAAAACAAAACAAGACAAAAAACAGGTAGTTGGTGTACTCATCTATACTATAGAATAGATTATCGTTAATTTCGGGAAATAAAACATAGAATTCATTTAAATACATTCTGTTTTATATCTTTCTTTATAGGAGATTTTAGATACCGGTTTGTATGACTTCAGAAGATTAAATCTAAACAGTATAGGGAGATGTTGCAACGTTGAAACAATAAGTGATAATATTGTCCGAAGTGTAAAAAAACACATGATTTGAAACATCGGCATGGAAGCCATATATAACTAATATTTGCGTTTTTCTTTAGATTGGTTTTCAAATTTTGAAATAAATAAATGAGAGATAAGAGTTTCTGGGTTAGTAGATTTAGAACAGTCTAAGTAGTAGCAGCGGAAGGTTAAGGAAACTATGGGAGGAAGTTATACAAATTGACTTAAGAGAAAAAGCTGGCCAGAGATAAGTTAGTTGGGAAGTCAAATTATTGCAGCCGTCCAACGCATGCCAGCATATAAAACGGGAGGTGAACTGTATAGAATCATGATGATGATAATCATGATCATGATCATGATCATGAGGATTGAGGTGGCAGGATCAGGCTACAATTAAGTTACTGGTATTAGACGAGTTGCTGTACTTGTAATGATAATGATGATGAACCACAAACTTAAATTGTTACGCGTTTCAAAAATGTCCAACAATCACAAAACTCTAATCTAAGATACCATAAAACTGCCCTACAAATAATATTCTATACCTTTTTGTAGCATTTTTGCATCACCAACGCTACGATCCACGTTATGTCTTTGTTAAAATGAAGGTCTCTTTCTTTGAGCAAGCCCCTGCCTTTATAAGCTCTTAGAGCTTACTTACATTTCAAACGTAAAGTAAAAGTCTTACATCAAATCTGTTGTTAAGGTTGTAAGAAAACAATGGTGGGATCATTCTTCCGTTCCAGAAGGTACCTTAACCCTGACGCAATCCTCTAGCTCAGATGTGCTCAGATGTGCTCAGATGTGCTCAGATGGGGTAATGCTGTCACATCGTAGGTGGTGTCGTTCAGAGCACTGTTTTGCGCCTAAACCGACTTCGCAACCTAATGGCGGGTGTTCTCTTCTCCACTCTAGAGCCGTTTTACTACAGAAACAACGTTGTTAGGTTTTCTCTACTATATTTTTATTTTCATGCTAGGTGCTCTACAAAGCTAGAGTCTATGGTCCCCCTTGTTAAACATTCACAGCAAGAACTCGGCTAGATACTATCACAGCAATCTATTGTTCTGCATGTAAAACCTTCACATGTACCGGTCTATCTACCACTATTGTAAAACTATTTCCTTTCTTCTTTTGTGTACAAGACGTCCATGAACGGGGCTTCTCTCCAAGAACTTCTCATCTGTGGTACACAATACTAGGGTAGTGCTTCCCCTGCTGACTACAACATAGTAGTCTTGACGTCCATTGTTAACAAATACTTCTTCAGCTGTCCTCTTAAGTAATCAAACCTGCCCGTTTCACTCATTGTCTCCAATACTCTCATGGTATTTTACTGCCTCCAATTGAAAATCGCATTAACCCTTATCTTAATATCGTATTTGGGTCTTGATAAGTACTGACTCATTAATATATATATATATATATATATATATATATATATATATATATATATATATATATAAAAGGAAATTGTAGTTTGCTTGAAGCATTGCTGGTAAATATAAGTGTAAGTTTGAAATCCGAGGCAGGAGCAATGTAAAATAGATACCGGAAGGTGGAACAGATGAACAAAAATAAATGAGAAGAGAAAATAAGAATGGAATCTCAAATCAATTTACTAATATTTCACGTAAAACAGATTAAATACCAGAACAATAAATAAAAAAGTGGTTACTGTCAGGCAATTAAAAGTTCCGGAATAAGGTAATCTTAAATTTTTGAGAGCGTTCCTCTCATTATCAAAAGACGAAAGAAATATGACCGACGTTTGCGAACATTTTTGTGGGTTTCTATGAGAAAGAACTGCTATCGGGACCCATGAAACCGTTAGTCTACTTTAGATATGTAGACGACACATTTTGCCTCTTCAATAATGAAACAGAGGCAAATACATTCTTCTCCTTACTGAATAATATGCATCCCGCATTAAAGTATACATATGAAGGTGAGTGCAATTCCTCCCTAGCTTTCCTGGATGTATTGGTGACGAAAGCTCCATCCTGTTACCATACATCAATATATCATAAACCTACGTTTACAGGATTGTATACTCGTTGGGACTCATTCTGCCCGGGCAAACGAAAATTAGATCTAATTTGAACCCTAACACACAGCGCTCTTATGATTTGTTCAAAATCAAAATTGGACGAAGAAATACAAATAATTATTGATACTTTGTCCAATAATGGCTATCCTCTGGATGTGATTGGGTCAGTCATCAATAGGAAAGTGGCCAATTTTACCAAGGAAAAAACTAGTACGGTGGCTAAATGTCCAATTTATATTCGTTTGCCTTGGTTAGGTACAGTAAGTGAGAAGTTCGCCAAACAAATCAGCTCAGCGGTGGAAAATTGTTATTTTTCATCTAATGTACGGGTTGTCTTCTGTACAAAACCTCTGTTACCATCCTCTCGAAAAGACGTCCTGCCCCAACCATGAAAATAACGTTATTTATCATTTTAAATGTAATTGCAGTGCCAATTACGTGAGCCGGACGACGTTGAGATTAGACAACAGAGTACAGCAACACATCCCTAGTAAAATCAGGAATGGAACCTACCGGTCACGGGACGTTCTAAGAAATACATACGGTTCTTCGATAACTGACCATCTGATAAATAACCCGTCGTGCGCAAGAACTTCAGCACAGATTCATTTTCCATCTTAAGCTGTGCTCACTCATCTTATCATTTGAAAATCTTGGAGACTATCCACGTACGCCTCAGGAGGCCTTCCCTCTGCAAACAGAAGGAGTGCCTCTTGGGGTTGAGTGTGATTAGTCTCTAAGACACAACCTCCATTCCATATAACATCACGCTTATTTTATTCTGAATTCGAACTTTTTCCCGCCTTCATAACATAACGCTAATTTCATTTTAAATATAAAAGGTTTGAATTCTATCCCACATTCTCACTAATATCTAAAATCCCACGATATCAGTCTTGTAAAGTGTGGGCGAAACTAGTCGACTGGCAATTTTTTTTTTCATCCTCTAAATCTTTTAATTATGAAAAATTCAACACGTCTTCTCTTAATTATTGCACTAATAAAGTAATGTACCCCCCATAAAATAATGATATATATATATATATATATATATATATATATATATATATATATGAAAACACTTGAAAAATTATAACAATGCCCTGAATCAAAATGTCATCGTTAGTACTGGTTGTCTACTTTTTTCTTATCCTTGAAAGTAACAATTTTAAAAATACTATCAACTTCTTCTTTGTCTTTGCGTTAGTCTCGAGCTATGGCGACCTCCGCAGTAATGTATGTGTGTCTCTCATTGGGACGATCACCGGCTTGGTTCGGTTGAAGGCCGATTTTACAAATACTCTTGCACAGGGCGTCTGCCCATCTCATCATCAACATCTTCTCAGTCGCTTCCCGGTGACTTTGAATTTAAAAGCTAGTTTCGCGATGGTGTCGTCGTCGGCCATCAGCACATGTCCAAACCATCTGAGCCGCCATTCTTTTATCTTTTACTCTCGATCGGTGTGATGCTGTAATCTGGCGTCGTTATCTCCCCTGACTGGGATATATATATGGGACTGGAGAGCGCATGTGAATTTGATATTTCCTAGAAACTTCGTAGGAAGCCGGTAGAGTGAATATCGCTTCGTCCGTTCGTTCGTTCTCGAATCTAGTAGTCGGGAAATATTTCAAAACCACCGTTAATCTTTTTTTTCGGTAATAAAAACATCGTTGGTGGATCCGTTAAGAAATTTCTAAATCATCAATCTAATGGTCATTTTTAGAACTACATTTCATAAAGGTTCAAGGAAATGAATTAATCCTTAGAGAATTACACCCAGAAATGGATGGTCGCATTTAATGTGTGCACAACAGGAGACTTCAATAGTATGGCAACGTTGAAAAACCAAGTGATAATATTGTCCAAAGTGTAAAAAACACATGATTTGAAACATCGGTATGGAAGCCATAAGTAACCAATATTTGCGTTTTTCTTTAGATTGGTTTTTAAATTTTGAAATAAATAAATGAGAGATGAGAGTTCCGGGGTTAGTAGATGTAGAACAGTCTAGGTAGTAGCAAGGGAAGGTTAAGGAAAATATGGGAGGAAGTTATAAAAATTGACTTAAGAGTAAGAGCTGGCCAGAGATTAGTTAATTTGGAAGTCAAATTCTTACAGCCGAAAAACCTCATTTCGTATAACAATTATAAGAAACATTTTGAACCACCGATTTCTATGGCTGATAGAACTATTCCCCAGTATTCAACGTTCAACCTCATCGGCCTAATATTCACAAGCAACACATATTGGAATAAATACATAGAAGATACTGCAAAGTCTGTTGCAAAAGAAGGCAAGACCCCTCTAACTGGGTAGAAAACTTTTCACACTCACAAGTATCTTATATATATAAAGTTACCATTCGCCCATACATGTAGTATTGTTACTATATCTAGGCTGGTGCACCAACCACTAGTCTCTCAGTGTTGGACAGCGTGCAAAAAAAAGCCAGCACTATATTTCAAGCTCCACCATCTGTCTCATCGCCGAAATGTTGGATCCCTGTGCTTGTTTTACAAGTACTTCCACGGAATGTGCTCCGAAGAACTTTCTGCACTTGTACCCCTTCAACCTAAATAGTCTCGACCAACCCAACAAGCAGCAGAATCCCACCCCTTCACTGTAGAGGTCCCCAGATACCGGTAAACTTTCTATTCTAATAGTTCTTTACTCGGGCCGCTTGCCATTCAAATTCCATTTCTAGTCCTTTGTTCCTCGACTGTACAAATGTAATGTGATAGATACATCTTGCTGTACAGCTCCCCACTTAGGATGCCCCAATAAATATGTTCTCTAATCACAGTAATGACTAAAGTTTTTTTAGTATTCTATTATCCTTGATAATCGCATAGTTAAAATGTTATTTATCTATATATTAATACGATAGCGTGTGTGTTCGTGTGTCACGCTTACATGAAAGGCTCTGCGCATGCGTGCCGCACCTAGATTTGGAAAAGTATTCAAGTCACCTAATTTTCGTAATATTTCAAGTATTTCCCTTTGGTGAAACGGTTAGCGACGTAGGATCTTTACGTCATTTTTGACGTTGGCCCAACCAACCTCTAAAAGATGTTTTCTACATCGAAAGGGGGCGGTAGGGAGGGGACGACCGGGAAGACACATATAAATACGATAGCGTGTGTGTTATTTTGTGTGTCACAATTACATAAAAAGCAACGACCTTCCGAATCTTTGTATGTTACTCATGAATTGGAACCAAATTTAATTAAGCATTTACAAAGTAATGTATAGGTTAGGAACAAGATAATGAGTATTGAAAACATCATTTCGTGTAATTTACACGGGTCCCGCTAGTATATTATTAATTTAATAAAATTATTATTTACACAACTATTCTTACTATTTTTTCTGACATAAAAATAGAAAAAAAACATCTGTACAATTTAGTGTAGGTTGATTTGTGCAAAGTCTCACAAATTTCACGAGAAAGAAAACGTACAATTCATGGATTTATTCAAACGTACAATTCATGGATTTATTAAAACGTACAATTCATGGATTTATTAAAACGTACAATTCATGGATTTAGCAAATGTCAGACTCTTCGAATTCATACTATTTTTATTATAATTTGCAGAAATTAGAAAACACAAAATTGAGAATTCATTCATTTAAATTATTTCTGATCGAACAGGCTCTTGTATTTAGATGATAAGACTCCATGTCCTTTAACAAATGCCCGACGCTTCGATTGCATAATATTTCGCATAACGACAAGCATAAATTCAATCTCAGAATAATTACAAACAATTAAACTCAATTAGTCCGTTCAAAACAAACCAATAATGTATTACAAGAGACAAACTGTTTTAATAATTCAATAAATAATTAATACATCCCTTATTCGTCACTTGGACATTGTCTAGTTCAATATCAAGAAATCCCAATTTCTTATAAATAATCGTATCACAGTCAAAAGTTTTCTTCGAATGTACGGCTGGCCTAGCAGGCCGAGAGCAGACTCAAGGCGTTTCCACGAATAATGGCGATAAAGAGGCGCTCGTAAAGTCAAGGCAATTCGCGATTGTCTCCGGTGTTACGCGTCATCAATAGACCAAGGATGCTGAGGAAGTCGTTCGTAGCAGAGCCAATCACTCCACTCGTCTACAGCGACCGGTTGATAATGTATTCAGATGTAAAAAAACGCATGTATTTCAAGAAATGCCAGACCCTTCGATTTCATAGTAGTTATAACAATAAGCGTCAATTTTATTGACAGAAAATGTATAGTGCCTAAAAATTAAGTATGGCATGCCTAAAAATCTAACAATGTATTTAGGTCTCATAACCTTTTGTATTTTAACAATTTTTAGATGCTTGAATTTTATGATATTTTTTTTATTTTTTACAACCATTTGTGCCAGTAGTTTATGTTTCATTCATAATATTCCTCTTCTTTTCACTCTGTTTTGTTTTTTATTTACCCCATCCTCCTTATTTCCTCACTTCCTCCTCTCTTCTTCTTCTTTGCATTCTTCTACGTTAGTATATTGTCTCTTCTTTCCCTTTGTATTACTCGTTTTCTTTTTCCTCTTTTCTCCTTCGCCTTCTTCTCTTTTTCCCCCTTTTTATTATTCTTCTTCTTTTATGCTCGCATTCCTTTCATATCAGTATTTTGGTTCTTTATTATCGTGTTCCTCCTCCCCTTTTCTTTGTTTCTTTCCTCTCACAAAGGCTAAAGGCCACCCGGTGGTAAAGGTAATGAAATGGATATATTGACAGTTGGATGATAATAAATATTATGGGATCATTGAAAATCTCTACAGACCACTCACTCAAAAAGAAGTAGGCAATCAAAAAACTGAACACTATCACCCATTGTCTGAAACATCGCTCATGGAATGTGAGGACGAAAGAACAAAATAGGGGGAAGTCAGAGTTACTAGAGTGTCGTAAGTAAACATCCGGTCTCCATGAACACCAATTCAGTCTCAGAGGACTTACACTCCATAAAAATCAATTCGTGCGTTCAAGGCGACTTAATAATGTACTTAAGTGTCAAAACTTCATGCATTTTAAGATAGATAAGACGCTTCAGTCTCATAATAGTTGTTAAAACCGTGCTAAAAAAAACTTCTCACACCTGACAGTATCCTATACCTCTACAAAGCCACTTATACGCCCATGCATGGCATATTTTTCTCACATCTAGGCAGGTGCGTCATCCACTAGTCTAAAAAAGAGTCTCAAATCTGATAGGTTCCTCACTATCCACCAAGCTCCAGCCCCTGTCCCATCGCCACAATGTTGCTTCCTCCTGTCTGTTTTACAATTACTTCAATGGAATGTGCTTCGATGAATTTGCTGCTCTAGTGCTTCTCGACGTAAATACGCCCGACCAACCCGACAATCAGCTAAATTCCATCTATTCACTTTGGGGGCTCCAGATGCCGGAGAGCCTTCTTCTGCAATAGTTTTTTCCTCGAGCTTCCCGCCTTTTGAGCTCCTTCCCTGCTCACTGTTTCTCCGACTGTACCGCCATGCATATATTTAAAACGTATGTCAACAAAAATCTAGCTGCACAGCTCCCAATTTAGGATGACCCCCTAAACTTTCATCCTAATTCTCAGGCTATAGGTAAAAGGAAACATTCAGCAGGAAGATAGTTCCACAAGCCTGCAGTTCTTGATAAGAAGCTACTGAAATTAGAAGCTGTATTACAATGGGGTATCAAAACAGCGAATTGATGGAGACTATTAGACCTACGAATTAAACGAGCTGAACAAAAGAAGCAGAGAATAGATCACACAATTCTGAAGAGAACACATAATAGTATTTATAGAAAAGACTGAGACTGGCAATATAACGTCTGTGATAGAGAGCGGCTGAGAAGAAGAAAGGGTGGGGACTAATCAAATTACAGATACGTTTCTGCACCTTATTAAGAACATTCAAATAGTGCAGAGATTCACCAGCCGAAATATGACAACAGTACTTTATACATGGTCTGATAGTAGATTTGTAGAGAGATAGAGAATAGCCTCGAGTGTGAGAAAGTGTTTTGAGCGATAAAGAGAACTATGAGACGATTTAAAATCTTTATATATCACTCGCTCAAAAAGCATCAGCCGATCCAGAAAACAGCGAGTTTTCATCCTTTGTGAATGTGAGGACAAAAAGACGATTAGAGCAGAAGACAGAGTTACCACGCTGCTAAAGTAAAAAAAAAAAACATATATATCTACTTTCTACTCTCCATAAACACCAATTACATCTCAGATAACTTACAATAAAACAAATTTGTGCACGTTCTCAAAAACATAATAATATATCTGGGTGACAAACTCCATGTATTTAAGATAATAAACGCTTGAGTTTCATAATAGTTATAATAACAAAAAGCATTAATTCGAGTGTTGGCCTTGTGCCACATCTCATAAAATTATAAAAATTTTAATTTTGTAGATGAATATAATAAGCATTCATTCGAGTTTAGAAAACTTCAAAGTCCGTGAGTGCGTTCTCGACAGCCTGATAATTTATTTACGTGTCAATGCTCCATGTATGAGATACGACATAATCACGTTGACACACTGGTTTCGTTAGTTAAGCGACGTTGAGCATGGCCAGTACAAGATGGGTGATCATTTGGGCATATCAGGCGCTGTATGTGGAAGGACGGAGCCACCTCCCTGCAAAACATACAGCATTGCAGATGCTTTTAGCAAGTACTTCAGTCTAACCCTAACCCTAACCCTAACCCTAACCTCCCTACAAAACATACAGCATTGCAGATGCTTTTAGCAAGTACTTCAGTCTAACCCTAACCCTAACCCTAACCTCCCTGCAAAACATACAGCATTGCAGATGCTTTTAGCAAGTACTTCAGTCTAACCCTAACCCTAACCCTAACCTCCCTGCAAAACATACAGCATTGCAGATGCTTTTAGCAAGTACTTCAGTCTAACCCTAACCCTAACCCTAACCCTAACCTCCCTGCAAAACATACAGCATTGCAGATGCTTTTAGCAAGTACTTCAGTCTAACCCTAACCCTAACCCTAACCTCCCTGCAAAACATACAGCATTGCAGATGCTTTTAGCAAGTACTTCAGTCTAACCCTAACCCTAACCCTAACCCTAACCTCCCTGCAAAACATACAGCATTGCAGATGCTTTTAGCAAGTACTTCAGTCTAACCCTAACCCTAACCTCCCTGCAAAACATACAGCATTGCAGATGCTTTTAGCAAGTACTTCAGCTAACCCTAACCCTAACCCTAACCCTAACCTCCCTGCAAAACATACAGCATTGCAGATGCTTTTAGCAAGTACTTCAGTCTAACCCTAACTCTAACCCTAACCCTAATCCTAAACCTAACCGTACCCTAACCTGTTAATCAACACATGTGTTGGCGCAACGGAACAACCACTCCCTAGGTGGAAGTTTTGTTCTCAACGATGTGACGAAGCTCTTCGGAGAGAGTATACTATTCAGTATTTGATCATTTTGCTTTGTGTATTTTAGGAAATATGATACGTTTAAATGTCATAATCGATTTTAGGCAGGTTTGCAATCTGCTTTAATTCATTTAAGACGACATGAAACCGACATAAAACGAAGTCTATTTGGCATCTTTAAGCCGGGCAGCACGTTGCAATTATTCGAGGAGATGAAACGAAAACTACATCGAAATCAATTCTGTTTGATATCCACAACCATCAATGGCCGCACGTTTGAATATTCTATATCCTCAGACGCAATAAAAGATTTACCGCACAATTTCGATTAACGAAATAGACTAAACCCAATTTAATTACGTGGATGTGAATCTCCAAATACGTGTATCATTTCCTGTTCATTTTTTTTTTTTTAGTTTTTTTTTCGTAAGGTGAGGGGGGTAGATAAACATTGCACGAGACCAACCAAAATAAACACCGGTTTTCGCCTTGATTAACACGCATCTCAACATTTTAGCGCTTTAGTTTAATTTGTTTGTTTTTTTTCTTCATCTCTGGCTTGTTTGTGTCCGGTGAGACACTTCATAAGAAGAAGACCAAACATTCCTTGGCAAAGTCAACAAGTGTGTCTTCCGAACAAGGTCGTAATTATCTCGATTCAAAGTGTTTCGGAAAGCAATGTCAACATCATTGGCATGCTAATTCTGGTTTGTTACGAACTCCGATTTAGCTTCCCTTAAATACTGAAGCTGAAACTCACAATATATATATATATATATATATATATATATATATATATATATATATATATATATATATGTGTGTGTGTGTGGGGGGGGGGGGGTATATACATATATATATAGAGAGAGAGAGAGATATAGAATGAGATAGAGAGAGAGTGAGAGGGTTGGGGAAGAGAGATGATCATTTTTTATTTATACAGACATGTACAAAATCTGAGACACTGGCATGTCGATGTTATCGATCAACAGCTGTTAGAAACTGCGATATTATCAGGCAGAATTAAAATCAGATTCTTACTTCAGATCATATTTTCTTCTCAAATATGATCTGACGTAAGGATCGGATTTTAATTTTGTCTAAAAGCTCCATTTTATATTGAGCATTTCTTAGAGGTCCGGTTGAAATTCTTCGGATTCCTATCCTGTGAATGTCTACTTTACCTGGATTATATATATATATATATATATATATATATATATAGAGAGAGAGAGAGAGAGAGAGAGAGAGAGAGAGAGTGAGAGAGAGAGAGAGAGAGGAGGGGAGGGATAATCTCCTAAACTGATAAACGGACTATTATGAATTTTGGAAATATATTGAAGGCAGCACGGTGAGTAATATGGGCAAATCAGTTGTGTAAATTTTATTATTTATGGTGTGCATGTAACATTTATGTATATTGATGTTGTTTCTGTAATATTCAAATATTTGTACAGCCTTAGTCTTACCTTTATCGAGCTATTTTAGAACGTATTTTATAATAATTTATTTTTATTTTTATTGTTTTTAATTGAAGTATAAATATATACATCTATTATATATATATATATATATATATATATATATATATATATATATATATATATATATATATATATAACATAAAGATTGGTATGTTTTTATTTATATATATATATATATATATATATATATATATATATATATATATATATAATATAAATGAACACATACGTTAAATTATATATGATTAATATATATGTTTATTTATATATATATATATGTATATATATGCATATACATGTGAATGTATATATATATGTATATATATATATATATATATATATATATATATATATATAAATATATGTATTCTTATTTAAATTTTTAATTTTCAATATAAATTATTATCACACAGAGTTTTACAATAGTTCAGTAGTGTAGGCTAAAGCTATAATAAAAATATTGTAATATTATTGAAACCACATCAAATGTAGGCCGAAACAATTGTATGCGAATAAAAAACAATTTTTGGTGAATTTGTGATAATTTATTGCTTTCATTGAATGTTATTTCTATAGTATTAATATATATATATATATATATATATATATATATATATATATATATATATATATATATATAGATATAGATATAATGGCCCCTTTTAAGATAAATCAATCTTAATTGTCGAGAATTGTCTAAAATTATAAAAATCTGGCGTCGTTAAGCTATAGAAGCAAAGCTTATACGTCTTTTTGATCGCGGAACGTTTGCACCTTGCCACTGGCTTTAAATGTATCTTAATTTGAATAATTTATGTGGCTATTTCCGTTAGCTTAATGGATTAAGGCGTAAGACTGTTATTTATTTCCGATTCTACGAACTGCGTTCTAACTTATATGACCGCCTGAAACCACTACTTCCTGCACTGATGATAACGTTACTCACCACTCAAGATTTTTTATCTGGGTATTTTATCTCAACGACTATGTCTATTCAAATAATTCACGGATTATTTTTTTAATGGAAATTTCTCCAGACAAAGCCTGTAAGTTACTTGATATAATGAGCTAAAACATACGAATCCAAGGTCAAAAACATCCAACGATAAGTACTACATGGATAGATTCCGATCTATAAAACAGTCATTCTTCCACCATTGTCAATAACATCGCACATAAGATGTGAGGACTAAAGACAAAATAAGGGAAAATTGAACCATCAAAATCAAAATCGAGACAGTGAAAAGAAAGAAGTGTTATTGATTTTTCATGTTAGTGATATATACAGCGTGACCCTCCCCCCATGGAATCATGAATAAATCGTAATCCTTTCTTAAATCTGGTAAAAATAAACTCAGTTTATGCCTGGCTAGTCAACCAAGTTTCAGCCGTGCATGTCTAACAGCCATTGCTTTATAGCCGTTCAATGATATTAGGACACTTTTGTGATCGTTTTATGAGGAGGAGATTGGACCCTGAATAGGGTTCCCACTTACCGGAAGTCAACCCCGCACTCAACTTAAGCAAGACAGACCGATTAATATTTCAAATTTAAGGATGACAGAAAAACGAAAACATTTCAAACTGAAGCCTAACAGATCTACGAAAATTCTATTTCAGCATAAGGCATTATCTACCAACGAAAATTCTATTTCAGCATAAGGCATTATCTACCAACGAAAATTCTATTTCAGCATAAGGCATTATCTACCAACGAAAATTCTATTTCAACATAAGGCATTATCTACCAACGAAAATTCTATTTCAAACATATACATGACATACTAAAGAAAATTCTATTTCAAATAGTAATACAGAAATGCTCTGCTGAGCTGGCTCATGTCCTCTAAAACTATACAACAAATGCCTTACCGAACCTTGCTTCCCTGATAGTTGGAAAAGTGCCTCTGTGGTACCAGTATTCAAGAATTCTGGAGATAGGACTGATCCTCTAAACTACCACCCAATCAGTCTACTCCGGATATTTGCTAAAATCTTTGAATCATTAATCAATCTATCGATAGTCAGGCACCTAGTTAATGCTAAACTTCTTTCCGATCATCAATACGTATTTAGACAAGCACGATATACTGCAGATATCCTAACGTTCATCTCTGAACGCATATACCATACACTGTACAAAGCAGGTGAAGCTAGGGCGGTAGCGCTCGATATATCCAAGGCCTTTGACAAGGTCTGGCATGAAGGGTTTCTCATAAAACTGCACTCATACGGTATTACTTGACAAATATTTAATATAATTAAATTTTTCCTTACAAAACGAAAGATCCAAGTTGTATTCGATGGCCGTTCTTCTAAGCAACATGGCATAAATGTTGGTGTACCCCAAGGATCTATTCTTGGACCACTATTGTTTCTGATTTTCATAAATAACCTCCCTGATGCCATTGCGACTGAGATATTAATTTTTGCTGACGAAACCACGCTCTACTCTCGTCATGTGGGCAAAACCGACGCGCAGATATCTGAGGCAATCGCTGAATCCTTAGAAAATGACCTCCAGTCTGTAGTGGAATGGGGTAAAAAATGGATGGTAACTTTTAATGCCGCAAAGACAAAGCTACTTTCCTTCAATAACTACAAGAAACCTCTTCAACCACCGATTGTCATGGCAAATATCAGCCTGCCTGAGAGTTCATCATTCAAACTCCTCGGATTAACTTTCACAGATAACATGAATTGGAATAAATACATTGAAACAATTGCCAGGGCTGCTGCAAAGAAGGTGGTCTCCTTCTACCGTGCCAGTAAACTTTTAACACCTGACATTATTCTATATCTCTACAAAGCCACCATCCGACCATGCATGGAGTATTGTTGCCACATCTGGGCTGGTGCATCATCCACTAGTCTCTCCCTCTTAGACAAGGTCCAAAAAAGAGTCGCCAACTTGATAGGTCCTTCACTATCCACCAAGCTCCAGCCCCTGTCCCATCGCTGCAATGTTGCTTCCTTGTGCCTGTTTAACAAGTACTTCAATGGATTATGCTCTGATGAGCTCGTGCTCTGGTGCCCCCACGCCGTAGATTCACTAGACCAACCCACAATCTGCCAAATCCCATCCATACACTGCGGAGGTCCCCAGATGTCGAAGAGCTTTCTACTCCAAAAGCTTCTTTCCTCGTGCTGCTGGACTCTGGAACTCCCTCCATGCTCCCTGCCCCCTGCTCCCTGCTTTCCTGACGTTACTGACATGCAGAAATTTAAAACTAATGTAAACAAACATCTCGCTGCGCAGCTTCCAAATTAGGTTCCTCCCCCCCAAAAAAAAACCTTCATTCTTTTTTCTCAGTAGCTCCTTACGTCTACAGTGGCGGCCTGCCTTGTTTGGGGTTAACTATGTTAAAAAAAAACAACAACCAAAACTTATACGTAACACACTAACGAAAATTCTATTTCAAACTTAAACGTAACATACTTACGAAAATTCAATTTCAAACTTATGCAGGACATACTAACAAAAATTATATTTCAAACTTATACGTAGTATACTAACGAAAATTCTATTTCAAACTTATACGTAGCATACTAACGAAAAGTCTATTTCAAACTTATACGTGATATACTTACGAAAGTTCGATTCTAAACTGATACGTAACATACTAACGAAAATTCTATTCTAAACTTATACGTAACATACTAACAAAAATTCTATTTCAAACTTATGCGTAGCATACTAACGAAAATTCTATTTCAAACTTATACGTAACATAATAACAAAAATTCTATTTCAAACTTATACGTAACATAATAACAAAAATTCTATTTCAAACTTATACGTAACATAATAACAAAAATTCAATTTCAAACTTATACGTAACATACTAACAAAAATTCTATTTCAAACTTATACGTAGCATACTAACGAAAATTCTATTTCAAACTTATACGTAACATTATAACAAAATTCTATTTCAAACTTATACGTAACATACAAACAAAAATTCTATTTCAAACCAATACGTGACATAATAACAAACATTCTATTTCAAACTTATACGTAACATACTAACAAAAATTCTATTTCAAACCAATACGTGAATACTTACGAAAATTCTATTTCAAACTTATACGTGACATACTAACAAAAATTCTATTTCAAACTTATACGTAGCATACTAACGAAAATTCTATTTCAAACTTATACGTAACATTATAACAAAATTCTATTTCAAACCAATACGTGAATACTTACAAAAATTCTATTTCAAACCAATACGTGATATACTTACGAAAATTCTATTTCAAACTTAAGCGCGACTGGCCGACACAAATACTATTTTACATTTAATGTCGAGAGACAAAAATCCTTTTCCAAACGAATACGTAAATGATCAATAAAATTCGATTTTGGGGGCGTCACAGACCAAAAAAATGTTTGGGGCATTCTACATACATTCTTGAGTGCTGCAAAATTAATATGCGTCTATTCAATCTGTTTTGTTTATAAATGATAATTCAAACTGAAGTGTGACAGACCAACAGACATATTGACAGACTGACCGACGGACAAAGATTAGCATAGTGAGTCGAGGATGCGTCTAAATATTAAAAAAATATTCCCGATCCGAGACTTCACTTATAGATTATTAAATCAGATTTCCCCAACGGTTTGCTTCGGAATCAATTAGAATTAGGGAATGAGAACGCGTACGTGCACGCACACGCACACGCACACGCACACGCACACACATATATATATATATATATATATATATATATATATATATATATATATATAGCGAGAAAAAAATCGTGTGTGAGAGAGATCCGTTGTATCAACGTGATTTTATCCATATGAACTGAATAAAACCAATTTGATATATATATATATATATATATATATATATATATATATATATATATATATATATATATATATATATTCTAGTCATTAGATATATTTAAACGATTTAAATTATTTTTCAAATCATCTTTCAAAATAAAGCGCATATGAAAAGGTGTTTTACAGCTGTTTCAAGGCAATGTTTATTTTCAGTCTTACTGTTTTTAGACATGAGTTTATCTTCAGAACAAATTTGCTTACGTGCCCAGCAAAAGTACATGTCGAAAAGGATGTGTAAAAAAAGTTTTAAACTCCACAAGAAATAACGCAAAAATAACCCTGGTGGAAAAATTATTAATTATTAATATAATTCCGCATAAATTCATATTATCAAAATCAACGTAAGTGGCTTAAAAACATAAAGATACTCCATTTATTTTTTGTCAAAAAATATATTTATAGTTTGTTGTTTTGGATAAGAAAAATATTTTTTTGAAAATGTTCATTGTTTTTTATCGGTGTATTAGTTTTATTTAAATAAAAATAGCTAAAGACACCTGTTAAATATATCTCTATTTCACTATAAACAAGAGATATGTATAATTTAATACGTTCGAAACGATCGTGCTGAGAAATGATATAATAAATATAAGTCATTTTAAAGAAGTGAGGCTACAATTTTTTTCAAAACCCCATTTCTCAAATTAAAAAAATATCTGAAGAGAGCCAAGATGTTCGAAATGCTTTATAAAATTATAAAATAGTAAACAATTTTTAAAAGTTTTCTTTTTAATTTATAAATATTGGTAGCCTCATTCTTTAAATATATATATATATATATATATATATATATATATATATATAGTACTTCATGTATCCACATAAAATATTATAAGGAGATATAATTTTTTATGTATCAGTTTTCAGTATTTACTTCAACAGTGCTTGATACGTAAGTAGAGCTAGGTAGTAAGCAATGAAAATACGTGTTTCATCCCCGGGGGGAATCGCATTTAGCCTAACGATTCCCCCCGGGGATGAAACGTGGGAGCCTCTGTGTAGCTTGATTGCCATATATATTTTCATTGCTTACTATATATATATATATATATTGTTACGTATCCCCACAAGGTATGACATTTTTATTTTTAGAAAAAGAAGAAAAGAGAATACATTTAAAAAGTCTACCTACGCGTGACAATTTCCAAATCAAATAATTTCCTTCTGTTTCTTTATTGTTTCTCAACAATAAAAATGTGAGTTTTGGAGCTGGTAGAAGATGAATGTCGGGAAAAGACAGAAAAGAGGATGTAACTTATTGCCTACAAAGAGATACAATGCCGAAAATAAATGATCAATAGTCAATCTGTTATCTTTGCGGAGACGAAATTAACGATAGGTCCACAGAGAATGAAGGCTACAGAAAGTGTTATTACGAGAATCCCACATAGAAAGACTGAGATAATGAACCTGCCCTATTTGTATGAGAAGATGTTTTGCGAATTGAGACGAATTAACAAAAGCCGTCACATTGGGTGAATATTATTTTTTGAACTCTAATGTCATTCTGAAAAGATAAAAGGAACAAAGAAAAATTAAAAATGGAGGAAAAAGTAAATAATTTTCTTTGGGTTATTATCGTGTTGCTGTTGCATTTAAAAACTCCTTTTCCGCTATTGAAATTTATTCTTATTTCAATTGTTTTTACTATTGTTATTTTCTAAATTATTTATTTTCTTAGACGTAGAAATAAATATTTATCATGAAAGCTATTCGCTTATTGTGTTGTTTTTCTACGATTTTCTGGTGCCCTTGAATGAATTTATAGAAGCGATTTTTCTTTATTCAATTTTATTGAACTTTATATATCACAATTTCTTGAAATATAACAAACTTTATTAGAAAAATATGCCTATTAAGCCCGGTTTAGATTATTTAATCGAGAAAAAGTTAGTTTTATTGGTAAATCTGTAAAAATAAAGCAGCAGAATACAAAATTACTATATGTCTCTCAGTCTCTCCAATTTCCAGTGACGTCATCACAAATCCCATCACTTATTGTTATTACCATTTCTTATGGTAAATAAACGTACCCTTTCTTTGAACTGATCACCAGTGTTTGTCCTCTCTTCTTTGTCATTGCCGTAACTTGCCTGTGTCTACGTTCTTAGTTATGAGGCCGATCAACACCCCCTGGTCGGTCCCGCAACAGAGTATAAACATGCCTTTAAATATATGTAACCTGGAAATAGTGTTTTGTTAAAAAAAGTAACAAAAATTCACTTGATTTCGTTACCATGGAAACGATGTAGCCGAAAAGACCTGATGTCATCTTTTGTTAGCATTTGATCATGACAAAGCCTATCTATATAATATTTATTCAGAAAAATGCAGCCCTCTCCAAATTCATCGGAAATGAGTTTTTTACCAGATGTCACCAGAGACCAACCAATGAGAACTAGTTATTTAATTTATTCCGAAATTATTAAAGTGAAATCATACGGACCTTCTTTTTTTTAAAAAGAATTTGTTTTTAACAATAAAATTGAAATAACATGTTCTAATTACATTTTAATGGTTGCATCATTTTCTTTCATGTTTGGTCTTTTATACGTTCGATCCTCTCTTCGTCTTCTTCAAATGTTAATCTGAAGGAATCCACGTAAAAATAGCATTCGTTTTATCTTAAACTGATTTAATAGGTGATTTAGTTTGATGTTTGATGTTTGTTTTAAAGTTAGCCGATATTTGTTTTTAAATTCTGGTTGTTTGACGTAACGTTCGATTCTATGATGTCACATCCGTCTGAACGTCGGATGCTTTGGTGTCACTTTCGGCTATACGTGAATTAAAACCGTTGAATATTTTTAGCGTTATAATGGATAGATTAGTACTGTTTTCATGGTAGGTTTTGTTCTCGTTTCTGTATGTAATTTTAAATCATTCACCTGATAACCTAATTGCTAAAATCTCTCCATTCTTTGGAATTCTGTCATGATGTGGTGTTATAATTCTATTAATATTCTTGGGGGAGGTTTGCATATCACCAGCCGAAAAGACCTGATTGAAACGGCGGAGACAAAATATAATTGAATAAAACCATATTTTAATAATCGATAATACAGATCTAAGAAATGCGGATGTTATTTTCTTATTCGTTTTTTTTCTTTCTTTCTTTCTTTTACATTTACTTCTATTTTTTCATTTTGTTTTATTTTTTCTTCGTTCTTCTTCTTCTTTCGTCTTTTTCTTCTTTTTTGTTCTTTCCTTCTTTTATTTGAATTTAAGTCTTAGTTTGTTTCGTATATTTTATCTTTTTCTACTTCTTTTTCTTTTTCTTTTTCTTTTTTATTCTCCTCTTTATCCTCTTCGTTCTCTTCTTCTTTCTTTCTTTCTTTCTTCCTTTGGTACTTTTGCATTTGCTTCTAATTTTTCTCTTTTATTTTATCTTTTTCTTATAATTAATTTTTTTCTTTCTTATATTTGCATTCACTTCTTGTTTCTTTATTTGATTTTATCTTATTCATTCTTCTTTCTTCTTATTCCTCTACTTTATTCTCCCCCTCCTCCTCCCTTTTTTTCTTTTCTTTCTTTATCTCTTTCTTTTGCATTTAGTTCTAAGTTATCTCGTTTAATTTATCTCATTCTTCCTTGTATAAATTGCGTCACATTCTTTTACATTGTGCATTATTATTATTATTATTATTATTATTATTATTATTATTATTATTATTATTATTATTATTATTAGTCTTCTCTATAATTTGAGTGGAAATAAGCCTCCATAATGTCCTAGTGCTCTCCACACTTTTACAGTTTAGGGTTGGTTAGTGCCCTCCCACCAAGGATTGTCCATGCTCCTTGATCCTTCACGACTATCTTGTGTGGTATCAGCCGAGGTTGGTACATCGACTTTATTTGGAGGGGGGAGTTAATGAAATTATTATTATAATTGTCATTATTATAATTATTATTGTTGTTTTTATTATTACTATTATTATTATTGTTATTGTTATTGTTATTATTATTATTATTATTATTATTATTATTATTATTATCATTATTATTATTATTATTATTATTATTATTATTTTCAAATGAGTCATTACGAGTGAGCACTAACTAGCAAAAAGAGAAGCGATGTTGATTAGGGGTCTGAATGACAACAAGTCTCCACAGATCTCCAGAAATCTCCGCTTGTTTTGATCACTATTGCAGTCTCGCAACAGCAGTTTACTATTGAATTCTCGTTCATAACAGCCAGTCTTTAATTTGAGTGATAATAAGACTCTTTGCTCTTCCAGTCAATGTGTCAATTTCACTATTCCTCCTCGATCTTTCAATTCTCCAAGACTAACTGATTTTAGTGCTTCTGCAATTATTATTATTAGTATTATTATTAGTAGTAGTAGTAGTAGTAGTAGTAGTAGTAGTAGTAGTAGTAGTAGTAGTAGTAGTAGTAGTATCTACTGACTAGGAGTTATCACGCGAATCATTACCAGTGATTGATCTGGCAAAAACGTTTCGCAAATTCATAACACTGCGTTTCTTTCTATCACTGTTGCAAATGACTTTGACTTTCCGTAACAGCCGGTTAACATTGAATTATCTTTGATAACGGTCGTTGGTCTTCTCTGAAATCTGAGTGACAATAAGTTTCCTCAGGAATCCAGCACTTTCCGTGCCACTCCAGTTGAGGTCTTTATGGTGTTCTCTCTCGGCTATCTTTTCGTCCACCTACACCATTTGCGACACGCAGATGTTGATTCCACCGCGTTTTATTGTGTGCGGGGGGGGGGGGAGGTGACAAATTATGGGACATTACATATACAGGGTGGTCCAAAAAAATATAACCATTTTTTGATAAAGTAGCATTCATCATTGAAAAGAAAACATTACAATTTTCCCATGGACCTATCTAATAAGTTTTGGGTGGCATAAGTCGTATGCCATCATTTTGCGAGCACAGCTAAATAGTTTATTATATTCTCAATCCAAGCTTTTTAACGCTGAATCACTGTAGCTATTCGCGCATTGAAGTTTGTAATAACACTTCAAACGTTATCTCGTAGTCACGATGTTATTTTCTATCCTCACTGACTGTGCCCGACGAATGCGATCTTCAATGTTTTTTATTGTTTCTTTTTAACAAATTTCACCCCAAACAAGGAATGTCGCCACTGTAGTCGTAAAGGGTTACTGAGAATTAGAGTGTGATTTTTGGGTGTCACCCCAAGTTGGGAGCAGTGTAGGGAGATGTCTGTTTACATTAGTTTTAAATTTCTGCATGTCGGTACTGTCGGGGAAACAGGGAGCAGGGAGTGAGTTCCAGAGGCCAGCAGCACGAGGAAAGAAGCTATTGGAGTAGAAGGCTCTCCGACATCTTGGGATCTCAACAGTGAATGGATGGGATTTAGCTGATTGTCGAGTTCGTCTATTGAATTTACGTCGAGGGGGCACAAGAGCAGCCAGTTCATCGGAGTAAAATCCATTGAAGTATTTGTAAAACAAACACAGGGATGCAACATTGCGACGATGGGACAGGGGCTGGAGCGTGGTTGACAGTTAAGGACCTATTAGGTTTGCGACTCTTTTTTGACCTTGTCTTGGAGGGAGAGACTAGTGGAGGATGCGCTAGCCCAGATGTGGCAACAATACTCCATGCATGGTCGGAGGGTGGCATTGTAGAGATACAGGATGATGTCAGGTGTGAGGAGTTTACTAGCACGGTAGAGGGAGCCCACCTTCTTTGCTGCAGCCTTGGCAATGTCTTCAATGTATTTGTTCCAATTCTGTGAAGTTTAGGTCAGGGAGTTTGCAATGATGAACTCTCAGGTAAGGTGGTATTTGCCATGACAATCGGTGGTTATAGAGGTTTCTTGTATTTATTGAAGGAAAGGAGCTTTGTCGTTGCGGCATTAAAAGTTACCACATAATAAGTGTTATCTGAATTTGTCCAGAAGGTGCTTTATTGTGAGTCTTGTTGGAGCTTTTCTCCCTGGGAAGACTCTTCCGAAGTTGTCATTAAGTTTGCAAAACCGATTTAATCGCGAAGTAGACCTCTACAATCTTGATCCTCTACCGTACGGAATATCTTACTGTTTTTGTTTTTTCATTTATCGTGACAAACAGAAGCCTGGGTTTATAGAAATGCCAGCGATGATAAAATGCATGGTTTCTAATATTGTTATTTATATTTCAGTTGTTTTAATCAGTGGCGTAGCTTAAAATGTGTCAATTCTTCTGATTCTAATTATTCCTAGTGTTTTTCTAGTTGTTTCGGAACTGTTCCTAGTGCTCCTACAATCATTGGTATTACGATAGTTTTCTTCGTGTCTCATGTTATTTTCTGATCCCTGGCAAGCACCGTGTAACAGCTTATGTCTTCTACTCTCTAGATCGCCGAAGTTAAGCGACGTTGAGCCTGGCCAGTACTAAAATGGGTGACCATTTGAAAATACTAGACGCTGTATGTAATCTTCCTTAACCGGATACACATGATGACTGGATATCGCATATGAATTAGTATTTTCTGATAAACATCTATTTTTAGTGGAAGGCGGAATTCCCGATGCTGGTCTGATACTACATAATGTGGTATTACCGGTTATTCGACCAGGGCCTTCGATTTGTGCATGTACAATGTGTTTGCATGTTCAAAGCGCAGTTGTGGACTGCTTCTTCAACCCAGTAATGTCTGTTTTCATATTCATTTAAGGCTACTTTTTTGCATTCACTTATTATTTGTTTTACCGTTCCGTCTTAGTCTCAACAGAATTTATATTTACCGTTTTCCTGGGATTTGCCAATCTTGGCTTTTATGTAGTTAGTTCTGATCGCGATGTTTTGTGCGTGCGGCTGTTAGCAGCGATTCTGTTTCTCCATTCACGTGCCCTTTTTACTCTATTTCCTACTTCTTGTATATAGTTAGTATTTGAAGAGTTCGAATGCAAAACGCGATAAAAACCAATTCGTCTAAATTGAGACATTGAACAATACAAGGACAAATATATTTAATCTAGACTTCGCCTAAAATTTCATTTTTAATTAAAAATCAAAATAAATTATGCCGGTATCATATTAGGTAAAATATAATTTTGAGATGTGATCCAGTGTTGAGATACAACACTTTTTGTAGTGATAGCTTCGTAATTTTGAAAATGGCGTTTATCGCGTTTTGCATTCGAACACTTCATTTCCTTGGTCTTCTTCATTTTCTTCATCGCTCTCGCAAAATAATCTCCTACACTTGCTTCATATTCAACCACCCTACTCTCTCTCTCTCTCTCTCTCTCTCTCTCTCTCTCTCTTCTCCCTCTCAATGTTAAATATCTCCGACTCTCTCTTCGAAATTCCACCCTCCCTACCCCAACAACATATATGTCTCCCTTCGTCCACTCTTTCAAAATCTCCCTCTTTCTACGTTCCATCATATTCGCTGATCTCAGCCTCTCTCTATCAACAACTCTTTACAATCTCGAACTCTCTCATTTTTCTTTCCTCATCATATCCGACTCTTTCTTTTTCATACACACGACTCTCTCCTCTTCCTTTTGAACATATCTGACTTTCTCTACTACTCTAACATTTCCGAGTATCATTCTCTCTCTCTCTCTCTCTCTCACTCACTCTCTATCTATCTATCTCTCTATCTACTTTCTCTACTATTTCTTAATCTATCTCTTCCTCCCCAATACAATATTCTAGTATTTTCTCCGCCTCTGCTCACTCAGTTCCATAAATAGAAATCAATCCTTACCGGAAAGCACAATCTGAAAAATCAATCGATAAGAGACGATTCCGAAAAAGAAAAACTGCAGTAAAAAAATATGGTTGACTGTAACGACAAAACTCGATCTGAGTGGTGGTTTAGGGTGAAGAATCTGTGTGTTTAAGTCATGCAAATACTCGTTTCTTGGCCCTTTTACCCTCATTGTGATGCGTGTATGCAGGCGTCTCTATCGATCACTCTTCGCGTGTTTTGTATTTATACGTATTACTCATTTACAATAACTTCGTCGTGTAAGATACTGTTTACCGTCGCGGGTGTATAAACATCAAACACTCATGCATCTTCTGTTGTAATCTAGGTTGTCGTAAATGCTACACTGTTAAACCTGGTTGTTGCTAGAAAACCACGTGGACGCTAGCTTAGTTTTAAAGGTTTTATTAAAATAGAACAAAGACAGAAAACTGACATGCGTGTGTACATGAGAGAGTAAAATGGAGTAGGAGATACTAATAATATATAGACAGAAAAGCCGACTTTTATCTACATTGTACGCCACCGTTCCCGCTACCTTGTCGGGGCTAGCCGGGACAGCGACGTTTTCTGTCCGTTTAGTTCGGGTGTCGGCATGCTAAGAGAAAGAACTGCTCTCTCGAGGAAGTTAAATGATTTCTTGACTTGCACTTTTGGCCCCCCACCATCACCATTTAGTATCCTCCCTTTGAAACTCCCTTCGCTATCTAACAGTCGGTGGTGGCGATATTAAAATGGATACCGACGCGGACTGACAACCTGGAATGTCAGTTTTGAATCTTGTCGATTCCATAGCACTACTTTTATTTATAGGTGTTCTCAACTTTGATGTGGTTATTCCTGTCAGCAATGATGCCCTGGTAGTGCTCGAGGACAACTCTTTGATTGTATGCCCCAAAGAATTGTCGTACTGAAAAGTATGAGAAAGGTAGACAGTTCAAATATGATGGGATAATTCCAAATTAGAATGTTCGGAGCTATCGCCCCGGCTCCTCTCTGCACGTCACTGTCTGTAACTATAGGGTTCTATGTACAAAAGTCGTACCATGCTGACTCAGACGAACTAAATATTTTACGTTAATAACTCCGTCTTGCGTAATACCAATCCATACAAAATAATGTAAGAGATTGAAGGAATAAAAAAAAGAAATGAAGACGAAAAGAATGACGCGGATGATAGAAACAATGAGACAACTACTGGAACTTTGTTACGTTGTATACTTGCCTCCGGTGACACTGTATTCAATGCAACAACCACAGGTTGTCAATAGATTGTTATCACGTAGTAGACTGTTTCTCCAACAACACCGTTTTCAATAATGATTACGGTAACAATCTGCTCGCCACTGGAACTTTGTTACCTTGTTTACATTTTTCCGGTGACACCGTATTCAATACAACAGCATATTTCGGTGTCTTTTACATTAGGGAGGGCCTGTGGACGAGTGGTTATAGCACTTGTCTTTGGGCTGGACGACCCGGGTTCGATCCCACTCACGGAATTTTCGGGTCTGAAAACTTCCTCTGTCCACCCAGCAGTAAACTCAGGGAAGGTTCAAGGCAGTGGAAGGAGAGGGATGGGCTCCGCCTTCCATATGATGTGCCCTAGACACGGTGATTCTTAACAAATCACCGCCGCTACGGCCATGGGCAGTGTGCGATGTCGACAACGACACTCGTGCGCGTCCAGGCTATGCGACCTTTACCTTTTTACCTTTACCTTTTACATTGGGGCCTGCGCTAACTTTGACCCGGTTTTAGGGTTAGGGTTAGGGTCAAAGTGGGGTTTAGGGTTAGGGTTAGCAGTAGAGTTATGGTTATGGTTAAGGTTAGGATTAGGGGGTAGAGGTTAGGGTTAGGATTAGGGTTAGGGTTAGAAGTTAGAGTGAGGGTTAGGGTTAGGGTAAGGGTCATGGTCAAAGTTAGCGCGTATCACAATGTAAAAAGTAACCATATTTGTTACTAGATCTTTATCACGTAGTAAATGTTTCAACAACACCATTTTCAATACTGATCTCTATCGCTCAATGATCTAAGCCATTCCAGTGTTAAAACGGAGAAATGACAATTTTTAAAGATTTGTATCATAGTAACGAACAGTCTGACAGAACAGAAAAAAAAGTATCTTGTCAATTCACCTTACTTTTCAAAATAAAAAAACGGATGTGTATTTCGTCCTGAGGGGTTTCAATGATACCCTTCCGGAATATATTTCAAGTAACAAAAATTGATAACCATTCTTTGCGAGATAGCTCGTCAATGCGCCTTAATTTCTAAAACAAAAATAAATGAGTTAGTATTTTGGTGGCATTGTTGCTGCAGGATCCTTTAGAAACATATTTCGAACCGCGGCAATCTTTAGATACATCTTGCGAGACATCTCAAATCATCTCGATTTTGTTTTAAGTAAAACGGGTCGGTATTTCGCTGCCCAGGATCGTAAAAATATACTTGCGAAATATCATTGTAGCCGCGGGATATTGATAGACATAGCTTGCGAGATATCTCGTCAATCGCTCCCAAGTACTTAAGCCGATTTATCCATGTCAAAAAGTATTAATCCGCCCAAATAGAAAAAAACAAGATGGAGGATTATATTTTTAACTATAGCGTGAAAGCAAAGCGTCAGACGCATATAGAGCGGGAATAAAGTGCGTGTATCGGTGTATGCGTGTGTATACGTTGTGAGCATGCGATCGAACGTCTAAGAGTTTATTTTTTAAAGCTAATCTCCCGATATAGACGTAGACGGTACACGACTTATTTTCTATTTAATTGAGAAGAAAACCTAAAAAAAAAAACAATGAAAAAAGTAAAGCAGGAAATATCAGATTACCGATAAAACACAAAAGAATTCAATGCCTGCAATACTTTTTTCTCGCCAAAACAAAGAAAATAGCGGGAAAATAAGGAAAAAAGAAGAAGTGCAAAGTAATAAACCGGGATATAAATAGATTGGTCAGAACTTTTACATTGTTCGATATATATATATATATATATATATATATATATATATATATATATATATATATATATATATATATATCAGAAAGGAAGGATGAGAGTAATCCGACGTAATGGGAAATAAAACAGGAAAAACCAAGAGATAATTTTAAGAAAAATGTCATGCAAGTACATCGAAATATTGGGTTGACATGATGGGTTGATAAGGAAAAGTAGTAGCCGTGGCTACTAAGAGCGCTGGACGAGGGTCCAGGCTGCGAGAAATCAGTTAGTGGCAACGAGTGAAATGAATATGGAAAGCTTTGAGTGGGTACATTTAGGCAGCAGTGAAAAATGGTAGGGGTAAGAGTGTTAGTGAATTTGCCTTAGGGTGGGAGAGAGGAGAGGGGGGCTGAGGTTTTTGTCGTGGTGAGGTGTGGCATGGATTTTGAGGGGCTGGGAAAAGAGATGGGGAGGGCGGACCTCTGTGTGTTTGGTATGTAGGTGGTATCATATGTTCAGGAAAAGATTTGAAGAAATGAAGATAACTTCCCCATATATATATATATATATTATACAATGGGACGCATGGGTGATGGACGTACAGTGAAATCGCTTAACTTGCGCGATTTGTAACGGAGTCATCTGGTGCAATGTTGGTGCGATGTGTTCTCAAGATTCGCGGGGACAGTTGACGAGACCTCGGAGTCGGGGGGTTAGATCACACCTGTACGTCGATCACGAGATTTCGTGACGTCACAGTTTTCCCGGTGGGAAAACGGCAGTGAGATTTTCAGTTTGGACTTGGAAGCCGACGAGCATACACGCTTTAGCCATGTAGCGATTACATAAGCTAGGGGATTTCGGATCCCCAAAAATGAGAGCCAGACGATGTGTCCCTCTTCCTCCCCTTACAGGTAAGCTTCTATCTCCACTACGACGTAATTGCTTCAGTGTCGACAAGCTAATACCAATAAATGGCTCAAAGTAAAAAGAAAGGCTGTTATCTTTTATCGTGTACGAGGAGTGTTGGTTTCAGTTACAGAAAGAAACCGCCGGTTCGAAAATGTAACAACGACAAAGCGTCTGCAGAGAATGGTGGCAGCGACGGAGCGATTAACAATGACTGCTAGGGTGCAGACATTGAAAATATAGAGAAAAGGAAAGAGAAATATCATTCCCGAATTCCATCTACTGCTGTGTCGGCCGAAAGGGGGAGATTGAAAGCCGGGACCGAATAGCAAGACCACTCAACGTCGTCGGATCGAGAAATGACATATCGTCCCGTTAGCAAGCGATGCTGTTCGCGGGATTAACGGGCGAAAAGTTCTACGACGCCAGATTCGACATTACAACGTGTTGTTATAACCAGAAATTTAACACACACACACACACACATATATATATATATATATATATATATATATATATATTTGTATTACAGGATTCACTTCTAATCTAATTAAATAATGATTATGATTTTGAAAAGACAGTCCTTAGGCGTAAAGAGTCGTAATATAGGCTATATTTACTTTAATTTTGTTTTATGCAAAGGCGGTAAAAAGCATGTAGAAATCCTTGGTAAAAATTAAGTTACCTCCGATTTCGGGGTTATTCTTTAAATATTTATTAAACATAAATTAATTCCCAGAATTTTCAGTATCTTTGGAGCATTTTAAAAGGGTTTTAGAGGCATAATATTGGCATAATTTAAAAATTCAATAATTCAGATTTGCATTGAATTTGATCCACAGTGATTAGACACCAATTAAGCAATACTTCCTGAATTTCATATTCTTCTTAAGACCCATTAAGCTTAAGCCTTACGTTTTAGATATTTTCTTGAATCAAAATCATGTAATGAATTTCGCTCAAAATTAGAATAAAAATTCTAGACATGAGACTTAGTATCAATACATGTTGATTTAAATCTCCGTAAGGGGATATACAAGTGGTACACAATTTTTCTGTTTCAATAATATATTTTACTCGTCTTTGGACAGGTATTCTTCTTCTTCTTCTTCTTCTTCTTCTTCTTATTATTATTATTATTATTATTATTATTATTATTATTATTATTATTATTATTATTATTATTATTATTATAATAATAATAATAATAATAATAATAATAATAATAATAATAATAATCATCATCACGAATGAGGCGCAAGCATAGGCTGACGCCACAAAAATTATGGACAGAGGGTCGAGGAGGGAAAGCGCAGAACCAGACCTCCACTGGAAGAGCGCGGACAGCTCTGGGACCTTGGGAAGGCTTGTTGCCACTCGGGCCCTAGAGGGGACCGATGGCCCTTATCAGCGGGAAATCGTTGGTAGGTGGCTGTTGCGATTACCGCAAGGTCATCAGCGGTGATGAACGAAAAGAGGTGGAGCATACTGGAGGCCTGAGGAGACTTGTTGTCACTCGGACTCCAGGGAATACCACAGGTTGTCGGCAGTGGGCGACCACTGACGATGACCAGTGTGATAACTCCTAGTGAGTAAATAATAATAATAATAATAATAATAATAATAATAACAACAACAACAACAACAGCGACACCAGCCTCGATTGATACCATAGAAACTGATCGTAAAGGGCCAAAGAGAGTGGAGACTTGAGAAGGTAGAGCATTTTCCAGACTCCCACTGGAATAGGGACAGATAAAATCTTAAGGAGGCTTATTACCACTAAACTTCCAGCCCAAACTAACGACGTTATCAGCGAGAAATCATTGGTAAATGAGTGTTGCGACAACGCAAATTATTTGCAACGATGAGTTTAATAGTAATACAATTGTTTCACTCAGACAATGATAAGCAGATACTGAAATAATTATTATGATCTAGATGAAAATGTCAGGAGAAGTAATAATGAGAGTTATTTCCCTTTAACTGTTACACTGTTCAATTACTGAACTTTAATAATGTACGTATTCAGTGTTGCCTGGGAGTCATTATATCCTTTATGTTCAAATTTTTCTTTAGTGTTCTGTATTATCATACCGTTATTAGCATGCTGTTTTTTATAGTTCGCCCATTTCTCTATGAAAATATATTTTAAATAAACAAAATATAATTTGTAGTAGTATGTTTTTCATTTTTATACTTTGTTTTAATTTTCTATAAGAACAAAATGATTGAAATTATGAAACATAAAGTTTCCTTTAACACAAAAAAAAACTTTTCTTATTCCTCCAAATTTGTGATCAAATTGACTTTTGAGGTTGGAGATTTAACTTTTTGATTAAAATTATTGGACCCCATATTAATCGAAAATGATTTATATTTTCGTATTGCTCGTTTGTCTTTTAGTCCCTAATTCATTTATTCTGTCATTCCTGTAGTCTATCATTCTAGTAGTCCTGTAGTCTTCATTTCTTTTCATTATTTTTACACAAACATTTGCATGAAATTATATCACCAGGAATGCAGAAATCTGATTGAGGCAGATTTTCCGGAAATTTTCCAGTTTGTTTCCCTGCCCCACTAAAATACTCTAAATTGGAAATAAAAAATTACTATTTAAAATTTCCATCCGTTTCTTTTGCTAAATATTCACGAAAAGTCTTGAATAATGATTATTTACATTGAACAAGTAGAACATAAATCAGTCACTAGACTCCATACGCTCTTCTGACAACGTAAGAATAGGCCAAAGTCTTAACTGGGTCTTACCTCTCTATATTATATAAAGTATTACCGAAGTTTAGTCATAGAAACATTGATAACTCAGAGAATAGTATCTGATCAGTTTTAAAAGATCATCAGATATATACATCAAATTTAGAAAGATCGGAAGTTTAAATTTCATGCAAACTTATAAAAGTTACGGTCTAAAGTCAAAGACTTCATTTGGTACAATATGGGCCGAGTAGCGAGTTTCAACGACAAATAGAACTGAAATTATCGTCAAACGTGTTACTTTCACTTTTATCGTGACCTTGGCTTTGATCTTAAATCAAGATATCCCTATAATTAAATCAGAGCTAAGACAGACCATGATCACGTTTGTGACATTTGGTCAAGAGAGGTGGACGCTAGGCAGTACATTAACAAACAAACAGTGAAAATAAAATTGACCGAAGACATAACCTCTTCCTTGGTGGAGGTAATAAAGAGATACAAAAACAAACATCGTGACAAAGTCTCCTTTACTTAATCCTAACGATAATGATTACGATTCAGAGTTACTTTATAATCAACTGCGACGTTTACACGTCGTAAGACAACGCCAGAGAATCAAACAAATGGCGAATCCCATACAAAATAATATTTACGCTATCGATTTGTGCATTTGCTGATTGGTAACAGACGGGAAATTTTCACATGGTAATATTGGACTGCCATCTCTGATTATGATGGGACTGACAATAAATATTTCAATAATATATAACTTGTTCTCAACATTCAGATTTTGTTTTTACGATTTAAATCATTTTCCAGTCATGTTCCAAATGAAAAGAGTGCACTAATGTAATATAGTTGTTTACAGCTGTTTAAAGGCAATGTTGATTTTTAGTCATACGATAAAACATTTATTTTCAACACAATGTTTACTTTATATAAATAGAGATATGAACGACCGGTTAAAAGTATGAAGGAATGAGTGATAAGTTTGTATTTGATCCCAAATGCGGACATTACGACATCCAACAATCGTAAAACTGCGTTAAACTATGATTGTGACGTACTAAAACATAACTGATCATTTTAAGTACTATACATATACTGGCTTAGTCAAAAAGAATGAATCGATTTCGTTATGTAATCTGAATGAATAATTATAAGTAACAATAAGACACAGCCTCCTGAAGACGGTCGAGAGACTGAAAGCGCTCAAGGAATGGCTACGATACAACGTTAGGTGCCATACTCCACCAATTAACACCAGAAAACCGACGAATAGCTCGCCGCGTCGAGAAATTAACAAGAAAGATAGCGAAGAAAGAAAGATCCGTGGTCTTAAACGACGCGTGTATAATATATATATATATATATATATATATATATATATATATATATATATAAACGAAAAATACGTCCTATAAAGTTAAGGGCGACTAATTATGCAATTTTCTGAATCTTAATCACTTAGGAAGTGAGACAATCGAAATAATAGTAAGCAAATAAACAACGAACGCTGAAATCACCAATAAAAATAATTACATAAAAATACATTAAATTTTTAGGTGATAAAAATCGTACATATTTCTTGACAGACGTCTTAGTCCAGTGATAAAGACGCTGAACTATAGACATCAATATCGAAGGTTCGATCCGTGTCTAAGTTAGCCATGCTGATGACGGCTGTCTATGGATTACTTTTATGTACGTAAAAATATATATGATCGAGAGTCCTTCTGCTAGTCCTGCAATAATCCTTTGCTTCTCGGTAGCTGTTAAACGTCCTTTTTTTGGCATTTTATGAGACCTGCAATAAAGCAATGGACGGTGAAAATTCCTTGAATATTAAAAAAATAACATAACTTTTTAAATATGACATGAATTTTGATGAAATTTTAGGATTTATCTCACCTTAATAGAGTCCTTGGATGGTGTAATTTTCAGCTTTTTATAACTTATATTTACTGAAATATTGATTATTTTGTAATCTGCAATAAAGCGATAGACACAGTTTATATACATATATAGATATAGAAATAAACTGAAACGCTTTGATATGGAAAACAAAATATATCTTATATATAAATATATATGTGTATATATAAGATATATTTTGTTTTCTATATCAAAGCCGATCAGTTTATTTCTATTTCTATATATGTATATGTATGTTGAAGAGATTAAAAATAGACATTCACCTACAGCGTTAGTGCGAGACTCCGATTCTATTAGATTGTCTTGATGTTTACGCTCGTGGCTTTCAGTGTAAATATAACTTGATTTCTGACAACCTCCCATGTCCCAAGGGACAGGGCGAACGCTTACTGATTCAAATTGCTTCTGTGAACCGTGTTCGCGCCCCGTAACCGTCTGCAAATGTCATTTTCCTGCGCTGATGAGAGCCGAATGCTCGAAACGACGTCGTACATAGGTAAAATATTAAAAATATAATTTAATATTATATATATATATATATATATATATATATATATATATATGAAGCAATCCAACAAAAGATATAAGCGTCAACTAATATCTTATAATTAGTGAAACATCCGGATAAAAACTGAAGCTCAATATACTGGATAGAGCATTAATATTATTGAACTTTGAATTCTAATAAAATTTGATTGACACCTTATTTTATTACTTCATTTTATATTATAATATATTATAATATATATATATATATATATATATATATATATATATATATATATATATAAGTGGCTTTCTATTTGATTTCGAATATGACCACTTTTGGCGTATCGATGTGATATTAGTGGTAAGGTTTCCAGTGAGATGTGCGGATGCGACTCTTATATATATATATAATAATGGTAATAATCTAGGTGAAAAATATCCACAGGGTGGTAATCCAGAGAATTTTAACCGAGTTCATAAAAAGTGCTCAATATCAAAATAGAGCTTTATATATATATATATATATATATATATATATATATATATATATATATATATAAGTGGCTTTCTATTTGATTTCGAATATGACCACTTTTGGCGTATCGATGTGATATTAGTGGTAAGGTTTCCAGTGAGATGCGCGGATGTGACTCTTCAAGACTTTTACAGACTATACCACTGAGGTGCAGGTGTTATGATGATCTGAGGGATGCCATAAATGAAGCCACCTCTTGTCCGTGCTTGATTTCGCAAAACATGCACTATTTAGTGATTGAACAAACCTGCACGTGACATAGTTATCAAGTTGCAAGTTTGGCATCTTAAGGGTTCCATGTTTCCTCCATGTGCTGGAGGTGTCACGTCCCGTCACTTCCTCGCTGCTCCCTTCTGCTGCTGGTGATTCACCCTATTTTTTTTTCAAAAAGCTTACTGCCTTCAAAAATCACTTTCCTTCACCTTGACTTATCTACAACCACCGCCTCCCATCCCCCAACATCAATTCCAAAGCACTTCAAATCGCCATTGAGACAATCTTTAGAATCGCTTATGAGGTGTATGGTGTGGGCGAGTATTCACAATTAGTTCGCCATAAATCACCTGCTTGGGCAGTCTGTCATTAGTAAGACGAATAAAATAACTATCCCAACGAAGTCTGCGTTTACTTATACGAGACTCAATCTTTGGAACAGCAGCTCGTTCCAACATGTCAATGTCAGGGCTAAAGCTATCCCAAAGGATGTTAAGCAAGTGCCAAAGTCAATTCTCCTGGAAACGCTCTAGCAGGCGAATATGAGATGTCTCACAAGCATAAAACAAAGTTGATACCACACAGGACTCATACACAGAGATATTAATTTCCATCCTGATATCACGTGGTACCTACACCCGATTCTCCAAATGATCAAAAGACACACCAGCCTGTTCAATACGTCCATTTATCTCAACGACCAGTTTCTCGAAATAACACTACCCAGATGCATAAAAAACATCCACTAAAGACAGTATGTGGCCTTCAATAAATATATCCGGTTCTTAATACGGGTTGGCAGGGGTCGGGGCAAACATAGCTATTGTCTTACCCAGGCTTATTGTGAGTAACATGCTTTTAAACGCATATGCAAAGCGATCAATAATATCCTGCATATAATGCTGTGAGTGAGCCACGAGATACTTATCATCTGCATAGAGAAAATCTCAAATAACAGTAGAGAATGCCTTTGACAGTCTTAAAACGATGTAAGTTATACAGCCGACCTGATGTGCGAAATTGAAGATACACACCTTTGTCACAGTTATTGAAAGCCAATGACAGAGTTACAGTAAAATAGATGTAAAATAAAGTAAGTGTAGGTATATCACCCTGTTTAACACCATTGTCAATTACAACGAGTTTAGAGAGACAACCATTGCTGTTGATACGTGCTTTCATATTGTCGTGCAGCTTACGAAAGAGTCTAACAAAGTTAGGAGGACATCCCAACTTACCCAATACTTTCCATAGCGCATTCCAATTAACTGTATAGAACGCTTTAGTCAGATCAACAAAAACCTGATATAGGTCTAGACGATGTTCTATACACTTTTCCTGCATTTGACGTGCCCTATAGATCATATCAGTGGTACCCCTATCTCCTCTAAAGCCACACTGGACAGATATAGGCATTCAGGCCATTAAACAGGATTCCGGTAAAAACTTTTCCTGCCCCATTCAAAAGAGAGATGCCTCGATAATTGCCGTACTCATCTTTCCTTCCTTTGCCCTTGTACAAAAAGACTATAATGGAATCACGCCAATCCTGGTAAACATACCCGTCAAATCAGATGTTGTCAATCAACACTTTAATTTTAACTGCCAATGATCTGTCACCACAGCGAAGGACTAATACATGTAAACCTTCTCCACCAGGTCCTCCGCATCTCAACTGCCATATAGCCACCTCCACATCCCTGAAAGAAGGAACGTAATCCATTTCGGAAATGATAGCCCTCTGAGGCAAGCTATCTATCAAATAAGTACTGACTATCGACGGATTAGTCAACAGATCAGTGTAATGTTCTGTCTATCTATCAAATAGCTTGTGTGGATCCCTAATCAACTCTGTCAAATCCTTGAATGTTAATGGGGTTACACTAGAATGGCTAGGACCATAAACTGTCTTCATCAGGCCATACATTGTATAAACATAAGCGGCATTCTGAATATCGCAAGCCTTCTGTCGCCGCCATTCATCTTACATTCGTATAAGTTCTTTCTGCAACTCTGATTTAATAGCTACGTATGACTGTTCTACAAACTTCAGATCCTGAGGTGACAAGCCGCTATCAATCCGCCTTTGATGAAGTTCATGCTTTTTCTGAAGCAGTTGAGCGAAGTGATGCTTTCTCTTTGTTAGCTCAAAAACATCTACTGCTGTTTTATAAACACACTACTTAAAACACCCCCAGGTACCATCAAAGGATATCTGTTCAAGTCTATTCTGTAGGACTAGAGCAGTTTTCTCATCCTTCAGCTTTGCAACACTTATTCTACACGGACACTTGACATTGCTGAATCACCTCTCCGGCCTAATTACTAACCTCATTTAAGAACACACCAGACGATGATCTGTCCAGCACTCGGCATTCTGTTTGATTCGTACTTCGCAGACGTCCTTTAGATCGCATCTACGGGTGATGACGTAATCGATCAAATGGCATGTCTTGGATCGTGGATGCATCCGTGTGTTCTTATACGTTGGTTTCAGGTGGGAAAACCGTGTTACTTATCAATAAATCCAGTTCCGAACACATTTGCAGCAAACTGAACCGCTCTTATTTATACTTCCAATTCCATAACGTACGATTAGACGCCATGTTTTATGTTCTTTAACCACACTCGCATTGAAATCCCCCAGCAAGACAATTTTATCATCTCGCGGAGCAGTGAGGATAACTTTTTCAAGATTTTCATAAAAGTATCCTATGAGCTCAGGTGGGCTGTCCAATGTAGGAGCATAAACAGAAATAAGAGCTGCATATCGCTGACCTGATAGAATCAAACGTTATGTCATAATGCGCTCATTTCGACCACAAGGAAGATTGTCAAGTTTAGAAACAACTCATTTCTTAAGAGCTAATCCTACGCCATGGTCGTGTCGTTTGCCTTCCTGTTTCCCGACCCAGGAAAATACATATTCAGAGCCCTCCTCTACACGACTACCCTCCTTCAACAATCTTATCTCTGACAAGGCTGCGATATCAATATTGAAACGTAAAAGTTCTTGTCCAACAAGTGCTGTTCGTCTCTCCGGCCGGTCAGAATCATAACGATCAAGTAAGGTTCTGAAGTTCCATGCAACTAGGAGAATGAAAACTCCGATCAAACACCTGCGGTTTAAGTTCTACTGGTCATCGGGCTGTTTTTCTGTCACCGGGTTCATAGTCGCCGATACTCAGAGAGTAGTCGTCGTAACGCACAAACGTTGAATATTTCTGTAGAACTCGGGAATTTAAACGGAATTTAGAAGTGATAATCATCTGAATGATCGTGAATTACTGAAGACTATTTTCCCGGTCATGGCTGACAGAACGAGAGCATGCTACCCCCGTATATTAAATTAACAGTTCCGTTCGAAATTCCGTCCAAATTCCCGAGTTCGACAGAAATATTCCCGAATTTTACAGAAATATTCCCGAGTTGGAAAAGATACACCTGAAGAAGGCCGGAGGTTACAGCGGTCGAAACGTTGTCAGAATAACACTCAAGATGAAAACAGTAGTCCGAATAACCAAATTATACAGTATTTGGTTCGTCAAGAAATCAAATTTTCTTCATTCTATTCATCATTTTTCAATTCTTTCATAATATTCTTCATCATTCAACTATCAATCTATATATCTCACTAACCCTTATCCTTGAGTAGATGTTCAGCCTTGATAAGTCGTGAGTCATTAGTAAAAAAAAACTATATGACAATTCTGATATTCACTTGGTTTCCGAAACGGACACACTGCGATGAGAAAGTCAGTGTTTGCATAAAATTCTTTCTTAGAAATTATATTTGGGATCAGTGCCAATACTTTTACAGGCGTATCTTTGTCTTGTAAGCTGGCCCATATTAAATACTTGGCAAGATTTATTCTTTGTTTATTTTTTCATGGCGATGCCGAGTCGATTTTTCTTGTATTATGTTAAGAAAATCTGCGGGTATTATAATGTTATCGTATTTTACGGTTGTTTTCGTGCAAGTTGGCGGCAGTCCGTCCGCATATCTTTCTTTCAGGCTGTCTCTACCAGTTGGGCTGTCACACCCCAGTACGAAATAGCATTTTGATAACTCAACGCGCTGATATATTTAGCATATCTCTATGTATAAAGCAAAGTTATCTGTATGTGTGTACGTGTTCGCGGCATCACAGTTAAACTTTGATCTAATAACAAAACTTACCGTAGATTTGGCAATAGCATCTCCCATCCGATGTACTTATCGATGCCAGATGTTCTTGAAACTTTTTTAAAACTTGTTATTCAAAATTAAAAGTACGTAAAAATAACATTAGAAACAGATGTTCCGACATTTTTAACGTCCCCTTTTAGCCGCCCGAGTACTTACTACTTTTCACGTCCAATAATCATACTTATTTGACGTATTATTTACTTTAGAGAGAAAAAAAATTAAACCTTTTTTTAATTAAAAATAGATAAAAAAAAGTTTCGATAAATGTTCACTAATACATTTTTACTCTAATAAGAATATTTTATTTTATATTTATTTTTTTTATTTATTTTAGACAATCGAACTATTTTAGATCTATGCGAAGAGGTAAAAAAATTCTCTACGCAAAACTCATCATTTTCATGAGGTTTTGTAGATAAACCGTTAGCCTTCAGTTATCATAGTTGATGTCATCGTGGGTTCGAATCTCACACTAGACACATTTTGGGCTGAAACATCTCAGTTATTTCCAAGCTGGGATGGATCATCATCAGCAACCTAAATAGTTTTTGATAAAAAATGAATACAAAATATTTAATAGATGGTGTTCATTTTTAATCTAGGATATAAAATTCAAGAAAAGTTGAGAAACCCGGCGTATTTCAGCTAGTATCTAATAAAGCACCGCGTTAATCGCTTTGTTTTGTGCGCTTAATATTGAAATAGAATTTTCGCTGGTAAGTCACGCTTAAGTTTGAAATAAAATGATTTAATAAATGTGACTTATTTCAGAAAAGCACAAGAATCTTCATAAGAAGCTCTGATTATCAGTCTGTCGTCAGTTTTGTCTGTTAGTCTTAAGTTTAATTTAACACTCTTGTGTTTAAAATAGCATTTTTGGTCTGTTAATCTTTATGTTTTATTTAGCACTCTTATGTTTGCAATAGCATATTTTGATCTGTTAGTTTTAAGTTTAATTTAACACTCTTGTGTTTGAATAGCATTTTTGGTCTGTTAGTATTATGTTTAATTTAACACTATTGTGTCTAAAATAGCATTTTTGGTCTGTTAGTTTTAAGTTTAATTTAACACTCTTGTGTTTGAATAGCATTATGGTCTGTTATCGTTACGTTTAATGTAACACTCTTTTGTTTAAAATAGCATGGTTGGTCTGTAAGTCTTATGTTTTATTTAGAACTCTTATGTTTGAAATAGCATTTTTGGTCTGTTAGTCTTAAGTTTAATTTAACAGTCTTGTGTTTAAAATAGCATTTTTGGTCTGTTAATCTTTATGTTTTATTTAGCACTCTTATGTTTGCAATAGCATATTTTGGGCTGTTAGTTTTAAGTTTAATTTAACACTCTTGTGTTTGAATAGCATTTTTGGTCTGTTAGTTTTATGTTTAATTTAACACTCTTGTGTTTAAAATATCCTTTTTGGTCTGTTAGTTTTAAGTTTAATTTAACACTCTTGTGTTTGAATAGCATTATGGTCTGTTATCGTTACGTTTAACGTGTGTTTAAAATAGCATGGTTGGTCTGTTAGTCTTATTTTTAATTTAGAACTCTTATGTTTGAAATAGCATTTTTGGTCTGTTAGTCTTAAGTTTAATTTAACAGTCTTGTGTTTAAAATAGCATTTTTGGTCTGTTAGTCTTATGCTTAATTTAGCACTCTTATGTTTACAATAGCATATTTTGGTCTGTTAGTTTTAAGTTTAATTTAACATTCTTGTGTTTAAAATAGCATTTTTGGTCTGTTAATCTTATGTTTTATTTAGCACTCTTATGTTTGCAATAGCATAATTTGGTCTGTTAGTTTTAAGTTTAATTTGACACTCTTGTGTTTGAAATGGCATTATAGTATGTTAGCGTTACGTTTAATTAAACAGTCTTGTGTTTAAAATAGCATTTTTGGTCTGTTAGTCTTTTGGTTAATTTTGCACTCTTATGTTTGCAATAGCATATTTTGGTCTGTTAGTCTTAAGTTTAATTTAACACTCTTGTGTTTGAAATGACATTTTTAGTCTGTTAGTCTTATGTTTAATTTAACACTCTTGTGTTTGAAATAGCATTATTGTCTCTTAGCGTTACGTTTAATTTAACACTCTTGTGTTTAGAATAGCAGTTTTAGTCTGTTAGTCTTCAGTTGTATTGTGCACTCTTGTGTTTGAAATAGAATTTTTTGTCTTTGTCTTTCTCGGTTTTTCAATTTAATTCAATAAAATAAATATGGTAAAAAATAAAACAAGCATGCTTCAGTTGTCACGCAGGGAAATGGTGGTAGCAATTTACATAGAAGAGGATACAGTAGCCCATAATCTGTCCAATTTCGCCTTGAGTTACTGCGTCGTTAGTGCATTTACTCGTTGAAGTCTATTCCAAGGTCCAGTGAGCCTAATTGAGAAAGAGGTCCGTTCTTAGGTTCAATCAAAATCGAAATTCTGTGTAGAATAACAATTTTGATCTGTCACCCTTAAGTTTGTCAACTTTAATTTGAGAAAACATTTTTGTATTTTCGCACTAAAGTTATAAATAGCATTTTGGGCAGTCAGTAATACTATGTTTGTGCTGTCGCTCTTAAGTTTAAAAAAGCATTTTGGATAGGTCACCCTTCGGTTCGAAATAGCATTTTTGGTCTGTAACTGTTCAGCTTGAAGTAGAGATATGTAGTCTGTCATCCTTAAGTTTATATAGTATTTTTGTATGTAAATTTTAACTTTAAAATAACATTTCTGCTCTCTCACCTTTAAGTTTCAAATAGAATTTTTTAGTCAGTCACGCTTCAGTTTGAAATATCGTGTTGTCGTTAAACGCGCGAATTAAATAGAAACATCTAATTCTGGATATGCGTTTATCTGTCTGTCACGTCTGTTTGATATAGAATTTTTTTCAACTTGTCATGCTAACATTTTATATTGAATTTTTGTCACGTCTTAATTTTGAAATCGAATATTAGATTGATATGACGGATCTTATTTTGAATGCGTATACAGACCTAGGGAGGGCCTGTGGACGAGTGGTTATAGCACTTGTCTTTGGGCTGGACGACCTGGGTTCGATCCCACATGCGAATTATCGGGTCTGAAAACTCCCTCTGTCCACCTGACTAAAACTCAGGGAAGGTTCAAGGTAGCGGAAGGAGAGGGATGGGCTCCGCCTTCCATATGCTGTGCCCTTCTTAACGAATCACCGCCGCTACGGCCATGTGCAGTGTGCGATGTCGGCAACGACACTCGTGCGCGTCCAGGCTATGCGACCTTTACCTTCTTTTTTTTTACAGACCTATCCATCTACCTATGTAATACCCCAGAGAGCTTCGCCATAGTCTTTAGAGCAATACTCCGCCTGGAGTAGATTGTTTTATTGTATCATCACGTGTAGTTTTTGAAGTTACACTGAAGTAGTTGTTAAAAGCATTTTCAGGGCTGGATAAGTTACTTTACTCCTACATACTCAATGTAAATATCCCCGACACATTCAAGTCGCAGCAAAATCCGACCCTTAATTGTAGAGGTCCCTAGATTGCAGATAATATCCTACTCTAATAGCTTCTTTCCTTAAACCGCCTGCCTTTTGATTTTGCACTAAAATGTAGGATAATAAATTTAATGTGAAAAAAAACATATGCGTCTTAATTCTCTGCCCAGGTTTCACTCTATAAATCTGGCTAGTCCGTAAATACCTGGTCCACCTGATTTATAGCAAAATCACAAACCTAATTTGTAGAGATCCATAGATGTTGGAAGATTTTCTACTCCGATAGTTTTTTTTACTCAAACGGCTTGCCTTTGGGCTTCCATCCATTCTCCCTGTTCCCCGACCGTACCAACATGTAAATATTTTAATGTAATGTGATCAAACATCTTACTGCTTAACTCCCTAACCCAGGTTGCCGTCTATAAATCTGTCCTATATCACAGTAGTCCTTTACGCTTCAGTGACAATATTACTTGTTTGAGTCGAATAAAAGTTAAAAACAAGTATACGGCTCCCCAAACCTGTACACGTTTACGGTTCTTCCCTCACTAGAATGGTGCACCTTCCCGTTGTCAACAACGGTCTTCCGCGAAGCTGCGATGTTCTCTCTATCGAAGAATTCAATTTTTCGATAGTTACCACAAGAACTACAATTACTCGTAAAAGATAGGCGGATTTTTGTTCAAGGTTTACTCCTCTACATCAGCCGTGTTCTGCTTATGCCAACGCATATATATAGGCTAATATTGTTAAGAATGTAGCTTTGTACAATGCACGGCCGGTTATTCTCTATGAGGAGGTTGTACTTTTCCGCGTCTCGTAGTGCTGGGGATGCATGAGGGGGCAGTCGAGGGTAACACGAATATGCGGTCTCTGAAAGGCACTATTCCTCTACAAATACTTTAACCTTGTCCATGTATATCTAAATAAATTGTGTCCGTCGGTCTGCCCGCCACCCTAAAATTTGAAATTGCATTGTTGTTGTCTATTACGCCTAACTTTTAAATATCATTCGAACAAAAATATGACCCGTTGTGCCACCCATTGAGTTTAGGTTAAATTCTTTAAATCAGTAAAAAGTGAGTTTGTAAAGCCAGTTAAATATCTAAAATGAAACATAAAGTCCAAAATTAGTCTCTTTGTTCTTCTCTCTCTGCCTCCCTCTCTCTCTCTCTCTCTTCTTTTTCTTCTTCCTCTCTTACTACGGATCAAGTATTTTTACTACTTGTTTTAATATTCTCGTTTCGTTATGATGAATGGACTATTCCAATATGTGTATCATGTAATTTCTGTATTACCTTCGACGGTTAACAAACATAAAGAGAGTTACGGAAGTGAAAGTTATAGACGACGTATAAGATAAGAGCGGAGTATCAAACACATACACAGAGAGAGACTGAAAGTAATACATTGAAAGTTAGTAAGACATGCGTCACTTGATGAGTTAATTGCAAATTACAGCTAATTAGAACTAGTAAAATGAATGTGTTTTTTTTAAACATAAGTAAATCCTAAAACTAGGGAATATTTTAACATGTTTGTCCAAATAAAATACATAGAAAAAATCCTTTAGGAAACAAACTTTGATTAACTCAGCTTTAGTTTAATAATAGATAATCGACTAGTTGTTTCGGTTTTTACCATAAGATTTTCTGGTGCTACCAGATCAGGCGGTTTGAATGTACTGGCTTCCTGACCTAAAATACACCAAACATTGATGTTATGCTTTTTATCCTTTCCCTTTGCAAAACTCAATCATGTTCTTCAAAGCAAAAACCACAAAACCAACAATGTTCCTCTAAAAAAGCAACCAAACCAAACACCATGGATAAATACTATAACATATAAAGAACTTGAAGCATAAAAACTTTTACCAAAATGACCAGATTTGGCATTAAAATAATCCGAAAAGAGTTGATATGCCGTAAATAAAACAACAAAACAAAACAACCAAACAATAAAGTTTACCTCGCGTGTGATAACAGTAAGAAATCAATTGCTATTGATAAAAATAAATTAGTGAATATTCACCCGAGCAACGCCAGGTGGTTCCGCTAGTAACTAATAACCTACCAAATCTTATATACACTTAATTGTAAAAGTATATAATCGCCAAGAGATATTCAATACTATTTCAAAGTGCGCCCTCTCTCTAATCCCACGTGATCATGCTTGACCAATCAGATCCTTTGGTAGCATTTGGCCACAGCCTCACTTCGTTATATACATCTGTGTGCGTTCTATTAAACAAACAAGGTTACCAGTCAGCCGTTTGATCCACAACCAACTGAGCGAAGACGCCGTCTGATAAACGGCTGAGGAGGGACGAGAACCGGATGAAGAAACTGGAAAAGGAGGAAAAAAGAACCAAATGGAAAGAAAACAAAAAAGAGACCCCCTTTCAAAGAAACACACCTTCTCTCGCATTGAACTCACCAATTGCAGAACGACGCAGGTAAAAAGCAACAGCATCGCTCTAAAGTCCAACCCTTTTTCGTCGTGGTGGCCAGGTTGTAGTGTCAAAGCTATGTCGTCTGACAGGGCTACCCATGGCAGATAGATTTGGCTCCAAGCAGTATAGGGTCGCAACCGGGCTAACAAGGGTATGATGAATATCCAGGAGGAGTCGGCATCCGGATCCGTCTTCCTTTGGTCATCTCTGCATCTGCGTGTAGTAAGCAAAGATGTGTCAGACGCAGAACCGCACAACAATGGAATGAAAATGACAACGTTGCTTCCGCATCATTCTTTTGTGTGTTCTGGGCCAAACTTTTCTTCGACTTCGCATGCAATCTTTGGATTTTGTGCTGTCTGTTTCAGGAGTAAAAACCTGCTATCTTGCAGGTTGACGAATAGCTGTGATCAACGAAGTCGAATTCATGCAGACCAAGCAATCCTGAGGCACAACATTCGTGAGTACTATACACATGTTGGAATCGCTTAATAACAACAACAACAAAGACAAGCAAACGACCAACAACAGCACCACAAGCTCCTAAGATACAATATCTATAGTCAGCTATGATTGAAAAAGGCCTACTATTACAATCAGCACTTGAATCGAATTGAAGATACAAAAGGGTTTCCGACCGCTATTTCTATAAATTAGCACGTGACTTAGTGAAGGAAATTAGGTTTCTATAGGGTGGTATCGTTTCCCACCCCATCTCTCAGACTAGGTCACGCTACTATAATTGCAGGCATGTATCGATAGTATTCAGGGTCTAGCCTGGCACTCGAAGATCGATAATCTTAAGAACCATGGGGATTAGACAAAAACTCAAAGGAATCTCAGAAAAAAGTATTTATTTTATTTGTATTTTTTATTGTCGCCTTTTTAGGTCAGATTAATTTTATTATAAATACAAAAAAATACGCAGTGGGGACTAAATTGGTTAATACGCAGTGGGGACTATATATATATATATATATATATATATATATATATATATATATATATATATATATATATATATATATATATATATATATATATATATATATATATATGGGAAGAGGTAATCCGACGTGATGGGAAAATGAAAAAGGAAAACCAAAATATGGATGTTTTTTATGTGTACATCAACGTTTCGTCTTTATTTATAAGACTTCATCAGGATGATAATATAGAGAAAAAAAATATCATGCGAGTACAAATACATGTAGGGTAGACATATTGGGAGGAAAATTATTTTATTTTATTTTTCCTCCCAATATGTCTACCCTACATGTATTTGTACTTGCATGACATTTTTTTCTCTATATTATCATCCTGATGAAGTCTTATAAATAAGGACGAAACGTTGATGTACACATAAAAAACATCTATTTTTTGGTTTTCCTTTTTCATTTTCCCATATATATATGTATATATATATATATATATAGAGAGAGAGAGAGAGAGAAAGACAGAAAGACAGAGAGAGAGAAAGAGAGAGAGTAAGATAATACTTAAATATATAAATAATATATTTCACCAGTAGACTATCAAAATAAAAACAAATCTCAATATAGTGTATAGAGCAATAATATTAATTGAATGACATAATGAAATGTAAAATTAATCAGATTTTATTAAAGTCGAAAAATTAGGAGTGATACTGCGTCCTTAACTAATGACTTTTCAAAGAATATCTTCTCCTAAGAGGACCATAACCGTAATCACATTACTACAGATAATAAAATTAAGCTTTGAAAATATATAAAATATATATATATAAAATATAGAAAACATCAAATATATTGGCTAAGTACACATATATATATATATATATATATATATATATATATATATATATATATATATATATGTATATATGTATGTGTTTGTATTTTTTTAATTTTGTAACACAAAGTACTTATAATAGCTCAATAGGTTAAAGCTAGAGCTATGCTATATTTAGTATTTTTATCTAGTTCAATAACACATCATTATCACAGAGGACAGATTAACGTTATTTTTCCAACTTATTTTTCGCAGACAATTGTTTCGGCTAACATCAAGATATTTGTAAAATGCTCCTATGCATTTATTTATTTCTTGGTGTGGCTATTTTGAGAGCAAATTGTGCAAAAACAAGTTTTTTAAAAACTTTTTAATACTTGGCGATTATAGCCCGAATTACAGTCAATATTCATTATCTATTTTTTATACATGGAATTATTGTCTCTTTACATCTTTTTAAATAATATGTACTTCCTAAAAAATACTATATATATATATATATATATATATATATATATATAAGATAGATAGATATATATGTGTGTGTATAATTTAAATTACTTTAAATTAACACTAAAGTTAGGTTAATAGCTCAACAGATTAATAGAGCTCAAAATACAATAATTTAATAAATGTTTCCAATTTGTTTAAACAAAGTGAGAGATTGGTGTTTTAATGATGACAATATATGTATTATTTGTACAGACACATCCTCTCATTAAGAATGTAAACACAAATACGTCATTACGTTCTCAGTAAGTTTAGTAAGTATAATAGGATAAAGTGAAATAAAAAGGACAATTTTTATGTGAGAGGTTCTGGTTCTTTTTGGTTTAATTTGAGTGAAAAATTAACTAGTGAAAAAATATTGAATTTATTATCAAGAGAAAATGTATAGTTTGAAAAAGGAGAGAAACAATTGTATGAAGTAAAACGTTCTTTTAAACAAATTCTTAACATTTATTAAATCATTATGTATATAAATATATATATATATATATATATATATATATATATATATATATATATATATATAAGTAAGTATTAATTATTTTTACCTACATATATCGATGTTTCATACTTACGCAATCTTCAGTGTAGGAGATGTTAATTCACGTCGATCGGAGGGAACGAACCCGGTTTTACAAATCGTCACTGATTCGTAGTCGGGTGTCTTTCCTCTCGACCGGTGTCAATTCGCATGTCAGCGGGAACGTATAGCGAGCAATAGAGAGTGATTACAAAACATCGTTAATAACCATAATATTACTGCTCGTTTATAAATTCTCTCAGAGTGCACCAATTTTAAGTAAATATTATTATTTTTACCTACAGACATCGATTTTATATATATATATATATATATATATATATATATATATCTATACTAATGATAATAGAATTAACGATAAGCGAAATATCGTAGTGATCTATCTCGATAAAATAAAGCTCAATACGTTGAGTAGAGCAATCAATATTAAAGAAAGAAAGATGAAGATAAAGAATTGTACATTAATTAATACAAATTTTATTACATCGAAAGTTCAGATGCAAGGAGTTACATTGATCCTTAAACCATGGTTTTTCAAAGATAAAACTCTTCTCGTCAGAGGATAAATCTGGTAATATGGTATTTATATCAATTAAATATTACCTAGTTCCATTTCACTTTGAAAAAATTGAAGAATAAAAACCAAAAGGGATTGGGGATAAAGAAGTTAAAAAATAAAATAAAATAAAATAAAAAATAAAAGGCCGGGAGGTGAAAGTTAGCAGTATTGGGAGGTGATTTTGTAGATAGTTAATAGCTAAAGTAACGTTTTGTAGAATCGAAGAAAGTTTTTTCCCAAATAAAAGGTGGAGGGTTCAAAATATCTCACTTGGTCCGAATGGATTCGTACTCCGTTATAGTATATTTCCGTGGAGTTACAAGTATTGATATAAATACCATATTACCAGATTTATCCTCTGACGAGAAGAGTTTTATCTTTGAAAAACCATGGTTTAAGGATTAATGTAACTCCTTGCATCTGAACTTTCGATGTAATAAAATTTGTATTAATTTATGTACAATTCTTTATCTTCATCTTTCTTTCTTTAATATATATATATATATATATATATATATATATATATATATATATATATATATATATATATATATATATATATATATATATATAATCGGACAGCAACCATCACCAATAAAAACAATTACATAAATACATGAAATGTTTAGGTGATAAAAATTGTGCATATTTCCGAGCAGGGCGTCATGGTCCGGAGGTAAAAATACAGACTACTATAGACAATAATATCGAACGTTCTATCCTTGTCCAAGTTAGCCACGCTGATGACGGCTAATAGCCAGAAACATATACCCATTGATTAATTTTATGTGCGTATAAAATTAATCAAAATATATATGAACAAAAAATACGTCCAATAAAGTTAAAGGTGGCTAAAAATGCAATCTTTTACATTACTCTTTATCATTTAGGAAGTGAAAGAGTAACAACAAACTGCTACCATAACAAATAAAAACAACTGCATAAATGTATTTATGTATATATATATATATATATATATATATATATATATATATATGCATGGCCCGACGTTTCGTGGATCACTCTTATCTACTTGGTGGATAGTAGTAATTCTACTATTTACAGTTAAAATTCCTCTTTATTTACTAATTGGTTTCCAGTGGCCTTCGGGTAAGATCTTCGACTGCGAATCAGTGGCGATTTGTGTTCGAGGTTCGCGCCCGCCGACCGTTGGGAATTAGTTCCTAGACTGAAGATTGCGTTAGCATGAAACATCGATGTCTCTAGGTATAGTTTAAATATTTAATATTTATAAAAATATTATTGTGTATATATATAAATATATATATATATATATATATAAATTACAACAAGATACACATAAAACGTACTAAAATAGAAAATAGATAAAGCGACCACTCCCCAGACTAAAAGGATTACAATGGCAAAAAGAGATTACATTACTTTGTTGAATAAAATTTTACACAAGATCTAAACCCAATATATCTTTGTAACGATATAAATAAGAAAATATAAATTGAAAGACTATTTTTAAGACAACAATAACACAAGACACAAAAGTGTACTAGAAATGCTTACTGAACAACTTGTACGAACAAAGACTAACAAAGATTGACCCCGCCAAATTGACGTAACTCCCAAATCGATCAATATATTATGAAAGCCAGAAACCAACTAGATAATTTTCGACACAAAAACGAATACAGAAACAGTCGTTATCCGAAAGAAGCGTACAGCCATAACCTAAAATCAGCAAAGAAATAATAATCATACCAGCACACAAAGGAGGAGCAGTTACAGCAATGGACACTAACAATATATCACTGAAGCAGAACTACAACTTCAAGACACATATATTGCAAACTCCATTCCCTTAAACGTTATATATACATACAAAACAGAATCAAAACAACTAACACCCAAATTATTTCGCTACATAAAAATAACGATACTAATTCTCTCTAATTTATTAGATAATAATTATATTTTCTACCACGCGCAAAATACATAAACTCCCCAAATTCATTATAACATATCGCTAACTTTTCTACAACTAAACTAAAACCAACCATTAATAGTAAAATCGATGTCTACAAACTCTTTATAACCCTCAATATCTTCCCGGTAGACTTATAGTATTTGTAATAGCCATATCGAACCCCTAGCAACATCTCAGAGAATGAGAGACCAAACTACAGCTGTGGACCAGACGGATAGCAGATGCCCCCTTATAACTATATGGAAATTCATGTCATAATAGCCATTTAATTTCAAATGCGCATTCTGAATCACATTCCAATCTTAACCTATATTTTATCAATCCACTATTGTAACAGAAATACCTTACTTCAACAGAGTCATAGTCACTAGTTATCGCCCCTGCATCATCATTATCCCTATCATTAATAACACCATTATGAGTGTCCTTGCCTCAACGGAGGCAATATCGGTGCAATGGGGCCAGGCATTCTGCACTGCCTCAGTATTATTCTTTATCTCATGCGATTATTTGAAAAGTATCTTGAAGGTTAGAAATTCTGAATACCTAAAATCATATCAACTGAAAGAACGTGCAACCTTCTGTTCCTGAAAGTTCCAAAAGTCGGCAACAACAAGCCGAAAGGTTATCCGGAAAATAACCACTGTCAGTGAATCCGACCGAATCAGTGGATATCCTGGTCTCACACGATACAACTTCACTGTCGAGTTCAAAAGTTGTCTGCCGCTGACACTTCTACTGTTAGCGCTGCTGACGCTGCTGCGGTTGCTGTTGCAAATACTACTAGCGTTACTACTATCAACGTATTCATTCTAAGAAGAATGTATGGCGTTTTCCTTTACGAGGGGGGGGACGTCGGCGAGAAAATCAATAATGAGACCGTATAATCCAACCAAAATAGGATTCTTAAATGTCATTCAATTGGATCTTTCTGATCCTGTAATTTTTCTCTGGATCATATACAATGCCTCAATTCTAAACTTTTAAACCAATACTTTCTTTATGAATTGGTGGTAACCGCGTTCATTATTTGTATTGATCTCTGTTTAATCCAGTGTTCAAGGACAATATTTTAACCTTAACCTTATGAGAAAAAAGAAATCGAAATTCATCGCTTTTCTATAATAACTTTTAGACAAGCAACAGAATGATTGATTTGTGTTATTTGGATTATTCGAACGAATGTTCACTGCTTTTTTCTAACAGCGTTTCGTCCGAGATTACCTCTCACCTTCTTTAGGTGCGTCTTATCGAACTCGAGGAAACGTACAGGGTGGACAAGAAGTCACTAAGGGAATCACTGATGGATTTTTAACTTGAATAGATTCTTTATTTTTTATGGTACCTTAAATGAATTTTGACATAATGCGACAAAGACAATGGAGATTTGGTTGCAAAAAAAGAACAAAAATGAAAAGGAATTTATTTATGAAAGATAATATCTTTTAAAGGGTTTCCATTTTAAGCTTACATAAATTCCTGTCCTTTCCAAAACATTATCTATGACGGATTGCAGTTACTCCATACATCAGTTGCCCCATACATTAGTTGTCCCATACATTAATTGCGCAATACAGTAGTTACCTCATACATTAGTTGTCCATACATTAGTTGCCCATACATTAGTTGCCTCATAAATTAGTTACGTCATACATTAGTTGTCCATACATTAGTTGCCCATACATTAGTTGCCCCATACATTAGTTGGCCAATACATTAGTTGCCTCATACATTAGTTGGCCCATACATTAATTGCCTCATACATTAGTTTCGCCATACATAAATTTCGTCATACATTAGTTGCCCCTTACATTAGTTTTGGCATACATTAGTTTCGCTATACATTAGTTGACTACTACATTAGTTGCCCCATACATTCGTTGACAAATACATTAGTTGTCCCATACATTAGTTGCGCCATACATTAGTTGTCCATACATTAGTTGCCCATACATTAGTTGCCTCATAAATTAGTTACGTCATACATTAGTTGTCCATACATTAGTTGACCATACATTAGTTGCCTCATACATTAGTTACCCCATACATTAGTTGTCTCATGCATTACTTGCCCCATACATTAGTTGCCCCATACATTAGTTGGCTCATACATAAGTTGGCCAATACATTAGTTGCCTCATACATTAGTTGCCACATACATTAGTTTCGTCATACATTAATTTCGCCATACATTAGTTGCCTCATACATTAGTTACCTCATAAATTAGTTTGCCCATGCATTACTTGCTGAACATTCATAATATCCTGGATGTATCTTTTTAGGACATGTTACATTTTCCATAGAGTTTTATTCTCTTTGCTCAAAAGATTTTGTGTATTTTTATTATCTTTGTATTTTTTTTCTATTTTCTGGGCTGTACTAACAGTAATATACTTTTACTGATTTATCCTATAATCTCCCCTGATGATAAAAGCTGGCAATTTTGAAAATCCGTGGGTTAAGGAAAGGAAAAAAGTGTATTTATATATTCCTTGTTTAAACAACTTGATGATTCGATTAATATTGTTCTTTATCCAATTTTTATTCTCATCACTCATTTCATTTTAAAAAGATAGATAGATAGATAGATAGATAGATACAAATAAACGTATACATAGATACCTGACAGAGCTTGAGTAGGTGTTGTTCGTATCAGTGGATGATACGTCCTCAATAATTAGTCCAGCACTGGCTTTGTTGCTGTATAACTACGGTTTGGTTTTGTTGTCGTAGGGGTTCCATTCTCCCAGGCTTTACCTTCTTTCTGAGAATGGGCTACTTTATTGTTTATCGCGTGAAGTACCCCTACCGGGGAATGTCGATGGGGCTGTTCAGGAATTTTCTGCAGACCAGAATACACTTCACCTAATACGCTGGCTTTTCAAAAACCCATCTGACCTTGTGTCTAACCTTCTCCAGACCTTCATAAACACGTACATACTTCGATATGAACTTACTGAAATAGATGACTGGATATCCGCGAGGTTTGAAATCTAAGCCCAGCTGCCTTAATAGCGTGATTTGGCCGATGTCTCCTTTCTTTAGAATGATCGTCTCCCTCGTTGGCCAAATCACGCTAATTCGTTTCGCGTCACGGATTCGAGACGAGACCACGCTTGGCACACGGGCACACGTGCATTAGTCGATCTCTCTTTCCAAGACCCCGCGAGTTTTTTTTTATATTCTACACCCTTTAACAATCAAATTTCTCACGCCAAGGGTAACACGCATTTCTTTATAAAATTATTTAAGATTGGCTGTCTCCTTGCCAGCGATCTCCTCCAAAATCATCAATTACAGAACTAAAATCTATTTTCAAGTTATCTTCATTTCGCTTCGCTTTGCCTGTTTTTAACATATCAACACGTTTTGGGTCATTTAACCGGCCCACTTGGCAAACTGACCCATCTGCCATAATCGTAAAAGTGTTCGCAAATGGGTCGGGAGACCAGAGTTCAATCCTCGGACGAGTCATGCTATTGACTCAGACAATGGTTCTTTATTCCCCTTTTTCAAACACTGAGCATTATAAGATGAGGACCAACGATGTGGAATAATCCAGAAAAAAGACTGGCGCCCTCCCCTTCATTCAATCGTGGTAACCAACGAACTGGGAGCTTTCGGGTTGTCATCGTCTACGGTCGATACACTTATTTTATTTTAACGATGCCAAAACTCAATATCTGTTCTCAAAGATTAGTTGTATACGGTTAGTTGAACACCAGTTTCTATCTTATTAATATATTATCGTAAAGTAAGGGTCTGTATTTTCAACTTTTGCCCAGTAAAAGTGTGATCCTAGCCTGTCCGATCAATATGGCTAACCTGAAACGAAATAGAAAAAAATGAAATCATATGCACATTTAGAAAATAAACATTATTTTCATTAATTTATTATAATTTGCTTTTCTTAAACCCAACAAATGTGTCAGATCATTTTGTCCCACCTTGTATAAATTAAAGTCATATTCCCGTCTGTATGTCTTTGTTACTGGCTAAAATTCGGAAAGTACCAAGTATATATTACATATCTTGATACAGTATGACCCCAATCTGGATATGGTAAAACTTTACTATTCTTTTTACTAATTAGTCACCACTTATTGAGAACAAAAACCAGTAGTCTTATAGAGAACGGATCGCGTTTTTGTGATTTCGCCTCGTCAAAGTTCGAGCAGGTCTCGGAAGCGCCCGAGAGTTGACGATACGAAAACTGCCAAACGATAAATTGAAGACTGGCAGACGATAAATTCAGATGAAGAAAATTAAAGTAAAATACATATATAAAATAAAGAACGAACGAACAAACAATAGCTAAACAACTTTTATTAATTAAATGTTTTTTCTGTCAAAGAAAGCATTGTTAATCAAATGTTTTTAAATAAAATGTTTTTTGTTTTTTTTGTGTGCACCGAAAAGTTTCAAAACATGATTTTCTTTTTATAACAAACAACGAACCCACTGTTTTTAACCAATTTATTGTTGTTGTTTTTTCGGGATTATTTTTTCAATGGTTTCTTCTTTTTAACATTTTTAAGGTTAGGGTTTAGGATTAGGGTTTAAACGTTAGGGTTTAGGGATAGTTTTTATCTTGAAGTGAGCGTTGCTAACAGAACTCAATGAGTCCTTCGGGAGACTCACGCGCTGACACAGATCGTAGAAATTCATTTTTATTAACGCGCTACAAATCGTAGAAATTAATTTCTTCCAAAAGTTGTCGTCTGTCTGCTTGCAACCTGATTGTCTAATGCCTGCTGCAACCTGATTGGTTGATAGTTTCGTCAACTTTCGGGCGCTTCCGAGACTTGGCCGAACGTTGATGACGCGAAGTCACTGAAACGCGGTGCGTTCTCTATAAGAGTACCCAAAAACCACTCGAGGAAAAGAGTTAACGAGATAGATAGATTGATAGTCGAATGATGATGAATATCATCATCATCATCATCATCATCATCATCAGTTTTTGTATCACTTTTTGAAGAGGAACGTTTCCCTGGTTTCCTTCCATCTAATTTTGTCCCTGGCTAGGCGTAGCCACGTATGATCCAGTTGTCTGTCGAGGTATTCACATCACCTAGTTTTTGGATCACTTCTTCATCTTTCCCACTGCCTCGGGGTCCATTCTGTCGCCATGGATGCCCACCTATTGTCTGTAGATCTCGAAAGGTGACCTGGCCATCTATGTTTAGCTGTTTGTATGGCCATGATGATGTCGTTTACTCTAGTTTTCTAGCTGATCCATATGTTTCGTTTTCTTTTACATATCACCCACTCAAAACAACAGGCGATCCAATAAACAGAGATTTTTTTTCTTTTTATCAGAAACATGCTCATGGAATATGAGAACAACTAGAGAGAAACAAGAGTAACAAGACTGGCGAAAGAAAACCCAAGGTTCATTTTTATTCTTACTGTTTAAATAAGTGAACATTGAAACTATTTCAAACAGTCGGCGGTTGATGACTTTCTTGCAATCATTTTTATGTCGTTTTTCCTTTATATTAAACCAGTTGTAAAAAGTTTTCGCATGAATTTAATAGAGAGGGGGGTCTACAAAATAATGTTATTAAGGATATATAGAGTTAATGAGGCTTTTACCTCTTTCATATTCATAAAGTGACCCCGAGTAGCCCTACAAGTATATAATGAAACCGAGAGAAATAAAAAAAACTTTATGAGCATTATGGATACTTTGATAGACTCTGGAATCGGTTATCTCGAGTTCAAGTCCTACGGAATGTATGCTGTTCAATTAAGGGCAATTACGGGTCAACTAGTGATTATTTTGTTTTCCTTTAGTTCACCGCAACCAAGGCATATTGTCACGGAAGCATGAGGGGCTACTGTGATAGGGGAACATTTTTAGGGAGCAACCTGGTTGGGGAATTGGGTAGTAAGATAATTGTTCACATGACATTAAAATTTCTGGACGATGATACACTTGGGGAAACAGAGAGCAGGAAGGGAATTTCAAATGTAAGCAATCCGCGGGAAGTAGCTATTAGAGTAGAAAATCTTCCCGCATTTAGGGGCTTCTATAGTAAAAAAAAAAAGAGTTAGACTTTGCTGCTAGTCGGTGTGTCCAGGGTATTTTTATTTAGTAGGTGCACGTAGTATGAGTTCATCGGAGCACATTCGGTGGAAGTAGTTGTAAAAACCAGCAGAGAGATGCAAAACAAGGTCTAGAGCTTGGTAGAGAGTGTGAGACCTATTAAAATAGAAGCACTTTTTTGCACCCTCTCCAAGCGGGAGATGCTTGGGGTTGATGCACCTGATGAGATGTGGCTTGTGTATAACTAATCGTATACGACTAATCATTGATAAGGAACCAGATTCGGGATTACAAGAGCGAAGAGGGGGATGATATGACATAGAACGAAGGAATTAAACGAAACTAAATAAATAATAAAACTATGAAAGAAATGCGAGAGGAGAGAAACTACAGGGAGAAAAGAAAAAAGGAAATAAGGAAAAGGAAGAAAGAAAAAAAGAAGGAGAGAAAAGGAAAAAGATGATAGAACGAAATAAGGGAGAGAAAAAAACGAAGAAAGAAAAAGAGAGAAAGAAAGTAATATTGAAAAGAAAGAAAGACTTTTAAAATAGAAAGGAGAAAGAAAAAAAAAGAAAGAAAAAACAGAAGAAAGAAAAAGAGAAAGAAAGAGAGAGAACGAAAGAAAGAAAAAAAGAAAATATGGAAAGAAAGAAAAGAAAAAATTAACAAAGAAATTAACAAAGAAACAGAGAATAATGTAATAAATAAGGAAAAAAGAACGAACCAAATATACTAATAAACTAGGAAACAGTAAATAAAAGAGAAATAAAAAGAAAAGACAGAGAAAACGGTAAGAGAGAAGAGACTGTGTAATCAATAACAGACAAAATGATTTATTGATTCACGAAACAATCGCCGGACGATATACGAATGGCGGATCGATAATGTCGGATAGAATCAATAGCGATTGTTTCCCAATCAGGATCCTCGCTCGCCAATACCGGCACAGGTTTTACAAATTTCGTCCTCTTGTATGCAAATATAGCATTGTTCATTTGCACATACATAGGTACATGAATGTGTATACATATGCATACATATATATATATATATATATATATATATATATATATATATATATATATATATATATATATATATATAAAATTATAATAATGGATTGAATGAAAGAATAAAATGAGAAATTAATCAAACTATATTGCATATCAAAGTTCAAGCAAAAAGTACTGTAAATCCATTATTCCACGTATTTTCAAAGAAAATCCTCTCCTCATAGGACTATTACGGCAATTTAATCTCTCTCTTTCTCTCTCTCTCTCTCTCTCTCTCTCTCTCTCTCTCTCTCTCTCTCTCTCTCTCTCTCTCTCTCTCTGTATATATATATATATATATATATATATATATATATATATATATATATATATATATATAAACATGTGTGTGTGTGTGTGTGTGTGGCTGTGTGTGTCTTTTGTATGAAAAGAATTCATCGTAAACGAAGTTAATTATAATTATGTAGTTTGGAACACAGGTGCTACACGTAACGATTAGAATGTCTTCCTTAAAAGTCAGATACGATCTGGTTTTGTTATTTTTTTACAAAAGATATTGGCATTAATTAATAAATTTTCCAAAGATTTTAGTTTCTTTGGATAATTTAAAAAAGATATTTAGTGAACATTACCGAATATTACTATCTATTTGATGAGTCAAATATTTTAGATTTGCAAGAAATTTGATCTATAGTAATTTGACATGCATTAAGTAAAAGTTTATGAATTTAATATATATATATATATATATATATATATATATATATATATATATATATATATCAAGGGGGCGCGAGAGCGCTCTATCCCTTAATATACTCACGAATGGCTTATGCTGGAAATCTCATTTCTTTGATCAATCATAACTCAAAAACCAATAAACCAAATTAGTTTAAACGTTAAACAAAATTTTTATTTAATAGGTTCTATAAGTGTGAACATTTCAGCATCATTAGTCAAGGCAACCCAGAGATCCAGAAAGTTCAATCATGAAATCATGTTATCTGTGTGTACGTACGTAAGTATGTGTAACTCTGTATCTCATCAACTATTTGATGGATTCAGCTGATTTTTGGCAGAGATAGAGCTTCTAGGGTCTAGTTGATGGCATTTTAATTTCAGTTTACCATATACCTTAATTTTCCAGAAAATTCCCCAAAACCTAAAAAATGACCAGTATTCATACACTTTCTTCTATATCTCATCAGCTATATGATTAATTCAGCTGTGTTATGGCACAGATAGAGGTTCTAGTTTGTTTTCCTTTGTACACTGAATATTTTATTGTTTACTATTGTGAATAAATTTATTATATTTCTCCCTGCTCCAAAAATGTTTGATTGACTTATTTATTTCATTCAAATTAAATATTTTTGCATTGTGTCCTTGTCAATTTTCAAACACACTGACTGTAAAATGATTGAATCACTATTTATTGTTTGCAATGAATACATGGTTAAGTTTGAAAAAAATGTGTTCTAGTTGTAATTGTATCATGAGTAAATATACACTCATCATAATTTTTAAAAAATATTTACCTGCGAATATTGGAAGAAACATTGATTAGTCAAACTACCAACTATATCAGTTATGAGAAGGCATTGTATTCAGGCATAGCCTTTACAAAACTAGTGACATTCCATGAGAAATGCCAGTATACTGAAATCATATACCCTTAATAGGGTTAAGATGAAAATTCATATACACTAAATGTGCAAAAGCAATGAAATGCCCAAATTTTTACACTGTTTAGTTTTAATGAATATTGCTTCTAGTATTTTAAGTCTGTTTATGCAATTATTTTTGTGTATTATTTTTGTGTTAGATGTTAATATTTTCCGTATATCGGCCGACTGTAGTCTTTTGCTATGTGTAGTAATGTGACGTTGGATGGCGCTGGTATCGGATAAATGGTAAGTTAGACGGCGAGATAGAGTTGTTGTAGTATATCCAATATAGGTGCTATGTACTTTTTCTGTTTGTGTTATAGGGAGACATTCCTTAAAAGGGCATGAGAACATACATATATAACGTTAGTTTGACTGGGAGTTGTATTCACAGTGTTATTTTTGATAATTAGTATTTCATAATTAAATGAAAATAAAGTAATAAAATATAAATAAATAAATAATTGTGTTAAGCAAGGTGGTCTACCTGCACCTACTTTATTTTCCATCTATTTTGCTGTAATTCTGTCATTGACTTTCACTAACTGTGACAAAGGTGTGTATCTTCGATTTCACACATCGGGTCGGCTGTATAACTTACAGCATTTTAAGACTTTGCAACAGACATTCTTTACTGTTGTTTAAGATTTGATCTATGTAGATGTGAATCTCGTTGCTCCATCGCAGAATGATATGCAAGATACCATGGATCGCTTTGCATGGGCGTGTAAAAGCATAGGTCTCACAATAAGCATAGGCAAGACAAAGGCTATGTTTGCTCCGGCCCCTTGCAACCCATATCAAAAAGCGTATATATATTTTTGAAGGCTACGGACTATCGTTTATGTATCTGTGGAATTTTATATCGAGGAAAGGGTCGTTGGATACTGAGATAAGTAGACGTATTGAACAGGCTGGTATGTCTTTTGGTCATTTAGAAAAGCGGGTGTGGGCACCACGTTATATCAGGCTGAAAACTAAGATCTCTGTGTATGAGGCCTGCGTGGTATAAGTTTGTTCTATGCTTGTGAGATGGATTACTTACAGAGTTTATATTCGCCTCCTAGAGCGTTTCTAGCGGAATTGTCCTTGGCACTTACTTAACATCCGTTAGGATAGCTTTACCCCTGGCAAGTAAAGTGTTGGAATGAGCTGCTATTCCAAGCACCGAGTCTCGTATATATAAACGCAGACTTCGTTGGGCTGGTCATCTTATTCGTCTTACTGATTGCAGACTGATAAAGCAGGTGATTTATGGGGAACTAACTGGAAATACTCGCTTACAGTATAAACCTCGATTCAAATATTGTCTCAAAGAGTATTTGAAGTGCTTTAAAATTGATTTTAGATGATAAGACGGGGTAGCTGTAGATGGGGCAAGGTGGGCGAAAGCGATTTTATAAGGCCACAAGGTTATAGAACTAAATAGTATGAAACACCAGCAGCAGAAAAGAGCAGCGAGTAAGAAACGGGGCATGACACCTCCAGCACACGAAGGAAACATGGAACACCTAAGATGCAAAGCTAGCGATTTGGTAACTATGTCACGTGCAGGTTTCTTGAATCACCAACAAGTACATGCTTTGCAAAATGAAGCACGGACAAGAGGTGGATTAATTTATGGCACCCCCTCATATCATTACTACACCCGCCACTGTTATATATATATATATATATATATATATATATATATATATATATATATATATATATATAATTATAAATATTTGTTTTTATCTACATACGTATACGTTTCATCCTTACGAGAATCGTCAGTGTAGAGAAGAATTATTCATACCGGTCGCTGGGCCCGAACCCCGGAACACGAGTTATATTTCAAACTCAAATTTCAATGCACTAGCTGACACGGCCGTTGTTAACAACCAAGTGTTCGACTACTAAAAGGAACATACACACACACACACACACATATATATATATATATATATATATATATATATAAAGAGAGATAAATAGAAAGAGAGATGATTTTCGTTTATGTATATATAAATATATATATATATATATATATATATATATATATATATATATATATATATATATATATATATGAAAATCATCTATATATTTATCAACGTTTTGTTTATCTCAAGAATATTGCGCTTCATTTTGTTTTGGAATTTGATTTCTATAAGAATCAACCTGAACTGCATCAAATACTTTTTTAATATTAACACACACACACACACACACACACACATATATATATATATATATATATATATATATATATATATATATATATATATATATATATATATATATATATATATATATTGGGTTCTTTAGCGAGTGCACTTACTTTTTTCATAGACATGCGTCAAACCGGATTATATCAATTGTTTAAAATGAAAAAATAGAGATAAGCCTTAAAGTAGCCAAATATTATTTGCTTAAAAAGTATCAAATGTGAATGAAAGAAAGAAAGAAATGGGTAGAATTAAAAAAGGGTAGCATGAACTATGATGGAAAATGGAAAGAAAGAAGAAAAGAATGAGCAGAGAAAATATAGAGTCAAGAAGAAGAAAAAAGAAAGAAAAAACAGTAGACAGAAAAATTTAAAGAGAATAGACGGAATTACGAAAGAAAGAAAAAAAGAAAGAAAGAGAACATATGGAATAAAGAAAGAAATGAACATGAACGAAAATAGAATGAATAAAAGTAGAAAGAGAGAAAGAAAGAGACAAATAGAACGAAGAAAAAGAAAGAAAACATGGACGATCATAGAAAGAAAAAGACGCTGACCAATATCCTATATCTGTACAAATCTACAATTAGACATTACATGAAATATTTTGGCCACATCTGGGTTGGTTCTCCATCCACTAGACTCTCCCTCTCGAACAGGGTACAAAAAAGTTTCTTACCTAATAGGACTTGCAATGTCTACCAAGTATCATCCCTTTTTCTATCACCGCGATGTGTCTTCCTTGTGCTTGTTTGACAAGTATGTCAACACTATTTTCTCTTATTAACTTACTCAACGTAAACAACTACGATCAACCCGACTAGTAGCAAAATCCCACCCCTTTAATTAAAGAGGTCACCAGATGCCGGGAAACTTTATACTCTAATAGCTTTTTTACTCGGACCGCTTGCATTTGGAATTCCTTCCCTGTTCCCTGTTTCCCCGATTGTACCAACATTAGAATGTAATGTGAACAAATATCTTGCTACACAACTCCTCACTTATGATGCCCCTATAAATCTGGCCCATAATCATAGTAGCCCCTTACGTCTAAGTAGCAATCTGCTTTTTTGGTGGTGAATAAAATTTATAAGAAAGAGAAAATATAGAATCAAGAAAGAAAAAAAGAACGAAAGAAAAAAGACAGAAAGAAAGAAAGAAAGAAAGAAAGAAAGAAAGAAAGAAAAAAATAAAGGCAGAAAAAAGACAGAAAGAAGGAAATAGAATAGGGGGAATTACCAAAGAAAGAAAGAAAGAAAGAAAGAAAGAAAGGAAAAAGACAGAAAAAGAGAAAAGAAAGAAAGACAGGCAGAAAAAAGACAGAAAGAAAGAAAAAAGACAGAAAGAAGGAAAGAGAATAGGTGGAATTACCAAAGAAAGAAAGAAAGTAAAAAAAAGAAAAAAAAAGATTTCAGAAAGAAATGAACATAAAATAAAATAGTAACAAAATAAAAGAAGAAAGTGAAGAAAAATAATGGAGTAATAAAGAAAAGATTAAAAAAAAGAAAAAAATTTCGCTTAAATATCTGTCCAGATGGACTTTCCGCCTGGTCGGAGCACTACGCCCAAGACTTAAAGAATAAGACCACCATATAACAAAATACACTGAATGCCAACGTGCACGTTTCATAAAAATGTGCACTCATCGCCAAATGTATAATTTGAATCGTTCTTGCATGAGATACACCGGAAAAGAAATATACGAGACATTCACATAATAGGACGGCTACAGAAACTTTTTATCATTTTATTCACACCTCGTAAGATAAATATACATTCGTACGGACAATAATCTCACATGAATCATATATATATATATATATATATATATATATATATATATATAAAATAGTGACTCTGTATGTGTATGTGTCCGCCTGCCCTTGTGTTTTATGTTCACCCAAACCGCTGGACAGAATTCTTTAGAATTTGCACGTGCACTACTGACCTATCAGGGAAAGTCATATACGAAATATATCACTTCAACGCTGAGGGTCCGGGAGTACAACATCCACCCACCCACCCACTGAAAACTGTTTTCCCTTAGGTTCAAATAAAAGTTAAACCATAAATAAATGACCAAAAATAATATTAACATAGTCCCCAGAGACACAACCCCTCCACTGAAAACTGTTTTTCTTTTTATTCAAATGAAATATATATATATATATATATATATATATATATATATATATATATATATATATATATATATATATATAGTAAGCAATGAAAATGTATATGGCAATCAAGCTACACAGAGGCTCCCGTGTTTCATCCCCGGGGGGAATCATCAGGCTAAATGATTTCATGTGGATACATGAAGTACTAATATATATATATATATATATATATATATATATATATATATATATATATATATATATATATATATAGGGTCAGGCAAAATGGTCTGACACATTTGTAGGTTTAATAAAAGGCATATATATATATATCGTACATGTATTGTATTAGTTTCTGTAAATCTAAATCCGTAGAAACTCGAGTGTTTATAAAAAGTGCTCAATACCAAGTAGAGCTGTTTATAAGTATACATTTTTATTTATTTTTATTTTATTTTATTTATTTTTTTTTTATTATTTTTTTTTTTTTTTTTTTTTTTATTTATACAAACATAATGTTTGTATAAATAAAAATGTATACTTATATATATATATATATATATATATATATATATATATATATATATACATACATATATTTACATAATCAAGAAGAACATGTGCAGTTTATTATGCAACACTATAATTTAAAAATTCGACCTTATTGCTCGCAGTCAACACGCCGTTTAAAAGCTCTCTCTAGGATATTGAGCACTTTTGGAATAATCTATAACATATAACACTATAATAAAACACTTTGAAGTTAGTGTTCCAGGGCAACGCGGCGTTTAAACACTCTTGCCCTATATAGGATATCTAGAACTTTTAGATTATCATATACCACTTACCAAATGTAATACGCTATTATTACATTTTTTTACTCACAGGCAACGTTGGGTATTTTGTCTAATATACTACACTATAACAGTACATATAGAAATTCCTTCCTCCATGTATTAGAGGTCTCGCCCCATAAGAGAGATGATATATATATATATATATATATATATATATATATATATATATATATATATGAATGAAATATATGAGATAACCAATGTGTATGTAATGGCAGGAAACTCCGTAGAGTACCGTTTGACGCACTTGATCACCGTATCAGTGATCGCAGGTTCGAACCCTGTCATAGTCAGCCACGCTGATAAGCCGCAGTAATGGTGAAACACGTGTAATCTATGAGTATATATATATATATGTCTCGATTCATTCTATTCTTTTTTGTCTTTGTGTGTGCGTATGTCGCAATTACCAAAATCAATATTAAAATAGCCAAACATTCCGATACAGACATTTTGGTTTTGCGTTGATGAGCATAGACATACGCTCAAGCGATTATGTTTGAATCAACATCTGTGTTCTGATTGGCTGGATACGTCGGCTAATCTGTTAGATTTGACCAATCGGAATTAGCTTTTTTTTCGGACAGCGTGTGTCTCGTATTTTTAGTTTGTTTCTTTTTATGTTCATTTTTATAGTTTACGAGTTGGTGTTTGCTTTTTTTAGTTTTCTTATTTCGTTTTATTTATCATTGGTTGTCAGTTGTGAGATGTTTGCTGTCTAGACGGATGTTTTCACGCCTATCTACGTCGCTCCTTTCTTTGTGTCCATTCTGCCTCCTACATATCTCTAAAACAACTTGCTCTCCATCTTTACTTTCTCTCATTATTATTCTACCTTCTCTACTGAAATCATCCTCACAAAACCTCGATTTACCTCAAGCTATGTCGAAAATATCAATCCATGTAGATTTATACATTTTAAAATGAACCGTTTACAATAAGTTATGATTGGATGAATAATGTCACGTGTTAGGAATGACGTACATTTTGAGAAGATCATGTGTTAGGTTAGGCCGGTCGGTTAAAGACGTCAAGAAGGCAGGTTACTGTGAAGAGAGGCTCTTCTCTCATTGGCAACCGTGATCAAATGGGGATTGATTTTCATGACACAATCCACAAACAACCTTGCCGAATATAGTTGATGATGTGGAATTAAATACAATCATATTAGAAACTAGAGGAAAAAATTGCTTATACTTTTGACAAAGGTGTATTTCACCGAAAGTGCTCAAGTTTTTAGAATGAATAAATAATTTATTTTTTAAAACATTACAAAAATGTGTTGTCCAGGTTTTTCGAAATGTTCTCCTTATTATTGCCATTTCATGAACGCTTCAAGTGGGGACTTTTCATTCTACCCTATCCACGTAACCGCGTGGTACATACACCGGCATATCAACATTAATCGTCGATAACATCAAGACGAATTAAAACTTGACTGCAATAAATATGTATCAATCAAGAAGGATCAAACGAAATAAGAAGAGAAAAAATATGCTTGTACTTTGACACGGGTGTAATCACCGAAAGTGCTCAAGTTTTTAGAATAAATAAACAATTTATTTAAATAAATCTCTCTCTCTCTCTCTCTCTATATATATATATATATATATATATATATATATATATATATATATATATATATATATAGTGTTTGTGCCAAGTTATATTGAAAAGAAATCAATGAAGTGCTCGATGGCAGCAGAGTAAGATTTAATACAAATAATTTATTTGAAAACTATATTTTACATATTTCAGTATCGTACCGCGATTTCATCCAGAGGTGTTGACTTTTTACATTTTAAAAAGTCTATTACCAAGGGACTCGTCAGCGTACTAAAATGAGATCAACGCCATTATTCATTGTGTTTTGATATCCTTTAAGTACGCGGACGTGTCCCTTGGGTATAGACTTATTAAAATTTATAAAGTCAAGCTACCTGGATGAAACCGCAGTACGATTCTGAAATATCTAACATATAGTTTTAAAATAAATAATATATATATATATATATATATATATATATATATATATATAATAACATTGAAAATATAAGCCTTTATCAATGCAAGATTAATAAAAAAAAAATTTTACTTTAATCTTATTAATTTCGGAATAAAATTCCATCATTAGAGTTGACCAGTATTGATAAGCGCTTCTATTTACAATTTTATAATACTGACCCAGCAAAACTTTAAATGAACGACCCATTATATATATATATATATATATATATATATATATATATATATATATATATATATATATATATATATATACAGGGTGGGCCAAAATAAGGGTCCTATCTTTAAATTTAAATAACTTGAATTTGAATAACTTCCACAAAATAAAAGTTAAACTCACCAAACTTTATGTGTGTGTAGACTGACCCTTCCGAGATTTTTTGAAATAAACAAAACAAATTTTAGCTGAAAACACTTCTTAAAACTTACAAAAACTAAAATATTGTTTTTTACACTGTTTTGAGTTTTTTAAGCAAAAATAATGTTTTCTAAATGAGGGTACGTTCCTTAGGGCTAATACGGCTCATGCTTGCTTCGGAAGGGGTCCTTTACTTATTCTTAAAAAATACATTTTTTTAAATCAATAAATAAAAAAGTTATGAATTTTTAAAAATAGGACCCTTATTTTTGCCCACCCTGTATATATATATATATATATATATATATATATATATATATATATTATTGGGGTTTCTAGTGTATTCCTGATGCCAGCACTTAACCCATATTACCATTTTATACTCTTGTTCTTAATTTCTTTACTTTTTAATATAAAAATAAAATATAGTATATCCGTTTTGAGATAACAGTGCGAACGCAGACCCCAAGATATTATTGTAAAATTCCCTTATACAAAATTAGTCAAATTTTACACTAGAGAAGTTCTGTTTTATCTTGGTCTAGTGCTTCAGGGTTTGTTTTTTTAATGTAATCACCGAACAGACAGAGATATCGCCATGTCTTATAGATACATCTTCACTCTATCTGACACATCTTCCTTCTATTCTGCAACCAACATATTCGATTACCTGAAAGGCTTGTCGTCCTATTAATTCTGCATTGTTCGCATCTGTCTCTCGATCGATCTGTCTATCGGGCTAGCTAGAAGTGTATCCATTTCCGTTGTAATCTTCATGTAGGGCAATGAACAAAAGGTTTTTATCAATCATAGACGGGGAATGTTTAAGAGTAAAAGGGAATTAATGCGTTAGATATACAATCAAGGGAAAAAAACAGTAAGTATTGGGAAGAAATAAGTGAATAGAAGAAGTAAAAAGAAAGAAAATGTACGAGTAAAAAAGGCAAGGATAGGGCGTAGGGTGCATACTATTAAGCAACACAAAGTGCTTATTTATAAATTATATGAAAGAACTCGTAATTACTATAAAATGTGACCCGTTGGATCAGCCATTGAGTTTGATTGATTAAATCATAAAAAAGTGAGTTTGCAAAGCTAGTTAAATATAAAAGATAAGAAGACAAATCCAAAATTAATCTCTTGTCGTTCGTCATATCGCCATGTATTTATTTCTCTCTACAGCTACAGGTTAAACAATATTACTAGTCCCGGTGATATTTCCTTTTTTTATAATAAACTATCCTAAACTATTTTATTATTTTAAACTAAAATAGATATCACGAATGATCCACGCATGAATTAGAAACCCAATGGATTGGTCAGCAGTCTGGCTCTTTGCAACTACGCTATTATCCTTGCTACAAAGTAAGGAAATTATAATGTTTTACATTTGCATTACTGACTGTCGAGAGAGCTCCATTCTTTTTCGAAGAGTTTGTCTTACCGCAAGTTGCAACGGTTTGTTAGTGAACGAGTGGTGTGCAAATAGAGACATTAAAAGATAGTTGTTTAGCCGTATCTCAGTTCGCTAGAATGGCCAGTCACTCAACCATCACCATTAAATGGCAGTGGCAAATTTAAGTCAGATTACCTGATCTCTAGTTGTTTATATAAAGTTCCGTATGTGTATATGTTCACATATTTGTATACACATAATTCATTCCTAAACTAATTAACCGATCATTATTAATTTTTAATACATTTGCTGAGATTAAGAGGTCGTAATGTTAGATATATTTAGTTCAATTTAGTTTTATTAAAAGCGTATAAAAATGGAGTGGAAGCCGTTCATGAAAAATCGACAACCTCCATTTTTGTGAAATTTTAACAATTGCTATGAAGCATTAATTAAAAAATAGTCCCAAAATGTTAGCTTTTTGGAGTATTTTTGGGTTTTATTTACTCCTCCCCAGGAGTTAGGCACAAGGCCAGTTTTATCTTACTCCCACAAGTAAGATGTGACCCAAGATCGGGTCGAGCAAGTGGGGTTTGAAAAGCCAGCGCTCGAGAGGTGAGCACTCTGGCCATTTAAAAATTGCCTGGGCAGCCCCGTCGGCATTCCCCGGTAGGGGCGCCTCAGACAGTAAGCAATAAACTTACTCCTCCCCAAAGAGGGGAGGCAAAGCCTGGGAGGGTTGACCTCCTAGAACGGCACAGGACAGGCGTGCAGTATCCATCGGAACAGATACTACACTTTGATTTTTGGGTGTCCGTAAAAATAATATGGGAAAAACGTCTTACTTGAAAATTCAAATATTTCAGATTTACATTGAATTCGCTCCATGGTAATTAGACACTAATTAAGCAAAGTTCATTGAATTTCAATTACTTATTGGGACCCCTGAAACTAAAACCTTAAATTTTAGACATGTTCGAAACTAAAAATGATGTAATTGATTTTGATCAAAATTGGTATAAAGACATTATGTCTTGATTTCAATCTTTGTAAGAGACTATAAAAGGAGTGCAAAATTATTTTACCCGTCCTGGGACGGGTATTCATTTTGGTGCTATATATCCGGAGACCAAATCAGTACAAATGTTTTTAATTGTCTATTCAATATGTTTTATGATCCTCTTTACATTGCGTAAGGATGAAACGGTGTTCTTATTCAATATTAAATTAGTCGCCCAATGCTCGCCAAGCGCTTTCCATTCTTCATAATGGTCAACAAAGACAAATTCACTTATCAGTTCGTTCTAATTCTTTCTTGAACAACATTCTCCTGTTTTTCTTTGTTAGAGAGGATTAACGTCTAGACGGCATAATCCCAAGTCGAAGCTCAAATCACACTTCATTGCTGACTTAAATTGGAGTTTTATAGTGGACATCTGTATGGGCAATCATTTGAAGGTCATGGCGTAAGCTTAGTTATCACAAGTTTCAAATGACTGAATGGTGAATTTATTGATTAAATGCTTTTTCCTCCCTTTTCATGTGATCTTGTTAATAAATTCGATTGAACCGTATACTTAGATTAATTTATCATTATTGCCGAAATACCTGTCGAGCAACGATTGATAGAAAAAATAAATATGTGGCAATCTATTTATCTATCTATTTGTTCTAGTTTATTTAAATATATCCGTGTCCGTGAATAATTATATTTTTAAATATATATGTAGATCCCCTTTCGGGGCATTACATTGGTGAATGGAAAATCATTCCCAACGCGCATTTACGTAGAATGTTTTTCGTTCAATAGTATTGCAAACAAAATAAACAAACATCTGTATATTGGGTTTGGCCCAAATGTTCGTTCGTGTTTTTTTTAGTGGATATTAAAATAGACTTTATCCAATTCCTTTCCCACGCTCTATTTGGAAATCTTGAAAATGTCTGTGATTTGTCTGGTTGTCAAACGGCAATCTTGTTCAACTACTGCTTTCACTTAGTAACTATTTAGCCAGTGAGAGTGAGAAACATCTGTCACTGAAACCATTTCTGGCACGCCCGGTCTGTAACAGCATTTGCCCCATACACATGGCATATCTTTATGCAGGTTTCTGTAGCTTGTTTATTTCTTTTCTATTGTAAAACAAAACAGCATCAGATGTTGGTAGTGCTCAGTTTGATTTTTAGTTTAATTGCTTGAAATACAAGAAAAAATGTAAGAATTCCTCTGCTTGGAGGCTTATAAAACACTAACGTCAACATACTCGCGACACCAAATACACGATTTGAAGAATATAAAACGATCTTTAGTGGGCCGTAAAAATGACATTCAAAAGTCGAATGAACTGGTGAGCCCACCCAAATATATATATATATATATATATATATATATATATATATATATATATTATATATATTTGTATATATATATATTATATATATATATATATATTACATATTATATATATATATATTATATATATATATATATATTATATATTATATATATATTTGTATATATATATATTATATATATATATATATATATTATATATTATATATATATATATTATATATATATATATATATATTATATATTATATATATATATATTATATATTATATATATATATATTATATATTATATATATATATATATATATATATATATATATATATATATATATATATATATATATATATATATACAGGGTGGGCAAAAATAAGGGTCCTATTTTTAAAAATTCATAACTTTTTTATTTATTGATTTAAAAAATTTTTTTTTTTTAGAATAAGTTAAGGACCCCTTCCGAAGCAAGCATGAGCCGTATTAGCCCTAAGGAACGTACCCTCATTTAGAAAACATTATTTTTGCTTAAAAAACTCAAAACAGTGTAAAAAACAATACTTTAGTTTTTGTAAGTTTTAAGAAGTGTTTTTCGGCTAAAATTTGTTTTGTTTATTTCAAAAAATCTCGGAAGGGTCAGTCTACACACACATAAAGTTTGGTGAGTTCAACTTTTATTTTGTGGAAGTTATTCAAATTCAAGTTATTCAAATTTAAAGATAGGACCCTTATTTTGGCCCACCCTATATATATATATATTGTTGTGGACCCGTTTCGGGGTACCAACAAGGAAATAAAAGAACAACAGGTGTTGAGATAATAATAACGAATTGTATTGAAAAGAGAAATTATACACAAGTCAGTGTTGGCAGTGCTAGTGCCTAAATGTGCCTCCCTGTTCTCTCGGCAAAAGCCGGTATTTATGGTAGCCGGTTGCTACCATTTAGTTATCATTAAAGGGTAGGTAGGTCACCCACAACATATATATATATATATATATATATATATATATATATATATATATATGTATATATATACATATATATATATGTATATATATATATATATATGTATGTATATATATACATATATATATGTATATATATATATATATATATATATGTATATATATACATATATATATATGTATACATATACATATATATATATATATATATAGAGAGAGAGAGAGAGAGAGAGAGAGAGAGAGAACTAGAGAATACACGTCCCAGGAAAGGTCAAATTAATTTCCTGATCAACATAGTTTCGCACCACTTTTATATCACATTACGGACGGATATCAAAATTGAGATTAAGTAATAGAAGGTGTATGTTTAGAATCCTTATTCCAATTTTGATAAAGATCCATTGGTGATTTCTATTCTACAAAATGTTTACACTTAAGGTGTAAGCATAAGGGATCGTAAGATTAAATTGCAATTCATGGACCCTTGCTTAATCGGTTTCTCATGTCTCTGGATCAAATCTAATCCAAATAGGAAATACTTGAATTATCAAATGGGATATTTTAATAATAAAATGGCTTAACCAAAAAGTCGAATAATATTTTTTATATATTTTTGTACTTGTATTGATTAACTATTTTATTAATCGTAAAAATTACCATTGACTTTCCTGTGCGAATGGGTCACCACTTATCAATGTCCGGGTTTCACTCGAGAATAAGGGTTAAAGAGATCGTCAATACGACGATGATCGACACCACGCGAGGATCGGAAACAATGGGAGGGATGGCAGAAGATTAATTAAGATTAAATTGATCATCAAAGTTGTTGATGATATTAGATTTTGAAGACGAGCATGCTGTCTCAGTTGGGAACCAGTTTCATGTTATCTTGTTCCACAGATGATATGCTTTTGGAAAGAAACTTAGTTCATGGAAATTTCGTCTGGTTTTTTGGATAAAGAGAGGGATAGAAAAATTATTTGCTGTGGTTGTAGCTAGACGTGTTCTTGCTGTGAATGTTTTACATGGATTGGAGATCAGACGAGCACCTACCTTGAACATAACAAATAGTAGTGAGCTGGTAGCCACATCTATTCTGCGTGAAAGAGGCTGTAATAACGAACATAGATTGCGAAGTCGATTTTGTACTCTGTCAAGCCAGAAAAGAGTGCTCCAAGCAGCAGCTCCCCAGATATGACAGCGGCACTCCAGCTTAGGACGTATCTGGCTCATATACAGATAAACAACTGTGTCAGGGGAGAGGTAATTTCTGGAGCGGTAGAATGATCCAATCATTACCAAGCGACTTTAGCACCGGTTAAGTCTTCCACTTCATGTCTAGGGTGAACATGAGAATCTGAGTGTTGGTGGTAAAAAGACAGAAGCTTTATCTTAGAGGCGTTAAAAGTAACAAAGCAATCCCTCCATTGTATCACGTGCTCTAATTCAGGGAAGGGGTAGTCAGAAAGATCATGATCATCAATGCTGTTTGAAGTGTTGCCATAGATAGTCATGTTGTTTGCATAGATATCAATGAATGATCTTAGAATATTATTTGGAACATCATTTATGACGATCATGAAGATGGTTAGGCTCAGAATAGATCCTTGAGGCACGCCGGAATTGATGCTATGTGCTTCAGACTTTTGTCCGTCGACACAACTACATCTATAGATCTATCGTAGTGATTGGAGTTTATGGTTGAGAGTACATTTCCAGATATTCCATAGCTAACATAGCTCTCCCAAACACTATCGAGGGCCTTCGATATATTGAAAGCTATCGCCTTGAAGACTATCGTCCTAGAAATGAATTTCCCGTCAATAGATTCACTAATCCTGTGCGATATCACAGTCAGCACGCCAGCTGTAGATCTTCAAGGACGAAATCCGTATTGCTTGACACTAAGAACATTTTCGCTGAGGTGGTTTACAACTTCTTCATTTATTAAATGTATGCTACTTAGTTATGACGCACATAAGACTGATCAGTCTGTACTGTATTGTGATGACTGATATCCAGTATTTTTTTTTAAATACCGGACAGACAAACAAAATCGTTCACGGTTATAGAAAGCATATAAATAAATATATATATTAGACAATTATGTGACCGGTTGGGTAAGGCATTGAGCTTGGAGTAGATTGTTTGAATCAGCAAAATGTGAGTGCGCACAGACAGTTAAATTTTTAAAAATAAAAAAGACAAAATCCAAAATTAGTATTTTTCTGCGCATTATATCTCTTTTTTATCTCCTTATTTTTTCTCTTTTTTTCTATCGGGTTAACTACGGGTAAAATAGTATTATTCATCTTATGTTCTCTCTGTTTCTTTTCATTAATATAAAAAGAGAGGGGGAGTGTAAAAGGAAGCTGCGACGGAGATGAAATGGAAGAGATGCTATCAAAAAGAGAAGCAGTAGTCAACACCTTCGCCGCCGTCAGCCTCTTTTATTCTCGCTGTCTCTTTTCGTCAATATAGCAAAAGAGGCGAGGATAATGTGGGATTGTATTACCTCTGACTTTGAGAAACATAGAAATAAAACTGTGAATGAACAGCGTATGAAATGGGTGCGTGTAAATGCGATAAACACGTATTAATGTATAAATAACTTGATGATCTTATTATAAATTACGGCGAATTGGAAGAATTAAAACGGATGTTTCTTTCCGACATAATTCAATACAAAATCTAATGGAATATTTTAGCATGTACTTTGTGTGACCAGGCAACGGAACAACTCACGCCATATTTATAACAAGACGGATTATAGTAAAGGCAATGGAACACAAAGTTATATTGCTTTTAATTTCGTTGACTTCAAGGCTGCTTTTGACACTATATGGAGGGAGGCGGTCAGAAAAATGTTGTACCAAATTGGAATTCCCTCAAAATACATTGTTATTATACAAAACCTATACGAGGTCACAAATGCGCAGTTAATGCTGGAGGGAAACTCCTTGACTGGTTTCTAGTGAGAGTTGAAGTGAGGCAAGTCTGCAATATGTCATCAAGTCTATTCAACGTATTCCTGGAATACGTAATGAAAGATATTACATGTTCGGACAAAGAGTTCTAATTGTGAGATGACATGTCAATTGGTGTTAGATATGCAGATGATACCAGACTCATATTTGCTATTTTTAAAAAACTTAAAATTTCTACCTCAGAGCTTGAAAAAGCCTGACAAATATGGGGCTCGAAGATTAATCCCCTTAAATGTGCAATCATGTCACCAGAAGCTGATGAAGAAATCAAAATAGACGATCAATTAATTTCAAAAGTTGTAAAGTTCAGGTTTCCTGGCAGTCTAGTTCTAAACGGGGCTTCAGATTTCTGGCACAGAATATCCATGGCGTCACAAGCGTCTGGTCGTTTAAGATACGCAATATGGATCTCTAGAGATATGTTAAGAACCCTGTAAGGTTAGATTGTATAAGGCACTCATTCTGCTAATAGCCATATACTGGTTTAGAGACATGGACTACTGGAGAACAAGAAGTCAGAGCCATGTTGGTGTTTAAGAAAATGTCTTAGGACAATCCTCAATGTTACTAGGAATGAAAGGGTTAGTAATGCTTGCATACGCAAAGCGCTGGGTATGACGGAAGCCATTGAAGATGTGGTGTCGGCTAGGAGGTTTCGATGGTTTGGTCATGCTGCTAGGAGTAGTGGGATGATAAATGCCAGCTACAGAAGAAATTTCTCAAACGTAAGACCAAGAGAACGTCCACCAAAAGACGGTCCGACAGCATTAGGGAACAGTGCGGCGTACTTCTTCAAGCAGTCGGGAAATATGCAATTCGGAGACAGAATTTTGTGTTCAATACAGAAAGGGGACGTTAAGTTTTGTGCGATTAAAGGAATGAAAAGGGAACTTTGTGTGATTAAGAAATATAGAAAAACGCTTTAATGAAACCAACGCTGTGTAACTTAGGGTTAGTATAATAATACATATATTAAGAGAGTTTTTTTTAACATTGAAATGTTAGCTTGTATGAAAAACCTGATTAGAACTTCGTTTTTATGTGGATAATTTTATTGTAAAAACCTTTCACATATATTAGTTTCAAGTAAATGAGTTGTTTTGTCTTTCATAAGGGTTTTGTTTGTTTTTAACGTCTTAAAGAAAAGTTATTTGTTAAATAATATTTATTTGTCTTTCCAAATAAACAAGGCAAAAATGTCTCATTTTATGTATTGATTTTTTAAACAAAACAATTGCAATGGACAGTAAATTATTAACATCGTCTGTTTATTTTCTTGAAGGTAAACTGTTTTTTTATATTGGTGCATGGGGTTAATTAGAATTGTCCCAGTTAGACAAGATGGAACTTTTCACCTTAACAGTTATATCATATCTAAGCTAATATCATTATTTATCACGACTGATAATATAATAGCGTAACTGTAAAATAAGGATTAATTGTCGCTCAATAAAATAATTATTAAGTACATCTAGAATTATGGGCTCTACGGGCTCAAATTCTAGCATATATTAAATTGTTTTAACATCTAATAGTGTAACTGTAAAATAAAGGTTGAATTGTCGCTCAAGAAAATAATTAAAAATAAAAGCTGAAAAAATATAAAATATGATATATAAAGCTAAATGTTTATATGTTGGGGTGTATGTCCGGATTTTTATCCTTGTTTCGATACACTTTTACAGTTATTTAATTGCTTATTTGCTGGGTTTTTTTTATATTCTGAACTGTAAGAAATTGTTATAAATCAGCCAATATCTAGGTGTAGTCATTTACATGTTTTTTAAAAACTATTTCAAACCTTAGCCGAAACATGTCGGCATGGTATCATTTTGTCATGCGCTAATGAGGCTTTACCTTGTACCGTTCAAAATTTGCTAAGCCAATCAGCGTAGTTGTATTGGCTCTATTTTAAAATACTTCCCGCCATAAAGTGATTATAAAACTTTAACTGAAGTTTGTTTGCGTCTGCTTTTTAACAGCTCATTTAAACAATTTAAAAAATAGCCAACAGAGAGAACATTATATCAATCAAAAATTGTGTGCAAATTTTATTATTTAAACCATAAAATAGACACATAACATTATATAAAAAAAATAGAAGACTACCCGTAACAGGACGAGTAAAATGAATTCCCCAGACAGAAAAATGTTTGACCACTTTTATGCCTTTTTACGAAGATTAAAATTAAGATATTATGATGCTAGACCTTATGCCTAGAAAAATACAACTAGAATTATGGGCGCTACGGACTCAAATTCTAGCATATATTAAATTGTTTTAACACCAAGACGTAGTTAAAGCAACATAACTTGTTTGGGACTATTAAAATAATTTTCGATTTCATGGAAAATGTTTACCCATTCATTTAATGTGTTATTATCGCTTGTGTTTAGAATACATGTTTGGAAACATTGCGTAAATCAAAAATCTATGACGTCACGCCAGAGCTATAATTCTTTTGTTAAGGTAATGTTTTAAACTACATTTATAAAAGAAGTCTAAGTGGCTCAGTTGGTAAAACATCAGACTGATGATCTCAGGGTTTCGATTTCTGGTCATGGCATCCGCTTTATTTATTGGGAATTTATTGTTTAGTATTAATACAATATTTTCCAATTCTAAATATTTCTACGGTTTCTGATATTTAGAAATGAGATAAATCACGCATTTTTTTTTATTACGTTAAGAAAATCTCTCTATAAGATTAGTAGATGTAATAGTATTATTTCGACTTCTGACAGACGGATAGCGAACCTATGTTAATAGTACTAAAGAAAATATGCTTCCTCTAGTCGTATATGTTTGCTAGTTTTGCAGAATGCTATCATTACGAAGAGACATATACTATGCCCACTAATAGAAAAGCTAATGCCTGTGAGGATAGTATCATGACCACAGTACCCGGCCGCCAAAAACGCAGGAAGCATGCCTGGTAATACAGTATAACATACTATACTACCCCTCCCCAAAGGAAAAGGTAATGCATCGGAGGATGGTCTCATGAAAACAAAACAGATACTAGAGTACACCCGTCAAAGAAAAACTGGTCATAACTGGGAGAATAGTATCATGAAAAAAGAACAGATACTACACTACTTGAGCAGTGAAAGACAGTACATTAGTCGAAAATAGTACAGTTAACTGGATTAAACATCACTCTAATACATTAATAGAAGTAATAGTATAGTGTCAGCTTCAAACAGATAGATACCAAATCTCTAATAGTAATAGACTAGACAAATACCCGTCCCAGGACGGGTATCATTAATTCTCTGAATAGAACAGTTTTGCACTACGTGTATGTCCACTTACGTAGATTACAACCAATATATAATGATACTAAACCTTAGGTCTAGAATCCTTATTCCGATTTTGATCAAAATCCATTATATGATTTTGATTCTAGAAAATGTCTTAAAATTTAAGGCTGGAGCTTAAGAAGAAATTGTAATTCAGAAACTGATGAATATGGATAAAATTTAATGGAAATCTGAAAACAAAATTGATTTTTAAATGGGTGGTTGTGTCCATATTATTCCCATAAAACCACTTTAAAATACTCAAAAAAACTTGAATTAAGGGAATATTTATTAATTTATGTCAAATACCTATTGTTACAATTTCACACAAATCTGAGTTATACGTATTAACACACTTTTTACCCCGTTTGCATGAAACTAAATTAAACTAAATATAGCTACTATTACAACACTTACGCATGTCATCTGTGTTCCAAAATCTATAATGATCGGTTCATCAGTTTAAGATTCTATCAAGGAAATATATATATAAGAATATACATACACCTAACATTATATACATATACTCTCTAAATGTTAAGGTTTACGAAATATACTGTGCACATGTTACTCCCCATGTTGCCTAAGCAGAAAATGTATAATTATCCGTTTATTACATAGAAATATATATATATAGTATATATTTTTTTAAAATATAGTTTTAATGGTTGAGAAACTTCCGAGACTATATATATATATATATATATATATATATATATATATATATATATATATATATATAAATGTATATGTACGCAAATTACAAAGGAAACCCCAAAAATAATATTTATGTATTCATCAACATTTCATCTTTATTTGAAGAATTCTTCGGGTTATTGATTTAAGAAAATAACACACAAGTACAAATATTTGAAAACGTTTGGCCGGTTTATGACGTAAAGTAGCATCAGGAGGATTTAAGTCCAACAGGACTCTTATGAAAGCTAAATTATCGGCTCAAATAGATATTAGCAGTGGGAGAAATAAAGTTAACTGTGGAAGATTTGGGAGGTTTGGGTGGAAAAATAGCGGTCGGAGTTATTACAACCATTAGGGAGAAAGAGGGGGCGTGCGTCATGTTTATTGGGAGGCAGTTATCAAAATAGGAGAGAGGGGGTTTAAATATCAATATCGCATAAGAAAATGGTGTAGGAAAATTAGACGGAGCGGAACAAAAGGAACATAATAGATCAATATTTAATATATATATATATATATATATATATATACTCTACTATAAAAAATATATATTCTACTATAAAAATGTTTACCATATGTAAATAGTACATGATGAAATAAATAAATAAATAAATAAATGTATATATATGTATATATGAAATATATTTATAAATATATATTTTTAATTTTAAAACAAGAGGAAAAAAGGGTGCTTATTATAATGGATTCATCTAACTCTATAAAATAGATGTTCTGTAAAATAGTAAACTTACTTTGAAAGGAACAACACATGTAAGGAGAAACTATATTTAATAACTTTAGAAAAACAAATCTGGAGGCAAAACTAAATCAAATATTCGTAAACTTTTTAATTAAAAAATAATTATTAAATAGGGAGGTTGTGTCTGATCAACACTGCTGGGATGCCATGATAAAGAAATACTGTTTTGTTTTTTAAAATTCCGAAACAGTTTTCATGGTAAACAACTGACGATTCCTTATATAAAAACATATATAAAAATATATTTATATTAGAGTAAATTCTTGGAAGTTAACTAATATAGTGATTGCAGTAGGTTGATTGACTTACAAGACATAAATCTTTCAACGAAAATTTTTTTTTCTTTTTTTTCCAGTTTTGAAGGTTAAGAAAACTTCCGAGACTATATATATATATATATATATATATATATATATATATATATATATATATTTATATGGGAAATAAAAAAAGAAAACCAAAAATATTATTTATTTGAACACTTTAACTGAATGGTTGATTTAAACAAATAGTCGTTAGAATTTCTAAGAAATGTGGTGCGTCACACACGCACACACACACACACACGCACACACACACACACACATATATATATATATATATATATATATGGGAAATGAAAAAAGAAAACCAAAATATATTTTTTATATATTCATCAACGTTTCGTCTTTATTTGTAAGACTTCCTCAGGATGATAATTTTAAGAAAAAAGTGGCATGAAAGTTTATCGAAATATTGGGTTGACATGATGGGTTGATATATATATTTATTATTATGTTATGTATTCACATAAAATGTTATAAGGATATATACAATCTTCCATGTATCACTTTTCAGTACTTATTTCAACAGTGCTCAATACGTGAGTAGAGCTAGGTAATAAATTATGAAAATATATTTATGGCAGGTAAGCTACAAACAGGCTTCTGCGTTTCATCCCGATAGAAAATCGTCAGGCTAAAATGCATGGAGTTTGTGTTGCCGGGTTTTATATATATATATATATATATATATATATATATATATATATATATATATATATATATATATACGTGCTGTTTAGTCTAGCTAGTTAATCAATCAGATTCTCTTAGCCAGTCGTTGGGCTTTTCACAAACAAAAGTTTGCTTAATTTTACCTCGTATTTCCTATTCTATTGTTCTGTTTTCAATAGGTTTATCCCCGTTTCTTAGTTGTGTCGAAATAATGGGTGACCTTATTTTAACACGTGCTTGCTTGTATTTCTATTTTAGGTTTTAGTTCAGGTAGTTTCTTATTTAGTTATTTGTTCATTTATTTATTTATTTATTTATTATGTATTGTTTACCATAAGGTAAATGTGATTCTGTGTAAGCAGTTGTTTTCTCTTTCACTTCTACAGCTTAAGCATCTGTGTAGCTTAACTGCCATAAATATATTTTCATCACTTACTATATATATATATATACTACATATATACTATAAAGATATATACTATATATATATACTACATATATATACTACATATATATACTATATATATATATATATTATATATATACTACGTATATATATATACTACATATATATACTATATATATATATATATATATTACTTTATATTATATACTTTTCGTTTGTATGTAAGGCAGTCGAATCAATCTGCTAATACGTATATTCTTCTATAAACTGTTTCTGTCTATGTCTTTATTTATAGAACACGAAATGTTGTTTCATTGCAATTATTTTCCCTGCTATAACACGTTGTGTGAACTGGCGAGGTTTTAGAATAATTTCCCGCGAGAATTCGCCACAGTATTTCAGATCGAAAGGTCGGTAAACCGGGAAAGCAGCCGGTATGCTGACGTTGTTTTCTTCATGAAAATCCCCCGTCGATTTAACCATGTAGAGCTAATGTCAGTTTGATGAATTCGGCGGTGATTGACTCGACATTTCTTTGAACTGACAAGACGGCGACAAAAGATGCCATTGTAGAATTTCAGTAAATTGGACATCTTGTAGTTGGCATTGATGCAAAATTAGTACAAGTCAACTCTTTCTTTCTCTCACACACACTCTTTCTCTCTCTTCCTACTTATCTTTCCATATATATATATATATATATATATATATATATATATATATATATATATATATATATCATGATTTTGGGGGGAGTACAACATTTTATTATCGCAAGCATGAAGGGAAGACGAATTTTATTGTTCATGATTAAAAGTTAATCAAGAAAAAGATTATCCTCGATTCTACATATACCATAACGCTATTTTATATTCTGTACTAAATCTTTTCAACCCCACCCCCATTTTTAAATCCCCCGTTTTTTTTTTTAAATCCCTCAATACAGCCTTTGTTAAGAGAGGGCGAAACCGGTCGGCTGGCGTTTTTTTTTTCTTGATTAACTCTTAATCATGAACGATAAAATTCGTCTTCCCTTCATGCTTGCGATATATATATATATATATATATATATATATATATATATATATATATATATATATATATATATATATATATATATATATGGAATCATCAAACATAATGAATAATAAAATATTTCAAAAAGTCTTGGAAACAATCGTACGCCTAATAATAGTAGGTTTTATTCACATTATGTTGATCTAAATTTACCTCATATATATATAATTGTAACGTAATAACGGAGAAATTTAGTGATA
>OY744519.1:192834598-192837098 GCA_963556195.1 Sepiola atlantica | reverse complement strand
GAAATTCTAAGCTAATCTCTGGTGTCCGACTGGAAACTCTCTTGACTGCTAATCAGTGGCGATTTGTGATTGGAGTTCGCGCCCGTCTACCGTCGGGAATTAACTTCCTGCACTGAAGATTGCGTATGCATGACACATAGGTGCTAAATAATTACTATTTATTTATAAATATTATATATATATATATATATATATATATATATATATATATATATATATATATATAATGCTAAAAACGTTCAGTTCGACTTTATGTTTGAAGCAAAAGGGACGAACCAAGGCGAAAATACTGTTTTGTTCCGTTGTAATCATAAACCGCTCACTAGCTTTTGTCCACCATATTTGTATCTATGGGTTATTTTTTTATCTGTATACGTACAAATTAATAAATAGTACACTATTACTATAAAATAATATAAACTATATATATATATATATATATATATATATATATATATTCAGACCAAAGAAGACAATCTTTGGTCTGAAGAGATTTAATCTCTGTGAAGAGTACAACCGAAACATGTGTGTACATATGTAACCAATCATGTTTGTATAAATAAAAAATTATACTATATATATATATATATATATATATATATATATATATATATATATATATATATATATATATATATTAAAATGTTGAATTAAATTAACGATTATTAAATAATCTATCGTGATAATATAAATCTCAATATATTGAATAAAGCAATCAATTCTAGAAATGAAAGATGAAAATAAAAAATTGTGAAGATACAATATTTATTAGAACATCAAAACTTCGGAGCAAGAAGCTTCATATCCTTTATATATATATATATGCGGGAGTAAATATAAAGTGAGAGTTTAAGACAAAATGTGAAATTTGTTAAGAATGTGGAAAAAGCGGAGTAACATACTAGCAAAGCTAAGGACACAAACACGTCATTGTAGTTGGACCAAGATATTTCGGTTGTTGGATGCGACCATATTCGTTTGGAAAAGAACTTTATTAGCAGAAACTTAGCAATTTATACAAAATTGTGAAGAAAAAAAAAGAAAAAAGAAAAGGGGAAGAAGCAAGGGATGGGAGGATGCAGGAGTGGGCATAAGGAAGTAGACTACATGAGAGGGGGGGACTATGGTAATTGGATATTATCAGTGAGTGAGTGAGAGGGTGAGGAGGAGGTAAAAATGTTTAACTCATGGTGTGAAATGAAAGAAAGAGTAAGGAAACGAATAAAATGGAGGGAAAACATGGTGCGTACAAGGAAGTATGCGACTACGTGTGGGAGGGACGACAAAGGGTTGAGGAGTTTATAGAGTAGTGGGTAAAGAAGGAAAATATTAGTGAAAGATTAGATAGGTATGAAAATATGTGAGGTCGGGGGAATTATGAGCACATGGAAAAGAATATATGGTGGAAAACGGTTTAAATGAATTAGATTAAATTGAAATAAATAAAATAAGATATTACAATAGATGACAATAGAAATTAAACGCAATAAAAGAATTAAAAATAAAAATAAATGAAAATAAATAAAAATATGGAGAAAGGAAGAAACGAGAAAAAAGACGGGAATTTAGGAGGTGAGGGGGCGGGGGAGAAGTAAATTATCCATTGTCGTATTTACTTAAGGTGTTTTCAGAAAGGATGATTTTAGCTATGGTGTTGGAAAGGTTGTAGAAACCCGGTCGTTGTACGATATGATTGCTGCATCGTAGAATCAAACTGGATTCAATTCGGCGACGCAATTTAAAATCGTTGATGTGTTTTATTGTTTTTGCCTTAGACATGTTTATGTTATTATTATGCGAAATCATATGGGTAACCAACGCATTTAAGGTGTCGGTATACTTGATTGCAATGTTATGTTCATATATCCTCTTTTTTAAAGGACGCTATGTCTCGCCAAAATACATCTTGGCACAATTACAATGACGTGTTCGTGTCCTTATATTTGCTAGTATTTTACTCCGCTTTCCCACATTTCCTTAACAAATTTCACACACACACACACACACACACACACATATATATATATATATATAACTATATATATATATATATATATATATGTGTGTGTGTGTTTGTTGTTGTGTGTAAAATAGTAAAACGATATTTAAAGTTCCTAAATATGATAGCCTAAAGGAGATAGACAACAAACTTACACGCATGTACACACACATACATACGTAACAACAGAAGGGTATACAGACAGAACATCTAAGATATATAACTCTGTATTTTTGTTGTCTGTGTGTGCGTGTGAGTGTGTGTGTGTGTATGTTGCTGCGTGTAAAATAGTAGAGCGATATGTTAAGTTCCTAAATATGATAGCCTTAAATAGTAAGGGGATACACAAACTTATACGCACGTAAACACATACATACATAACAACAGAGGGGTAGACAGACAGACCCACGTCTCTCATATTTATATAGATTATGTTTTGGGGTTATAAGCACGCACGCAAATCTCTATTATAGAATAACACACAACTATTGTTTCTTATTC
>OY744519.1:192812098-192829598 GCA_963556195.1 Sepiola atlantica | reverse complement strand
AATATAAATAAATAAATTAATAAAAAACTGAACAAGTTAAAATTTAAAACCTAAAATAGAAATACAAGAAACCACGTGTTAAAATAAATTCGCCTACTGTATTGACAAAACAAAGGAAACAGGATATAGGAAAAGCCATTGTTAACAAACAATAGAATAGACATAGGAGCGTCACCAACAAAGCCTTTGTTCGCGGGAAGCCCAACGATTGGCTGAGGGAACAACAAAGAATCTGATTGGTTAACTAGCAAGCAATGTATATAAAAACACCTGACAAAAATAACTCCATGCATTTATCCTGACGATTCCCCCCGGGGATGAAACACGGGAGCCTCTGTGTAGCTTGATTGCCATATATATTTTCATTGCTTACTATATATATATATATATATATATATATATATATATATATATATATATATATATATATATATATATATATATATATATATATAAGTATAGTTAGAAGGTGGAGACAATGCGTTGGTTTGGTGACACCGGCGGTACGTGAAATTGTAAACCATCAAATAGTGACAACATTGAGAAATCAATAATGTTACAATAATGTTATTATATTTACCAGTGTTAAGTTCGGACCGTGATTGGATTGTAAGGTGGTGTATCTTTCTTTTTTTTATTCAAATTTTCGGGAGAATACTTCATCCTCAGGACATATATTTACTCGTCGGTGAGTGGCTGGGCCAGAAAATTACGGTTCATTTAGGTTTGCAGAAACTTTTTTAAACGTTTGTGTGTTTAGATTAGGTGGTTAGGTGTAGTTAAATATTGTTCAATTATTTTGTCTGTGATTATTATTAAATTTAATTATTATTATTATTATTATTATTATTATTATTATTATTATTATTATTATTATTATTATTATTATTATTATTATTATCATGTATAGTGTTTGGAATTGCTCCTCCCCATTATATCTGTTGGGGCCATGTGCATGGTATTCGACGTATTGTGCTTCGGGGAGGGGAGGTAACTCAAAGGGATTAAGCTGTGTTTGTTAGAATTATTTTCCTTAAAAGTGTTAACTAGTTTGATTCGTCCCATTAATTAATTTATTTATTTATCTTCGTTTTTGTTTAATTTGCTTATTTTATATTATTACAATAAGTAATCGTTTGTTATAATATGCAGGGTGATGTTTGTCGTATGTTGTTATGCTAAAAAGTTGATGTTTAGCTCGGCTCTGTTGTTTAATTTCGGGTTAAATGTTCTGATTAGTAGTGATTGTTTGAGTTTGAAGTTGCCCTGGTCTCTTTCGGTAGCTAATATCCTGATTCGTATGTCTTTGGTGGGAGGTTTAGCCATGTGTTATGTGTTTCTGGAAGGATGATTCCTTGGTGGATACGTGTTCTTTGATCCGTATGTGCAATGGTCTTACTGTACTGCCGATGTAGAATTCATTGTATACCGTACCGCACATTGCATTTTATATATGGCACATGTGCGGCTACATAACCCTGTGCTGTTGATGGGGCAGTTTGCAAGGTGCAGGGATTAGTGTTTAAGTGTTGGTCCGGGTGTGTGAGCTGGATGTCTAGGTGTTCTTTGCGAGTGGCTTTGCGGATGGCCGAAGTTATACTATATATATTGGTATTCTTAGGAAGCAGGTGTTAGAGAGAGTTTTCTGTGGATGTTTTCTATGTTTCCTAGTGTAGTGTCTGGTGTTTGTGGTGTATCCATTCCGTTGTAGTATTTGTTGGAAGTGTCTAATAGAAGTGGTTTTCTCTGTTTCTCTGGTACATTTGCTACAGATGCGATTAGTCTCGTTTAGAGCATATCCTATTTTGGCTTTGGTATGGAAGGCTGTTTTGTAATTTAGGAAGATGTCTCTGCATGCGTTTTGTTTGTAGAGGCTAGTGTGTATGAAACCTTCGTCAGTGATGTTAAGTGTGAAATATATGTATATATATACATACATATAAATATATATATATAGTTGTGTATATATATACATACAAACACACACACACATATATATATATATATATATATATATATATATATATATATATATATATATATATATATATATTTGTATATATATATTCGTTGTACAGGAAACACTGCTAAAATAATGAACTTATCATTATAGAATTATTGAAGATTACACGGTGACTAACATTAACACATTATTTATTTTTTGTGAACTTATATATATATATATATATATATATATATATATATATATATATATATATATACTAGTATTTCATTTGTCCACATAAGATTTTATAAGGAAATATACTTTTTATGTATCAATTTTTAGTATTTACTTCAACAGTGCTCGATACGTAAGTACAGCTAGGTAGTAAGCTATGAAAATATATTTATGGCAATTAAGCTACACAGAAGCTCCCGCGTTTCATCCCCGGGGGGAATCTTCAGGCTAAAATACTGGAGCCTCTGTGTAGCTTAATTGCCATGAATATATTTTCATAGCTTAATATATATATATATATATATATATATATATATATATATATATATATATATATGTATGTATGTATATATGCGTGTGTGTGTGTACACGGTGGTAAGGTCTGTGAGAACATATGTTGTTTTCACTACTTATTTGACTTATGTTATTTGATTTTTAGAAGTATAAACAGCAACCTCACAAGTACACAGTAAACGAAGAGACACACACTTATTCTGACTATGAAGGACTAATATAGCAATTTAGAAATATAACCAGTTTTAAAAGTCGCTTAATATTTTGTCTGCAACGTTCGCAAAGAATTAAAGGTTTAAGATGAAGAGGTATTATCCTTATCAAAACGTAAGAATCATTCTGGATGTATTGATCGCATTAGAACATCGTAATTCATTCTGCTAGGGCAGCACATCGTTAGTGGTAATATTGATTATCATCTGTTTGATTTAGAACGAATATCGTGGATCAGAAGTAACCATGTAAAATTTTGTCCACTATGAAAGCAGAAATACTAGACTTCTAAACATACGTTTTTATTACAACAGAGATAGATGTCATTTGATTCAATTCAGATTTAACCATCTAAGATCTCAGGTGTTTGAGCTAGTATGTTTTGTGCGTAGTTGAGAAAAGATAATTGGCATGTTCATAGCACTAATTAATCCCTAAAACTCTCCATAGTTTGAGTAATGTTCAATTTGAACAAGGACCACTTGATCCTCGCTTGTAAACGAGAGTCATACCTCACATAAAAGCCGTTATCGAATTTGAAGGAGATTTTAATCATTGAAATTACAAAACAATATATTTATTTTTATCTTCTAAACCTTTGTCAAAACTGTGTAGATTTGGCTTGAACAATGAACTAGAAATTATAAATGTTAAATATGCTAAAAACATTACTTAATTGTAGTTACGAAATAACAATTAACTGTAAACACATAAGCTTTACTTCAGGACATCTAATAAAGAAAGTTAATCTGAATAAATACAAATACATTAACTCAGAAATAAATATAAAATATCGATAGGTAACAAAAATTAAAAAAACGTAAGAATTATTTTAGTACTCGCATGTTAGAGTACAGTCAACTTTGTTAATTGGCCCCAATTAAAATTGGGTAGTACCAAAAAAAATAACAGAAGTGCTTGAAAAACATTATTTGATGAAACTAAATAACATGAGAGAGGGTTACACAACTAACGATTCTGAATTATTATTTAGCTAGAATAAACACTATTTAAAGCAATGGCCAGCCATATATGTAAGCATTTATCGTGATGATTTTTCTCGGGAATGAAACATAAAAGTGTATGTGTAGCTTACTAGCTATTAATGTATTTTCATTATTGTTGTGGTTGCAAGGTTGAACAATAATTAGTGAGGAATACAATGAAGACGCAAACAACAAGGAGAATGCAATAATAAGTGTATTAAAGAAAAGGTATAGTTACAGTATGTACAAATGAAGGTGTCGAGTCAGAGAGTCTTGGTGGGAGGACATGTACGCTCTTCGGCGTCACTTCCGGTGGCATTTAGGTAACACACACTAAGGCCAACCTAGGCTTGCCATTTATAGTGTAACGTTATTCGTATATGCAAATGAGTGGTTGCCACCACAACACCCCCCTCCCAAGATTTGAAGTCACACAGATTTCAATATCTTTTTCTTTTTGGGTTTACCATCAATGGTTCATTAAATTTTCTTTTCCTACCTGATCTTCGGGGTTCCGGTGTATATTGAGGCGGTTCCAAATTAAAGGATTCGTATATGACATCTATGGTTTCCTCCTATTCGACTGTTGTCGTATAATCATCATCTTGGATATGACGTTTTTTTATCTGATTTAGGTGCCTTTTATGTATACTCTGTGGACCTTTAATCATATATGTACAATCACCAATGCGTTTATCCACTACTCCACATTCCCAGTAAGATGTGTTATTCTTGTAGCACTTAAAATATACTCGATCTCCCGAGTTATATTTCTTTCTTCTCGTGTGTGTAGTGTTTCGGATAATTGCCTGTCTTGGCAACAGTTTATCAAACGCTGATTTTACCTTTCTGGCAAACATTAGATCAGCTGGTGATATGTTTGATGGTGTACTAGGATGTGGTGTGATCCTATAAACTTGCAAGAATTGTTGCAAAGCTTGTTCTGTTGGTGTTCCAATGGATTTCTTTAACGCTCGTTGTAGCGTGTCCACGAACCTTTCCGCAAGGCCGTTCGACCTTGGATGATACGGCGGAGTCGTGATGTGCTTCACTCGGAACGTGTCGCAAAATTCCTTAAACTCTGCGGATGTGAACTGCGTTCTGTTGTCAGTGACCAGTGTGTCTGGTACACCGAATCTTGCAAACAACTCGTGTAGGAACCCTATTGAGTTGTTCGTTGTTGGATTCCTGCAACGCATTACCTCCGGCCATTTTAGTGTAACTATCCACTACAATTAAATAATAGTTTTCTCCTACTGGACCAGCGAAGTCCATGTGGATTCTCGACCATGGTTGGTCGGTTTTCGGCCAAGGTTTGTGTACTATAGGTGGGGAGTTTGCTGCTAACTGGCATCCTTTACATTTATTTATTGTTGCTGCTATGTCAGTGTCCATGTTACGCCAGTACACGTAGCTTCTCATTAACGACTTCATTCGATTTATCCCCGTATGTCCCGTATGGAAATCTCTTAACATCCTATTCTGCAATGTTTTGGGTATTACCACTCTCTCACTGTACAGTAACATATCGTTACATACGGAGAAAACTTCCTGCACCTTTGTGTCCGTTATAATTTTCTCTTTTATGTCCTTTATGTATTCGTCTTTCTCGGCTTCCCTTTTAATGTCCGACAAAGTTACGGGTAGTTCCTTAATGATGTTTGCTACCATATTTTTTACTTCAACATTTGTCCGAATTGCTGCAATGACTGATTCTTCCAGATTGTGTTTCTGTGGTATCAGTCTTGACAGTCCATCCGCATGGCAAATCTTTTTTGATGCTAGATGTTGTAGCTGGAAATCGTAATTAAGTAAGATTGTACCCCAGCGCAGCAATCTATTTGCGGTGTATACCGGCAATCCTTTTTTTGATCCATAGATCGTGACTAACGGTTTATGGTCGGTTTCAAGTAAGAATTGTCTACCATATAAATATCGGTGAAATTTAGTCACGGAAAAGATTATGCTCAATGCTTCTTTTTCGATTTGTAAATATGCCCTCTCGGCTGGTATCAGCGTTCTCGAAGCGTGCGCTATTGGTTTTCTAGACCCATCCGGCATAATATGTTGAATGCATGCTCCTAAACCGTAGGAACTAGCGTCACTAGCGACGACTATTTTTAATTTTGTGTCAAAATGCGTTAAGAATAATTCGGATGTTAGTGCGCTCTTTATTTTGTCAAAAGCGGTTTGACATTCTTGCGTCCAGTTCCAAGGTGTATCCTTTTTAAGCAGATTATTTAAGGGGGCTCACAAGTTATGCATTCCTTCAATAAAAGATTGATAATAATTTGCGAGTCCTAAGAAACTCTGCAAGGTTGTTACGTTATCAGGTGCTGGAATATTTTTTATTGCCGCAGATCTGTCTGGGTCTGGACGTCGTCCATGTTTGTTTATTATGTGTCCAAGATACTTAATCTCGCTCATACAAAAGTCACATTTACTTTCTTTTACTTTAAAGCCGAATTCTTGTATTCGAGTAAATACTTGTTTCAAATGTTCCTTATGTTCTTGTAGGGATTTGCTCCTGACAACAATGTCGTCCAGGTATGCACATGCGCACTCAATACCACTTAGCATGGTGTCCATCGCTTGCTGAAAAATGGCAGGCGCTACTTTGATGCCAAAGGGCAATCGGTTGTATTTGAATAATCCCTTATGAGTATTGATGCATAGTATTTTTGAGCAATTTTCCTCGACCGGTATTTGCAAATATGCGTCGCTCAAGTCTATCTTAGAGAAGATATTACCACCATTTAACTTCGTGATTCTTTTTCTTTACGTATACGGTGGGGGTTGCCCACTCGCTGTGTTCTATTTTTGATAGAATTCCTGTCTGTTCCAATCTATCTAATTCTTTATTAATCTTTTCCAACCCAGCGAACGGAACGTTTCGCTTTTTTCTAAAAATTGGGCTGGCGTTTTCTTTAAGTTCAAACGAGGCCTTGAATTTATTACAGCGACCTAAGTTAGTCGTGAATGCTTCAGGAAATAATTCTTTTAAATCGTCTTTTATATTTACTGTTGTTGGAGAAGAACATTCTATTTTTTTACAGAATGTATTGATTGGCTTATCCCATAGTCCAAATTTCTCAATTAAATCTATTCCAAACAGATTTTCACTATTTTTCAGTACGAATATTTTTAATTTCTTCGTAATCCCTTTTAATTTTATCGGAAGGACAACTTCTCCTTCAAATTTTATACCACCACCAGTTACCGTCCGGGCTGATTTACTCGTTTTCATCATGGTTGGTTTTTTACCCAACTTTTTCCATGTATTCAGGTTTATAATAGAAATATCGGAGCCGGAGTCGAGTTGTAACTTTATTGGTGTTTTAAATATTTCCACTTTTACGTATTTTCGCCGATCTTTGTCTAATTTTGTATTTGATTTTGTTTGCTGTATTCTCTTTCTGGTGTAATCTTTATATCTGCAGCAATCGCTTTTGTGTCCCACCTTCTTACAAATGTAGCATTTTTTCTTTTTATAAGGACAATCTGATTCCCAATGCTTTTCTGCACATCTCTTAGAGTTATATCTAGGAAGAGGCTTGTTATATTCTGTCCTATATTTATGGTTATTAGGATTGTAATATCCCGTTCCATTTCGATTGCTTTTCTTTGTAAAGTTCTTGGTTGGTGTGTATGGTTTTTTAACTTTTCTTACAAATGCCACTCCGGATTCTTCTATATTTTTTAAATCCTTTTTTAGTGTAATGGCCCTTTCACAGTCCTCTGCTAGTTTCTGGAGGGTTAAATCTTGCTCAGATTCCAGCTTAGACAACACTCGTCTGCGTATTTCTGCATTTTTCGTGGAAACTAACCCTTGTGCGAAGATTAGACATTTAAAATCTTCTACCGTTAGTTCCGCAAGCTTAAAATTATCGCAGTTTTTATTGACAACTGATGCGTATGTCAAATAATCTTGGTTGTCCATCTTTCTTAGATTCATGCATAGCCATCTTTTATGAAAAAGAGATATATTTGGATTAAATAATTCTTTTAGTAATTTCACAGCTTCCATGAACTCTAATTCCGCAGTTTTTTTAGGTAATATGTAATCTATGAATTTGCTGTGTTCTGATGTACCCAATTTCCTGAGTAAGAGGCTCACTTTCTGGCTATTTGGCCAATTTTTGCAGTCCAGTTGAAAGACATCCTCGTATCTTGTATAGTATGCTTCAAAAGTCTTTCCTTCCTCCGGCACATAATTAAATGTGTCCATACTATTAAAGATAGTTGTATGGGAGAAATTAACACTGTCGACATTTTCTCGATTACTCTTTAGTAGTTCCAGTGTTTTAGCAAAACGTTCATTTTGTCTTTCCTCGCGGTCAGCTTGTGCCTGTAAAAATTGCATGAACATTTTTGATAAGTCTTCCATATTTTTTTTTTTTGGAATCACAATTGAAAAAAATGTATGCAGTACATTTAGTTCTTTGGAGTTTTTTTTTTTTAGTATTTTAGTAATTAAAATACTCTTAAATTGAGATTACCCTTTTTTTTCGTAGGTTACTTCCTTGCTTTTCGTAATACGAGTCTGACCTGTCGTTTTGCGACAGAACAAAATCCGCTTTTCGTTTGCAAGTTGGTCCTTTAGTAATACAAAACAGATTTGTCGTTTAGCGACAAAACAAAAATTCACTTTTACATTCGTTTGCAAGTCGGATTCCCAGAAAACGGCGTAAATTGTCGCTTTTGCCACGTTCGAGTTTTGTTTTTTTTCACTTAAGTTGAAACTTTTCTTTAGCGTAAAATCCGTTTGCTCGTCAACACTTTGCATTGTACTTTTTTTTTTAATAGTTCTTCGTCAAACTGTTATATTTGACGCTTCATATCTCGTCGCCAACTGTTGTGGTTGCAAGGTTGAACAATAATTAGTGAGGAATACAATGAAGACGCAAACAACAAGGAGAATGCAATAATAAGTGTATTAAAGAAAATGTATAGTTACAGTATGTACAAATAAACGATAAAATTCGTCTTCCCTTCATGCTTGCGATAATAAAATTGTGTACTCCCCAAAAAATCATGAAAATCATTGAAAGAATAAAAACACAACATCCAAAATTAATCTTTCTGGTCTGCTCTCTCTCTCTCTCTCTCTCTCTCTCTCGCTCTCTCTCTCTCTCTATGTACATCCCTTTCTCCTCTCTCTCTCTCTCTCTTTCTCTCTCTCTCTCTCGTTCTCTTGAGATATATATAATTATTTAATAGTAAATATTTCATTATTATTTACGTACGTACACGTTTATTTACAAACGTAATAACGTAATTATTTCGAAAGCCATTCTTAAAATAAGACTTTAAGATTGGACTTTATTAACTATGCTGTATTTTCACCTAACAATTTAATAAACATAAAATACCGTAAAAATTGAATTTTGACATTAAAATCCTATCTTTAAAAAAATAGCCCGGTCCGTAAACTGCATAAGCACCAAATTTAGAATAAGGATTCTAGACACAAAGTTTAGTAGCATTATATTTTATTCTAAGTAAGAGGACATAAAAGTACTGCAAAACGGTTCTTTTTAGGAAATAAGTTTTAACCGTCCTGGGACGGGTATTTCTCTGGTAAATATGTAAAGATATATGTCCTTGTCTGTGTTTATGTTATTGAACTGTATTTTTTTTTCTTTTTAGCTTTTATCTTCATTTTTGATAATTTGTTTTCTTATTTGATTTTCCTTTCTCTGTCCTTTCTCACTTTCCCTTTTCTCTTTCGATCTTCGATTGGATAATCGATTCTCTTCGATCTCCCATAAAGACCAGCTTTTCCTGTTAATGACGCTCCGGAGTATCAACGCCGCGCCGAATGGCTTTGCTGGGTTTCACTGTATTTCATTTTTATCGTGGGGGAGGGGTGAAAGGGGGGACAGCTGTGGCGTTTGGTTGTGAAGTGATGGTATACAGGTTATCATTGGACGTCGTACGGTGTGTGATGATCTGCGACCGTTGTAGTGTAGAAGAGGAGACTGGCGGATGAAAATATGGCGAGATGCTTAGAGTTAGATACACCCAGGAAGGAAGTTGCTCGATCAATGAAAACGACGTTGTAGACGGCATCTCGCGTCAATTGATGTCATCTACATCCACAGCTCATTATTCGAGGCAAACATTTCTCGCCGACTTAAGTAAATTTCGTGTACAACAGAATCGTAGGATTAATTTTAGAGGAAGCATTATTATAATCAATGAAACAGACGAGTGGAAGAAAAAAGGAAAATTGTTAAAATTACCTTAAGGCCTTATCGTCTGACCCTCTGAGAGGAAACGTCAGAATGGTTAATTAAAAACTAAAAGTCGAATGAGATATGAGGGGAAAAAAACTTATTTCAGTTGGAGGAAACGATTGAGAGGGAAAAAAAAGGTAAATCTCTCAACGTTATGGTGGCTTTGAATCATTAAAGATCTCCAACTGATGCTTCAAAATCTTTTGTCTACACAGGCTAGGTCGAGAGTTCTTAATGACTAACGCCTCAATAATATTGAGATGGTAGTTCGACCTGACACTGTGTAAAACAGAAAACCACCCATCGGGATAGTTGTCAGAACAACTATTTGTACTAACATATATATATATATATATATATATATATATATATATATATATATATATATATATATATATATATAATATTTGTCTTTTGTTATTATCTATGTACGTATACGTTTCGTCCTTTTTAATCGGGACTCATCAGCATAGAGATATAACTATTCACTACTGGTCGCGTGATTCGAAAATACGAGTATTTACAACTCAAATCCCGACACCTAGAACCATTCGGCCACCACTGGATAGCTAAATAAACAGTGATAATTTCAACACTTATTTCGGCGGCTAAGCAATGAATTGGTTATTGTAGTAAAAGCGTCTGTGTTTTTCCACTTTCTGAACAGTAAGTCGCTCTTAATATGACGTATTTTGTTTATATATATATATATATATATATATATATATATATATATATATATATATATATATATATATATATATATTATTATCATTTACTAATTTTCTACATACATGAAAGTAATTCATGGACACGTGTTTCTAGCTATCAGCCGTCATCAGCATGGCTAACTTAGACAATGATCCTTCTATTTACATTAAGGGGCACTAGTGCAGCACGTTGGTCGCAGCTCATTCATTTAAAGTCTTTGTAAAACAAACACAAGGATACAACATTGCGGTCATAGGACAGGATCTGAAGTTTGGCTGACAGTGTGGAACCTATTAGGTTAGACGCTCTTTTTTGGGCCCTGTCTAAGAAGGAAAAACTAGTGGTGGTTGCAGCAGCTCAGATGTGGAAACACTACTCCATGCATAGTCGAATAGTGGCTGTATAGAGATATAGGATACTAGCAGGCGTGAGAAATTTTCTAGCCTGGTAGGGGAAGCTAACCTTCTTTACAGCAGACTTGGTAATATCTTCTATGTATTTGTTCCAATTCACGCTACCTGTGATTGTTAGGCCGAAGAGTTTGAATGTTGGACTCTCGGGTAGGGTGCTATTTCCCATGGCACTCGATGGTTGAAAAAGTTTCTTGTAATTGTTAAAAGAAAAAGAGCTTTGTTTTTGTAGCATTAAACGTAACCATATATGTTATACTTCATTCCAATACAGAGCGTTATTTAATGTTAAGAGCATGTTTTTGGAAAAAAAATCATTTCATATTTGAACAAACTCAAGTTGCCACATAAATAGCCTTTATTCAATGTAAGTTTCTAAATGATTTAAATATTGAATATAAAGCTTTTTTGTTAGAATATTAATCACATGAGAATCGATCTGAACCATATGAAATAGTTATTTTTCTATACTGTCATTCACACATATATATACGGATATATAAGAATATATATTCATGTGTTTGTGTGTGTACGTATTTCAGAATCGTTATCCAAGTTATATATCTATGTGTACAACATGTTACATGTCTCTAGGTTATAATCAACATGTATATATTTTTTGTGATGATTTCGTAATTATTTGAATTTTAATAAAGATAAAACCAGATAGAGGTCATTTTCTAAGGGTAGACTGGGGTGTCATTTTCTAAGGGTAGACTTGGGTGTCATTTTCTAAGGGTAGACTGGGGTGTCATTTTCTAAGGGTAGACTGGGGTGTCATTTTCTAAGGGTAGACTGGGGTGTCATTTTCTAAGGGTAGACTGGGTGTCATTTTCTAAGGGTAGACTGGGGTGTCATTTTCTAAGGGTAGACTGGGGTGTCATTTTCTAAGGGTAGACTGGGGTGTCATTTTCTAAGGGTAGACTGGGGTGTCATTTTCTAAGGGTAGACTGGGTGTCATTTTCTAAGGGTAGACTGCGTGTTATTTTCTAAGGGTAGACTGGGGTGTCATTTTCTAAGGATAGACTGGGTGTTATTTTCTAAGGGTAGACTGGGGTGTCATTTTCTAAGGGTAGACTGGGGTGTCATTTTCTAAGGGTAGACTGGGGTGTCATTTTCTAAGGGTAGACTGGGTGTTATTTTCTAAGGGTAGACTGGGGTGTCATTTTCTAAGGGTAGACTGGGGTGTCATTTTCTAAGGGTAGACTGGGGTGTCATTTTCTAAGGGTAGACTGGGTGTCATTTTCTAAGGGTAGACTGGGGTGTCATTTTCTAAGGGTAGACTGGGTGTTATTTTCTAAGGGTAGACTGGGGTGTCATTTTCTAAGGGTAGACTGGGGTGTCATTTTCTAAGGATAGACTGGATGTTATTTTCTAAGGGTAGACTGGGGTGTCATTTTCTAAGGGTAGACTGGGGTGTCATTTTCTAAGGGTAGACTGGGGTGTCATTTTCTAAGGGTAGACTTGGGTGTCATTTTCTAAGGGTAGACTGGGGTGTCATTTTCTAAGGGTAGACTGGGGTGTCATTTTCTAAGGGTAGACTGGGGTGTCATTTTCTAAGGGTAGACTGGGGTGTCATTTTCTAAGGGTAGACTGCGTGTTATTTTCTAAGGGTAGACTGGGGTGTCATTTTCTAAGGATAGACTGGGTGTTATTTTCTAAGGGTAGACTGGGGTGTCATTTTCTAAGGGTAGACTGGGGTGTCATTTTCTAAGGGTAGACTGGGGTGTCATTTTCTAAGGGTAGACTGGGTGTTATTTTCTAAGGGTAGACTGGGGTGTCATTTTCTAAGGGTAGACTGGGGTGTCATTTTCTAAGGGTAGACTGGGGTGTCATTTTCTAAGGGTAGACTGGGTGTCATTTTCTAAGGGTAGACTGGGGTGTCATTTTCTAAGGGTAGACTGGGTGTTATTTTCTAAGGGTAGACTGGGGTGTCATTTTCTAAGGGTAGACTGGGGTGTCATTTTCTAAGGATAGACTGGATGTTATTTTCTAAGGGTAGACTGGGGTGTCATTTTCTAAGGGTAGACTGGGGTGTCATTTTCTAAGGGTAGACTGGCATGTCATTTTCTAAGGGTAGACTGGGGTGTCATTTCCTAAGGGTAGACTGGGGTGTCATTTTCTAAGGGTAGACTGGCATGTCATTTTCTAAGGGTAGACTGGGGTGTCATTTCGTTCGTTATTAATAATAACAGGGCGTTTTATATACTTGTGTCATTTCTGTGTATATAAGTGTTCAGAATAATGATAAAGGCAGTTTTAGCTGAGGCAGATCGTCTTCGTGTTTTCCCCGTCAATCTCACTGGATGATCAATGTTAACATCACCTATCTGCTTTGGCCAGATTCTATTATCTTTAGATGTAATAGATTGTATGCACTGTTTTATTATGTAAATTCAATCATCCTAAATGTCCATATATTTTATGCAGACACGATAACTATGTTCAGTATTGTGTGGGGCATCTTCTGAATAGTATTAGATCCGCCTCGAGAATAAGAGAGAAAAATATTTTATTTGTTTTTTACTTATATTAAGACTAGCATGCTTATCCGGCGTTGCCAGCGGGTATAGACAACAGAATTGAAGAGTTTAAAATTGTGTGTAACATCATTCTTTTCAAACTTCTCTCCCTCTCCCTCTCTCTCTCTCTCTCTCTATCATCTCCCCTTATCCCCTCTCCTCACTCCTCTCTCTACCATCTACTCTCTCTCTCTCTTAACTTTCTCTCTCTTTATCATCCTCTTATCGCTTTTTTTCTGGCAACTAGATCAAATCGTTGACAAATTACTACATAATTACATTTAAAAATAGCTGAAAATGTTGATCCTGACTAATACTGTTTATGTTGAGCCCAAAAAGAAAAAATAGTTTTAAGTGCCTTTATGTGGCTGGGGGCATAGTGAAAAGAGTGTATCAGCTTTGTGGGTGTGTCTTGTGTAGCTTTTGAATTTTAGCTTCACACACAAATACATTTCCTTTATATCAATTTTTTTTTTATTTTTGTTAATTAAATTCTTAAAGTTTATTAACAGTGTACTGATGAGATACTATTGTTTAAAAAAATAGATTACTTTAATTTGTCTAGGGATGAAAGACATATTCAGTTTTATGTTCAACTACAAATAGCTTAGCTTGTATAATTTGGATTATTCGGACTACTGTTCTCATCTCGAGTGTTATTCTCACAACGTTTCAACCACTGTAACCTCCGGCCCCTTTTCAGATGTATAGTTTCGAACTCGGGAATATTTCTGTCGAACTCGAATTTCGAACGGAGCCCTTTAAATAATGGAGAAGTCTTCGGTAATTCGCAATTCTTCGTATCGCCCGCACCGAGGATTGAAACTTCAACCTTCAGATGAATAACACTTAGAGCTGAATTTTACTTAGTACTATATCCACTGCGCAACTGCTGGCAATACAAGTCTGAATTTTGGGAGCCTTAAACCTATTCTTGTTTTAATGTGAAGTCTTACCACTTATCACTTTATAACACTAATTTTATTACTACATATCACTGTATATATATATATATATATATATATATATATATATGCATATATATATATATATTTCTATATATCTATATCTATCTATATATATATATATATATATTTATATATAACCTTATGTATCATTTATAATACATAGTTCCCATATTGTATCAAATTCTATACTAAATCTGGTTAGTAAATCATTGTCGCCCAAATTCCGTTCAGATTCCCGAGTTCGACAGAAATATTCCGAGTTTGAAAAGATACACGTGAATAAGACTTTAGGTTACAACGACCGAAACGTTGTTAGAATAACATTCAAGATGAGAACAGTAGTCCGAATAATCTAAATTATATAAATTATCATTATATATGTGTGTGTGTGTCATAATTAAAAAAGGCGCATAAAATGTTTTCCAAAAATGTTTTTATTAAATGTTATCAATACCTTTAGTCTCTTTTTTATTTAGTAGCAAATTTGAACTTTGACATCAGCTTTTAATAATCTTTAGTATTGATTACATATAAAAAGGTTCAATTTAAAAATGTATTACTTGATTACTGAAAATGATTAAAAAATAAAAGTTAATCAGTTTTAGTGTGCAATCATTTATATCGGTTTGAAACCGTCTAAATTAAACTTAAAACGTTGTTCGTGACCGTTGGCCAAAAATTCGTAATGGTTGCTTGTGAACGAGATTTTCTACGGGCAGAAATTGGGTACTACTCAAATAAACCAGCACCACACACATATATATATATATATATATATATATATATATATATATATATATATATATATATATATATATATATATAATAGTGAAGTTGAGATACGTTTGTTGTCATTTGCGACAAAGCGAGTTCCGCGCGAGTGTTGAACACTGTTGACAATAAAAACGCTTTTCTCTGCCTCCCCAAATAAATATATCTCAATTTCAATCACTGTCTGTGCTGATTGCCGATAGCCGTGTGGTCCCTAGCGCCTGTCTGGTAATTATAGCCTGAGTTTATTAACTGCATTCGATCGCATGCGACTGCCTAAAACCACCACTCATGCACTGATGAGGGCAAAAAGCCCGAAACGATATCGTCTGTAGGTAATAAACACTTTAATATTTTATATATATATATATATATATATATATATATATATATATAGGATAAGTCAATGAAAAATAATTAGACCTGAAAATGGAAGCAAATCAATATCTTCGGTTGTTCAGAACAAGGAACATTTAGTGAATAACAATATTCATTTTTCTTCTCTTTCATTCCTTAAGCCAGGCTTTTCAAAGATTAAAATCTTATCATCAGAGGAGGTTAATGATTGATAAGTTGACAGATGAGGACAGTCAATATTAGAAATTTGAAAAGGTTTTAAAGTTAAAACGGGTATGTTCCAATGTAAATGAAAGTCACCATAAATGGAAATCCAAGTAGTATGGGTTCAGATGTATTGGTAAATCCAGAAGAATATGTGTAAAAATCCAACGACGACGATTCCACTCAAGTCTGTAGTTCTAGGATGGGGGAATCAGATAACTTCCATTTGCAGGTCTAATTATTTTTCATTGACTTATCATAGTTTTGCTCTATCCAGTATATTGAGCTTTCCTCACCTCACAATAGGTCCAACTCTCTAAGAGTTTACTTTTTAATTATAAATTTTCATATATATATATATATATATATATATATATATATATATATATATATATATATATATATATATATAGTCTCGGAAGTTTCTCAACCATTAAAACTATATAAAAAAAATTAAAAAAATAAAAACTTATAGTCTCAAGTCTTCCAGTGGAAAATCACTCATGTAAGTCAATTTATTTTTTACAGTTATTATATTAGTTAGTTTCTAACACTATTTTAAGGGATCATCAGTTGTTTACCATGAAAAACTGTTTCGGGAATATATATATATATATATATATATATATATATATATATATATATATATATATATATATATATATATATATATATATATAACTTCTCTTTTTAATGACTGCCCTTAAAAATGATATGCGACCCAGTTTTATTTTCTTCTGGAAGTAATTATTTTTTTTACTTTTTTATGGAAATGGCTCCAGACAAGTCATGAAACCATTGATGTAAGGAGCTAACAAGAACAAATATGATTATCGCAAAGACAGAAGATGCCAAGTGACCATTAGTCTTGAAAAGACCAAGATTATAGGTAGGATGAAAACAGTCAGCAGGAACAGAGATCCACAAGTCTGCGGTTCTTGAAAAGAAGCTACTGGAATAGGAAGCTGTATTACAATGAGGCATCAAAAACAGCGAATTGATGGAGACCATTAGACCAACGAGTCAAACGAGCTGGAACAAAAGAAGCGGGGAATAGATCACATAATTCTGAAGAATACATGCTATAATAGTATTTATAGAAAAGATTGAGACTAGCAACATCACGTATGTGAGAGATGGGGGTGTAGAGAATAAGAAAGGGTAGGGCCAATCAAATTACAGATACGCTTCTGCACTTTATCAAGAACCCTAAAATAGGACAGAGATTAACCAGCCCAAATATGACAACAGTACTCCATACATGGTCTGATTGTGGATTTGTAGAGATAGGTGTGAGTAGGTGTTTCAAGCGATAGAAAGAACCGGCTTTACGAGAAGCAGAAAGAGCAATGGACCTAATGTATGAATGCAAACAAAGATTTTGATAAGAGAGAAAGACCAAGAAGTTTCAGAGTCGATTTCTCCTCAAGAGCAGAGTCATCCATGAGAATCTCAGGAAGAAAAAGAGAACGTCTACGATTGAAAGACACAAGCTGAGTCTTAATTGGATTAAACGAAACAAGCTATTTTGTACCTAAATCCAAAACTGAACCCAGGTCAACTTTTAGATCAGCTGCATATTTCGACGGATCTGAGGGAGATGAGCGAAAAGCAACACCAGAATAGAGAGTTGTATCATCAGCAAA
>OY744519.1:192647098-192807098 GCA_963556195.1 Sepiola atlantica | reverse complement strand
CATACATATATATATATATATATATATATATATATATATATATATATATATATATATATATATATATATATATAGTAATAAGTTAAGAAGGCTGGGCTAATACAGAGTGCCGGATATATTTTAGTTGGAAAGAACAAAAATAATAAATCAATGTGGGGGACTTACTATTTATTTTTCTTTACAACTTACATAATTACATAAGAGCAAGTGTGGTGCTGGCTGTATGTGTTGTCCGGATGATAATTAAGAATCATTTAATATTTTGGGAAAAGTTTCCTTTTGTAAAAAATAGACACCAAAGAAAAATAAATAATAAGTCCCCATCGATTTATTATTTATGTTCTTTCCAGCTCATATCCATCCGGCACTCTGCGTTGCTCCAAGCCTTCTTAACATATTACTACTATTCCCAGCGATGCTTCAAGCAAACTAGCATTCTCTCTCTCTCTCTCTATCTCTCTCTCTCTTTCTCTCTCTCTCTCTCTCTGTATATATATATATACATATATATATATATATATATATATATATATATATATATATATATATATATACTGGATAGAACAATAAATCAAGAAAAATGAATGATGAAAATAAAAGTTGGAAGAATTACAAATTTTATTGAATCATCAAAAGTTCGAAAACAAGGATGAATCTCAAATCTTTAATTCATGGATTTTCAAATATAAACGTTTATATTTGAAAATCCACGGATTAAAGATTTGGGATTTCTCCTTGTTTTCGAACATTTGATGATTCAATAAATTTATATTCTTACAACTTTTATTTCAACCATTTTTCTTCTTGATTTATATATATATATATATATATATATATATATATATATATATATATATATATATATATATATATATATATATATATATATTAACAATACACAATGTTATGTTTTTTCAAAACAATATAATACTATTACGAAACAATGGTTTATAAAATATGTCTACACGCCCTTGCTGATATATATATATATATATATATATATATATATATATATATATATATATATATATATATATATATACATAATTTAATCGACAGACTGATCGCTTCGCTATATCATAGCTCTTCAGTGTGGCTAAACAGGCAAGTGATTAAAACTGAGATTTAAATAAGACCGTTTCTTTTTGTATTTACCGCACCATTAGCACACTCCATGCGGAAAGGAAATCTTATTTGTATACAGGGTGGTCAAGAAGTCACTGAGGGATCACAGAGAAATTTTTAACTTGAATAGATTTTTGATTTTTTATGGTATTTTAATGGAATTTTGAACATAATATAACGAAGATTTGTTTGCAAAAAAGAACAAAAATGATAAGAAAATGGCAATGTCAACTTGCTTTCATGTTTCCCAGACTTGACTTGCCTTGACTTTTGGGGGGGGGGCATTACATCAACAAACCTCAAACTCTACAGGAACTGAAGAAAACATAAGGAATTAAGTCGGGGAATTACATCGCAATCGAGTGATCCTGTAATTTGTCATAGATAATGTTTTGGAAAGGGCACGAATTTGTGAAGGTGAAAATGGAAAGTATTTTAAAAATATTATTTTTCATGAATAAATTCTTTTTAATTTTGGTTCAGCATCTAAACTCGTAGATTGGATAGAAATTCTAGATTGGTCAATTAAAGTTTATAATAATACTAGCGGAACCCGTCGCCCGGCGTTGCGCGGGAGAAAGTACGACCTAAAAAAGTAAATGTACTACCTTAAAAAAACAACAAAAAAAACGCCTATTGTTCTTACTCTACCGTGTTGGTGAATGTTTTAAATTAATGAAAAAGAAAGAAAATGGTTTATAGGAGAATAGGATCGAACGCCGATACTGGCGATAATGAAACCTCCCTTGTTAACCGTTGCGCCACAGATACTACTTGACAAATGCATGTGAAAATATGCCACTTAACGTAAGCTTGTTTACTGGCAGCTTCTGGCAGCGAAAAGTAAAGTTCAACAATGACACGGTTTATGTCATTTATTTGTGAAGGGTTAAAGGTATATGATTTTTAAAATATAAATGTGTCGGGGTCTAACATCATCTTGGCGGCTATTAAATTAAGTAGGAAGTCGATTCAATGAAGAAATTGTTGCTGCCATATTTGAAGAATAAATGTTGCAGGAAATGTGTTCGTTAATGTCATTCGCTTGATTCCGGAATGAATGTAAATGTGGAAATTTAACGTAATCTGATATTCGCGGAATATCATAGGATTCAACGGGAGCGGTCATTATTTGTTTGCGTATTGTTTTATATTATGTACTAAATTAACACCAGGAAAATAATAAATAAGGACGGACTGTTTTGTGAAAAGTAAACTGTGTTATTACTTCCCGGTGTCGATGAGTGTAGTCACAGTACACAAATGTTAGGGGGAAAAGTCTTTGCTACCACCTATATGGAGTTGGTTTTTCGGAGAGACGTTGATGGTGGGCCAAATGTAATATTGTGTGTTAGGGTGGGAAAAATAATAACAACTTTACTAAAACACGCTCGAGTGAATAAGTGTAGTATAGCGGTGAGTTTAGTGGCCTGTTTTGTGTATGGTTATTTTCCTATAGTCCGAGAAGGTACAGGGGAAAAAACGTCTCTACTTTATATATTAGATAATTGTATCTAGGTATATTTCGCGTTAACTTCCTGGGTTTCTGCCTATTTTCATTTTTTTTAAATATGTTAAATTTTATTCATTAATCCGGGCATTGTTTTGTTCTTGAAACTGATTGCGAAATATCCACAGGAAATTATCTGTATTAGAATATATGAAGTCTATATGCTGATAAGGAAAATCATCAAAGTTTGTCAAGTGTTACTCTGATGCAATGATTTTTTTTGAAACGTGCGTACATATGGATACACATTCTTAAGTGTTGATTTTCGGAGCGTGATTCAAATATTTACGATATTGATTATGTCATAAATGTTGCAATCTATGTAATTATAATATATATATATATATATATATATATATATATATATATATATATATATATATATATATATTTGTTATTGTTTATTTATCTATGGGCGTATACGTTTCGTCTCTTTTCAATCAAGACTCATCAGCATAGAAGTACGACTATTCACCATTCGAAACCCTGGATTACAAGTATTTTTCAACCCCAATCCAACGTCGCTAACCGATAGGCCAGTTCTGAACAGCTTATAAACAATGATAATTTTAACACTTTTAAAGGCGGCGAGACGTACAGGCATTCAACTTCTATAAGTGAAGGAATGATGCATATAAAGCAAGTGACGTCACGCTGTGTTATTGCTACCATTTACAGTGCTCTACTCTTTAACGAGGAGCTTCAAATATAAATATTTGTTATTGTTTATTTATCTATGGACGTATATCTAGGATCTAGCGACATAAGATCATATATATATATATATATGATCTTATGTCGCTACATCCTAGATATTTACAGATAGCAAATAATAAAAATCATACTCCCCCATTACACTTGTAAAAAGTATAAATCCAACGCGCTACTGTAATACTATAAGTGAAATAGGTAAGAAAAATAGAATATAAAGCATTTCCTTCACTTTTGTTCGCCCCAAACAAGGCATATTGTCACTGAAACGTACTTGAATTAGCGACCAGATGTATAGGGGGCATCTTAAGTGGAGTGTTGTGAAGCAAGATAATTGTTCGCATTACATTTAAATTTCTGCATGTTGGTAATGTCAGGGAAACAGGAGGCAAGGAGATAATTCGATGGGTAAGCGGTCCGAGGTAAGAAGCTATTAGAATTAAATGTTTTCCGGCATCTGGGCACCTGTAAAGTGAAGGGGTTGGATTTTGCTGCTAGTCTAGTTTATCTCGTTAGTATGGAAATTCGTTTATATGAACGAAAACTTCGAAATTATGCAGTTCTCCCGAACAATCACTAAAAGAAAAATTAAATTCATAAAAAACTTAAAGCTATATTAAATTAAAATAAGCAAATATTAGAAATTAATACTGTACGTTTAAAATGTGCCAAATAATGTGTCTTCCAAGTAGAAATGTATTTGGAAAAAGTCGGATATACCTTTGAACACTTATTGTAAATTGTATATTGTTATATAGTAAATTATTCATGGGTCCAGACTCTTTTGCACCATCGTATATATATATATATATATATATATATATATATATATATATATATATATATATATATATATATATATATATATATATTGGCCCCAAATTATAAGGTTTGGAGCACACATAGCCATGTTAGTGCGTAGTCTACAGCTAGCGGAGAACATGTTTAACAATAAATAAATATATATATATATATATATATATATATGTATATATATATAAATATAATAATATTTTATAAATAAATATTAATTATTTATTACCTACAGACATCGGCGAAGAGTGATCTAACAACAAATCGTGTTGGATCTCGCAATGAATGTAGTACTGCTAGTTATTAAATTAACTCAGAGTACCCAGCCTTAGTAAAGAGGGCTATACAATAATATTTTATAAATAAATATTAGTTGTTTATTACCTACAGACATCGATGTTTAACAATAAATAAATATATATATATATATATATATATATATATATATATATATATATATATATATATATATATATGTATATATATATATAAATATAATAATATTTTATAAATAAATATTAATTATTTATTACCTACAGACATCGGCGAAGAGTTGTTACGATACACGCTACATGTCTACTCATATCATTTTACTCTATACCATTTTTCATTTTTCTCTATACGTTTCGTAACCACAGTCTTAAAACTTCACGTATCAATTTACAGCCTTTCAGGCCTTTTTAAAACCACGAATCTGTTCACGGCATCTCAAGCCTTTTTCAATTACGGCCTCTGTTCATTTATACGTATCTTAAAGTCTCTAAAAAGTTCTCAAATAAATCTCAAGGTTTACCTTATCTTCTGTTCTCTTCTTTGGCCTGTGATTCGTCTGGTCTTCGCTGGCTGTGTCGTCTTGATCGAAGGAAGAGGTCTGTCTCAGACAGAATGAACACACGAGACACGAATTTTCTTGAAGGGAAATTTCACACAAGTTTCTTTATTCTCACACAATTTTCTTATCTCTTGGTTCGTTTGCTGTCAGGGGGATTCCGGTCTCGACTCTCTCATACCCCGGCTATTTTCCGGTTCCTTTTGGGATATCTTCTGCCCTCCCAGAACGGGGCCTTACCAGTTTACCGGCTACATGCTCGCACCCGGTCTGAACGGTATCGCCTCTAAGCTCAGACTGATTCTAAAAAGCTAAGTTTTTGTTTTCCGTGGTGACGTAATCATCATTCCCACGCACGATATGGGGACAAAAACGACTCACTCTGATCTCTGACTCAAAGGTCACGTCAGGTCTAAATTTATTATGACTATTCTTGGATGAAACACTTCTCTGAACTCACTTCTGAGTCCAGAAACAAAACCTATTTTTCAATAACAAAATTGGCTATTTGATACTAGTTAACCTACTGTTCCTTGCATAATGGGGCCCTACAGTATTGTAACAGAGTGATCTAACAACAAATCATGTTGGATCTCGCAATGAATGTAGTACTGCTAGTTATTAAATTAACTCAGCCTTAGTAAAGAGGGCTATACAATAATATTTTATAAATAAATATTAGTTATTTATTACCTACAGACATCGATGTTACATGCTTTCGCAATCTTCAGTGCAGGAAGCTAATTCCCCACGGTCGACGGGCGCGAACTCCGACTACAAATCGCCACTGATTCGCAGTCAGAAAAGTTACCAGTTGGCGCGCGGGCGCGCGCGTGTGTGTGTGTGTGTGTGTGTGTGTGTGTGTGTGTGTGTGTGTGTGTGTGTGTGTGTGTGTGTAAGAATAAATGATTTGTTCATTTAAGAAGCATTGTTTAATTTGAAAATATATGATAATTAGAAAGCGTCAAAATGCAATTTTTTTATAATCAATACTTTCGAGAAACCATTCTTATTCTTAGAAAAACTTACAAGCTCTGTAGTTGTGTTTTGTTAATAACGGACGCTTCTTGTATTGTACCGAACTTGCAGCAGAGATGAGCTAGTTTGTAGGATGTTGAAAAAAAATGTATTATTCTTTCTTTAGGCCATTTTGAATTAACTTTGAATTTTACTCCATAAAAACTATACTTAAAAAGTCCATGGAAGTTTTTGTATGGATTTACATATACTACTTACATACTAAACTTTTACACTGCAACTTTTTACAACTGGGTCATCAGGGACATTTAAATTAAAAATTTGCTTTTGTTTAAATTCAACGGATTTTACAATTTATGATGCCAATTTTTTCATGGATTTTTATGACACCTTCAACGGTGAACTTTTTCCTATATTTTCAACATTTTTTTGAATTAGACATTGTTTTTATTATTTTGTATGATTTCATATCTTTTCAAATTATGACTTAAGTACTCCACTGACGATAGTATTTAATTATTTGAAAAACCATGGCTTAAAGACCGAATAATGCGATTTTGTTTATTTTAAACCCCTTGTTTTGAACAAATATATTGTATTTTATATAATCTTTATTCTCATCTTTTACATGTTTATATAGATGCTCTATCCCGTATATCAAGCATCAATTTTTCATGATAAGTTCTACTTTAAAGGTATACATCATATCTTTATTTTCCTGCTTTTCTTATATATATATATATATATATATATATATATATATATATATATAGAGAGAGAGAGAGAGAGAGAGAGAGAGAGAGAGAGAGAGAGAGATAGAGACAGACAGACAGACAGACAGAGAGAGAAAGAAAGAGCGAGAAGGAGAAAGAGAGAGAGAAAGAGATAGTATAGGGTATAAACTAGTTCATATATGGATATATATATATATATAGAGAGAGAGAGAGAGAGAGACAGACAGACAGACAGACAGACAGAGAAAGAAAGAGCGAGAAGGAGAAAGAGAGAGGGGAAGAGATATTATAGGTATAAACTAGTTCATATATATATATATATATATATATATATAATAGGTACAAACAAGTTCATCTCTGCTGTTAACGGTTTCCTAAGGCTTAGTCAGCAGCCGACAAAAAATGTCGATCCTAATTTGGCTCCAAAAAGCGAAGAACTGTCTTTGTTTTGTCGGGAAATGTTAATCTACACTGACAAGTTCAGACTATGGAAATAAATTGTTAATATTAGGTTGGAAAATCACCACGATTCAAATGTCTATTTTTGAAGTGGGAATTTTTAATTTAGATGCGTCAGCGTCAATCAGTCGGTCGGTCAGTCAGTCACGCTTTAAAATAGCTTCTTTTTTTTTAATTCAACGCGCACATTGCACGTATTTATCTTATTCACGAAGCATCGAAACTTCGAAAATAAGGTGTTGTGAACTACATTATTCATGATACGTGTGTGAAATAGAATGTATCTTGCGCTGTAACGCTTAAGTTTGAAATAGCACAATCGTTGGTTCGTGATGCGTACGTTTGAAATAGCACAATCGTTGGTTCGTGACGCGTACGTTTGAAATAGCACAATCGTTGGTTCGTGACGCGTACGTTTGAAATAGCACAATCGTTGGTTCGTGACGCGTACGTTTGAAATAGCACAATCGTTGGTTCGTGACGCGTACGTTTGAAATAGCATTCTCATTTGTCTACCATACTTGTTTTCAATGGCATACTCGTTGGCCCAGGTCCTAGATATTACCTTAAAAGACACCCGGTGATGAGGCCTCCATTTGGAAGTTGTGGGGAATGTGGTGTTGCCCCTTTATCTGCCATTGCTCCCAGGTCCACTTTAGCCCGGAGTGGTAGTACCTATAAGGGTCCAATCTATGGATCAAATAGAACCTATTGGCACTACCAAATCAGGCTGTCTAAAGTTATTGACTTTCTCACTCAAAATGCACCAAACATTGATGTTTTCTTTGCAAAACTCAATCATGTTCTGTAAAATCCCAAACAAAAAACAATTTCTTTCGCCCTCCCCCTTTTCCTCCCCCTCTTCCTTTCCCTCCTTCTTCACTTTCTCTCCCCTTTCCCTCTTCCCCTCTCCCTCCCTTCCACCCCTTTCACTCAACCAAACACCGTGAATAAATACTTAAACATATACTTAAACATATAAAAAAACTTGAAGCATAAAAACCTTCACAAAATTGAAGGATTCAGCATTAAATAACCTGAAAAGGGTTGATATGCCGTAAAACGCTTAAGTTTTAAATAATATTTTAATTCATCTATCATAATTGTTAGAAATAGCATTCCGTTTATCTGTGACTCTTAATGGTTGAAATCGCATGATTGTTAGTATGTGACACATACGTTTGAAATAGCATTTTGTTAGTCTGTAATACTTGTTTGAAATAGCATGTCCGTTGGTCTGTAATGCTAAAATTTGAAATAACACGAGTGTTGGTCTGTGACGCTTACGCATGAAATAGCATTCCCGTTGATCTAGCATATTTGTAACCTCTGCAAAAGAGGTTATGTTTTCGGTCGAATGTGGTTATTGGTCTGTCATTTTGGTAATGTGGTTATTGGTCTGTCACTTTGTCTGTTTGTGTGCAGCCACATTGCTAAATACTTCATCACGAAATTTGGTCAAAATATTGGTCATGTTCTAATTTAGAACGGATTTAATTTTGACAGTAAAAAGGTGAAAGTAACACGTTTGGAGATAATTACGGTTAAGTTCAGCATATAGCCTCGCTTACTTGTCCCATATTTTAGCCTATGAAGTCCCGCATCTTATATGCATTTTACCTTGAACTTGAAAAGTTTAATCTAGTTCGAAAACGGAATTTAAATTTCCGATGTTTTCCAAATTTCATGTAAGAATCTAATAATCTTTAATAACAGTAACCACCACAAAACATTTCAGCCTGATCAGATAAATAGTTTTCATGACATGACTTCAGAAATACTTCATTATATATGGAGAAGTAGTGTCCGGATAAGACTTTGGATCTTTCAATAGCATATTAAACAAACTAGATAATTATGAACATGTTTTGGAGAGCTGACGGTGGTTAAGTGGATAATGAATACGGACTTATGATTTGGCTGGGCCAACTTCGAATCCAGTCGAGTCCATAATACCACTTTCACTTTGGGATGTTGGTAACCATTACGTGGTCTCTCCTGCAAGAATGCTGACAACAGAATCAAACCGGTCAACAAAGTGGTACCATTCTGATTCATACGAATTCACTTACTTTTTATCCACATTTTCATAAATTTCCTTATGAGAGAAATAATATCCCTTTATTTTTATCAAGAATAATTTACTTTGTTTTCAAGCAATACACGATGAAAACGGTTTTCTAATTCTTTCGATACAAAGCTTTCGTATAATTTTCTTTTCAGTGACTTTTTATAAGTAAAAATGTGGGTGAAGGCGTTATTTCTCACGGGAAACAAAGTCCCTGGAAATACCTATCAATATAATATTCGTGTTCTTTGAATAATTCGAAAGTTTTTTATTGTTTTTTTTTCGAATTAAATGCATTTTCTTTTTGTATTACTTTCAATTACCATAATCCGATCTTCTCTATAGATTCTATTATACTTATCTACTCTTTTGCGTAATTTGTCTAGCAACATTAATCCAATAATTCCACTTATTTCAGCCCCGTCAAACAATCCGATTGGAACGTCAAAATTTCCATCACTTATCTTATTCTTCTGACAGATTTTATTATATCACAAAGTAGAGTTTCAGCAGCGTTCGTTTTACCGATTTAATAATTGTATATTTCTGCATATTAGTTGGCAAATGCGATATACATGTTCAATATTTTATCTTCCAAGTATTATACTGTCCGTCACGAGGGTCAGCGATTTTCTATGAATCAGTTTATGAAAGTTAGCATTTGCTTGAAGAAAGAGAACTCTTTGTTATAAAAGTTATATAAGAAGCCATCTTGTTTTCTTCCGAAGAAAAAGGGAGGATATATTAGCTCTCTTTTAGATGAGATTTTGTCTTTGTCGCTTTTTCTATTTTATTTTCTCGCTATATTTACTGTTATATATATATATATATATATATATATATATATATATAATTAACTTGTTACAAATATCCAGGGGGTATGAATCCGAAGGAAGTTGAAACCGGGTTTATGAGAGTGCTCAATGAAAATTCAGAGCAAAATATATATTTTTTGATTTTATTCCATTAATTGCGACAAAACAGGTTTTGTTTCATTGGTGCGAGTAGCTACCAACTCATCGAATTGAATTCCTTTCGCCCGATGAGTTGGTAGCTACTCGCACCAATGAAACAAAACCTGTTTTGTCGCAATTAATGGAATAAAATCAAAATATATATATATATATATATATATATATACAGGGTGATTCATAAGTCGCTTCACTTAGCTATTTAAAATTATTACCATATGAAGCACAAACATACTATGAACATTTGATAATTGTTATCTTACTCTCTAATTACTGTTATTTGTTATTTTAAATTTGTTCGTTTATATATTTGTTTCTATATATATTTATTTCATAATCAATCAAATATGCTACAAAGAGTCGTAAATACCTTGCAAAAAAAATGGAGCTATGCATGCAGAACGAAGGTGGAAATTTTGATAATTTGCTGTAATTTTAAACTCCCATAAATGAATTTGTTGAATAAACTTTCTGTTTTATATTACCGTATTTTTTAACTTCCGAATTTCAAAAATGAATAGCTAAGTGACTTATGAATCCCCCTGTATATATATATATATATATATATATATATATATATATATATATATATATATATATATATATAAAGTGAAAGAATAAAATTAGGTACGAATCAAATTTTATTACAATTCAACGTTCAGGCAAAGTTCTTTAAAGTCCTTAACTCATGAGTTTTCAAAGAAAATCTTCTCCTCAGAGGACCATTACCGCAATGATATTACTGCAGGTAATAAAAATTAAACTTTGAAAAATATATTAAAAAATATATATAGAAAAATACATAAATGTATATACAACATCAAATATATCGGCCCAAAACATACTATTTAGTGAAACTATACAATTCCTCCAAGTCAACAAGTCTAAAATAGCTCCAGGCAAGACATCCAAGGTGTTGATTAAAGAATAATCTAAATGGTGAATGGTAGTCCAAGAGCGAAAAAAGCGAAAAAAAAATATCCAGGCTGGAAGTTCATTTACTGTCGATGTAGTAGATAAAAGTGAAAATTGTATTTAAGGTGTATGCAAATTAATAAATTGCTAAAAAAAACGATAGAGAAGATAAATAATATAAAAAGTTCAGAAGATTCACTTGGTTTTGAATGTCCACTAATTGAAGATATTAGTTGCCTTTTATATATTTTGTTGTATTAACCATATATATATATATATATATATATATATATATATATATATATATATATATATATATGTGTGTGTGTGTGTGTGTGTGGGTGTGTGTGTGTGTGTGTGTATGTATGTATATATATATCAGCTGATTGGAATGAATAAAGGGGTAAAGTGTCAGCATTTCTATAGACAATAAACTAATAGCTTTAATTTATAGGTGGTTAATGTAAAATTATTGGCTTATAAAAGGGATTATATAATAGTAATCATTGCAGTTAGCCGGGTAAGCTTTTTCTTAGAGTTAAACACAAACGTTTATGTGTCTATAGCTCGTCATACGTATATTTTTATAGTATTACTAAGTTCGACTTATGTATTGAACACCGTTACAGAAAACACATAAACAAATGCACGATAGCATTATATATGTATAAAATTATATATATTTTAAATCCAAGATATAGTAGACTGTAGTATTGTCTGTTGCTTTATACGGTTCCGAGTGCTGGCCATAGATTAAGGACGTAGAAAGAAGACAATGTACTTGAGGGTGACAAAGTTTGTGTGTTTTGTTAAACTCCAAATTGTGATGTTAATTAATCAGTGCTGAAGACAATAGGAGTTTAATAAATAAATAAAAAATTCGTTTATTTTTTTAGTATATAAATGTATAAATATAAGGTTTGACCACGAATACTCCTGCTGTAAAATGATATTTTAAGAAAATAAATTTTGAAAACAAGATAATTAACAATCGCTTCAACTCATCGTTTTGTTTATTAAATCCCTCTGATTTGATTAGACTTTTATTTAGAAATATGGTATATATATATATATATATATATATATATATATATATATATATATATATATATATATATATATATATATATATATATATATATTGTTAAATATATAGTTTGTCCCCATTGAGGAATTGGAAGTTTTCCATAATGGTAAAAGAAAACAAATAAGCTATGTAGTTAACAATATTTCTGAAATGTCAGTATTGGCCACTGTTACGACGTTACACTAACTCAGACAAAATGAGGGAAATCGTACTGCACGCAAAAAAAAACAACACTGTTTCGAAAAAACAGAAATCAGGATGGAATGCCATGTGGAAAGTCCGAGAGAGCTAACAGAAAAAGGTGGTTGGATACCGAATACCAAAATCGCAAAAAGGTCGGACTTCATCCGGACCAAGCGTTTAACCGTGTATTGTAAAAGAAATAAATCTAGTGCAGCTCCCGTCGCTCGTGATGAAAATGATAAGTATGTAATATGAAATAGAAAATTTAACACTTTTGGGAAAACAATTAAAAACGCCATATCTTGGCTAATAATTTTTTTATTCTGAAAAGTCAAAGTTCATATCCGAAGAAGCCGCATCGAGGCCCAACCACGGCATACAGGTGGGATCTGTACATTGTTTACTTCGAGAGACGCCTGAACATCAGTTTGATCATTGCCAATCACGTTGTCCTTGAGCTCAAATCTCACGATATATTCAGGAGCACTGACTCGCAGCTAACATTTCCAAATTTTTAATTCCGACGCAAATCAATATGAAGTAAATCACTCTCTGCCAATATTTATTTGCTTTTCTGTGGCCCTTGGTATCTAGATCCCAAACCTACCAATACTATTCACTGCACATTACCGCGATTAATGACTTCAAATGGTTCTGAAATGGAGGAATATCAGAGAATTATCAAGTTTGTCACGAACACACCGAACGTATATATATATACATATTTCAAAGATGAGGATAGATAATTTGAATTGTTTGGATTATTTGGACTACTATTCTCAAAATACTTAAAAACAAATAAGAGCACTCTCTAACTGCTGACATTTTTGTTATAAAAAGTAAGATTCCCTTCCTCGTTTAGGCCGATGGCACATTGGATAAAACCTGTCATTGTCGAAAGAAAACGACCGTGTTTCAATCTCAGCCTGAATAACTTTAATGTCTAGCCACACTGAAGAACTTTAAGACAGTGAAACTGTCTGTGGATTACTACACATCTCTATATATAAAGTTAGGTATGTGTTTATGTTTATATATTTTTTTAGTATTGGATTCACTTACAAAATATTAACCGATGATTATGAACTTGGGTACAACAGCTGCTAGACGTAGGGGTGTATAATGTGGGATATATTTAGTTTAATTTTGTTTCATGCATAGGGTGTAAAAAGAGGTTGGAAGTCTTTCGGTTAAATTTTACAATAGGTATTAAACATCAATTAATAAATATTAACGAAATGTCAGTTTCTTTGGGGTGTTTTAAAGGGTATTTAGGGAGTATAATATGGACACAATCTCTCATTTTAAAATTAAAATAGTTCAGATTTGCATTATATTTGATCTATAGTTATTAGACAACAATTAAGCAAGATTTTCTGAATTTCAATTTTTACTTAAGACTTAGACTTAGACTTAGACTTAGACGTAGAGACTCTTGCGTCCTGCGACACACGGAGCCGGCAAAGTAAACCGTCGTTTTCGGTCTGAAGTCAGATTCACAGCGTCCTTCCAGCTTATTCCCGCTGCGATCAAATCTCTCTCAATTGTTGCTTCCAGTTCAATGTTGGTCTTTCTCTTATTCTTTTTTCCATCGGAGATCCACTGAAGCACTTGATTTGCAAATCTCTCTGTGGCCAATCTTAGGGCATGTCCGAGCCGAGTACTTAAGACTTTATGAGCCTTAGATTTTAGACATATTTTCCCCTGTTTGCCAGGAGGTTAGACACAAGGTCAGGTGTGGTTTTGTAGAAATCAGCGCACAAAGTTAATCGCATTTTGACCTACAAAAAGTACCTTGAGAGTCCCGTCGGCATTCCCCGGTAGAATCGCCTCAGTTGATTAGCAATGAACTAATATTTTGTCAGAAAGATGGTAAAGCCTACGACGGTGGACCTCCTAGGGTTGAGCAGAACCATACCTCAGTCCGTGAGCAACACTGTCATTGTCGGACTGATTTGTATCTGTTGTGAAGTTGTTCCACAGTAAATAATAAATAAAGGAAGTCAAGTCGAGGGTTGGTTTAACAAGTGTATTAACAAAGTAGGAAAGTGACTAGCTCTTGGCTAGACAGTTACAAGACTGTGCTTTGTCTTCTGGTGACTCGCACTATTTATAGTGACAACCGGTGTAGTTTCTCCTGTGTAAGAACGGCCGGTGTAACAGTATCATAAATATTTTCTAGATCAAAAATTATGTAATAGGTTTTGATCAAGATTGGAACAAGGATACTAGACATTGGATTTAGAAGCATTATATTTTTGTTTTGATCTTTGTAAAAATACATTGCAGTGCTGAAAAACTGTTCTTTTGGGGGAATTAATTTTACCCATTCTTGGATGGGTACTCTTCTAGTAGCCTGGAGCATGTTCAACGGTTAGCAACGAGGATCATAACGGGATTCTCTACGTTTATATACAAAGAACGGTTTCAAAGACCAAAGCTGTCCTCACTCGAGCGTCAAAATGGTACGAGGGACGTTAATCTGGTATACAACATCATCAATATGAAAATTAATTTATCTTTAGATGAGTATTTTACCCTAACACACAGTTGCAGAAGATGTACCATCGTCGTTTTCATCTCAACATAAGTAAGGTAGCATTCTCTTTCCGTGTTTCTGCTCCTTGGAAGAGCCTGCCAGAGGAGGTCGTGATGGTGCCTACCATGTTATGACTTAAAGTCGCCTTGGACAAACATTCAGACTGTATATAGATGCTTATATCTTACTGTCTTTTTACATGGCTTGCTGCACTTTGCTACGTTTTAGCCAATAACATTTACTGATATAGAGAGAGAAGATGGCAGAGATATATACAGAGAGGGAGACAAAGAGAGAGAGATGTGTAAAAACATAGTCAATTTATTTTTTGCTACATCGGCTGCAACTAAAAAAATAATAGGATCAATGTTAATGTTTTTTTTAATGTTACGTCTTCGTGTTTTTGTATATATTATAATCGGTTTCATTTTACTTATTATCCTTACACTTTTAGCCTTCCGTACTTCATTCTTTTAATTTGTTTCTTATTATTTCCACAGTGCAAGCACTTCGGATTGGAATGGAGATAATAATCGCAAGTTTTGATAGCATCTCCGAAGTAAATATGGTAAGTCAGAAAAATGTCTCTATGTGCATTAGTTTTTCTTTTGTTCTTTTGTCATTGTTTTTTTCACTTAAGTCTAAATAAGACTTAACAAAAAAAGATCAGTATATTGCATGCATTTTGTGCTTTTTTAATTTTCTTTATTTACTTACTTATTTACGTATATCTTATTAATGCTATTCATATGTAGTAATACCATTTATATTAATACCGTTTACTTATATTAATACCATTTTCTTTGAGCCGTCAAGACTTACATTTAAAATGTAGAGATGAATGCCGATCTGTCTCGTTTTTCTTAATCTCTGTCTCGAAATGGTTGCAGACGCCCAACTGGATACCGACATGGACTATACAATCAGCAACACGAGTTCACATACACTTAGATCGACACTCATACAGTATGAGGTAACAGCCGAGAAAAAAAATAAAACAAAATCTACAACAAATATATTTTACCGAAAGCTTTAAAATGTATTTTTTACCGACCTGCATAGTTTTAAATTACTGAAACTCTTTGTAAGTTTTGTTATTTAAAAAAATTGTTTTAGCTACTTTCACTTACCAGAACGCGAGTCAATCAAATATGGCGGTCAAATGTTTGGAGATAGTCGCTAATTACAGGCTTAAAAGATAGTGAATAAAAGGATTACGTTACGACTAACCTAAGTTCGGGATGGTTTCAAGTCTGGTTATGGTAGGCTTTTTTATTATTATTTAAGACTGTATAAAACAAACATTGCTTTGAAACAGCTGTAAACACTTTTCATACCTTTGTGTATAATCTTTACTTTGAACATGATTTGATAGATAGATAGATAGATAGATAGATAGATAGATAGATAGATAGATAGATAGATAGATAGATAGATAGATAGATAGATAGATAGATAGATAGATATATCTTTAAAATGAATATGCTATGGTTTGCTCCACATATTTATAGCCAGTGGTTGATTGACTATCCCCATCACTTGTGACCAGTACCTCTTTGGTAAAAATAAAAATTGATCATCTGAGTTGGATAAAGAAAAATGTCATATGTTAAAAAAGATGACACATGAAACCTTCTTCAATTTTTGTGTGTGAATGAAATCGTTTATTGTCCTCGTATGTGAATGATCTTTAGTGTAAGACCCTGTCTACCCCTGCTGAATCGTCCGATTCAATGCATAGCACATCTAAAATAAATCGATTCCTTTTCATCACTTTCATCACTTCGACCCAAATGGAAGATGGGGGTCATTCAGAATATTAGATGATCAGATAAAAATCTCGAGAACATGATGCTGGAAAAAATATGTAGAAATTAAACATAATTCTATAGATTTTTTGTTGCGTGACTCCAAGTTGCAGCAATCAGCTATTTCTGATATGTGTGTTTTAATCTTGACCAAAACAGCATAAAATTAAAGAGTTTAAGGAGAATACAGTACCTTTAGTTGACCTCACTCTCAGCAGAATTATGAGGCAGAATCCTAGTACCCGTCAAGGACCGATATGTGGGTTATATTTAATCTACCATTTACAGACTACTATTTTATGTTTTTGAGTATTAAAAACTAACAGGAACACCCGACGTTGCTCAGGATTGAAAGAGGACCACGACTATGTATTTTTTCTACTATGCTCATAATACCATATTACTTCGCACCTTCAGATAGTCAGAAGAATATGAAATGTTGGCAAATTCTCTGAATTAGTGTCTGATACCTATGGTTTAAATTTCATTAAAATGGGATATGCGTATTTGAAGTGTTGAAGGGGTTATGTCCCCATGGGTGACTTATAGGTGAAGACACGTAGATATTCGGCACATAGATGGGCAACGAAGAGATTCGGGACCACTTCCATTGTCTTTCCCGGCGAATCTTAAATATGATATACATTTCATTAAAAATGGATAATTTTTACATTTTTATATTTTATGTAGATTCTCAAAACTTTCTTTCTATAGAGAACACACACACATCACACATACAGAAGCAAAGTGATATATATATATATATATATATATATATATATATATATATATATATATATAATAACAAGGAGTGAGGTAAAATAAAAGGTATTTTATTTTACCTCACTCCTTGTTATTAAATTTCATTTGGATGCTTAAAAAAAAGGTATGAACTTATATATATATATATATATATATATATATATATATATATATATATACGTTATTTTATGTATTAAGTTGCCTTTTTGTTAGTGCTATTATTTGATGTGTGCGGATAATATGACTATACAAGCGATGATTTAGTCTGTGGCGCTAGAAATAAGCAAAGAATACTCCCAAGTGAAAAATTTTACTCGTACAAAAGTCGAACATGTGTCTTAAAAGATGAACTGCCTAATGTGGATGCCGACATTTGACTAACGAACCATACGTCCAGACTAATCCAAAATTGTAAAAATAACTCATCTCTCAGGCTTTACGGCAATTTTTTTCTTATGTTTTTACTAACAATGTAACCATATCTCCTCGCTACATCAGCAGCGAAATAGGATGAACATTTTTATAGATCTTGTTAGAGGTAACTATTTGTTATGTTCGTGTAATGATGTACCCCATTGATAAGTCCATAGAAATAAAATAATAATGATAATACCAATAATTGTATGAGCACTAGGAACAGACCTAGAAAATATGGGGGAAAAACTAGGAGGAAATTAGAATCAATGGGAAGATTTACAACACACATCAATTATAAAAACAGACAAAGTTTTAAGGAAAATCCTCGAAAGTGGAAACCAACCCACATAACCAACGACCGTTATCCAGGCATAAATAAACATAAATAGAACAAAATGATAGAAAGAACATCACATAAGACCAATGGAACCGAAACTGCTAGAAACAACCAAGTGGTCGTGTAAGCTCAAGGAAGACGGAAACACCAAAGAGTGAGAACAATAACCAGACTTTAACTTGAAAAGTGCAGAGAGTACTTGAACCTTGGAGAGGCTTGTTGCCACTCAAATTCCATAAAAGACCAAACGATCGTTGTCAGCGAGAAATCAATGGTAAACGGCTGATGTAATAACGCAAAATCTTTAGCAACGATTATCGAAATTGCAAGTAAGCAATAACAGATAAATTGTGTGAACACTCCTAGTAAGTATATAATAATCCCTTTAATACTCTCAATAGCATACTATCTAGTAAATAACCAGGCTGTGTCAGACTTAAGTTTGAAATAGAATTTTATATGCATTTTCGTATCTTCATACGAGGATTTCCTCGGCAATCTGTCGGTTTGTGTGTAGGTCTGCCGCACTTAAGTTTAAATATTATATAGATCTTAACATCTTAACATCTTCATATGTGAAAACTCCTTGTGAGTACATAATAATACTCTAACTACTCTACGTACATCTTTTAGTGTGATACAAGGATGCATCAGGCTGAAGTTTGAAATAGCATTTTATATATATCTTCGCATCTTACAGATATTAGACGAAACTCAAATCTCTCGCCCCACTCCCTGTAAAACATTCACAGCAAAAACTCGTCTAACTACAACCACTTTTAAAAAAATGTCCTTTCTTCCTCTGTGTACATAAAATTAAACTGAACTACCATGGAAAAAGTTACTTTCCAAGAACTTCCAATCTGTGGAACACAATACCACGAGGCTGCTTCTCAGCTGAATAAAACATGGTTGTTTTTAAATCGAATGTTAAGAAATTCTTGTTGAGCCGCCCACTCAAATTATCAAATTCTCACCATTTAACCCATCGTTACATATCCTCTCAAAGTGTTGTATTTCGCCAACTAACCATCTAATTAAACTTTATCCTCGAATAGCATCACGGCCTTGATAGGCGGTAACACATTAGTATTTTTTTTTAAATGCATATCAGACTATCTAGTTACTAACAAGGATCTGTCACGCTTTAGTTTGAAATAGCATTTTATATACATCTTAGCATCTTTATAAAAAGCTTTCTTTGTCAATCGTCGTTCTGTTGGCTTGTCACGCTTTAGTTTGAAATAGCATTTATATAAATCTTAGCATCTTCATAAAAAGCTTTCTTTGTCAATCGTCGCTCTGTTGACTTGTCACGGTTTAGTTTGAAATGGAATTTTCTTTCTAAACGCACAGATTAAATAGACGCATATTAAGAATATCCGTTCTTATTTTAATTAAATTCCAGTTGACACGTCTTCATCCACGTTACAATGTCAACCCATGACATCACTTCCTGTTGGACGTATTTGGATGGACGGCGTTCATCAGTTTAATGTGGACGAAGGCGAATGACGACGGATATTAAAATTTGCCTCGGTTTAAACGATGTCGTGTGTTTGCTTCTGCAACTCTCAAATCGAATCCACATCTTTCATTTTATCCGCGTCAGGGCTTCTGTCGTCCAGTACCTTCGACAGCACGTTTCCACCCGTCAAGCATTTCTCAATTGTTGCACCGCGGGGCTGATTCAACGTAACGTATATGAGTGAGAGCAGGTTGTGAGAGAAGGTCCATTTTTACTTGGTAGGAAGGATTTCATTATGTTTGGTATGGTAGGTAGTTGTTGGTTATTAGGTGTGCCGACATGTCAACTCTTGTGGGTTCATGTTATGCCGACACCGAACGTTTGTTTTGTATACACATACTTTGTAGCTTAATGTGTTTGTGTGTTTTATGGTAATCACTCCAGACAAAGCATGAAGCCACTTGATGTAAGGAGATAAAAAAACGGAATATGATTATAGAAAAAACATGAGATGCCTATTGAACGTAGTCTTGAAAAGACCAAGGCTATATGGAGAAGGAAAACAATCAGCAGGAAGAGAGTTCCACAAGCTTGCGTTACTTATGAAGAAGCAACTGGAATAGGAAGGTGTATTATATCGTTGTATCAAAAAAAGCGAATTTGTGAAGAACATTAAACAACGAGTCAAACGAGCTGGAACAAAAATAGCAGGAAGTAGGTCATACGTTTCTGAAGAACACATGCTATAATAGTATTTATAGAAAAGACTGAGATTAGCAACATTACGGAGAGAAGAAGAACATGCCATAATAGTATTTATAGAAAAGACTGAGATTAGCAACATTACGGAGAGAAGAAGAACATGCCATAATAGTATTTATAGAAAAGACTGAGATTAGCAACATTACGGAGAGAAGAAGAACATGCCATAATAGTATTTATAGAAAAGACTGAGATTAGCAACATTACGGAGAGAAGAAGAACATGCCATAATAGTATTTATAGAAAAGACTGAGATTAGCAACATTACGGAGAGAAGAAAAACATGTCATAATAGTATTTATAGAAAAGACTGAGATTAGCGACATTACGGAGAGAAGAAGAAGAAAGGGTTGTAGGTTAACCAAATTACAGATACGCTAATTAACCTGATTAAGAACCCTCGAATTGTGTCAAATCTATTATATAAACGGCAGTTGTCTGCTTGTCTGTGTGTGCCCAGCTAAAATTCAGAAACTTTACAACACATAATTTTTCCGAACATTGTAATGCAAAGAATATAGGTACATGTCTTTGTAATATAGATTGGGGGGGGGGGGCACCAAGAACAAAATTGGTCAAAAAAAGTCGATATCTAAAACGATTGTACAAAACTTGAAGTAAAATACACTTTATTGTTCTTCGTGCTGAGATCAAAGTTTGGTATCTGTTCTGTTCTCGGTCGAATGATAGATACTACTTTTTGAGTGGGGGGAGAAGGGGAGAGGTGAACGGAAGGGGAAAACGATATGAGAGGTAAGAGAGGGGAGGAAAGGGGGAGAAAGAGATAGAGAGAAAGGGGATAGAAAAGGGGATAGAAAAGTTTTCAAAGAAAGATGTTACACACTTTTTACTCTTTTATTTTATTGTTCATGCCCCCTAGCAACGCTGAGTATTGATTTACTCCTCTCCGGGAGTTAGGCACAAGGCCAGTTTTTATCTTACTCCAACAAGTAAGATGTGACCCAAGGTCGGTTCGGGAAAGTGGGGTTTAAAAATTGCCTGGACAGTCCCGTCGGCATTCCCCGGTAAGGGCGCCTCAGGCAGTAAGCAATACACTTACTCCTCCCCAAAGAGGGGAGGCAAAGCCTGGGAGGGTGGATCTCTTAGAACTGCACAGGACAGACCCATAGACAGGCGTAACTCAAGTCCCGAAGGCCAAGACAATACCAGTCTATGGGGTGCAGTATCCATCGGAACAGATAATACACTTTGATCTTAGCCAAAAGGCTAAGAATCCGTGATAGAAACAAATAAATGAATCGATCGTAGTAAATGTCGACTTGAAGTCTTTTTTTTTCGTTGGCTACCACATCGGGATTATAGGGGACGTTACCACTTCTTTCCCTTGATTGCCCAACGTATCCTTATGTTCGCGTTGTAATGATGCGTATTTAGTAAGGGGACACCAAGTACCGTTCATATTATATATTCAAACGGACTGAAGCATGAGCAGCAGCTGACTTGAATTATTAGTATTGTATGCAATGGAAATCACATTCATAATTAAGTTAGATATGTGTATATGTTTATATATTTCCATGGATATGATTCACTGCTAAACTAATTAACCGATCAGTATTAATTTTCGCGCACTGTTGCTAGACTAAATGTGGGCTATATTTAGTTTAATTAAGTTTCATTCAAAGGAGGGAAGAAGTGAAAAGTCAAATAGCTCCAATTTTTGTGAAACTTTAACAATAGATATTAGACATTATTTAGTAAATGTTTCATAAAGTTCAGTTTCTTTGAAGTATTTGAAAAGGTTTTTAGGATGCATAATGTTGGCACAACCTTCTATTTTAACATTCAAATATTTCAGATTTACATTGAATTTGATCTCTAATCATTAGACACCAATTAAGCAAATCTCTGAACTTCAATTTAATCTTTAAACACTTTAAGCTTAAACCTTAAATTTTAGATATTTTTGAACCAAAATTATGTAATAGATTTACAGTAAATCTGGAATAAGGATTCTAGACATAAGGTTTAGTAGCATTATATATTGATTTTACTATTCGTGAGTGGACGAAAATGTAGTGTATAACTGTTATGTTCGGAGAATTAACTTTATCCGTTTTGGGACGGGTATTTTTTTGGTTTAATTAGAAAAGTTATAGGTTTTTAATTATTTAATAGGCTTTCTTTTTTGTGTGTGTTATTCTGTGTATGTATATATTGTTTTACATTTGTTTACTCCAAAACAAGGTGTATTACTACTGAGACGGAGACAGGAGCCAGATTTATAGAGGCCATCCTAAGTAAGAATTTCTGCAACAACGTTTTCGTTCATATTAAATATCAATTATTGCAGTTGAGGGAACAGGGAGGAGGGATGAAATTCCAAAGGCATATGGTCCGAGGAAAGAAGGTATAAGAGCATAAAGCTTTCCGGCATCTGGAGAAATGTACAGTTAAGGGGTGAGATTTTGCTGCTAGTCAGGTTGATCCGGGTTATTTACGTTGACCGAGTACAAGTGCAGTAAATACATCGGAGAAAATTCCGTGAAAGTACTTGTAAAAAAGGCACAGAGATGCAACATTGCGGCGATGTGACAGCGGCTGGATCTTGTTAAACAGCGCGGAACCTATTTGATTAGAGACTCTGTTTTGGCACCCTATTCATAAGGAAGTGGCTATTGGTTGGTGCCCCAGCCCAAATGTGACAACAATACGAGATGCATCGGCGAATGGTGCCTTTATAAAGATATAGGATGTTTATGGATGTAATGCAAGCAACACAGAAAATAACCTATTATATAAAAGAAAAGTTGCCTGTCTGTCTGTCATTTTTTTCATTTTACTTCAGTGGAAGTTCTCAGAAATCAAGAAGCCCCTTCTTAGGGTAAACTGGACAGTAAAATGTGGACGTTGGGTCATCTTTCGGCAGCCTTGTAACTTTCACTTTTCTTATTTTGTCCTTAAATTCCATGAGCGATGTTTCTGACAAAGGGGGAATATTTGCTGCTTTCTGGGTTGGAATCTATCCATCTAACTCTAATCGTTGGCAGCGGATAATTGATCAATAACATTAGTTTTAATTTTAGAAATTAACACACAAACATCCATGTTACTGAATTATGTAATAAACACAAGCTATTAACAAAGTGTGTCGCCATTCCTGACGGTATGGGAAACACCAGTAGTAACAATAGTACATTGTGTTTTATTTATGATAAAACAAATATAAAACTTATCCCAATAAATATTAACCAGCAGGCAATAAAAAAACAAACAAATACCAATTAGATTCCCTGATTTTTTTTTCTTAACAGTCCCTTAAGCTTAAGTCTTAAATTTTACACATTTTTCTAGTAGCAAAATAATGTAATGGATTTTGATCAAAATTTTTAAAAAAGGATTCTAGACATAAGGTTTGGTAGCATTATATCTTAAATGTGATGTAAAACTGTTATGTTCAGGATATTCAATTTAAAATATTTTTCTAGTTTTATTATAAATGTTTCAAATATTTAATTATTTAGTAGACTCTTGTAAAATTATTATATTCAGTTTCTGTACCTTTGTGCATGTTTAAGGTTGACGGCGAATGATTCATTAATAAGATTTTAATCTGAGAAATTAACATTTGCATTTAATTGAATTATACGATATAATCACGTTCACACACCGGTTATCGTTAGATAACCGAAGTTAAGCGGCGTTGAGCCTGGCCAGTACTAAATGGGTGACCATTTGAGAATACCAAGTGCTGTATGTGCTCTCAGCTTATCTCACCATTGTTTCTAGTCGTCCTAGACTTTTCCTTGCAACTGGAATACAACAGTGCCGACTCACTAGAGGCGTTGTTGTGAGATTACGCAACCCTTACAGAGGGTATCCATTGTCTCCATAGACTGAACGGAGGCTATATGTTATTGAATTATGTAATAAACACAAGCAATGATAAAAGTACGTCGCCATTTCTGAAGGTAACAATAGCAATAATAGTACATTGCTTTTTTTACTTATAATTATATGAGAAATGTCCCTATAAATATTATTCAGCGCGCACAAAAGGAAACGGATGTAAAGAGGAAACTAAAATTAAACAGACGATACTAAATCTGATTAAAAAAAAAATTATTACAAAATAAGATTGAATGCGATATTGCATTTTTAGAGGCGCCATTTTGAATGTGGGAAGTGCTTTACACGAAGGCGCCATTGTGTTGTTGGGATAAATTGATCGGCAAGAAAAAAAAACGTTTTTATTTCCTAAGTATAAATGGATTATTTTGGTGTGTAAAAAGAGAAACATGACAGGTCGCATTATAGTGTATCCTATATGTATGTGTGTGAATTGTCATGTGTACGTATGTGAATCAATATATATATATATATATATATATAGAGAGAGAGAGAGAGAGAGAGAAATATATATATATATATATATATATATATATATATTCTTGTCACCTGAAGTTGATTCGACGAAGAATCCAAAGTGATCGTGATACTTATGAAATTAGGTAAACGACATGGTCTTTTATTTTCACTCTACGAATTCTACATAACCAACAGTCTGTGTACACTCGTTTACGAGACAATTGTATATACATATATATAATACATTTCTCTAATCCACATATATAAAGTTAGGTATGTGTAAATGTTTATATATATATATATATATATATATATATATATATATATATATATATATATATATATATATATATATATATGTGTGTGTGTGTGTATATGTGTGTGTGTGTTTGTGTGGCGAATTTTACATATTTAAAGTTAAATTCGCATGAGGAAATCGCTTCTTAGGACTGCTAATTTCTTTTGAAATCATAAATGCCTGTCACGGGCAATACTCTTAAGAAAAACAAGACTTTGTTTTCTTCCATAAAAATAATTGTCATTTCCAGCTAAATATTCTTTAAATAAATACGAATATGTATCCTTTATTTAATTCTAGCAATTTAATACTTTTTTAAAACATAAATATTCTCTGTATTAATACTGTAAAAATAATCGTCGACAAAATATTTTTCAACTCCATAAAACGAATGTAACTTCTTTAAATGTATCCATGGAAATTTTGTAGTGCTTTAGTCGACAGGGGGGACATAATTTGTATTTGGGAACAATTTATTTTAAAGTAGGTAAAGTCAGAATTATTTACCTTAGCGACATTAGATTAATCATCACACAGTCTCATTCTTTAATATGTGAACGTCTATAACGTACGTACGAACATGGAATCTTTTATCCTAGTTGTATATAAATATTATAGTAGTACTACTAGTTGTAGTGCATTGGAAATGCTTTTTGCCACTTAAATAAGGACCAATCGTCGCTTCCATCCAGAAATCAGTGTTAAGCGATTATTGTGATAATGGAAATAAATGTATGATGATTATCGAAAGTGGGCGAGAATGTTGAATACTTTGGGAGACTCGTTGTCACTCAGACCCCCGGGAATACTACTGGTTATTGTCAGTGAACAATCACTGATAATGACTTGTGGATAAACTCTTAGTGTGTGAATAATACTAAACAGTACATGACACGAATCCAAGAGACCTGAAACTACCAGGCATCCCATAATTTGATATTCTACTAGCCCAAACACACAAACACACACATATACACATACACGAGAGACTCGTTTATGCACCAGGCGGGAAGAAGCATGCAATGGTTCAAACCTTTTTCCCCTGAAAATGTCACTATGGACTTATCAGAGGCCAGACAGAAACAGCCACCAGGCCTTGATAAAGAAGACCCTGGCACCCAGACTCCACCACAAGCAATGACCAAAACAAGGAATACAAGGGGCCTAAAATCACAAAAGTGGTCAGTTGCACAAAAGAGGATATAATTGTACTGCTACTATTACTCGATGTTCGAGAAATGGAGCAGTAGCTCAAAAAAGATTCTAACCGAGAGAATCAAGGTATCTGACTTCCCTGAAGAAAAAAAGAGAGAGTCAATGAGGATGAAAAAAAAGAAGATAAAGACACTACAAACATTTACTGTAAAGGTGTAAGAGTGAGGACATTACTGTGTACTTGGAAGGAAGGCTTATTGTAAATGCCAGAAAAAACAACGGTTGCTGTTAGGGTTGTTGTTAGGGTTAGGGTTAGCGAGAAATAAATGGTAAATGGCTTTTGCAATAATGTAAAATGATTTTCAACGGTTGTCAAAAGAGAAAGCGATCGCTAGAAATCTCGAGAGACTTGCTGTCACTCAGACTCCAGGGAACACCCCATTAGTATTGTACAGTGAACAATCACTGATAATTACTCGTGCCGAACTTCCACTGAGTTAATTATATTAATCGCAAATATAAATCTTCTACGCGTGTGAGTCCAAATTGAATAAAGTCAGTTATTGAACAGCAGACATGTTTTCGATTCTTCTAGCAAAATAGATTAATATTTCGTTGTCCGTGCTTTTGTTTGCCTCTAAAGAACACTCGTCTCGAAGATTTATTTTTTCTCTCGCGTGCACGTGACTGACACAGGCGTCAGAAAAAAAGAACTTGAACAGTTCTTCATGATATGACATTTTATTTTTGTTCTGAAATTCGTCCGTTCTTATCCTCCACGATTTAATGCCAAAGAGAAAAACATATCGAAAAGAATTGGCAGACTATCAAGATAGTAGAATGTTTACAACGACATGTATTATTCGGAGCCAGATAAAAGAAATAAGCATATCTGACTAATCGTAGAAATCAGAAACGGAAGTATTGGGTTGGCAATAAAGTCTCCACCGTTTTCTCCCCTTTTGTTTACAAATTCTTCCCAACGTTCAAGATTTTCAATACCTCGTTGGTAGAAATCAAAAATCAAAAAAAAAAAAGCAAAAAGAAGGTGTCGAAAATGCTTAATGCTTTTTTTTACTTGACATTCCATTTTAATGATCTGAAAATAACCAGAAATTCACGTAAATTAACTCAGAAGAAAAAAGATTCCAAAAAAAATTCCAAAATAGAATTCTATAAAAAAATTGATTTAAAAAATTTGAAAACACATTAGATTTTAAATTTAAGAAAATACAACGACAGGAATTTAGTTGCTAACCCAATATTTGTTATTCTTTTCTTGGCGTACTGTTGTCAAATTTGGGCCTGTGAATCTCTGTCCCATTTGAGGGTTCTTGATAAGGTGAAGAAACGTATCTGTAATTTGATTGGCCACATCCTTTCTTCTTCTCTGCAATCTCTCTCTCTCTCTTTCACGTGATGTTGCTAGTCTAAGTCTTTTCTATAAATACTATTATGGCACGTGTGCTTCCTAATTATGTGCTCTATTCGCCGCTTCTTTTGTTCGAGCTCGTTTGACTCGTTGGCCAGTGTTATTTATTACCTACATATATATATATATATATATATATGTATGTATATGTATATATATATATATGTGTGCGTGTGTGCGCACGTGTGTATTTTATATATTGAACATATATTTATGCTTGAAAATGAATACATGTGTATATATGTGTATATCCGTGTATAGATATTTATCTATATATCTGTGTCTGTTTATTTTTATATGTACTTGTGTGTCTATTAATTTGTGCGCACGTGTGTATTTTATATAAAGATAAGATATTTATGTTTGAATGGGTTTGTAAATTGATTAAAACTTTGAAGTGATAAATAGAGAAGAAGGAATCCAGGCTAAGTGGGTAATAAAAATTAGAAAAAGGACTGAATAAGAAGGCAGGTAATAAAAATGAATTAAAAAGAGAGAAACTAATTGAAATCGTTAACAGGTAAAGTATATAATCCGATACTAATTCATAAAAAATAGCCTATCCCCCAAAACGATTTATTTAAAGGGAAAGTTTTCCAAACATATCTCACATCTCTGTCGTCTTTGGTCTGAAGAGGTTCACTCTCTGCAAAGAGTACAATTTGCTTTTTTGATACCTCATTATAATACAGCTTCCTATTCCAATTCCAGTAGCTTCTTTCTAAGAACTGCAGGCTTGTGGAACTCTCTTCCTGCTGAGTGTTTTCCTCCTACTTACAACTTTGGTATTTTCAAGATTAAGGCCAATAGGCATCTCCTGTTTTTGCGATATTCATATTTGTTCTTGTTAGCTCCTTACAGCAAGTGGCTTCATGTCTTGTCTAGAGCGATTTCCATTTTTAAAAAAATGAATAAAAAATCTTCTATACAGGGTGTTTGTAAAATCGATGGCATAACTTCAGGATTATGTTCTATACATGAAATGGAACCTATTTTGCGCACAATTACTTGTCTAATTTTCCTTCATGGCCCATGTCTTTCTGTGTGTGATCTTTAGTTTGTAGTGATCATATTTATTTACCGGTATTGTGTCTGCTGTATTCTGTTACATGAAATGAGGCGTAACAACATTCGCAGGATGCTGATCGGCTATCAAAGAAGCTCCTGTCGATCATGACCCGCAGAGTTTTCTTCCACACCTTTTATATTTATGTCGTGACATTTTAGTCCATTATTCCAGTAGTCTTGTAGTCTTCATTGTTTTTCTAAATTGGTTAATTTTTTTTTTCAATAATTTGTATTAAATTATATGAAGAAAAACGCAGAAACCTGATTTGAGTGGATTTTCTGGGGAAAATAGTCTAAATTGGCAATTTTTTTTAAATGTCTAAAAACTTCCACGAATAGTTATTATTAATGTTTATTAATATTAAACAATAATAATATAACTCGGTCTTAAAACTGTATATCTCCGTGTAAATACAAGGCAAAGTCTAATCTAGGCCTTACTTCTCCATATTATATAGAAATATAAGCAAAGTTATTCTATAGAAACGTTAATAACTAAAAAAATATATTTATCTTGTTCGGCTAAAATTGTGCATCGTAGTTACTGTTAATAAAGGGTATCAAATCTACATATGAAATTTGGAAAAAACAGAAGTTGAAATTCCTTCAAAATTTCGACGATGACTGAACTTCCCAAATGTCGTATAAGACGCGGGACTTTATTGGCTACAATATGAGCCAAGTATCGAGTCTCTACGATGAACAAGAACCAAAGTTATCACCAAAATTGTGACTGTCAGCTTTCGATAGTCTTGACCTTGATTTTTGACTTACATATCAAATAAGTTTTAAGTTAGACTATGATCGATATTTTAGAACAAATTTGGTGACTTGTATAATTTGGATTATTCGGACTACTGTTCTCATCTTGAGTGCTATTATCAGAACGTTTCGGCCGATATAACCTCCGAACTTTTTCAAATGTATCTTGTCGAACTCGGGAATCTTTCTGGCGAACTCGACAATCGGCACGGAATTTCGAACAAAACCTTTAATTTAATCCACGTGGTAGCATGCTTTCGTCCCGTCAGCCATTAGCGGGTAGAAGTCTTCAGTAATTCGAAATTCCGTGTATCGCCCGCATGGAGGATTGAACCTGCAACCTTCAGAAGACTGCACCTAGAACTGAATATTTTGCAGATTCCCGAGTTCGACATAAAGATTCCCGAGTTCGACAAGATATACCTGAAGAAGGGCGTAGGTTGCATCGGCAGAAACGCTGTGAGAATAACACTCAAGATGAGAACAGTAGTTCGAATAATTCTAAATTTTACAAATTATTAATCCTTATATCAAAGATTCAGAAACAAATTTGATGACGATTGGTCAAGCGATGTGGACGCAAGGCTGTACATAAACAAACACAAATACAAACTTGGTCGAAAACATAACATTCTAGGCGATTGTAATTATTTGGTTACTCAGGAAAACTCTCGTGTGTTCCATACGATGATGACTGAGATGCGGTCTAAATTGGCAAAAGTTGCCTTTTTTCACAAATATCTTATTTTTCCCGCCAAACAAAATGAAATTATTATTATGTCTACTTGTATTATTCTACAGAATTTCGCACAACAAAAAACAGGAAATTTAGTAGATTAACGCTAACATTATGTAAATAGTAAATCGTACATTACGGGTAGCTGCTGGCGACTGAGGATGTTCTCCCAACACTTTGAAGCATTTATACCAGTACAAAAATCAGTCAATTGTTATAAAGTGTTCCTTACTCATTACTATAGAGTCCGTTACATAGTTATCTAATTCATTAAGTGATTGACAGTTAAAATGTTACTACATCTAAAGAGAAGATCGCGAAGAAAGTTTTTTTTTCGCATCCTAGAACTTCAGCTAGCTCCACTCTGAACCATTATTGAATTGTCCAAATATTCTATATGCATTTACACACGCATTTTACCATGTAAAAATGCTACATCCAAGTCATGGGAGATGAATGAACATAGCCACATGATAGAGCAAAGGGTATATGCATTTATAGGCACTGTTGTCTTGCTTAGAGCTAATACTTCTGACTTCATTAAAATAAACGAATAGCTCTCAAAAAGCCCAGATCCCAGCGTAATGGATTTTACCATTTAGAGTTTACCGTTACATTTTGCAATCACAGAAGAAAGAGGCTACATATATAAAAGTATTTAAAGCTCTGTTAATGGAACTTAGAACATTATCGCGTTTGTAGTCATCTCATTATAGACTGGCAGTTTAATAGACTGTCCACGTCGTTGTGCAGCTTCTTACGAGAAAGACGTTAAGCATCCCATTAATTTCTTTATGTTTGACTATTTCCTATGTTGTCAAAAATTGTTTTCTATTTCCAAACTCTTTTAATGGAAGCTTGGAACATTATCGCGCTTGAAGTCATCTAATTAGAGCCTAGCAGTTTGATAGATCGTCCACGTCGTTGTGCAGCTTTTTACAAGAAACACATTAAACATCCCATCTATTTTCTTTCTATTTGACCATTGCCTATGTTGTCAACAATTGTCTTCTATTTATAAACTCTGATAATTGAAGCTTGTGACAAGATCCTATATGTTGTCATCCAAAGATCGACTGTCAGTTTGGTAGACCGTTTACTTAGTCGTGTACCTTCCTTATTTTTCGTCTATTTGGCCATTGCTTCAGTTATCAACAGCTGCTTTCTATTTCTAACAATTGCATATGTATTGGGCTAGCAGCAGTAGTAGTAGTAGTGGTGGTAGTAGTAGTAGTTGTGGTGATAGTAGTAGTAGTAGTAGTAGTAGTAGTAGTAGTAGTAGTAGTAGTAGTAGTAGTAGTACTAGTAGTAGTAGTAGTAGTAGTAGTAGTAGTAGTAGTAGTAGTAGTAGTAGTAGTAGTAGTAGTAGTCGTGGTGGTGGTGGTGATAGTAGTAGTAGTAGTAGTAGTAGTAGTAGTGGTTGGGATAGTAGTAGTAGTAGTAGTAGTAGTAGTAGTAGTAGTAGTAGTAGTAGTAGTAGTAGTAGTAGTAGTAGTAGTAGTAGTAGTAGTAGTATTAGTAGTAGTGGTGATGGTCGCACACATGTTTTACGTGTTGTCATTTGGTTCGGTTCCTATCGTTTTATTTCGTTCTACTTATGTTCTCGGTCCTTTTGTTTTACGCGTTCTTATTAATCAGTAACATTTCGCGTTTCGTGTTTCGTTTTTTTACCATTGATTTTCCTTCCATTGTGAGCGAATTCCTTTATCTTTCTCCCAATAACCATTAACAGCGCAGACAAACCTGTTTCCCTTCGCGTCTGGAAGACGACTGAGTACGTACGCTGATTGGTCCAAAATTGTACCAGTTTTTTTTTTTTTCTATAAATTTATTTTCGACCAATGAAATGCGACCATGTCATGTATCTCGCTTTCTTTGCTAATGAGATAGACATGGTTAAATAAAATTGAGCTGTAATTAAAACTAAAAGCAGTTTCCTTTATTGTTCATAAATAATATCCGGGCCATATAAGGAAATATACTAATTATATTATATATCACTTATTTAAATTATATATATATATATATATATTAATAAAGGTATATATTTTTCTTGCATAATGCTATGAAGAAGTGGGATAGTGAGAAAAAAGTATAACATTTTGACAGAGGATGAGACAATCTCTTTTCTTTAACTTAGTTCACCCCCAAACAAGGCAAGTTGTCACTGTAGACGTAAGTAGTTACTGCGAAATATGGTGTAGGTTCATATTAGTTTAAATTTCTGCATCTCCGTATAGTCGAGAAAACAGGAAGCAGGAAGGGAGTTCCAAAGCCGGCAGCTCGAAGAAAGCAGCTAGTGAAGTAGAAGGCTCTCCAGCATCTGGGGAGTTCCACAGTGAATGGATGGGATTCAGCTGATTGTCAGGTTGGTCGAGTGTATTTACGTCGAGGGGGTACCAGAGCAGCAAGTTCATCGGAGCACATTCCATTGAAGTATTTGTAAAACAAGCACGAGGATACAATATAGCGGCGATAGGACTGGGGCTGGAGCTGGAGCTTGGTAGATAGTGATGGATTAGATTAGAGACTCTTTTGGTGACCTTGTCTGAGAGGGAGAGACAAGTGGATGGTGCACCAGCCCAGATATGACAACAATGCTCCATGCATGGGCGGATGGTGGCTTTGTAGAGATATAGGATACTGTCAGGTGTGAGAAGTTTTCTAGAGGGAACCACTTTCTTTGCAATGTCTTCTTTGCACTTTTCTGTTTGTGAAGCAAGAACTCTCTGCTACCACTGCGAAAAGAAAACAATAGTCTTCTTCTGTTTTCCTAAACTTGCATAACACAACATGGTCGTCTTAAAGTCTAATGTCAACAAATATTTGTCGAGCTGTTCTTTTAAGTAATTAAATGATGTCCATTCCATTCATCGTTTTCAATGCTCTCATAGTATTTGTATCATTCAACATACAATCTATTCATCTCATTTACCATTATCCTCGAGTGATTTTTCGCCTTCGTAAGTGATGACTCATTAGTAAAAAAAAAAATTATTTTACAAAAAGAAAAGTAAGGAACGCCGGTCGACCAAAAATGTCCCTGACAAAGACAAGCTTATGTTATCTGATATCTCTTCGTTAAAATTAAAAAGAAAACACCCGATGTGATGTTGTTATGATGTACGGCCATCGAGAACGACCTAGATTTTTCTTTTAATTTAGAAAGATCTGATTTTATTAAATATTCGTCCAGTAATACTATACGAGTTGTTTTTCTCGCGAAGACCTGCATGCCAGACATTGTCAAAGGCTTTGTAAATATCTAACGCAACCGCCATAGCTTTACCTACCTTATCCAGTCACTAATGACCTTTAAGACAATTGCAGTAGAACAGGATTGCTTAAATTCATGCTGTTGACCAGAGAAAAGTTTAGCTTTTTCAAGGTGATGATCTATCACTAAATTGATTAAAGATTCAAATATTTTAGCAAAAAGCGGGAGAAAACTAACCGGAACGATCATTTTGAGGGTTAGGGTTACGGGTTAGGGTTAAGGGTTAGGGTTAGAGTTAGGGTTAGAATTAGGGTTAAAGTTAGGGTTAGTGGTTAGGGTTAGGGTTAGGGTTAGGAGTTAGGGTTAAGGGTTAGGGGTAGGGGTAGGGTTAGGGTTAGAGTTAGGGTTAGGATTAGGGTTAAGGTTAGGGTTAGGGGTCAGGGGTTAGAGTAAGGATTAGGGTTAGGGTTAGGGTTAGGGTTAGGGTTAGGGTAAAGGGTTAGGGTTAAGGGTTAGAGTTAGGGTTAGAGTTAGGGTTGGGGTTAGGGGCTAGGGTCAGGATTATGGTTATGGTAAGGGTTAGGGTTAGAGTTAGGGTTAGGATTAGAGTTAAGGTTAGGGTTAGGGGTTAGGGTAAGGGTTAAGGTTAGGGTAAGGGGTTAGGGTTAGGGTTAGGGTTAGGGTTAGGGGTAGGGTTAGGGTTAGGGGTTAGGGTTAAGGGTTAGAGTTAGGGTTAGAGTTAAGGTTAAGGTTAGGGGTTAGGGGTTAGGGGTTAGGGGTTAGGGTTAAGGGTTAGGGTTAAGGATTAGGGTAAGGGTTAGGGTTAGGGGTTAGGGTTAGGGTTAGGGTTAGTTGCAGTTCACTTCTTTCGTTAGATTCTTGAAAACTTATTCATAATGTCATTCGCTTACGACTCATTTCTTGGCCGAGGAAACATTGTTTTTAAATGGCAAGATTTCTTCATTTTAATTCCGTTTAAGTCCGCTCCATCTACGACTTGAACTCAATTTTCACCATTGGATTTACTTTATTTTGAATGCCTTTCTGTGATGCCTCCACGAAACTTTTTTCTTCTCCATGGAAACTTTCTTCCATTGGACACCTTATTGGCGGACAATTACCACCTGAACAAACCAAATATCTTTTAACACGAACTTTTTTCACCCATCATTTTCTTAATATTTTTTCAAATGTTGAATTTTGGCTTTTCTATTGCCAACTTATCTATCTGTATAATACCTCTGATGATAAGATCTCGATCTTTGAAAAGCCTTGGCTTAAAGAAAGAATAATAAACATAATTTTATTACAGAATATACCTTGCTTTGAACAATCGAAGTTTGAAATAAATTTGGACATTCGTGCATGTTTATCACTCTTCGTCCATCTATCTTACCAATTGCTCTATCTCGTATATTGAGCTTTTACCATTTCACTATAGGTTCTTTCTACTATAAGTTTACTTTATTTTCATATTTATTATATATATATATATATATATATATATATATATATATATATATAGTAGAGAATGGTAGTTTGCTTGAAGCATTGCTGGGTATAGTAGTAGTAAGTTTTTGAAAGGCTGTGGGCAATGCAATTCCGGGTAAGATGCAAGTTGAAAGGAAAGGAACAAAAACAATAAAAATAAATCGAATACGATATAAGACTTACTATTTATTTTTCCTTTTTTTTCCTTTTATTTTTATTTTATTTTTTTTCTTACATAACAGCAAGAGTGTTTTAGCTGTTCGTGTGATGTCCGGGTGATTAAAAATCACTATTTGATATTTCGGGAAAAGACATCCCTTTTTCAAAAATAATTAGACCAGAAGAAGAATAATATTTTATTCTTCTCCGACTGTGTAGAGAATAATACAAAACAAAATGGCTGCCAGATATAGACCGCAGCAAAAAAGCAGTTTCACAGGAAATATAAATTAAGTTAAGTTTTATTTTAATATTATGTTAAATATATGATTGGTGTTTAGAATATTAGTGTAATGTTGGTTAGGTGTATGGTGTTCGATAAACTGTTAGTTTTGATAATATATATATCATTTTTTTATTTTATTTTTTTTTATATTTGAATATTTACTTTGTTTTATCTTCGTATTTTTTATTTTGTTTATCTTTCTATCGTAATTTAAGAATTTTAATATAAAGTAAAGTAATTAGTCTCATATTTTAAATATTCTAGATCTATCTACTTATCGATTTCGATTATCATCTATTAAAGAAGTGTTATCTATTATATAAACGTCACCTGTCTGTATGGATGTATGTATGTATGTATGTATGTATGTATGTATGTATGTATGTATGTATGTATGTATGTATGTATGTATGTATGTTGGTCTTCTCCTCCGATACTACCCAACAGACACTTACGCAGATGACATTATTAAAACCAGCCAGCCCCCAGACGTGCAATCTCTGAAAATTGGGGGGAAACGTTCATATTTTCGTATAGAAATGGCTCGAAACGTTGAGGGGGGGGGAGGATGTTTTAAAAAATCAAGACATAGTACAAAAACGATTTGCGCATGCGTGAAATATATGTCACTTCCTCAATAAGACCATTTTGAACGCGCCAAATATGAAAAACGTAAGTTTACGTACTTTTTTTATTTGTTTCTGTAATCAACAATTATAAACAACTTAATTTTTATTTAAACAAAAAAATTCGCTAATATTTGTTTATTAAACGTATCGTAAAAAATATATATATATATGAGTTTATTATGCATTCTGTCCTCGTGGGGAGACAAGTAAATACTGATACAAAAACATGTTTGTTTAGTTTCGCAACGTGAAACGCAATATATTTTAATAAATAAACAAAATAAATACATTTTAAAACATAACCGTACATTGGCCTCACCATCCATAATCAACAATTAAGATCGATAATTTTATTTACAAATATTTCTATAACTTAATTTTTTTGTTTATTAAACGTATCGTAAAAAAAAAAACACGATATGACTTTATTATGCAATCTCCCTTCGTGGGGACGCAAGTAAATATTTACATTTCTCTTCGTAAGCGAAATAAAACGGTATTTTCACACTTAAATAAAAACATTTGACTGACAAGTGTTCATTCCCCCCCAAAAAAAAACACAACAAATTAAAATATATTTATTGCTAATATTATTTGTTTATTAAACGTATCGTAAAAAAAATATATATATATGAGTTTATTATGCATTCTGTCCTCGTGGGGAGACAAGTAAATACTGATACAAAAACATGTTTGTTTAGTTTCGCAACGTGAAACGCAATATATTTTAATAAATAAACTAAATGTATACATTTTAAAACATAACCGTACATTAGGCATAATCAACAATTAAGATCGCTAATTTTATTTACAAATATTTCTATAACTTAATTTTTTTGTTTATTAAACGTATCGTAAGAAAAAAAAACACTATATCATTTTTTTTTTTTTTTGGTAAATTTATAGAAGTGCACCTTTCGTATTTCGACCCCTAAAAAAAAAAGTTTCTACTTTTTTTGGCAAATTACATGTAAACAGCCTAAAAAAATATCTGCTAAGAAAAAAATTTATGAAAATTGTTATTATTTTATAATTTAGGAGGGGGGTATTTTCCTATATAAGTTATAAGTAAAGTGTGCACGCATTTCTGGTCCACCGAATCTCAACTCTCGTATGAATAATCCGATATTTCATATTATAATAATTTTTAAAAAAAATCACCTCTAACAATTAATATAAAAATTTTACGTTTTACTTATTTACATGAAGTTTATTAAAACAACTGTTACTTATACAGAATTTGAACTTTCTTAAAATCGTTTTAAACGATCACTATTGACAAAATAGTCAATAGAATTTGAATTCTTACAATGAAAAAAATCACTAACTACTCATTTCATTGATAAATTTTCACTTCAGACATTACTGTTGCCTACTTTCAGAAACTTTTCATTCATACAATAAGATAAATCGATGACTTTACATTCAGTCTGGCACTTCCGGTTGACTCGGTGGAATGAATGGAACTCTTCAATTATTAAGTCCAAGTGACGTTTGAAATGCAGAACTACCCTTACTTATTACAATAAAATATCAGAATTTGTTAAAGTTTTTGTATTGTTTTTTTTCTTATTTTTTAGAGTTTAAAGTTTTATTTTTATTTTATTTTTTAAAATGAAAAATCCGTGTAAACTGATTAAATGTTCCCCCACCCACCCCCACCTAAATATATAAGAGACAGCGACTACATAATAACGTGCCACCCATTATAAATAATATTACAATATTTTTATAAATAATATTACAATATTTTTAAGTATAAAAACTCATCCGACATAATCACATATGCATTCGTAAACGTCGATAATTAAATATGATACACTTCTTTTAAAGGCATTAGAACTTTACACGATAAAAAAACAATTGACAAATTCGGATATTTTCCATTATAATAAATTAAAAAAAAAAAAAATTAAACTCACAAAAAAAAAATAAAAAAACAATTGCTGAAATTTTTTAATAAACACTTACGACAATTAAGAGAAATTCAGACTAACACAGGACTCACTGCTTCAGTTATTTTTTTTGTGTGTGTGTAATCATTATGAACAATTTCTTTTTAATACATGACTTTAGTTTGATGTATGATTAGTAAAAAAAAAAAAAGATCACTGATCATCACAAACGAAGGACTCTATAATAATAACTCTATTGCAATAATAACTACGTCATAGCTCTCATGTTTTTAATTACCTATTCCTCAAAATCATAAAAGAAAGAACATTCTTTGGGGTGGATTCTTGATGATAGCAAGTCACTAATAAGAACTTAACACAAACATTTCAGTACTTTCATATTTTGAGTTTTAAAAAGTGATTATTAATGATGTACATTTTTAGCCACATCATTTTGATTACTGTACTCATTCAATTGAATAATATATTTTCTAATTTCATCTTCCATTTCAGACAATTTGGTTGTTTTTCCCAATTACATCTTTCATTTAAGTGAATTTGCCTACTTAGTTTCATTAACCACACAATCAACCTGGAGATTTCGATGATGACAATGTAGCTTGAAATTTATTTTTATATTCTTTTATATAAAATAAAATGAAGACTATAGCAAAAATCTTATTACAAATAATCAAAATGAGGACGGTTAAAAAAACGTTTTATTACTAAAACATCACGGTTGAACAATGTGTTTCTGTGATTGATATCATTAAGTGCTGCAGTTCCTTTTTTAAATTTGTGTTTTTATCTTTTGACACAATTACACATTCTCAAAAGACACATTAAAATAAAAATCACCCATTTAAATATAAAATTGTTTTTGTTTTTTTTTCATTATATTCTTGCTTGAAAGTGGTGAACAAACTTAAAATAAATGTGTTTCAATATATTGAGCAATAAACTAATAATTTTTCTTAAATATGTTAAGCACATTTTTTTACTATTGTTTTGTTGTTCATGCCTAGGTTTATAATCTGAAACAAACTCAGGAGCAATACATTATTACTGCACTAGGACACTTTCTAAATGTTGTATTTTGTAGAAAACACTGATCAGTTCCCTAGATGCAACAGATGTGTGCAATAATGCAGTAGGACACTCAAAACATAGTAAATGCTGCATTCGGATGTACTTAATACTCTAGATAGAGCAAGTATGTGTTATAATATAGTGTGACTCTTAGTATGTCTTATGGTGAATCTAACAGTGCACAATATCATAGAGATAGCATGTGTGTAATTTACTAATGGATATATACTAAATCAGTAACTGTTCAATATGTTTGATAGAACAGTGTAACACTTGGTAAGGTGTACCTGCTTAATCTGTCGGTGTTCTTTACCCTAAATACAGCAGCTTTCTGTAAATTCGGTCTATTCTACTTTTAACTAGAATGATCAGTCACCACAATACCACATTTACTCATAACCTTATATTTGCTTTTTGCTTTATTGAACAAGTTGTAAACTTTCATTCTTTTTAGTTTTTACGTACGTTAACCAAACACTTAAACTGGTACCGACTTCAGTTACCAATTAAGGGTTGTAGCATCCATCTGAACAAATACTAAACTTTGAATTATTTACTTGCAGAAAATATGAAAAAATTACATTCAAAACAAGGCTTTCAAAAGTGTTCTAAAGTAATAAAAATGTATATCCTACTATAACTAGAATGTTAGTCACCACAATACCACATTTACTCATAACACAAATTAGACACAAGACAGTCAGAAGTGTGGGAAAGAGTGTCGTCGGTCATCATTGTTCTAACATATGAAAAAAAAAATATATATATATGTTAAATAACCCAGCTAAGACATTTGTTGCTGAGCAAGGTTAGTGGAAGGTTAACATAAAATAGTAAATTCTTTACAGTAAGGTAACATTGGCATTTTCCCTTTAATGTTATCAATAATTAAACACTGCTTTTAATGTTATCCAGTAAAAGAGAATAGCAAATCAGTCAGCATTTTTTTACATTGAAATTTAACAAGATCTAGGCGCTTGATTGTGATAGTGCTCTCTTGGCCTCCTTATTTTAAAAGTGCTCATTATCCTACATAGAACGAGTGTTTAATTAAATAGAGTTCAATATCCTAGATAGAGCAGATGTGTTTATTATACACACCATAGCACAGGATTAAAAAAAAAAAAAATGATGTTCGGGGAGCAGTGAAACAGTGAAACAGTCAAAGCTGGAGGTTTGGGAAAAGATTCAGAGCTTGCAGTATATGAAAGAGTCACCCTGATGTTTAAGGAGTCGGAGCCAGCTCTTCAGGAAGTAGTCAGGTCCTAATTGTTCGGGTAGGAGTCAGAGCCTGATGTTCAGGAAAGAGTCAAGGCCTGGAGTTCAACCCGAATGGTATATTACGGAGTCTGAGTAGAATGTAATAGGAAGGGTCCCCATTGTTAGCACTATTATTTATATTCATATAAAATAATGTCTCGATCGGTGAATTTAAAAGAAAAAATTATTCTTCCCCATTAGTACCATTTATTATATTCATATAAAATATTTAATCGGTGATCAACCTAGGTTATTTAATCTAACATACACAAACATGAAAGAAGTAAATAGACACCATTATTATCATTAACAAAGACTGCTGTCAGAGGGGCCTGATCGACCTAGGTTATTTTATCTAACATACACGGACATGAAGAAGTAAATAAACAAACACCCTTATTAACAATACTAATGAAGACAAATATGGTACTTTTAATAGAAATGTTACATTTTTACTCCAGGGAATGGAGAGGTAGTGCAGAGTTTTGGGGAGGCCGGAGATAGTGTAGCCAGGGTGAATTGGCAACCATGTACGTGACATCTTTTACTCCTGGCAACTGTGGAAGGAGGCGACTGGAGAAGTGATCGCCGTGCAACGCCAATAGGTACGTATATAGTATGCGCACCGGGGCTGTAATAGGTACGTAAGAATCTAAAACAAACGAATAAACAAAACAAAATTGACAACTGAAATGTGTAGAACACAATAAAAATACCAATATTCATTGTCATCATGTTCTTTTTCAGTAAGTCACCAATTTCAAACTCCTCAAGAGTTTTCAGAATTCTAAATTCATTTTAACTCCCAACATGACCTAAAGTCTAAATAGGTAAGAATCTAAAATCAACAGATAAACAAAAAAAAATTGACAACTGAAATGTGTAGAACACAATAAAAATTCCAATATTCATTGTCATCATGTTTTTTTTCAGTAAGTCACCAATTTCAAACTCCTCAAGAGTTTTCAGAATTCTAAATTCATTTTAACTACATTTTGTTTATACAAATTACCAATTCTAAAATGACAACTCTCCCAGAGTTTAGAATAATTAAATAATGAATGATGCCCCCCCCCTGAGTTGAGAATAATTAGAAAATGAATGACACATCCACCAGAGTTGAGAATGACTTAAAAATGAATGACACCTCTCCAGAGTTGAGAATAACTTAAAAATGAATGACAGTTGTGAATTGACTAAAAGAACATGGTTTTGGTTGTTTAACATCCAAACATGCTTCCCAAAATCCAACCTCTGGTCCCCGTTCTGGGAGGTGGTAACAGGGTAAAACAGTGTAAATGCTTAGGAGGTTATGGATGTAACTTTACACCAGTTATTATAGCCCGTTTCACTCTGTATAACCCTGGCTAACAAGGCTCTGGTAATGTATTCTTCAACTATTTTGTTTCAAACAAGTATTTTTATTTGCTTGCTATTTAATCTATTAGTCTGTCGATGTTACATTCAATAAACAGCATGTGTATTATTCTATTAACTATGCAACACCATATAAATACTGCTACATGATATAAACCAAACCATGCACACAGATGAAGCAAGGGAGACAGTCGGACAGATAGGGGAAAACAGTCATTATCAGAGAAAATATTTTTGTTTACTTTTTTGGTGCACATTCTTTTTTTTATAATTATTTTCACTTTCTAAGTAAATGTTTGAAAACTATTAGCACTGAAACTTAGTGAAAACAATGGCACTTTGGTGAGAAGTGAAATGACTGTATAGTCCCATTGAGACTCCCTCGTGAATATAGTAAAGCACCTCACCCAACAGGCAATAGTAAATACATCTCCTATTAGAAAGTTACACAAAGGAAAACGTCAACACAAATTTACACTAGAGTATTGATTTACTCCTCTCCAGGAGTTAGGCACAAGGCCAGTTTTTATCTTACTCCCACAAGTCGGGTTGGGAAAGTGGGGTTTAAAAATTGCCTGGGCAGCCCCGTCGGCATTCCCCGGTAGGGGCGCCTCAGGCAGTAAGCAATAAACTTACTCCTCCCCAAAGAGGGGAGGCAAAGCCTGGGAAGGTGGACCTCCTAGAACTGCACAGGACAGACCCATAGACCGGCGTAAATCAAGCCCCGAAGGCCAAGACGATACCAGTTTATGGGGTGCAGTATCCATCGGAACAGATACTACACTTTGATCTTAGCCAAAAGGCGTTATTTAACCCCCACCCACAATAGGAATATGTGACAGAAGGACTGAAAGTGGGATTTGAAAAGCCAGCGCTCGAGAAGGTGAGCACTCTGGCCATTAAAAATTGCTTGGGCAGCCCCGTCGGCATTCCCCGGTAGGGGCGCCTCAGGCAGTAAGCAATTAACTTACTCCTCCCCAAAGAGGGGAGGTAAAACCTGGGAGGGTGGACCTCCTAGAACTGCACAGGACAGATCAGACCCACAGACCGGCGGAAACCAAGCCCCAGAAGGCCAAGACAATACCGATCTATGAAGTGCAGTATCCATCGGAACAGATACTACACTTTGATCTTAGCCAAAAGGCGTTATTTAACCCCCACCCACAATAGGAATATGTGACACAAGGACTGACAGTGGGATTTGAAAAGCCAGCGCTCGAGAAGGTGAGCACTCTGGCCATTAAAAATTGCCTGGGCAACCCTGTCGACATTCCCCGGCAGGGGCGTTTCAGGCAGCAAGCAATTAACTTACTCCTCCCCAAAGAGGGGAGGTAAAGCCTGGGAGGGTGGACCTCCTAGAACTGCACAGGACAGATCAGACCCACAGACCGGCGGAAACCAAGCCCCGAAGGCCAAAACAACACCGATCCATGAAGTGCAGCACCCATCAGAACAGATACCACACTTTGATCTTAGCAAAATGGCCAAGCTATTTTACTACTAAACAATATCTTAGTTCTGTTTCAGTTTGGAATTGCTTAACAGCCTGAGACCCCCCAGTACCAGAAAATCTCAATTGAAGCAGCCTTTTTCAATAGAGTACAGCATTTGTTCTTTGTAATTATATATCTTTTACTACAAAACTATCTATTTTTAAACAAACTGCATTTTATCCTTTTCTATTCACAATTCAGAACACCTTTGAAATAGATTCCTTTATGTTCTATATATTTGATGCTTTCTTTCCTTCAGATTTGATTATCAGAGTCCGGCTTTACCACAATTTGAATTAAGAGAAATTCAGACTACCCATTATCTTATGCATGGATTAATAGACACCATTTATTCTTATAAACACAGGACTCACTGCTTCAGTTATTTTTTGTGTTTGTGTGTAATCGTTATGAACAATTTCTTTTTAATACATGACTTTAGTTTGATGTATGATTAGTAAAAAAAAAATTTAAAAAAAAGATCAGTGATCATCACAAACGAAGGACTCTGTTCTTGCAATAATAACTACGTCATAGCTCTCATGTTTTTAATTATCTATTCCTCAAAATCATAAAAGAAAGAACATTCTTTGGGGTGGATTCTTGATGATAGCAAGTCACTAATAAGAACTTAACACAAACATTTCAGTACTTTCATATTTTGAGTTTTAAAAAGTGATTATTAATGATGTACATTTTTAGCCACATCATTTTGATTACTGTACTCATTCAATTGAATAGTATATTTTCTAATTTCATCTTCCATTTCAGACAATTTGGTTGTTTTTCCCAATTACATATTTCATTTAAGTGAATTTTACATTTCTCTTCGTAAGCGAAATAAAACGGTATTTTCACACTTAAATAAAAACATTTGACTGACAAGTGTTCATTCCCCCCCCAAAAAAAACACAACAAATTAAAATATATTTATTGCTAATATTATTTGTTTATTAAACGTATCGTAAAAAAAATATATATATATGAGTTTATTATGCATTCTGTCCTCGTGGGGAGACAAGTAAATACTGATACAAAAACATGTTTGTTTAGTTTCGCAACGTGAAACGCAATATATTTTAATAAATAAACTAAATGTATACATTTTAAAACATAACCGTACATTAGGCATAATCAACAATTAAGATCGCTAATTTTATTTACAAATATTTCTATAACTTAATTTTTTTGTTTATTAAACGTATCGTAAGAAAAAAAAACACTATATCATTTTTTTTTTTTTTTGGTAAATTTATAGAAGTGCACCTTTCGTATTTCGACCCCTAAAAAAAAAAGTTTCTACTTTTTTTGGCAAATTACATGTAAACAGCCTAAAAAAATATCTGCTAAGAAAAAAATTTATGAAAATTGTTATTATTTTATAATTTAGGAGGGGGGTATTTTCCTATATAAGTTATAAGTAAAGTGTGCACGCATTTCTGGTCCACCGAATCTCAACTCTCGTATGAATAATCCGATATTTCATATTATAATAATTTAAAAAAAAAATCACCTCTAACAATTAATATAAAAATTTTACGTTTTACTTATTTACATGAAGTTTATTAAAACAACTGTTACTTATACAGAATTTGAACTTTCTTAAAATCGTTTTAAACGATCACTATTGACAAAATAGTCAATAGAATTTGAATTCTTACAATGAAAAAAATCACTAACTACTCATTTCATTGATAAATTTTCACTTCAGACATTACTGTTGCCTACTTTCAGAAACTTTTCATTCATACAATAAGATAAATCGATGACTTTACATTCAGTCTGGCACTTCCGGTTGACTCGGTGGAATGAATGGAACTCTTCAATTATTACGTCCAAGTGACGTTTGAAATGCAGAACTACCCTTACTTATTACAATAAAATATCAGAATTTGTTAAAGTTTTTGTATTGTTTTTTTTCTTATTTTTTAGAGTTTAAAGTTTTATTTTTATTTTATTTTTTAAAATGAAAAATCCGTGTAAACTGATTAAATGTTCCCCCACCCACCCCCAATTAAATACATTTGACTGACAAGTGTTCATCCCCCCCCCCCCCAAAAAAAAACACAACAAATTAAAATATATTTATTGCTAATATTATTTGTTTATTAAACGTATCGTAAAAAAAAAATATATATATGAGTTTATTATGCATTCTGTCCTCGTGGGGAGACAAGTAAATACTGATACAAAAACATGTTTGTTTAGTTTCGCAACGTGAAACGCAATATATTTTAATAAATAAACTAAATGTATACATTTTAAAACATAACCGTACATTAGGCATAATCAACAATTAAGATCGCTAATTTTATTTACAAATATTTCTATAACTTAATTTTTTTGTTTATTAAACGTATCGTAAGAAAAAAAAACACTATATCATTTTTTTTTTTTTTTTGGTAAATTTATAGAAGTGCACCTTTCGTATTTCGACCCCTAAAAAAAAAAGTTTCTACTTTTTTTGGCAAATTACATGTAAACAGCCTAAAAAAATATCTGCTAAGAAAAAAATTTATGAAAATTGTTATTATTTTATAATTTAGGAGGGGGGTATTTTCCTATATAAGTTATACGTAAAGTGTGCACGCATTTCTGGTCCACCGAATCTCAACTCTCGTATGAATAATCCGATATTTCATATTATAATAATTTTTAAAAAAAATCACCTAACAATTAATATAATAATTTTACGTTTTACTTATTTACATGAAGTTAAAACAACTGTTACTTATACAGAATTTGAACTTTCTTAAAATCGTTTTAAACGATCACTATTGACAAAATAGTCAATAGAATTTGAATTCTTACAATGAAAAAAATCACTAACTACTCATTTCATTGATAAATTTTCACTTCAGACATTACTGTTGCCTACTTTCAGAAACTTTTCATTCATACAATAAGATAAATCGATGACTTTACATTCAGTCTGGCACTTCCGGTTGACTCGGTGGAATGAATGGAACTCTTCAATTATTAAGTCCAAGTGACGTTTGAAATGCAGAACTACCCTTACTTATTACAATAAAATATCAGAATTTGTTAAAGTTTTTGTATTGTTTTTTTTCTTATTTTTTAGAGTTTAAAGTTTTATTTTTATTTTATTTTTTAAAATGAAAAATCCGTGTAAACTGATTAAATGTTCCCCCACCCACCCCCACCTAAATATATAAGAGACAGCGACTACATAATAACGTGCCACCCATTATAAATAATATTACAATATTTTTATAAATAATATTACAATATTTTTAAGTATAAAAACTCATCCGACATAATCACATATGCATTCGTAAACGTCGATAATTAAATATGATACACTTCTTTTAAAGGCATTAGAACTTTACACGATAAAAAAACAATTGACAAATTCGGATATTTTCCATTATAATAAATTAAAAAAAAAAAAAATTAAACTCACAAAAAAAAAATAAAAAAACAATTGCTGAAATTTTTTAATAAACACTTACGACAATTAAGAGAAATTCAGACTAACACAGGACTCACTGCTTCAGTTATTTTTTTTGTGTGTGTGTAATCATTATGAACAATTTCTTTTTAATACATGACTTTAGTTTGATGTATGATTAGTAAAAAAAAAAAAAGATCACTGATCATCACAAACGAAGGACTCTATAATAATAACTCTATTGCAATAATAACTACGTCATAGCTCTCATGTTTTTAATTACCTATTCCTCAAAATCATAAAAGAAAGAACATTCTTTGGGGTGGATTCTTGATGATAGCAAGTCACTAATAAGAACTTAACACAAACATTTCAGTACTTTCATATTTTGAGTTTTAAAAAGTGATTATTAATGATGTACATTTTTAGCCACATCATTTTGATTACTGTACTCATTCAATTGAATAGTATATTTTCTAATTTCATCTTCCATTTCAGACAATTTGGTTGTTTTTCCCAATTACATATTTCATTTAAGTGAATTTGCCTACTTAGTTTCATTAACCACACAATCAACCTGGAGATTTCGATGATGACAATGTAGCTTGAAATTTATTTTTATATTCTTTTATATAAAATGAAGACTATAGCAAAAATCTTATTACAAATAATCAAAATGAGGACGGTTAAAAAAACGTTTTATTACTAAAACATCACGGTTGAACAATGTGTTTCTGTGATTGATATCATTAAGTGCTGCAGTTCCTTTTTTAAATTTGTGTTTTTATCTTTTGACACAATTACACATTCTCAAAAGACACATTAAAATAAAAATCACCCATTTAAATATAAAATTGTTTTTGTTTTTTTTTCATTATATTCTTGCTTGAAAGTGGTGAACAAACTTAAAATAAATGTGTTTCAATATATTGAGCAATAAACTAATAATTTTTCTTAAATATGTTAAGCACATTTTTTTACTATTGTTTTGTTGTTCATGCCTAGGTTTATAATCTGAAACAAACTCAGGAGCAATACATTATTACTGCACTAGGACACTTTCTAAATGTTGTATTTTGTAGAAAACACTGATCAGTTCCCTAGATGCAACAGATGTGTGCAATAATGCAGTAGGACACTCAAAACATAGTAAATGCTGCATTCGGATGTACTTAATACTCTAGATAGAGCAAGTATGTGTTATAATATAGTGTGACTCTTAGTATGTCTTATGGTGAATCTAACAGTGCACAATATCATAGAGATAGCATGTGTGTAATTTACTAATGGATATATACTAAATCAGTAACTGTTCAATATGTTTGATAGAACAGTGTAACACTTGGTAAGGTGTACCTGCTTAATCTGTCGGTGTTCTTTACCCTAAATACAGCAGCTTTCTGTAAATTCGGTCTATTCTACTTTTAACTAGAATGATCAGTCACCACAATACCACATTTACTCATAACCTTATATTTGCTTTTTGCTTTATTGAACAAGTTGTAAACTTTCATTCTTTTTAGTTTTTATGGACGTTAACCAAACACTTAGACTGGTACCGACTTCAGTTACCAATTAAGGGTTGTAGCATCCATCTGAACAAATACTAAACTTTGAATTATTTACTTGCAGAAAATATGAAAAAATTACATTCAAAACAAGGCTTTCAAAAGTGTTCTAAAGTAATAAAAATGTATATCCTACTATAACTAGAATGTTAGTCACCACAATACCACATTTACTCATAACACAAATTAGACACAAGACCATCAGAAGTGTGGGAAAGAGTGTCGTCGGTCATCATTGTTCTAACATATGAAAAAAAATTAATATTTCTATGTTTCCCCAGCTAAGACATTTTTTGCTGAGCAAGGTTAGTGGAAGGTTAACATAAAATAGTAAATTCTTTACAGTAAGGTAACATTGGCATTTTCCCTTTAATGTTATCAATAATTAAACACTGCTTTTAATGTTATCCAGTAAAAGAGAATAGCAAATCAGTCATCATTTTTTTACATTGAAATTTAACAAGTTCTAGGCGCTTGATTGTGATAGTGCTCTCTTGACCTCCTTATTTTACAAGTGCTCATTATCCTACATAGAACGAGTGTTTAATTAAATAGAGTTCAATATCCTAGATAGAGCAGATGTGTTTATTATACACACCATAGCACAGGATTAAAAAAAAACAAACTGATGTTCGGGGAGCAGTGAAACAGTGAAACAGTCAAAGCTGGAGGTTCGGGAAAAGATTCAGAGCTTGCAGTATATGAAAGAGTCACCCTGATGTTTAAGGAGTCGGAGCCAGCTCTTCAGGAAGTAGTCAGGTCCTAATTGTTCGGGTAGGAGTCAGAGCCTGATGTTCAGGAAAGAGTCAAGGCCTGGAGTTCAACCCGAATGGTATATTACGGAGTCTGAGTAGAATGTAATAGGAAGGGTCCCCATTGTTAGCACTATTATTTATATTCATATAAAATAATGTCTCGATCGGTGAATTTAAAAGAAAAAATTATTCTTCCCCATTGATACCATTTATTATATTCATATAAAATATTTAATCGGTGATCAACCTAGGTTATTTAATCTAACATACACAAACATGAAAGAAGTAAATAGACACCATTATTATCATTAACAAAGACTGCTGTCAGAGGGGCCTGATCAACCTAGGTTATTTTATCTAACATACACGGACATGAAGAAGTAAATAAACAAACACCCTTATTAACAATACTAATGAAGACAAATATGGTACTTTTAATAGAAATGTTACATTTTTACTCCAGGGAATGGAGAGGTAGTGCAGAGTTTTGGGGAGGCCTGAAAATAGTGTAGCCAGGGTGAATTGGCAACCATGTACGTGACATCTTTTACTCCTGGCAACTGTGGAAGGAGGGCGACTGGAGAAGTGATCCCCGTGCAACGCCAATAGGTACGTATATAGTATGCGCACCGAGTCTGTAATAGGTACGTAAGAATCTAAAACAAACAGATAAACAAAACAAAATTGACAACTGAAATGTGTAGAACACAATAAAAATTCCAATATTAATTGTCATCATGTTCTTTTCCAGTAAGTCACCAATTTCAAACTCCTCAAGAGTTTTCAGAATTCTAAACTCATTTTAACTACATTTTGTTTATACAAATTACCAATTCTAAAATGACAACTCTCCCAGAGTTTAGAATAATTAAATAATGAATGATGCCCCCCCCCTGAGTTGAGAATAATTAGAAAATGAATGACACATCCACCAGAGTTGAGAATGACTTAAAAATGAATGACACCTCTCCAGAGTTGAGAATAACTTAAAAATGAATGACAGTTGAGAATTGACTAAAAGAACATGGTTTTGGTTGTTTAACATCCAAACATGCCTCCCAAAATCCAACCTCTGGTCCCCGTTCTGGGAGGTGGTAACAGGGTAAAACAGTGTAAATGCTTAGGAGGTTATGGATGTAACTTTACACCAGTTATTATAGCCCGTTTCACTCTGTATAACCCTGGCTAACAAGGCTCTGGTAATGTATTCTTCAACTATTTTGTTTCAAACAAGTATTTTTATTTGCTTGCTATTTAATCTATTAGTCTGTCGATGTTACATTCAATAAACAGCATGTGTATTATTCTATTAACTATGCAACACCATATAAATACTGCTACATGATATAAACCAAACCATGCACACAGATGAAGCAAGGGAGACAGTCAGACAGATAGGGGAAAACAGTCATTATCAGAGAAAATATTTTTGTTTACTTTTTTGGTGCACATTCTTTTTTTTATAATTATTTTCACTTTCTAAGTAAATGTTTGAAAACTATTAGCACTGAAACTTAGTGAAAACAATGGCACTTTGGTGAGAAGTGAAATGACTGTATAGTCCCATTGAGACTCCCTCGTGAATATAGTAAAGCACCTCACCCAACAGGCAATAGTAAATACATCTCCTATTAGAAAGTTACACAAAGGAAAACGTCAACACAAATTTACACTAGAGTATTGATTTACTCCTCTCCAGGAGTTAGGCACAAGGCCAGTTTTTATCTTACTCCCACAAGTCGGGTTGGGAAAATGGGGTTTAAAAATTGCCTGGGCAGCCCCGTCGGCATTCCCCGGTAGGGGCGCCTCAGGCAGTAAGCAATAAACTTACTCCTCCCCAAAGAGGGGAGGCAAAGCCTGGGAAGGTGGACCTACTAGAACTGCACAGGACAGACCCATAGACCGGCGTAAATCAAGCCCCGAAGGCCAAGACGATACCAGTTTATGGGGTGCAGTATCAATCGGAACAGATACTACACTTTAATCTTAGCCAAAAGGCGTTATTTAACCCCCACCCACAATAGGAATATGTGACAGAAGGACTGAAAGTGGGATTTGAAAAGCCAGCGCTCGAGAAGGTGAGCACTCTGGCCATTAAAAATTGCTTGGGCAGCCCTGTCGGCATTCCCCGGTAGGGGCGCCTCAGGCAGTAAGCAATTAACTTACTCCTTCCCAAAGAGGGGAGGTAAAACCTGGGAGGGTGGACCTCCTAGAACTGCACAGGACAGATCAGACCCACAGACCGGCGGAAACCAAGCCCCAGAAGGCCAAGACAATACCGATCTATGAAGTGCAGTATCCATCGGAACAGATACTACACTTTGATCTTAGCCAAAAGGCGTTATTTAACCCCCACCCACAATAGGAATATGTGACACAAGGACTGACAGTGGGATTTGAAAAGCCAGCGCTCGAGAAGGTGAGCACTCTGGCCATTAAAAATTGCCTGGGCAACCCTGTCGACATTCCCCGGCAGGGGCGTTTCAGGCAGCAAGCAATTAACTTACTCCTCCCCAAAGAGGGGAGGTAAAGCCTGGGAGGGTGGACCTCCTAGAACTGCACAGGACAGATCAGACCCACAGACCGGCGGAAACCAAGCCCCGAAGGCCAAAACAACACCGATCCATGAAGTGCAGCACCCATCAGAACAGATACCACACTTTGATCTTAGCAAAATGGCCAAGCTATTTTACTACTAAACAATATCTTAGTTCTGTTTCAGTTTGGAATTGCTTAACAGCCTGAGACCCCCCAGTACCAGAAAATCTCAATTGAAGCAGCCTTTTTCAATAGAGTACAGCATTTGTTCTTTGTAATTATATATCTTTTACTACAAAACTATCTATTTTTAAACAAACTGCATTTTATCCTTTTCTATTCACAATTCAGAACACCTTTGAAATAGATTCCTTTATGTTCTATATATTTGATGCTTTCTTTCCTTCAGATTTGATTATCAGAGTCCGGCTTTACCACAATTTGAATTAAGAGAAATTCAGACTACCCATTATCTTATGCATGGATTAATAGACACCATTTATTCTTATAAACACAGGACTCACTGCTTCAGTTATTTTTTGTGTTTGTGTGTAATCGTTATGAACAATTTCTTTTTAATACATGACTTTAGTTTGATGTATGATTAGTAAAAAAAAAATTTAAAAAAAAGATCAGTGATCATCACAAACGAAGGACTCTGTTCTTGCAATAATAACTACGTCATAGCTCTCATGTTTTTAATTATCTATTCCTCAAAATCATAAAAGAAAGAACATTCTTTGGGGTGGATTCTTGATGATAGCAAGTCACTAATAAGAACTTAACACAAACATTTCAGTACTTTCATATTTTGAGTTTTAAAAAGTGATTATTAATGATGTACATTTTTAGCCACATCATTTTGATTACTGTACTCATTCAATTGAATAGTATATTTTCTAATTTCATCTTCCATTTCAGACAATTTGGTTGTTTTTCCCAATTACATATTTCATTTAAGTGAATTTGCCTACTTAGTTTCATTAACCACACAAGCTACATTGTCATCATCGAAATCTCCAGGTTGATTGAAATTTATTTTTATATTCTTTTATATAAAATGAAGACTATAGCAAAAATCTTATTACAAATAATCAAACGGTTAAAAAAACGTTTTATTACTAAAACATCACGGTTGAACAATGTGTTTCTGTGATTGATATCATTAAGTGCTGCAGTTCCTTTTTTAAATTTGTGTTTTTATCTTTTGACACAATTACACATTCTCAAAAGACACATTAAAATAAAAATCACCCATTTAAATATAAAATTGTTTTTGTTTTTTTACAATATATTCTTGCTTGAAAGTGGTGAACAAACTTAAAATAAATGCGTTTCAATATATTGAGCAATAAACTAATCATTTTTCATAAATATGTTAAGCACATTTTTTTAATCTGAAACAAACTCAGGAGCAATACATTATTACTGCACTAGGACACTTTCTAAATGTTATATTTTGTAGAAAACACTGATCAGTTCCCTAGATGCAACAGATGTGTGCAATAATGCAGTAGGACACTCAAAACATAGTAAATGCTGCATTCGGATGTATTTAATACTCTAGATAGAGCAAGTATGTGTTATAATATAGTGTGACTCTTAGTATGTCTTATGGTGAATCTAACAGTGCACAATATCATAGAGATAGCATGTGTGTAATTTACTAATGGATATATACTAAATCAGTAACTGTTCAATATGTTAGATAGAACAGTGTAAAACTTGGTAAGGTGTACCTGCTTAATCTGTCGGTGTTCTTTACCCTAAATACAGCAGCTTTCTGTAAATTCGGTCTATTCTACTTTTAACTAGAATGATCAGTCACCACAATACCACATTTACTCATAACCGTATATTTGCTTTTTGCTTTATTGAACAAGTTGTAAACTTTCATTCTTTTTAGTTTTTACGGACGTTAACCATCCATCTGAACAAATACTAAACTTTGAATTATTTACTTGCAGAAAATATGAAAAAATTACATTCAAAACAAGGCTTTCAAAAGTGTTCTAAAGTAATAAAAATGTATATCCTACTATAACTAGAATGTTAGTCACCACAATACCACATTTACTCATAACACAAATTAGACACAAGACCATCAGAAGTGTGGGAAAGAGTGTCGTCGGTCATCATTGTTCTAACATATGAAAAAAAATTAATATTTCTATGTTTCTCCAGCTAAGACATTTGTTTAAAAGAAAAAATTATTCTTCCCCATTGATACCATTTATTATATTCATATAAAATATTTAATCGGTGATCAACCTAGGTTATTTAATCTAACATACACAAACATGAAAGAAGTAAATAGACACCATTATTATCATTAACAAAGACTGCTGTCAGAGGGGCCTGATCAACCTAGGTTATTTTATCTAACATACACGGACATGAAGAAGTAAATAAACAAACACCCTTATTAACAATACTAATGAAGACAAATATGGTACTTTTAATAGAAATGTTACATTTTTACTCCAGGGAATGGAGAGGTAGTGCAGAGTTTTGGGGAGGCCTGAAAATAGTGGAAGGTTAACATAAAATAGTAAATTCTTTACAGTAAGGTAACATTGGCATTTTCCCTTTAATGTTATAATTAAACACTGCTTTTAATGTTATCCAGTAAAAGAGAATAGCAAATCAGTCATCATTTTTTTACATTGAAATTTAACAAGTTCTAGGCGCTTGATTGTGATAGTGCTCTCTTGGCCTCCTTATTTTAAAAGTGCTCATTATCCTACATAGAACGAGTGTTTAATTAAATAGAGTTCAATATCCTAGATAGAGCAGATGTGTTTATTATACACACCATAGCACAGGATTAAAAAAAACAAACTGATGTTCGGGGAGCAGTGAAACAGTGAAACAGTCAAAGCTGGAAGTTCGGGAAAAGATTCAGAGCTTGCAGTATATGAAAGAGTCACCCTGATGTTTAAGGAGTCGGAGCCAGCTCTTCAGGAAGTAGTCAGGTCCTAATTGTTCGGGTAGGAGTCAGAGCCTGATGTTCAGGAAAGAGTCAAGGCCTGGAGTTCAACCCGAATGGTATATTACGGAGTCTGAGTAGAATGTAATAGGAAGGGTCCCCATTGTTAGCACTATTATTTATATTCATATAAAATAATGTCTCGATCGGTGAATTTAAAAGAAAAAATTATTCTTCCCCATTGATACCATTTATTATATTCATATAAAATATTTAATCGGTGATCAACCTAGGTTATTTAATCTAACATACACAAACATGAAAGAAGTAAATAGACACCATTATTATCATTAACAAAGACTGCTGTCAGAGGGGCCTGATTGACCTAGGTTATTTTATCTAACATACACGGACATGAAGAAGTAAATAAACAAACACCCTTATTAACATTAATAATGAAGACAAATATGGTACTTTTAATAGAAATATTACATTTTTACTCAAGGGAATGGAGAGGTAGTGCAGAGTTTTGGGGAGGCCGGAGATAGTGTAGCCAGGGTGAATTGGCAACCATGTACGTGACATCTTTTACTCCTGGCAACTGTGGAAGGAGGGCGACTGGAGAAGTGATCCCCGTGCAACGCCAATAGGTACGTATATAGTATGCGCACCGGGGCTGTAATAGGTACGTATATAGCATGTGAACAGGGATGGTGATAAGTAAGTACATACCATGCGCACCTGGGCGACAATAGATACGGATTTAGCATTCACACCAGAGTGGCGATAGGTACTTATATATTATGTACCTATATAGAAGGCACAGACAGAGGTGGTACTTTTTATAGAAATATGTCATACTTTTGCCCTGGCCAACGTAAGAGGAATGGTGGAGAAGAAACAGCTTTCGCAAAAGGCAAAATGAGAAAGTAGCTGTGAAATTGGGCGACCAGAGAAGAGAAAAGTAGAAAGATAAAGAGACGGCTATAGAGAAAGGGAGAGAAATAGAAGTTTGAATATAAAGATGTTACACACGCGATTTTTCTTCTATTCTATAACCTGAGCAACGCCGGGTAGCCCTGCTAGTTAATTACTAATTGTGAGTTTCGTCAAATTAGATTAACGAATTAACTTATTAACTTGATATATTTATTATACGATAAAGGGGAGTAACTCTGGATTTTTTAAAAATATTTTTTTTATAATTAATTTTTTAATTTTTTTTTTTTTTTTTTTTTTTAATTTTTTTTGGTGGAGATCTGTATAACAATATTAGTATATATATACAACATATATACACATAATGCATATATACATATATATATATACATATCTATGTATTATTGTTTGTTTAATTGTTTATCTATATATATTCATCAATTTCTTTACATATTTGCTTGTTTGTTTTTTTTTGTTTTTTTTTTTACACCCACCACCTAGTAACCACCTACTTGATCAAAAACTTTCTAGATTAAAACAGAGGATCCTTGATATACTCCAACAAGAACAACCCCACATCACCCCTAACATCACCAGATCCCAACGCCTTACCCTAAAAACCTGAAAAATAAAAACCTAGTTTACTTACCCTCTGATAAAGGTAAGGAATTCTGTATCATCTCTCAAGACTCATACAACATACTCGCTCTCGAACATCTTAACAACAACCACCTATACACCCCCGCCCCCAACATTTCAGCCACATTAGTCCAAAACTCCATTAACAACACCTGGTCCCAAATCTGTCTCACACGTAACCTCCCCAAAAAATACAAAATCAACTTCACCACCAAAAATAGCAGACTTCCCACCTTCTACCACCTCATTAAAACACACAAGACCAACACACACACACAAATTAGACCTATAGTCTCTAGTATTGAAGGACCACTCTATAAAATCTCTTGGCTTCTCTCTCAACTACTCAAACCACTACTCTCCACCTTCCCCGCACATGTCAGCAGCTCCGACCAAGTAATTAGCAGACTACACTCACTCCAACACCAACAACTACAAACTAACAACTATATATTTAGCCTAGACGTAATCTCCCTCTACACCTCAATACCCGCACACCCAGCCATAGACCTCATCACCGACCACATATCTTCCTCCGACAACCTAGAGCTCTTCGGACTAACACCTACTGACATTCACAATCTCTTATACATCATCATCGACAACACATACTTTACCTTTCAGCAGCACACTTTCAAACAAATCTCCGGCCTCCCCATGGGTTCTAGCCTTTCCGGTCTCTTAGCCATCACCTACATGAACCGGTTAGAACAACGAGCACTTAACTCCTGCCTCTCCTATATATTCTTCTCCAGATATATAGATGACATTCTAATCCTTACATCCTCTCAAGACGAAGCCACACAAATATTCAACACATTCAACAACACCGACCCCCACATACAATTCACCATAGAACACCCAAACGAGTCCGGCTCACTCTCTCTCCTTGATTTCAACCTTAACATCACCGAAGATGGCTCTATACACACTAACTTCTATAGGAAACCTGCCTGCAAAAACCTTTTCATACACTATGAGTCTGCCCTGCCCACAAAAGCCAAATTAAGTTATGCCCATAATGAAATTACCCGAATACAAAATAAATGCTCTTCTGCTGCTGACAAAATATCACACACTAAAAACTTCCACCAAACCCTCCAAAATAATGGCTACCCCGCCCCCACCATAGCCCACCTAAATAAGCCCAAAACACGTAGACACCGCACCCTCGCTAACACATGCTTCTTAAAACTCCCTTTCTTCAGCGATAAGATCACCACCTCCATCCGCAAGGCAATACATAAGGAAAACCTTAACATACAACTAACACATACTGGCACCTCCTTACGCCAACATCTATCTAATAAACACACTAACCACACACCCGAACCCTGCTCCCTGGCCAATTGCCCTATCTCCAACACAGGTCTGTGCCTTCGCACTAACTGTGTTTACAAACTACAGTGTAATAAATGCAAAAAAATTTACATCGGCAACACTACAAGACCGCTACACTTGCGCATAAAGGAGCACTTGAATACCCGTATATCCTCTTTCCACAAACACATAGAGATTTGCTCAAACACTCAGCGCGATATTCACGTCTCCATATTAGCGTCTGTCAGAAACATTGGTGACCTTAGAATCACAGAATCAATCCTCATCTCCAGATTAAACCCCTCACTCAATCAACGTCACGAGCTCTACTCACCTTTCATTCTATAATATCTACCCCCCATCCACCAACCAACCCCCATATCTAACACTTAACAGAGTCCGTTTCCACCACTTCACTCATTACTCACCTCCCATAATAAACTCACCACACACCCAAACAATCAAACAGGCCCCTCCCCATATGAACTTCCATCCTTACACACTTTCAACCACAAACCAAAAACCATATTCAGCATACTTTTCTAACCCACCAAAATAAGTCACTCCATAACCTAGCATTATTAATTAATAAATCCAAACACATATAGAATGTATACAAATAACATGCAAATATTAAATAAATAACTCATAAAATAAATTAAACAAGTAAATAATAATAAAAAAATAAATAAATAAATAAATAAAAAAAAAAAAAATAAAAATAAAAAAAAACAAACAAGCAAATATGTAAAGAAATTGATGAATATATATAGATAAACAATTAAACAAACAATAATACATAGATATGTATATATATATGTATATATGCATTATGTGTATATATGTTGTATATATATACTAATATTGTTATACAGATCTCCACCAAAAAAAATTTAAAAAAAAAAAAAAAAAAAAAATTAAAAAATTAATTATAAAAAAAATATTTTTAAAAAATCCAGAGTTACTCCCCTTTATCGTATAATAAATATATCAAGTTAATAAGTTAATTCGTTAATCTAATTTGACGAAACTCACAATTAGTAATTAATAACACTTCTTTAATAGATGATAATCGAAATCGATAAGTAGATAGATCTAGAATATTTAAAATATGAGACTAATTACTTTACTTTATATTAAAATTCTTAAATTACGATAGAAAGATAAACAAAATAAAAAATACGAAGATAAAACAAAGTAAATATTCAAATATAAAAAAAAATAAAATAAAAAAATGATATATATATTATCAAAACTAACAGTTTATCGAACACCATACACCTAACCAACATTACACTAATATTCTAAACACCAATCATATATTTAACATAATATTAAAATAAAACTTAACTTAATTTATATTTCCTGTGAAACTGCTTTTTTGCTGCGGTCTATATCTGGCAGCCATTTTGTTTTGTATTATTCTCTACACAGTCGGAGAAGAATAAAATATTATTCTTCTTCTGGTCTAATTATTTTTGAAAAAGGGATGTCTTTTCCCGAAATATCAAATAGTGATTTTTAATCACCCGGACATCACACGAACAGCTAAAACACTCTTGCTGTTATGTAAGAAAAAAAATAAAATAAAAATAAAAGGAAAAAAAAGGAAAAATAAATAGTAAGTCTTATATCGTATTCGATTTATTTTTATTGTTTTTGTTCCTTTCCTTTCAACTTGCATCTTACCCGGAATTGCATTGCCCACAGCCTTTCAAAAACTTACTACTAATATATATATATATATATATATATATATATATATATATATATATATATATATATATATATATATTGGATATTTTTAGTTGTAGTTTTCTTTTTATTTTGAACATCAAATCAATTTCCTATAAGCTATATCTTAACACTTTCGCTGTTCATAGCAGTCAAACCTTTTGCAAAATTGAAAAAGAAATTGTCCTGTCAATTTGTTTAAGCCATTTATGGGTGTTTTCGTTATGGTTCCAAGGGTTCCAATTACAACGGGAATCACCTTTACTTCTTTATATTTCCATAGTCTAACTAACTCCCATTTTAAATCTAGATATTTTTGGTGTCTTTTCTCCTGCATTCTAGTATCGAAGGGGCAGGTTATATCAATGATTAAGCAAGTTCTTGTGTTTTTGTTTAGAAAGATTAAGTCGGGTTTTGAATGTTCAAGAACCTTATCAGTCTGTATGCGCACGTCCCCAAGAAGTTTGAAATTGTAGTTCTCCTGTACCCCTTCTGGTTTATGCTCGTACCAGATCTCATTGTGGTCCAATTCAAAAAGTTTGCATATATTCCAGTGTAATACCTGAGCGACTTTGTCGTGTCTCCATTTTTATACTGGTGTTGTGCTAACATTGGACATTCAGATACAATGTGCGCTAAGGTGTCTTCCCTTTCATTACACAATCGGCATATCGGTGATTCTGCAGTTTTGTCAATATATTTGATGGACCTAGTGCGAGTAGCTTGTTCCTGGACTTCTATTAAGGTGCTCTCTGTAGATCTTTTGAGATCACCCCTGACCAACCAATTCCAGCTGTCATTATCTCTAAATGCAGTATTCTTAAAGAATACACTGTGTAGTTTCTTTCCAAATAGTTTTACCTCTCTCTCTTGTAACCTTTGATTCTTTTTCACCCCAATTCTTAGTATTTTCTCTCATCACCTTCAGACATATATTTATATAGACAACCGTGTTCTATATTCACAACATCTTCAACACTAAGCAGACCTCGACCACCTTCCTTTCTAGGTAGATAAATCGATCTGCATCTCCTTTCTTTACAAAAGCTCCATAAATTGTAAGAATTTTCTGTGTTTCGGTATCCAAACATTTTAGTTCATCTACATTCCCGTCAAGTATACCGGCAGTATATCCAATGTTAGCTACTGCTCTGGCATTGATAGCATAGATTGTATTTCGACTGTGGAGGTGTGATTATTATTATTATTATTATTATTATTATTATTACTACTATTATTATTATTATTATTACTATTATTATTATTTGTTTTACTCACTAGGAGTTCCTACACAGGTCATCATCAGAGATAACCTACTTATAATAATCGGTAGTGTTCCCTGGAGTTTGGGTTATTACAAGTCTCCCCAGATTTCCAGTACTTTCCACCTCTTTTGATAACCTTTGCAAATGACGTTGTGTTATAGCAACAGTCGCTTACCATTGGTTTCTCGCTGGCAACGACCATTGGTCTTCACTTGAATTTGGGTGAGAATAAGCGTTCTTTAACGTCCCAGTTCTCTTCGCACTCATCCAGTGGAGGTCTGGTTAGTGCTCTCCTCCCTCGGTCCTACCATCCTCTTCGATCCTTCACGACTATTTTCTGCGGTATCAGCCGAGACTGATGATTTTTTTTTGGAGGGGGGGGGTTAAGATTATGTTTAAAAGATTTCTTGAGGTTTCAGTTTCTTTGGGTTCATGTGGTTTTCTTTCAGTTCTTTTTTTGTGTGGCTCGTTAGTGTATGTAGTTTATGTGGGTTGGTTTCTGCATTCGAAGATTTTCCTTAAACACGAATAATAACATACTTCATTACAACTGAAAATGGCCACAATATGTGTGAGGTATTCCCAATTATGCATTAATTCACGGCCATGTAGCATATTCTTACCAGAAGACAACAAAAGTATCACAGGTGGGTAATAGAAAGCAGTCTAACGAGACATTCAACACGATGGCGATGAACGGTGTGGAGGTGAGATGTGAAGAATATTGAGTAAGGAACAAAAAGACAGGACAAGCAATCCCTCAGACTTATCATTTTCTGCGCATGCGCGTTTGAATAAGTGTGTTCGCGCAAATTTAATGTCCAATAATCGATATCATTTTAATTAATGTTTTTATAAAATTCATATTCCATTCATGAGGTGAGGTCGAGGGCAAATAACTTTCTTGGCTGTAATTGATCGCAGAATTGATCTGTATTGATACTTGCGTATTCTTAAGTGTAGAAACTCGTCAGCCTTTGTCCGATACAAAATAACAGTCAGATTTTAGTCGCAAAACCTCCCGCCCACACACACACACACACACACACACACACATATATATATATATATATATATATATATATATATATATATATATATATATATATATATATATATCATACCCTAGCTGTGAGGTTCGTACCCTACGGTCGGCGGTTGGTTGTATATAAACACTCTGATGAGTCTTCATAAGACGAAACAAAAAATTATCTGGGAATATAAATATTTGATTATTAAATTATTAATATACTAGCGGAACCTAGTTGCACGCGAGAAAGTGCTACCTACTGCATGACGTCGAATAAAAAAAACGGCCTATTGTTTATTCTCCCACACACCAGACGGGGGGTTTACCGTGTTGGCGAATGTTTTAAATTTAAAAAAGAAGAAAAAAGTGGTAGAGTAGAATGGGATCGAACGCTAAAACTGGCGATCATGAAACCTGCCTTCTTAACGACTGCACCATGGTTTCGGGTTAAAAATTGATGTGAAAATAGGCCAATAACCTAAGCTTGATTATTGGCATACGTGTTATGTTAAGATTTAGCTTTCGCGGAAAATCATCAGAATGGACGGGAGCGGTCATTAAGTCGTTGCGTATTGCTTTATATTATGTAGTAAAGTAATACCAGGGAAATAATAAATAAGAACCGGTGTTTTGTGAAAATTAAACTGTGTGTATTAGTTTCCGGTGTCGATGAGTAGAGTGACAGTACAGAATTGTTAGGGAGAAAAGTTTTTGCTACCATGTATGTGGAGTTTGTTTTTCGGAGAGACGTTGATGGTGGGCCAAATGTAATATTTAGTGTTAGGTAGAAGAAAATAATAACAAATTTACTGAAACACGCTCGAGTGAATAAGTGTAGTATAGTGGTGAGTTACGTAGCCTGTGATGCATTCGGTTATTCTCCTATACTCCGAGAAGGTACAGGGGAAAAAATCGTCTCTACTTTATATATTAGATATATATACATATATTATTATTATTATTATTATTATTATTATTATTATTATTATTTCATGTATTGCTGGCATCTGTTTGTCTAAGGAGACAATCGAGTTCCGCGCCTCAGACTAGTCCGTTGCCAAATTGCAGCGAAATGTATACACGTATAATATTATAACGTGATATAATATATTGTGCGTAGATTTTAAGTTATTACACTTATCTGGCGATTCCCTGCGGGGCTAAATCGCAGATGCTTGTGTTGCTTAATTGCCATTTTTGGCTACACATTTTCAGACATGTTTTAGTTCTAGTTACACGTAACTGAAAATAAAAATAAAACATAAAAATAAGAGAATCATTACACGAGTCCAAGGGAACTAAAAATACCAGAAATCCAATAAACTTTCCTCCTAAAAAAACAACGCATATGTATGGTATCAGCCGCGACTTGTACCACACTAAATGGCCGTGAATACCGAGGGGGGAGAGCGTTAACCAGACTTCCACTGGAAGGCGCAAGTATACTAAAACCTTGGGGAGGCTTATTGTCACTCAAATTCCCGATAACACAAACGGGTTTTGCTAGAGATAAAACAATGGTTGAGATGACGCAAAATGATTTGCAAAGGTTATTGAAAATGATGGAGAGTGCTGAAGGTCTGAGGAGACGTGTTGTCACACAGGCTCTAAGAGAACACCGCTCGTTATTGTCAGTGAGTGATCACTGATAGCGACATGTGTGAGAGCTCCTGGTGAGTAAAATAATAATAATAATAATAATAATAATAATAATAATAATAATAATAATAATAATAATAATAATAATAATAATAATAATAATAATAATAATGAAAATTAATAATAATAATAATAATAATAATAATAATAATAATAATAATAATAATAATAATAATAATACCATTAAAATAGCCATAATTTTTTTACGTGTACACAAGGAATTTGGCGGGAAAAGTTCTCTTATGTTCAATGTACAAATCTGTCCCTTCTCCAAGACAGTTCTATAATTGCAAAGGATAACGCAGCTTCCATTTTGTGGCGTGAAATACTTCGACAAATAATTCTGATGATGATGATGATGATGATGATGATGATGATGATGATGATGATGATGATGATGATGATGATGATGATGAAGGTCATGATGATGATGATGATGATGATGATGATGATGATGATGATGATGATGATGATGATGATATTATTATTATTATCTAGGAAATTTCTGTGGAAAAATATGCTACTTAATAATTGCATGAGAGAGTAAGTAACTATGATGATTGTGTTTACGTGTTGTTTTTATTGGCGAAAACACATTAGAAATTATTTTTTTTAATTAAAAATAATTGCTTTTGAACTAATGCCGAATACCCTTTATGTATTGTTTTCTTTTGCGAATTATCAAAAAAGGGTACGGGTTAGGGTTAGGCTTAGGGTTAGGGTCAATTAGTTTTAAAACATATTCATGTAATGTTTTTTCATGTTATAATGTTATGTTAATTTTTATCAAATTTAGAAAACACGTATCGAGTTTTAAAAAATAATCTTTTAGAGTTGCCTGAGATTGAAACTCGGGTTCTGACATTGTAAACAAACTACTCCCTTAGCAATGTGTACTCTGCCTATTTATTTTTTGTCAACCAATCACATGTTTCTATTTGAGTACAAATAGACGAACTCTAAAAACTCCTAACTTTTTAATACTATGTAGATAATCAACTATTGATACGACTAGTTCTATCTATATCGAATGAAAACAATAAGAAAACTATTAAAAAAAGGGTTTGTTGCGGGATATTTTTTTAATTTCTTTCTTTGTTCTTGTTTGTCAATTACAAGACTCAGGTGCATTGTTGATATTAAAATGAGGAAAATTAGTTTGATTCCTTATCGACGTAAGTTTACTGCAAACCACGTTTTCAATTCTCGTTCTGTTGAGATCTCGTTACGAGTAATCGTTTTCTTTTTGTTTCTTTGCTGTTTTTTTTTTCAGTTTTACAGTCAACTGTATACGTGAACGAAATCTGCGTAAGGGTCTATGTCTGCTGTTCGATGGGTGGTCCGTCCATTGGTCTGTCACGCTTCCGTTATAAATTAGTATTCTCATCGCTAAACGCACGTATTCAATGGGCACATCTTATTTTACAGAATGTCTGCAAAAAGATGTATACACACTTTGAAAAAGTGTAAGCATTCATACAGTATAGTTAACAGGCGAGAAATCGAAAACAAACAAAATTTATAACAACATCTTATATCTCTACAAAGCCACCATTCGCTCATGCATGGAGTATTGTCGTCACATCCGGGCTGGTGCTCCAACCACTCGTCTCTCTCTCTTAGACAGAGTCCAAAAGAGGAGTGTCTACTCTGATCGGTTCTACATTGTCTACCAAGCTCCAACCCCTGTCTCATCGTGGCAATCTTGCATCCCTGTACTTGTTTTACAAGTACTTAAATTGAATGTGCTCCGACGAACTTGCTGCTCTGATGCCCCCTCTACATAAATACCCCGAACCAACTCGACAATCAGCTAAATCTCATTCATTCACAATAGAGGTTCCCAGATCCCGGAAAGTATTCTACTCTAATAGCTTCTTTACTAGAACTTTGGTATTCCCTCTCTGCTCCCTGTTTCTCTGATTATATCAACATGCCGACATTTAAATCGAATGTGAACAATCATATCGATGTCCCTATGGATATGGCCCCTAATTCACAGTAGACCCTTACGCGTCTTGTTGAAAATAAGTTTTACAAAACGCAAGAAAATTTTATTTTTTATAAACCTGCATAATTTGTAATTTCTGAAACTGTTTCAAAGTTTGTTTTTTTTCTTTTTTCAATGTAAGATTTCTTCGGATTCTGTCTTTTATGAATACTAAAATTATATCATGGCCACCCCATGCGTGTGCTAGTTAGAGCAAAATTCATAGGAAACAGTTTTTTAAAATGACTTATCTTACCACTAACCCTAAGTTTGAAAGGCAACCGCCTGAATTATGGTTAGTAGTAGGGTAAGCCTTTTTTGCCTATTTTTAGTCTGAAATTGATTATTTACTCGTGTTTGGCTAAGTGAAAATGCCGATAAAATATTCAGAGATAATAAATCTTACAATCGGCTGCTGACTATAGTACATGAATACACAATTGTGCAATTCTATAATTATAAAATAATAATAATAAAAATAGTGTTATGAAGGTCATTCATTTTTAACGGCATAATGTAAACAATAGTTTTAATGATGGTAGAAAGGATATATATATATACACATAAATATATATATATGTGTACATATATATATATATATATATATATATATATATATATATATATATATATATATATATATATATATATATATAAATGATAATTGTCAAGCTTAGATAAGAAGAGGTTGGTAAACATAAAGTATAGAAAAATATATTGAAACATATTTTCATACACATATAAATGTATATATATATATTAGGGTAGGTCGATTTTACACTTTTTTTTAAATATTAAAAAAGGCACGTACCGAAAGTTGTATATAGACCTATTAAATACTCATGCAAAAAATTAGATCAAAAACTTCAACGGTTTTTTGAGCGTTTGGTATCAAAGATCGTAGACAAGAATATACTGAAAATTTCTCGTTTTTGCAAGATTTGCTTGAATATTGGTGTGAAAACCTAATAATTTTAGCATTTAAAAGCAGGGAATGTCCTTTTATTTTATAAAAATGATATGAATTAAAGAAATCTTCAAATTGAAAATTTGCCCCCCCCTCTCATTTTCAGTATCTGCTTTTGTAAACTACCTTTTAACGTTATGAATTAAACAGTAATATTTGAATACCTAAAAAAATGATTTTTTCTGTTATTAGTGAAAATATAACAAGCAAAGAAATAAGGAAAAACCTAACACTATTTTAATGAAGCTCATATATAGAGTCAAATTGCTCCATATAAGACCCCTTAGACAAAAATGCTGGTCTCAATTTCTGACTCAAAACTTTGGCTGTAATGTGTTGATGCCTTGCTTCAAAACCATATACAGTTTGTGAAGCTTCTGTTATTAACTTAACTGCCCGTTCCACACCCTGAGAATGTGAGGGCAAATCTGGCAAGTCAAGCTTGGTTCCATTCATCAACGATTCTCGAAGTTCAGATTCAGTAAAATCTTCCGTCATTGGTGGTTCAAAAATGCCGCATAATTTTAAATCTATTAATTGTGTCCAATGTGTGGCATTAAAATTAATAGGTAGTATTCTTTTTAATCTTTTTCTGGTTGACTCCTCACTCCTGAAAGAACAAATTAATTAATTGAATTATTAAAAAATTCCAATCTGTACTGCTTTAATAATTATGGTGAAATTAGATAAAATCTTTAAAAATCATTCTATAAATTGGAATAAATAATTGAGTCAGAGATATATGAATAAATATTACTTACCTAATGGCCAAAATTCTTTTTAAAGCTTCTTCTCTTACTTCAATCTCCTCAGATTTAACCATGGAATATAGAAAGTTTTCAGGCAGTAAACAAAATGTATTACCTTGTATATTTCTAAATGTGATATCTTGGATTTCCTGAGGCTGCTCCTTAATCCTCTGGATCATATTACAAATTTGCACTTACTGATTGTGGAATTTACTATTTCTTTTAATTTCAAACCAAGAAGTGGCATACACATATACAATAAAATTTACTACATAGTGTAGTTTTGTTGTGTGCCTTTGTGGGTATGCACCACGAGTCCATAAACACATAAGCCTGATGGCCAAAGTTAACCATCTTGCTTGGTTTAAAGGACCAATTTTCCAGGAGGCATATCTAGAGTCAACCTTACCTCTAGAAATACCTACTGTGTATTCATAAAGGAGTCTTTGGTCAGAACTAAGATCATGTATTTCATCAATTTTAAAAATTGACTCTAGAGGATTGCTAATAGTGGAAAATGATATTTGGGGTAAATCATATCAATCATTTGAGCATAATTTCCCCAGAGGGCTACTGAATGTTGTAGGGCCCTTTGCGCAACCATCTATGTTTTTAAAAAGGGCTCTGAAAGGTAGTTCATTATGATGCAAAGAGCAACCAATTGTATGAAGAGTTTTAAAAAGTTTTTTTTCTAAAATTGCAACCATTCCACCTTCGCAACTTGTGTTGGTATTAGTGTTGTCAACAAGTATAGCCTTGATACTGTTCTCACTGTGGAATTCATGCAAAACATCCACCACTTGATCTGCATGAACAGCACCTGTTGCACCACTATTCGGAAGAACTCTATGTGTCAGATATTTACTTTCACATGGTGTTTCTTTTGTAAAAGTTAAATGGTGTTCTGGTCCCTTAGTTTTTTTCATAATTCTCTGTCTATTTTCATCCACAATTTCCTTATACATCAATGTGTCCTTATCCATTCTCCCATCAACTCCAATACATATATTTTAGGTGGGGTAAAAACTCCTGGCTGAAATAGTTTTATTTATCTACCTCCAACAAGGTAAGATGTGACACAAGGTCAGGAAAGTGGGATTAGATAACCCTGCGCTATAAGGTGAGCACTCTGGCCATTAAAAAATTGACTGGGCAGCCCCGTCGGCATTCCCCTGTAGGGGCGCCTCAGACAGTTAGCAATAAACTTACTCCTCCCCAAAGAGGAAAGGCAAAGCCTGGGAGGGTGCACCTCCTAGAATTGCACAGGACGGACAAGCCCCAATAGATGGGCGTAAATCCAGACCCAAAGGCCCGGACGATACCGGTTTATTTGGTGGGGTAAAAAACCCTGGCTGAACTAGATTTTATTTATCTACCCCCAACAAGGTAAGATTGACACAAGGTCAGGAAAGTGGGATGAGAAAGCCAGTGCTCGAGAGGTGAGCACTCTGGCCATTTAAAAATTGCCTGGGCAGCTTCGTCGGCATTCCCCGGTAGGGCCGCCTCAGACAGTAAGCAATAAACTTACTCCTCCCCAAAGAGGGAAGGCAAAACCTGGGAGATGCACCTCCTAGAACTGCACAGGACGGACAAGCCCCAATAGACGGGCGTGAATCCAGACCCAAAGGCCCGGACGATACCGGTTTATTTGGTGGGGTAAAACCCCCTGGCTGAACTAGTTTTTATTTATCTAACTCCCACAAGGTAAGGTGTGACAAAAGGTCGGGAAAGTGGGATTAGATAAGCCAGCGCTCGACAATTCAATATATATGTGTGATAATTAAACACAGAATCAACACGGGAACTCAAATTCGCTCGATGAATTTTCAACCGGTGAATACCATAAAAAATATCCAATAAATAAAACGCCTATGTAAACAAATAATTATTTATATATAACATTAAATATTATAGTGTTTTATTCCTTTTTAATTTGAATATGTACATTTAATTTCTTAAGAAAAATAATAATAAACTTTAAAATATTTATTATTAAGTAATGTATTACTTTTTTTTGTTAAAACCCAGGTTTAATTTAAGGCGACACATCTACCGGTGAAATCTCGGCAGTGATAAAAAATCTCGATTTATTTGATCTTAAAGTTGCAATGCTCAAATAAATACAAAGTTTTGAAGAAAAATATTTCTTGTGGTAACTTTTGACATTATTTGGCAACTTTCTTCGAGTGCGATAATTTACAGTTTCAAAATCGACCTCCCCTAATATATATATATATATATATATATATATATATATTATCATTATTATTATTATTATTATTATTATTATTATTATATGTGCATTCCGATGAGCAAAGGAAAAATCAGTCCATACCCAAACCAATTCATTAGAATGCACTTATAATATATATATATATATATATATATATATATATATATAACTTAAAGTAAAGAGGCAAAATGCCTTCAAAACACATGTGTTAGATGCAGATATTTTTATTAAAATCAAAATAATATTTTTTCTATATCTTAACTTTTTTTCTAATAATTTCGCTCGGTATCACAAGCTTCATCAGAGATTTAAACAAATAAAAGATATTAACCTTATTTTTTCGTAAGAATCCTTTCTGGTCTTGTAGAAGTGACGTCCAGTGTGGACTTAACACAAATATGTCTCAATCAAGGAGGATTAAACGAAACAAGAAGAGGAATAAACATGCTTATACTACTGACAAGGGTGCATATCACCGAAAGTACTCAAGTTTTTTAAGTAAATTAATAATTTATTTTTAAAAAACATAAATAAATTACATTGTCCAGGTTTTCAAAATATTTTTTTTAATATTCTTATTATATATATATATATATATATATATATATATATATATATATATATATATATATATATACTGGCTCACGGGATTTATATAGAAATATTTTTTTAATTTTTATTTATTGGTTTATATCTCTTTAAATCTTCTCCGGTTTAAATCTCAACTGTTACTTTTCACCCTTCCTCTTTTTTTCAAACCTTATTAAACCTTCCTTACACTAAATTTAAACAAACATACATAACACTCTAAGCAAATAACGCGTCCAAACGAGAGTGACACGTGACTTCACATTTCCGAAACAGAGGACAACAGAAGCTGCAGAAAGTCGGGTGGCTAAGTCTTTCTGTGCTACGAATGTTGTACTAATTTTCCTGTACCAATATATATATATATATATATATATATATATATATATATATATATATATAATTGCATGTGTGTATTTATGTCAGCATTCGTGTGTACGTGTATCTATTTGCATGTCTACTTAAGTTCATGTTTTCTACAATGTATCTTTCAATCTATCTATGACTAATTACCCCTATCAATCTCTTTATCGAACCATCGATCTATATTATCGACATAGCATTTAAATACTGGCTCATTACATATGCGTATAGTCTCGCAATTAATTATCTTTGAGCTTTTATCATTAACTTCCATGTTTTTTCGCGTTTCCAATATTTTATTTTAATTGTATTGCAATCATCTTTTTTTATTATTTAATCTTCTTTTTTTCTTCGATCTTTGTAATTAAGTTCCGGTTTATGAAGACAATTCGATTTCAGAATTTGTTTTCGAAAATGCTAATTTACTGAAATGGTGCTAATCAATATTAATTGCAATTATTTAACCCGTTCGGATATAACATATCGATATCTCATTACGCAATAGCTTCCGTTCGGCCTTTGAAATAAAGGATCGCCAATTCTAATTATTCTTTAGAAATTGTTCATTCTTCGCTCTCTGACCTACAAGTATTTGTGTATAAAATCAAACGTTTGTTATTACGGGTGGTCCAAAAAAACTTAGACATGTCTATATATCTTCTAAACATAATCCCGGTGTTATAATAGTCAATGCAAGCATTTATTTACAAATCTCAGGCTTTTATACTTACAGATTGCCAAAATGATTGGAATTTATGAGGACATTTTAACATAATTGTAAGAGTGCTCTCTAATGAGCCGGAAGACCAGCGTTCAATCTTCGGTAGAGTCATACCAAAGACTTAAAAAATGGTATTTGATGCCTCCTTGAGAAGCAGATATTTCGGAATAAATATAATAATATGTGTAAGTAGAAAAAATGTAAGAATATTCCTGTGAAACATGCATGATGAAGTGCTGTAGATTGTGAGTGGAAAAGATTTGCATATGAAGTAATCGGTTATTTTCCTATAATGACTGAAGTTCCAGGGGAAAAATCAACTTTATTTTATTATATAGATATAGTGCTCGATAAAAATTGCATCGGTAAAAAGGCACCAGTAAAAACGACACAAGTAATGAAATAAAAAAAAAATGACACAAAGCACGAACAGTTAGATAACAAAAAATAAATATCGTTCAAGAGGGGCGGATTAGAGGCGGGCTCGGCTCCCTTCACTTTAGTTTTAAATACGAACTTAGCGCCCCCCCACCTCACAATATTTTAAAATAAGTGTTTACTCTGTTTCGAAGCAAATAAAATAAACTTTTCTCAGTATAATTTTAAGTTTTAGAAGCGGTAAACAACGTCGGGTGTGATAGTAAAGAGTTATCGTAAATTTCTCAGCATTATAAAGTGAGGACCGAAGGAAAATGGCGCGATTCAGGGAAAAAAAGTGATGCACTCTTTAGTATTTGAGTGGGAAAAAAGCCTCCTCAGAGGATTTCTGTACGTTTCTGTCCCCTCTAATTCGTGTTGTGTACTTTTAATATGTTTATTTTATTTCTATTTCAACTTACCTGTGGTTGGTTAGCGTTCGTTAGTTGCGTGGGTTGGTTCATGAATTCGAGGATTTTTTCTTAGGATTTCGGCTGTTTTAATCATTGCAGTGTGTTGTATGGTCTCAGTCTTTCCTTTGATTTCAATTTTTCCCAGTCTTTTTTCCAGGTTTTATCGAGACTGTTCGTAGTGCGCTTATAGTTATTGGTATTGTTGTGATTGTTGTGATTTTCTTTGTGCAGTATATTCCTTTTAGTTTCCTGGCAAGTTCCGTATATTTGCTTCGTTTATCTGCCTCATTGATCATACCCCTTTGGTCTGTTCGGATAGCGAGTCATTATTATTATTATTATTATTATTATTATTATTATTATTATTATTATTATTATTTTTGTTGCTGTTGTTGTTGTTTTTGTTGTTGTTGTTCTTATTGTTGTTGTTGTTATTGTTATATTTGTCATTTTTTTCTCCTTACTCGTGCCAATTAATATTTTATTATTGTAGGCTTTGATTATCTTTCTAAATTTTTGCAGGACAGTTGTAAGTAATTTTCAGTGTACATTGTATGCATTTAGTTACGGAAAGATGCCTATCGATAAGATTTAGGATTTTTTTATCAAGTTTCTTTTCTATATCTAGATTATACATTGTTTTTCCTTCTATTTATATTCTTTATTTTTATTGGTATTTGTATCTTATTTTTTATATTTAATTTCAATGTTATTATACCCCCTGTTTTAGAGCTGTTATAAGCGTTACTTAAATTAGTAAACCCTATTTAGTGAGGACAGTTATTACTAACCCTACGTTCGAGAAAACTGTCAATATATTGTATAATTGATGGGGTGGTTGGTCTTTGGTTTCACGCATATTGGGTTAGCAGTATCCTTTAAATACGGGTTGTATTTTTTATCTTAGTTGAAAGTGACATCTAGAAATGTATTTTTGTATCAGGTATATGTCGACTCTAAGATCCTAAATTCTTGCAGCATTATCTTGAAAATAGGGTTGTGTGTTTATTATTATATACATTTCGTGGATATCTAGTTCAGTGATAGTGAACTCATCAAGGAACTTGAAAAATTATATTGTAAATCTGAAAATAGTGACATAGAGATTGTCAGAGTGCTTGCGTCTGACGGTATACCAAACGCATTCATGCAATAACATCTATGTATGTTATAGTAATCCAGTGATGCGCTCTATAACCACTGATCAGTGGAAGGAGATAAACAAGTACTACCTGTGATGCAAAACTCGACTGTTTTGTCAACAGCCAGACTTCTTAACAACTACCATATTAAGCTACGAAGTAATGTATGTTTACATGCTTATATAAGCATTATCAGCTGCCCAGTCATCTTTTCTATTTATTTAGAGATATGCATTACAGCTAATGGCAGAGTGCTCAAACCACGAAACTGTTAGAGCATATGTAGTAGAGAGAGAGAGAGAGAGAGAGAGAGAGAGAGAGAGAGAGAGAGAGAGAGAAACAGAGACAGACAAGATCACATAGATAGATAGATAAATATTTATGTAAATGCAGAATCTAGCCACAAATATATGTTCTTTTTTTATTTGTCTTGTTTGACTGTTTGTTTGTTTTGGGCTTTGTCGTTTTCCTTTTTATTTGAGAAACCTGATTGAGTTGATGTTGGTAATGGCAATTATCCCATCGATCGATTCTAAAACAATGTTTATCGAGAGGAAAGAATTTCTGTTCGATTAGATTAACTTGTTTTGGCCGCGTCTTAAAGCAGGAGTCCTACCCCCCTTACCCTCCTTCCCAGCTCACGAGACCATCTTGAATTGACATCACGATTCAAAATAGGGGCCAACGGAAGAAGATTAAAATGGCGTCTTATCTTCGCGTTTTCCCTCGCTTATGGAGTTGATTGCAATACGAGCTGCCAAATCTGATCAGAAAGTTTTTGAATGAGGGTGCGTTACGCGGGGTGATTAGCTCCGACTTTTGACCTCCGACCCCACCCGAAAAAGATGGTGAACAAGAACAGCTGATGAGAAAGAGTTCATAATCAGAACGGGTGTAAGATGAATGTGGAATGAGGAAAGAAAAGAAAGAAAGTTTTTTTAAGATTTTTATCATCATTATCATCATCATTATTGTTATTATTATGATTTGGAGGATGCGGTAAGAAAGAAATGAAGAAGATGGTAGAAAAACAAAATGAGTGGAACAAGGAAAGGGGGATAAGTAAGGCGGAAAAAACTAAATGACGAAGAGAGAGAAGGAGAAAAGAAGAAAGAGAATAATAAAGTTTGATAATGATTATGATAATTGTTACACCTGCCGTTCTTACACAGGAGAAACTACACCGGTTGTCACTATAAATAGTGCGAGTCACCAGAAGACAAAGCACAGTCTTGTAACTGTCGTTCAGTCGCTTTCTTGGCCTTTTGGCCAAGATCAACGTGTAGTATCTGTTCCGATGGATACTGCATGAGACTGGTCCTGTGCAGTTCTAGGAGGTCCACCCTCCCAGGCTTTGCCTCCCCTCTTTGGGGAGGAGTAAGTTTATTGCTTGCTGTCTGAGGCGCCCCTACCGGGGAATGCCGACGGGGCTGGCCAGGCTATTTTTAAAGGTAATAGGTGCTCTTCCTCTAGAGTGCTGACTTATCAAAACCCCACTTTCCGACCTTGTGTCACATTTTACTCTGTGGGGAGTAGATAAATACCCAGTCTTGTAACTGTCTAGCCAAGTGCTAGTCACTTTCTTACTTTGTTAATACACTTGTTAAACCAACCCTCGACTTGACTTCCTTTATTTATTATTTACTGTGGAACAACTTCACAACAATAATGATGATGATAATATTAATAATGATAATATTGATAATCAGAAGAAGGGGTGAAATGTTAAAGAAAGGAGAGTGAGGAAGAAGAAGAAGAAGAAGAAGAAGAAGAAGAAGAAGAAGAAGAAGAAGAAGAAGAAAATGAAGAACAGTTTTTTTTTTAAATTGAGAAAGAGAATAATTGAAAAAGAAGAAATAAAAGGAGATAAAGATAAACGAGATCAATAAAATTCTGTTTTTGATCTTCTTTCAACCGAGCTTTTATAATTACACTGAATTACATTTTTATTTACTCCTAAGCGGGACCCGTGAACCGGTATCGCTCGGTAAAATTAAGAACCCCAGAAACTCCTGCATCGACCACTGAACCCCATATAATAAGTGTCAATCGATTTTTAAACTATCCATATGTATTAATTATTTTGTTAATAATCAGAATTTAAACGTGCGTCTGAGAAAGAGCAACTGCGTAGCAACCTTTATTTTTATGGTTGTGGGAAATTTTAAATAATTGTATCTATACACAAACATTTGATCAGTATGCACTATTGTATAAATAATTGCCAGGTGAGTATTCTTTAAATAAATAAAATTATAGCTATTTATTAAAATTACATTAAACTAAAAGAAATGCAAAGGGTGGGTTTAAAAATTTATTTACTTAAAAGTATAGATATGTATTAAAATTACATTAAACTATAACGAATTCAAAAGGTGGGTTTCAAAATTTATTTAATTAAAATTATAGATATGTATTAAAATTACATTAAACTATAACGAATTCAAAGGGTGGGTTTCAAAATATATTTACTTAAAATTATAGATATGTATGAAATTTACATTAAACTATAACGAATGCAAAGGGTGGGTTTCAAAATATATTTACTTAAAATTATAGATATGTATTAAAATTACATTAAACTATAACGAATTCAAAAGGTGGGTTTCAAAATTTATTTAATTAAAATTATAGATATGTATTAAAATTACATTAAACTATAACGAATTCAAAGGGTGGGTTTCAAAATATATTTACTTAAAATTATAGATATGTATGAAATTTACATTAAACTATAACGAATGCAAAGGGTGGGTTTCAAAATATATTTACTTAAAAGTATAGATATGTATAAAAATTACATTAAACTATAACGAATTCAAAAGGTGGGTTTCAAAATTTATTTAATTAAAATTATAGATATGTATTAGAATTACATTAAACTATAACGAATTCAAAGGGTGGGTTTCAAAATATATTTACTTAAAATTATAGATATGTATGAAATTTACATTAAACTATAACGAATGCAAAGGGTGGGTTTCAAAATTTATTTAATTAAAATTATAGAGATGTATTAAAATTACATTAAACTATAACGAATTCAAAGGGTGGGTTTCAAAATATATTTACTTAAAATTATAGATATGTATGAAATTTACATTAAACTATAACGAATGCAAAGGGTGGGTTCTAAAACTTATTTACTTAAAAGTATAGATATGTAATAAGATTACATTAAACTATAACGAATGCAAAGGGTGGGTTTCAAAATTTATTTACTTAAAATTATAGATATGTATTAAAATTACATTAAACTATAACGAATGCAAAGGGTGGGTTTCAAAACTTATTTACTTAAAAGTATAGATATGTAATAAGATTACATTTAACTATAACAAATGCAAAGGGTGGGTTTCAAAATGTATTTACTTAAAATTATAGATATGTATTAAAATTGCATTAAACTATAACGAATGCAAGGGTGGGTTCTAAAACTTATTTACTTAAAATTATAGATATGTAATAAAATTACATTAAACTATAACGAATGCAAAGAGTGGGTTTCTACATTTATTTACTTAAAATTATAAATATGTATAAAAGTTACATTAAACTATAACGAATACAAAGGGTGGGTTTCAAAATTTATTTACTTAAAATTATAGATATGTATTAAAATTGCATTAAACTATAACGAATGCAAAGGGTGGGTTTTAAAAGTGTTTAACGGAGCAACAGAATTCGATTTTTTTAATAATTCATTTTAAAATTATGAGGTCGTATTTTTCATCTTAGCCAGACTATTGTAGAAGCAACAACAGCAGCAGTAGAAAAACAATATCTCAAAAATATTCGATGTTTATTGGTTGAAATACTTAATACTGCTTTGTCAATTCTATGAAAATCCTCAATATTAATTGATTACCAGAACTGGACTTCAACCAATCAGAATAACTCGCTGTGGAATCTGAGCTAGAATAGACTAGTTAAGCGACAACCAAAGCACATTAAGCAGTGATAGACTCAACTTGTCAAACGAACTCTTGTCAGTCACAAGACGACTTTATAGACACCTTGCGAGCAAACAAAATCTAACCTAACGCCGCTCAGCCATAGGTTCTCGGAAGACAAAACAAAACACAGTCATAAGTTTACTAAACATAGCAACACATTACACAAACAGTCTCACGAACTCACTTACGCACAAGTCCACACACATATAGACAAAACAACACTTTCTTCGTCTGGACACGTTTAACTCTTATTAACTCGTTACTTGTTGTTGTTTTAACAAACCGTAAATGAAATCAATATATTTGTGTATGAATAGACTTTGTCATTATTCAATATTGCCTTTTCCATTACAATACTACCTAATTTGGTGATTGGATTATCTCGCGTGTGAAAATAGATGTGAAAGGTGATAACACACGTACCAACGGGAATAAATGTTTTATCATACAGATATTGGACGTTGTTTGTAACATAGATTATACTAAATAAATAGGATGACGACCCAGACTTAATTATTTCCATTCAAAAAGTCGGTAGCTTTATTATCAGAAATGTTTTTCTCCAGTCATTTCAATTGCACACCAATTAACAAAATTTAATTAATCCTACGATTAAACTAATTAGTAGTTGCGAAATAAGTTTTACATTCCATTGACGTTCCTGCAAACAATGAGTATATCGAAATCAAAATATATTTTCTCAGATGTCAACCGATAAAAACAACGGATAATTCATGTCCTTCCCCATGTACATTATAGGTGTATATCCTTATATATATAAAGTTAGGTTTGTGTATATATTAATATATTTATATGTACAGAATAATTTCCTCAACTAACGAAGAGTAGAAAGTAAACCCTGGGTTTACTTTCGGCAGTCTCTTAACTCTCGCTTCCCTTATTTTGTCCTTTAGTGCTCACATTCCATGAGCGATGTTTCTGACTAAGGCGGGAAGAATTTGTGTTTTCTGGGTTGGAATCTATCCATCTAACACTTACTGCTGGCTTGTTTTTTTTTACTTTGAAGGCGTATATATAATGTTTAGCTCTATACATCAAATAGATTCATGCCTTGTCTAGAACGATTTCCATAAAAAACTAATCAACGGATCATTATGAATTTTAGAATATATATTCTAGGCCACACGGTTAGTAACATGAACACATATTTTTGTAAACATTAACATTTATAAACTGCTGATAAAATATTTTTGATAAAAATAAACTAAGTAAGTATGTACTTAGTATAAGTTTTTAATAAATTTAGGATACGTCCCCCTCCAACATTTTCAGGTATGAGTACAGCTATAAAGCGACGAACTTATAGAAACCGTGTCTCAAGGACAAGTTTCAAATGAGAAATTAGGAGTTAAAAAAGGGAGAGAAAAAAATTGATGAAATACAAAAAGAAATAAACTAAGTAAGTATGTACTTAGTATAAGTGTTTAATAAATTTAGGATACGTCCCCCCTCCAACATTTTCAGGTATGAGTACAGCTATAAAGCGACGAACTTATAGAAACCGTGGCTCAAGGACAAGTTTCAAATGAGAAATTAAGAGTTAAAAAAGGGAGAGAAAAAAATTAATGAAATAGAAAAAGAAATAAACTAAGTAAGTATGTACTTAGTATAAGTTTTTAATAAATTTAGGATACGTCCCCCCTCCAACATTTTCAGGTATGAGTACAGCTATAAAGCGACGAACTTATAGAAACCGTGGCTCAAGGACAAGTTTCAAATGAGAAATTAAGAGTTAAAAAAGGGAGAGAAAAAAATTAATGAAATAGAAAAAGAAATAAACTAAGTAAGTATGTACTTAGTATAAGTTTTTAATAAATTTAGGATACGTCCCCCTTCCAACATTTTCAGGTATGAGTACAGCTATAAAGCGACGAACTTATAGAAACCGTGGCTCAAGGACAAGTTTCAAATGAGAAATTAAGAGTTAAAAAAGGGAGAGAGAAAAAATTAATGAAATAGAAAAAGAAATAAACTAAGTAAGTATGTACTTAGTATAAGTTTTTAATAAATTTAGGATACGTCCCCCCTCCAACATTTTCAGGTATGAGTACAGCTATAAAGCGACGAACTTATAGAAACCGTGGCTCAAGGACAAGTTTCAAATGAGAAATTAAGAGTTAAAAAAGAGAGAGAAATAATTAATGAAATAGAAAAAGAAATAAACTAAGTAAGTATGTACTTAGTATAAGTTTTTAATAAATTTAGGATACGTCCCCCCTCCAACATTTTCAGGTATGAGTACAGCTATAAAGCGACGAAGTTATAGAAACCGTGGCTCAAGGACAAGTTTCAAATGAGAAATTAGGAGTTAAAAAAGGGAGAGAAAAAAATTAATGAAATAGAAAAAGAAATAAACTAAGTAAGTATGTACTTAGTATAAGTTTTTAATAAATTTAGGATACGTCCCCCCTCCAACATTTTCAGGTATGAGTACAGCTATAAAGCGACGAACTTATAGAAACCGTGGCTCAAGGACAAGTTTCAAATGAGAAATTAAGAGTTAAAAAAGGGAGAGAAAAAAATTAATGAAATAGAAAAAGAAATAAACTAAGTAAGTATGTACTTAGTATAAGTTTTTAATAAATTTAGGATACGTCCCCCTTCCAACATTTTCAGGTATGAGTACAGCTATAAAGCGACGAACTTATAGAAACCGTGGCTCAAGGACAAGTTTCAAATGAGAAATTAAGAGTTAAAAAAGGGAGAGAAAAAAATTAATGAAATAGAAAAAGAAATAAACTAAGTAAGTATGTACTTAGTATAAGTTTTTAATAAATTTAGGATACGTCCCCCTCCAACATTTTCAGGTATGAGTACAGCTATAAAGCGACGAACTTATAGAAACCGTGGCTCAAGGACAAGTTTCAAATGAGAAATTAAGAGTTAAAAAAGGGAGAGAAAAAAATTAATGAAATAGAAAAAGAAATAAACTAAGTAAGTATGTACTTAGTATAAGTTTTTAATAAATTTAGGATACGTCCCCCCTCCAACATTTTCAGGTATGAGTACAGCTATAAAGCGACGAACTTATAGAAACCGTGGCTCAAGGACAAGTTTCAAATGAGAAATTAAGAGTTAAAAAAGGGAGAGAAAAAAATTAATGAAATAGAAAAAGATAACATTTTTTCAATTTAGTTTTGATAGGAAGGGAGCGAATAAGAAATGATGTCTGCTAATCATGTAGGTTTCAAGAAAAGATTTCATTCGATAGGTGTCGCTTTAAATAAAAGGTAGATAACTTCGCATTTAGGTTTGTTTGTTTGTTTTTATTCTTCTCGTGTTTTTTAATTTCTTCCTTTTCCCCAGTTGCAAAACTATGGCCTCTTTCCTTCCGTGCAGTTATAACAAGCATACTCTTTCCTAGAGCGTCCCATCTGTGGAACAAAATACCACGAAACTGCTTCCCAGCCGACTACAACATAGTCGTCTTAAAATCTAATTTAAATAAATACTTGTTGAGACGTCCTCTTTGATAAACAATTCTTCTAAAAAAATCGTATGCCCATTCCTCCGATTGTTTCCAATCCTTGCGTGGTGGCGCTCACCGTCCAACTTACGATCTTTTAAACCCTCTTGATGTCACTGGGCATATTTTTAACTAGACATCTTTTGCATTTCGATAACCTTCTACACACACCCATCTACTTTTTATAAATTTCTCATTTTTTTCAAATTATGATTTTTGGTTATTCTCCGCCAACTTATCTATCTATGTAATTTCCTCTGATGATAAAATACCATTCTTTGAAAAGCCTTACTTAAGGAAGAAAATATAAACATGCTCTTTAACCTTGCATCGAAAACCTGAAGATTAAATAGATTTTTCATTCTTACATTTTTTATTTGTTTTTTGTTTTTTTCATTTATCTATCTATTTCACAAAATAGGTTGTCAGAATGCAAAATTTTCCTCTGGTGATATAGTACCATTCTTTGAAAAGCCTGGCGTAAGGACAAAAAAGCATAAAAATGCTTTTATTGAACACACCATGCATTGAACAACTGAAGATAAAATAGATTTGTCATGATTACATTTTTTATTTCTCTTCTTTCATGTATCTATATATTGTTCTATCCCGTGTATTGAGCTTAAATCACTGCACGATGGGTTAAAATTTCTAAGAGTATACATTCTACTTGTAACTTCATACCTTATATATATATATATATATATATATATATATATATATATATATATATATATATATATATATGTGTGTGTGTGAGAGAGAGAGAGAGAGACTGCGTGTGTGTGTGTGTACTAGCGTGAAACTGTTCAAATTCCACAATGCTTTCTACATCAATCTGCATAATGTACTGTTAATAATATTGCTTTTGATTTAATAAATGTCTGTTATTAAGAAATAAATGATTCTATCTTCTTCCGTAAAAATAATTGTCATTGAAAGCTGAATATTAGTTATTTAAATAAAACAAATATCACTCTTCATTATGTATTTACTAGTCCAGGAGAAAAATAAAAGAATGAATTGAAATTTGTCAACATCCGAAAGAACGCAAATAGGTCACATCGGACAATATTTACCCACGAAAATGATTACTTCTGAGTTGAACAAAAATAGAAATTGCCACAGTGTAGAAGGATATCTCTTTCACTGGCCGATTATGGAAAAGGTTACTTGTTTCAGGCCGGGCTGTTAGCTATTCACTTGTCCGTCATTGAAAGCAAATCCTTGTAGGATGCGTAAATGTTTATTTATTTTGGTGGATTTTCAACACTGTAAGAATTTACATTATGTCTAACTCTGCCATCGTGAGTTGTCAAATGTCGCTTAAAGTGAACCATGTGTAACGAATGTACCTTTTATTTTAGGCACGTAAGATAAATATATATTGTGTAATAATTTAAAAAAAATGAAATCAATTTTGATCTGAATTTCGCAAATTAAGGTGTTGATAAATTACTATTTCAACCACGTGTAAAATATGTATTATTAAAGTGCTGAGAGAACGCAAATTAATCACATAATCAGTAGCATTTTAGCGACGCCCGTCTGCGTTCCTTATGACTGTCGTGATTTACGTAAAAGAAACTTTATTCGTCAATATAAAAATATACTTAAAAATCGACGAATGCTAATTTAAATCGTATGTGAGCAGAAAGAAATGTACGTATCTTTGTGATGTTTATTGACTGCGAAAATGTAAACACGTTTTGTTTAGAAATTGTTGCGAACGAAATGTTTATTTATATATATATATATATATATATATATATATATATATATATATATATATATATATATATATATATATATATATAAATAGAGAGAGAGAGAGGGGTGGTAGGAAAAGTGATAGAGAGAGATAGAGCGAGAAATAGAATAGACGGTTATGATAGTGAAATGTAGAGAAGAAAAAGAAGAAATCTTACCTAAAGTTTCCTCCCCCACAAATAAAAATGAAGAATCCCTAACGTGAAAAGAAAAAACACAAAAGTTGGATTAATGTTAAGTTTGGTATGGATAGGCAAAAGTCAAATAATGAATTTGTGTTTTCTGTTAGTTAAAGTAGTGTAAATTCGTAGAGAAACTTATATTACGTGCTTCCATGGAATTTGTATAAACAATTGAATGTTGTCAAAATGCACACTGCAGTTCGTTTTACTCGGTAAGTATTGTGAAAAAAGATTTTATAGCCTTAAAGAGGGTATGTTTGAAATTTTCTAAGTAAAAAAATGAAATTATACCTGAAGAAAACGAAAACTGATAGGGGAAATGTCTAAAGTCGAATCTCTGATGAGATGGTAGCCGCCATTTTGAATCACGGAAAACTATAGGTAATTATGTTCGTTAAATATATTCTCTACCAACTGGAATGAGTATAAATGTATACGTTATAGGTAGAAATAACGTTATATGATATTTTCAAAAATCAGCGGAATTAGAGAGAGCGTACATTAAATGTGGGCGTAATGTATTCTATTATGTAGTAAATTAATAGCAGGCGAATAGTAAATAATAAAGCTCACGTTTTTAAGTAGACGTTGTTTAATAGTTCCCGGTGTCGATGGGAAAAGTCTTAGTAATAAAGTTATAAGGCGAAATGTTTTTGCTACCACCTCTATGGAGTATGTATTAGGGAGAGTCGAAGATAGTGGGGAAAAGGTAATATGTAGTGTTAGCTGGAGAAAATAATCACAGTTTTACTATAACACGCTCGAGTGAATAATCGTAATATAGTGATGAGTGTAGTAGCTTATGATTCATGTGGTTATTTTACTATTCTTGACCAATGTACAGGGAAGAATTGTCTTAACTTTATATAGGAATTTTATTAAATATTGTAGCAATTTGATTACTTTTAAAACAATAAATATTCTTTGTTCTTAGCGTAACAATCATTTTCAATTAGATATTCTTTAAATCAATGAATTGAAATGTCTATATTTAAAATTGCACAGCTTTAAACAACAGAATGATATAATTTGCCTTTGGATCAATTCATTTCCAAATGGATAAACTCGGAATTGTAAACATTAGCGATATCGGATTAATCACCAATTGGGCGATCGCATTTTTGTTTAATGTGTATGAAAGGTTATAACGTATATATAATACGCTAAGGCATTTTATGTTCGTACGTACGTTATCATCTTTGAAATATATTCATATATATATATATATATATTAGAGAGAGAGAGAGAGAGATTGAGAGAGAGAACAAGAGCGATAGAATATTTTTTTTAATAAATATTTATTAATATTACCTACAAACATCGATGTTTGTAGGTCGAACCCAGTTGTTCGAACCCAGTTGCAAGTCACCTCTGACTCGTAGTCTGACGTATTACCCTTCGCCCGCCACCAATTAACATGGAAATGAAGAGAATTTAAAATCTATAAATGTCGAAACAGCGGACACCCATAGTAAGCGAGTCGAACAGTTTTGAACAACAACAGAGAATTTGGAACATCGCATTAAACTTAGTATAACTGATTGATATTAAATTCTCTTAGATACCCAGTCTTTGTAAAGGGAGCGATAACAATATTTTCTTTTAATGAATAGTTATTAATATTGCATACAGACACCGATGTGTTATGCTTTAGGGACCCCGCTGTACTTCATGATTAACACATAAGAAAAATAAGAATATCTATCAATCTATGTCTCTCTCTCTTTCTTTCTTTCTTTCTCTCTCTCTCTCTCTCTCTCTCTCTCTCTCTCTCTCTCTATATATATATATATATATATATATATATATATATATATATATATATATATATATATATATATATGTGTGTGTGTGTCTGTGTGTGTGTCTGTGTTTAAAAATCTTTGTATTTTAGTCTTTCTTTTCGCTACCAATCGTTCTCAGGGAGATAAGCAGTTCTTTGATTATTTTCAGAAAAATTAATTTCTTTATCGTCAAGAATTGTTTTCCAGTTCTTTCAATTCACCAGCAATTAACACATTTTCGGTACTCAACCGAATAAACTAATTAAGAATCATGAAATCAGTCTTACTTTCGCTTGGCTGAGACGTTCATGGAAACAGATAATTTCTATCTTCTATGTTTCATATATATAGACTACAAACTTGGTTGGAAACGTCGTCGTGGGTTCCTGCATGGATTCTTCGTGACTTGCCAATTGTTCGACCTTCATACCGTCTTGGACTCCTTTTTAGTGACGTTTTCTCACACTGGAACATGCCCACTTGAATGTAAACATTTTTTTAGAATGTTATTAATTTTTTTTTTAACTTTTTCTAAACTTTTTCAAAAATTTAAAAATTGACTATCCTTATATGTCAAAAGCCGGCTTAAGGAACGAAGGAGAGGAATAGTAAATTATTAATAATCTATTATTTGCCCTTTCTTTGAACTACGAATGATTTTGATTTGCATCTATCTGCGAATCTAATTATTTTTAATCGACTTATCTTATATATATATATATATATATATATATATATATATATATATATATATATATATATATATATATATATATACTAGCATTGTGGAGTGATGCTAGATCTACGTAGTGAGTTATAACAGACGAATTATACATACATACGAGGGGCGTTCAATAAGTAATGCCCCTGCCCCATTTCTCATAGCAGTAGATTAATGAAACTTGGCACAGTTATTTGTCTCTATCTACACAAGAACCACCGAGAGTTATGCATTTCTTCCATCGTTTAATGTAGCTCTTGACACCGTTTTTGTAGAACACCCCAGGTTGGTCCTCTAACCATGTCGTAACTTCAGAAATCTAGGCTGCATCATCTGGGAAACGCTTCCTTTCAAAAACAACTTCATGATTCAGGGTACAAGGTCAGGAGAGTAAGGGGGTGTGGAAGGATTTCATAGCCACACGCCCGTGCTTCATCCGAGTTGTGGACCGGAGCGTTTTCCTGCCGGAGAAGGATACATTTGCTGATCTTGCCCCGCCTCTTGATTTTGATAGCTTCTCTTAATTTCATAAAAAGTGAAGCGTAATAAACTCCTGTACTTGCAGTATCCTTTGCCAGGAAATCTGTCATCACTATTTCGTCCTGGTTCCAGAAGACTGTGAGCATGACCTTGCCAGCGGAGTGCTGCACCCTTGCCTTCCTTGGAGGTGGTGAGTCCAAGTGCTTCCACTGCATTAACTGAGCTTTGGTCTCTGGATCATAGTGATGGACCCAAGTTTCATCCTGTGTAATCAGTTTTTTTTAAAACTGTGACTCATCTTCTTGGCACATCTCCAAATTAATCCTCGAGCACTCTTGCTTCTGGAAAGGTGTGATCAACCTGGGAATCCATCTGGCAGACACCTTATGCATATGCAAATAGTCATGAATGATAGTTTCCCCAGACCCTGTATTAATCTTGACCTCTTGGTCTATTTGGCGAATAGTAATGCGTCTATCTTCCAAAATGGCAGCCTCATATTTACAATATTTTCCGATAAGTGATATTAATAAAAAATTATTCATACAATTAATTAAAGACATTTCCTTTAGAAACCAGCGTGTTTATCGAACCATACTTTCAATGACGAGTACTGTTAAAATTGCCAAGCCATCCTTTTGAAAGTGACGTCATTTTGAGAGGATTTTTTTTCACATTATAATTCTTTATTTTCATTACATTGTTAAGGCATAGTGTTTTGCTGTAAATTAAAGTTAAACAAGGCATATCCCAGTCATTAGTAAATAGGTGACCATTTTGGAAAAATAAATTGCTGACTCATCCTTCCGGTCTTTCCGGAAGTAACGTCATTGTGAGAGGATTTTTTCACATTATCATACTTTAATTTCATTACGTTAAGACAAGGTGTTTTGTAGTAAAGTGAAGTTAAGCCACAAATATCTCGGCCGTTACTAAATGGGTTACCAGTTTGGAAGAATAACAAAACTGGTTCTTTAATATGACGTAGACGCCTTCATAAGCATATTTAAACATGAGTTCTTATATATGACCGAGGCGCCTCCTAATTTTTTTTAACTATGTATGGGGGAGGGTAAAAAAAATGTTAGTGGTGGGGCAAATTTTTTTTTGTTTTTGAACTAAAAATATTGTTATGTATGGGGGAGGGTAAAGAAAAACTTTTTTTGGTGGGGGTAAAACTTTTTTTTTCTTTTTTTAACTGAAAATATTACTATGTATGGGGGAGGGTAAAAAAAAATTTTTTTAACTGAAAATATGTATGGGGGAGGGTAAAAAAAATTCGGGGGGGTCAAAAAATATTTCTATGTATGGGGAAGAGTAAAAAAATATTTCTATTCTATTCGAAATTAAAAAAATATGTTTAACTAAAAATATTCTTGGTCCGAAACAAAGAAAATCAATGTCTAACCACCCAAGAAATATGACTGGGGCTCCATCTGTTTACGGGTGAGCGTTCATTTCTGACGCGGCAGCCTAACAAAAATAGACGACCGTAGGGAGGCTATTTTGGCTAGTATATATAATGATTATTTAAAATTCCAATGACCAACATTCAGTCTTTACTCATATCATTTTGGGGGTCTATGCCAGAATTGACGATGGTGTTACAATTGTTTCGCAACGTGCAATATGCTACAATTAAACGCAATTACACGCTGCCCTTCAGAAGCCAAAATGAAACACATTTATAAAGATATTGTATCGTATAGAAAGTTCATGGACAAAACAGAAAGCATATATTTATATATATATATAGAGAGAGAGGGGGGAGAGAGAGACTGACAGAGAGAGAGAGAGAGAGACGTCCCTAAAAATATGGGGGAACATAATGTATTGCTAACAATAACAACTAATAACGAAAACATTTATAAGCGTTTAAAACATAACGAATTTCGGACGAGACCTTTGTAGCTTAGTTGTTAAGCGTCCTCCTGCAGCTCTTGTGATCGAGGTTTCGAATCCTATTATAGTCAGCAACGCCACGACGAGAAGAAATACAATATAACGTTAAATGACTGGAATTTTGGTGTGAGTTATATCTTTCTAACTTCTATGATTGGTCTATTTTTACATTGAGCTTTCCACCTCATGATTTCTTACAGAAATTCCATCTCACTATATATATATATATATTCTAAAGGAGATTTAGTCATTTAGATAGAAACAAAAAATTCAGTTTAAATCTTCTATGTTCGTTTCAATTTCTTTATTTATTTCCAGTCTTTGATGTATTGATTCGCTGATTATTTCGTCCCGGAAGATTGACCAATGAGATTGATATATGTTATTCACACCATGAAATTTTACTTAATCTAACATTATGAATACATTGTTTAGTAAAAAGTAGTTTATTTACTCCATGAAACAACAATGAACAAATGAATTAAATTGAAATAAAACGTTTAGATGTATACTATAACTGATTATTTTATCGTCTTATTTTAAATTGTTACTTACTTTATCATTTTACTGACCAATCAGAACGATTTATTTAACTATAGTAGTATGACGTCACACTTGTCTTGAATTGAGAGCGTTGATATATAAGAGTGATATAGTGATATCAACAGAATTAAATAGACAAATAAACATAATACTGAGACGACAATGTATATATAATGACCGTCTAATATATATTATATATATATATATATATATACAATCGTCTCTGAAACGATCGTACACAAACTGTTGTTTATGTTAAATCATTAGAGCGTAAATAAAAGTCCATGCTGTAAATACTGGGGAGGATAAAAAAATATTTTATTTATTTATTTATTTATCTATTTTACTTTTTAACGTACTTCCGCACGCGCGTTTTATTATTCTACCTAACTCTTCCACAAACGCCACTCATATGGTAATTCTGAAATATGTCTAGGATGTTAGATACGTATCGCTTCTTCAAAGTACGTACTAATATCAGGTATCCTAGTCGGCTTTTGTAAAAACATTCGCCGCAATCATAGACGTTTTGTATCCCTCCTCTCTAGATTTACGTTTAATGCCATAATGTTGCCTTTGACGACATCTTTTACGCTTCTCTTTGGCATGGGTCTTGGACGATTTACTGATTGCAGTTCTACATACAAGAGGTGTTTAAGAAATGTGTCGTTCTCCATCCAAAGTAGGTGTCCTGCCTAGCGAATCTGATTACGTATGACGCGTACTTCTCTCTTCCAGAGACACCGGCTTGCTGCAACAAAGCAATTCCTTATGTTAGAGATTGACAATTAATGGTTAGGATCCTCCTAGTTAAGCGACTTTGAGCCTGGTCAGTAGCAGATAGGTGATCATTTAGGCATACAAGGTGCTCTATGTGGGAGGCCAGTGACACCTCTCTGAAAAAAACCTGCAAAAATGCAACGTTGTCATCTTCTCTGACCGGAATATACATGCGACTAGGGACAGCTTGTGAATTTTATATACGCTATAATTCGATAAGTATGGATGCCGCACTAGGCTAGATAGGTACGTTCCAAGCTCGAAAGTATGCTGGTTCCCGCACTTGAGGGTGTATCTCAATATTCCAGCTGTGTTCGTCAGATCTGTGTTTTGTATGGTGTTCAGCCACGCTTTGATTTTGAAAAAAAATGTCTTATTTGTTTCGACATCCAACTTCAAGGCAAATCAGCTTATCTATTATAGTCTTCTGAAACTTCTTTGGGTTGAAACTTTAGCGATTCCAACTCTGGAACCATTAATTCATTTTCTTTAACTTTCAATTGGTTATTCAAAGCATTTGACTTTTTTTAAATTTCAGTTTAGTGTTAGCTATTTGCAGCGGGAATTTTGTCTCCTTATATGCTTTAATTTCTGTCGACAATTTGTTTTGCATCCATTTCATACGATTTTTAATGGCTGAAACAAAATGCTTCTTTGGTTTTTCTGACTCAATTGCCATATTTTTTATTTTATGGCCAAATATATTGGTTGGTAACCCCCATAGGTTGAACCGCTATATCAAGTCTACGCCAAATAAATTGTTTGTATATTTTAATACGAACATTTTTACTTTTCTGGTAGTTCTGTTTTAAGTAACGTTGGTAAAAATTCCACCCCCAAATTTAATGTTTTTTCACGAGTCACCGTTGTGGCTATTAGGTTGGTTCTTAGCATAGTCGTTTTGTTCCGACCTTCTTCATGTATGCATGTTGATAATCAACACCTCTTAACCAGAATGCAATTGTAATTTTACGTTTTTATTCAGGATTTTTACCTGAACATATTTTCTTATAATTATGCCGTCCTGTCTTTTTTGGATTTAACCCGAGTTTTGTTTTCTCTATTCGTACTGCAATGTAAACTTTGTGTCCGTTTATTACAAGTTGTAATAATCTTCGTTATCTTTTTTACCAAGTTCAAACACTTCTAGCATTTGTGAAACAGAGAAGTATTGGGGCTAAATAATCTGGTTAAAAGATTAACAGATTCAGCAAAAGTCAATTCGCTCGTTTTCGGGGCAAAATGAAGACAATAAACTTAATATGTTCGGTGGTGCCCAATTTTCGGAGCAGTAGACGAACCTTTTTAGAATCTGCCCAATTTTCACAACCTATTTTATATAGATCCTCAGATCTTTTAAAATACGAAGCAAAGGTTTTATCCTCGTCTGTCATTTTCACTCCAAACGACATTATTGCTTTCGTTACTTTGCCCCCTAACCGATATTGTCTGCATTAATATTTCAATTTTTTCGTCGGTTTCTCTGTTTTGTTCTAGAAATCTGTCGACGGATTCTTTATTTGTTCTAGTAGAAGCTTTTGAAATCTTTCGTCAGTTTTATGTTGCTGTTGTTGCTGTCTTTTTACAGCATTTTGTAACCTTTTGTCAGCTTCTTTTTTATTGTTCTATTTTCTGTTGCATTTGAAACTTCACTTATTTTGTTATAGTAGCTTTAAAACCTTCTATTTTAAAACGTGTCCTTTTAGAATACGACTTTTAGAAAGTGTTTTTTTTTTATATTACAATGCTAAACGTAATCTTATTTGTAAAAAAAGAAATAGAGTATAAAACTTTCGTTTTTTCTTCGCCCCCCCCCCGCCCAAAAAAAAAAGAAGAAACAATTTTTTTTTTTTTAGTACGCTTTTCACGTAACTGTAGCATTTACGACCAGCATTTAAGTCAACAGGAAAAAAATAAAGTAGTTTTATTTTTTTAAATGTAAGAAAATATTATGTATTCCATTCTTGCTAAAAAATCAACACAGTGTCGAAATAGCAATGAAAGAAAATCACTGACCTTTGTTTAATGAGAAAAATAAGTTTTTAAAACTTGGACGTTGTCGGGTGAATGTTCGGTTATTTCTCCATGTTTGTCTTTTTTTCAAAAAAACCCTTAATATACTTTGTCGCCAGTTGTGGCGTCCATTTTTAGGTTCTCAAGAATCTCTTACTGTAATGACGTCGCCAGTTGTTGTGGTGGTGTAAGTTCGAACTCCCCGGAGAGTATCTACCATCTCATATTTGATGTTCTTTTGTGGTAAACTGTTGTCTGAAATCTTCAGTACCCACTGAAGGCTGTAAAAAAAATCATTATTGAGATAGAAAGTGAGGTTTCGGTCTACTTTCGGCAGCCTCGTCACTCTCGCTTCCCTTATTTTATCCTTTAGTCCTAAAATTTCATGAGCGATGTTTCTGACAAAGGGGGAAGAATTGATTTATTCTGTGTCGGAATCTATCCATCTAAACTTTTAACCTTGAAGTAGTTTTTTTTTTTTGCTCCTTACATCAAGTGGTTTCATGCTTTATCTGGGGCGATTTTCATTAAAAAAGTGATCGGTCAACGATTTACTTTTATAGAGGAGGTGCCAGCCTGTGGACCTGAGGAGTACCATATATGCGGTATAAGAACTGATGACCTGCTTAATCAAGTGTTTTTGGTATACTCTTTACCGTAGGTCTTCTTCGTTATCCCACATATGTCCAGTCACATATAGATATGGAATAGTAAAAACGTTATATATATATATATACACTGTTTCGCAGCGAATCAGTGCGGCTAGACCAGTTAGTGCCTCAAGCCGGGATTGAAACTCAACCGACGAGCTGACAGTCGGTGCTGCTAACCCCTGCGCTATCATACGACACTGACTGAATGTAAGATATATCTCAATTTAAACATTGCAGGTGCCGGGAGCTCGAATTAGTTTTACCTAATGAGCTATGCCTTAAAGCTAATGGCAGTTGTCGATATCCTTACAAATAAGCTCTACCCAGGAAGGGAGCTTCATATAGTCATCCACATAAAGACTGTTTCGCTGTATCATAGCGAATCAGTGCGGCTAGACCAGTTAGGGCCTCAAGCCGGGATTGAAACTCAACCGTCGAGCTGACAGTCGGCGCTGCTATCATACGACACTGACTGAATGTAAGAAATATCTCAATGTAAACATGGCAAGTGCCGACTTAATTAGATAGATAGATAGATATATAGATAGATAGATAGATAGATAGATAGATAGATAGATAGATAGATAGATAGATAGATACATAGATAGATAGATAGATAGATAGATATGAGCAAAGTGTAATAGATAGATAGATAGATAGTTAGATAGATAGATAGATAGATAGATAGATAGATAGATAGATAGATAGATAGATAGATAGATAGATAGATAGGAAAAGTATATAATAGATATAAACATATAAATCAGTGCTAAAACGATAAGTTATGTACAAGAAGGAAGAATACCCATCGTTTTAATCACATATGATTTTGTTTAACAAAGAAGTGGGAAAAATCTTCAAACACAAACAAAAGTAAATGAATGAATGAATTCGAAAATCAAACATTAAAACCTCATTAAAGTTACATGCGACTAAATTAAATAAAACCGTCTGATTTTACTTTGGCAGCCATTTTCTTCTTTTTTTCTTTTGACGGACATCTTTCCTTTTTCTGGGGCGGCCATTTTTATTTTTCAATTTTCTCGCCGGTTTTGTATTTCTTTTCTATCGCGATTGACGAAATTCGTTTTTTCGATCTGTTAACCACTTGAGTAGGAATAGCAATTGGAAAAATTCGATTCCATATTGATTTAGTTCGATCTCCGTTCTGAATTGTTAAATCATTTCGATTTGTAACTTTTTAAATGTCTTTTGTTTTCTTATTGTTAGGTTTCGTTCCGTAAGACTTTTTTGTGTTCACGAATATTTCTTACCTAGTTTCTGTCACACTTATCTACGTTCTGTTCGACTTTCGATCTCTTTTGTTGAACGAAATACCCCATAAAGTATTATTCTTTTACTTCTTTTTCTTCTTCTTTTAACATAGTTCACCCCAAACAAGGCAGGCCGCCACTGTAGACGTAAGGAACTACTGAGAATTAGGGTGTAGGTTTTGGGTGTCACCCTAAGTTGGGAGCTGTGTAGCGAGATGTCTGTTTATATTAGTTTTAAATTTCTGCATGTCAGTACAATCGGAGAAACAGGGAACAAGTAGGGAGTTCCAGGGGTCGGCAGCACGATGAAAGAAGTTATTGGAGTAAAAAGCTTTTCGGCATCTGGGGGCCTCCACAGTGAATTGATGGGATTTTGCTGATTGTCTCGTTGGTCTAGTGAATTTACGTCTAGGGGGACCAGTGCAGGAAGTTCATCGGAGCACAATCTATTGAAGTACTTGTAAAACAGGCACATGGATCCTCTTTATTATTATTTTTTTTTTTTGTATTATTATTATTATTTACTCACTATGAGTTTGTAGAGAAGTTATTATGATTAATTGCTCACTGACTACAACTAATGTTGTTCTATATAGTCTGTGTGACAAAAATTCTCCCCAAATTTACAGCACTCTCCGCCTCTATCGATTGGTGCTACCAGATCAGGCTGGTCGAAAATACTGGCTTCCTGCATCAAACATTGATCTTATTGTTATATCCTTTCTCTTTTGCAAAGCCAAAAACAAAAACAACAATTTTTTTATCCTACAAAACAGCCAAACCAAACACCATGACTAAATATTTTAAGATATATAGAACTTGAAGCATAAAAACATTTACCAAAATGACCGGATTAGGCATTAAATAACCCGAAAATGGTTGATATGCCGTAAAACAAAACAACCAAACAACCAACCTCTGTCGATAATCGTTACAGATAATTTGCCTTATCGCAACAGCCATTTATTATTTATTTCTTGCTTACAACGATCGTTGGTCTTTTCTGGAATATGAGTGGCAATAAGCGACCTACACGTTTCAGTACTCTCCGCACACTTCCAATGAAGGTATTTCCATCCTCCTTGAGCCTTCACGATTATTTTGTGTAATTCCAGCCGAGGTTAGTGCCACCACATGCATGCGACGTTAATTTATGAGATATCTTGCAGTTTTACTTCCTTGAGATCATCTAGTATTTTTTCTATATATATACTTTTTTTATTGCAACTTACCTTTGGCTTCTTTGCGTTCGTTTGTTATGAATGCTGGTTTCAACATTCAAGTATTGTTTTAAATATTTGAGCTTTTTTAATCATTGCCTTTCGTTGTATGATACCAGTCTTCCTTTAGATTCCAATGTAAAATCAGACAGTTTTATTTAATTTAGTCGCATGTAACTTTAATGAGGTGTTAATGTTTGATTTTCTAATTCATTCATTCATTTACTTTGGTTCGTGTTTGAAGATTTTTTCCAGTTCTTTGTTAAACAAAATCATATGTGATTAAAACGATGGGTAAAAATTATGGGTAAAAATTATGGAAAAGCTAAAAGAGTATTTTTCCATAATTTTTTCGGGAATGTTCCGAATGTTCCTACAATTATTATTATTATTATTATTATTATTATTATTATTATTATTATTATTATTATTATTATTATTATTATTATTATTATTATTATTATTATTTACTGACGAGGAGTTCTAACACAGGTCATCAGTGATTGCTCACCGACAACCGGTGGTATTCCCTGGAGTCTGAGTGACAACAAGTCTCCCCAGATTTCCAGTATTCTCCACCTCTTTTCGATAGCCACCGCAAATAAATTTGCAGTATCACAACAGCCGTTTACCATTGATTTCTCGCCGGCAAGGACCATTGGTGTTTTCTGGGGTTTGGGTGGCAGTAATTATTATTATTATTATTATTATTATTATTATTATTATTATTATTATTATTATTATAGTGATTATCTTCATGTTCCATTTCCCTTCAGTTATCTGTTACGTACAATGTATCTGGTTTGTTTTACTGCCTCCTTGATGTTCACCCTGTTTGATGCTGGAATTACCGATTTGGCAGGTACTTTTCATCCTTGTTGACTATTATCACGTCTGGTCTCTCTTCTTCGATGAGTTTGTCTGCGTGTACCTCTATGTCCCAGACGAGTTTGTGCATTTCAGTTGCCAATTAGTCTTTTCACACATATCGTTATCAGAAATTGCTCACTGGCAATAACCAGTCGCGTTACCCTAGAGTTTAGGTGACAACAAGTCTCACCAGATATCCAGAAGTCTCAATCTCTTTCAATTACATTTGCAAATCATTTTGCATGATCGCATCAGCCGTTTAACGTTGATTTCTCGTTAGCAACAACCTTTGTCTTCTCTGGAATTTAAGTGACAAAACACCCTTGGTTTATCGTTTCGTCTCTTTGTCCGCAGAGTCTACATTTGTTATTTTCTTGGAGTTTTTTTTTTTCGATCTTAGCTTTGATATAGTCAGTTTTAATCGGGTTGTCTTGTGCGGCTGCTAGTAATGATTCAGTTTCTCTGTTTAAGCGTCCTTTTCCTAGCCATGCCCAGGTGTTCTCGTGAGTCTCTTCTTTTGTCATTGTTATGAATCGTCCGTGTAGCTGTTTCTCTTCCCACTTTTCTTTTCTCGTTATATCTCTTGCCTCTCTGTTCTCTGTATTGTTTATTTTTACGGTGTCTCTTGCTGCGATGATTAGCTTTTCTGTGTTCTGTGTTATGTATTTTTCGAAGTCATTTTTGTGTCATTCACGCAGTCTTCTATACTTACCAGTCCTCTTCCGCCGTCTTTTGTTTTTCACGTAGAGTCGGTCAGTATCATCCTGGTGGTGTAGTGCATTTTTCATGGTCATTAGTTTATAGTCTTCTGTCCGCGGTGCCTAAGTTATTCTTTGGTCCAGCCTAGGAACGGTCCAGAGTATCTTACTAGTGATACTGCCCAAGTATTTATTTATTTTTATTAGGTACCTGCTAAATAATTTAGTTTATAGGAGGTTTCTCGTTCTTCTTAGGTATTCTTTACCAATCTTCTCTTTCATTTCTGTTGATTTGATGGTGTATTCTTACAGAACTCCCAAATATGTGTAGGCATCATGTTCGCCTAGTGCCCTCATCTCCCCTTGATTGGGTTGTTCCATAACCTCTGATTCCTCCAGTTTTCCCCTTCTCATATCTAGTAGTGCGCACTATTCCATTCTGAATTCCATTTAGATGTCCTGGCTGAAGATTCTGGTTGTTTATCAGCATTTATAGTTATTTTTTTTGTTTCTCGCAAATTATTCCAGATCGTCCACGTACATGAGGTGGTTTATTCTTTCGTCTTTATTGGTAAACTTGTATCCGGCCTGACATTTCCTAGGTATGTTTTTAAGAGGCATTATGGCTATGATGAACAGTAGCGGTGATAGAGAATCTTGGGATATGCCTCTCTGTATTCTTTCTCAGTTAGGTATTGTCTTACATCTGTCAGTTTCAGTCTCCATGTTCCCATTGCTTTTTTTAATCAAGTTGATGATCTCATCCGATATCCTGTACATCCTCAAGCACTCGATTGTCTATACTTGAGGGATGCGCTTTCTTGTAACGATCCATGTCATAGCATTATTATTATTGTTAGTAGTAGTAGTAGTAGTAGTAGTAGTAGTAGTAGTAGTAGTAGTAGTAGTAGTAGTAGTAGTAGTTCTTTATTACTTTATTTGTTCTTTCTTCTTCTCTATCATATCCCATCACTTCTTGGTCGTCTTATTCTTTATCTTTTTTCTTCTTCTTTCTCTTCTTCTCTTTCTTCTTTTCTTCATTATTATTGTTAGTCACTTTCTTTTTTATTTGTTCCTTTCTCCTCTTCATCATCTCGTGTCCTTACTTTGTTGTCTTTTTCTTCTTTCTTTTTTCTTTTTCTTCTTCTTCTTCCTCTTTCTTCGTATTATTATAGTTATCATTAGTTCATTTCTTTTTTATTTATTCCTTTCTCTTCTGAGTTTCTCTTTCTTCAGCTTCTGCTCCGTTTTCTCCTTTTTTTCTTCTTTTTATTTTCATTATTATTATTATTATTATTATTATTATTATTATTATTATTATTTTGCACCGTTCTTTGCCAATTCATTTTTAATTCACTTTCATTCTCTTTCTTGTTCCCCAATGTATCTTACCATTCGTTCCATTCCCCCATCATCTCACAAATCTTTCATTCCAATTCTTTCTACAACTACCTAGAACCTTGAAGATATTCGTTTCGTAATAACGAACCTTGAAATTGAAAAAAAAAATGAATTCCAACATTTTCTTTTTCACATCAAGAAATAAACGTTACAATTTCATCACCGATAATTTGCTTCGTATAATCGCAAGTAGAGTAAGATCTTTTGGAGCAATTCATATCGATCCATTACATACCCTCTCCCTCTTCACTATCGCCCTAGATCAATGAGTCAATCATTAAAATATAGTATATCGATTAATATTTTTTATCTGTGACTAATCGGGCTACTTCGTCTTCCTGAGTATTGAATAACTGAAAATGAGTGAAAAATTAAATAATGTTTTTATAAGTAACTAGACTAGTTTAGACCCGTCTCAGGACGTGTATAAGCAATAAATATAGCATTAGTTTTAAATTCTAATGTTCATTCTTTTTTGCGGCAATAGTATGGTTTCGGTGACACAAAATGGTAAAGTTTAGAAAATAAAAAAATAATGTACCCTCGTTACGTACTTTGTTGCCGAAAATACGTATTCCATATTCCATAATAATAAGTTCAATTGTTTAAGATTTTACCAAGCATATATATTTTATTGACGATCACGGGCGCCCATTAATCCTTTTAAAATTCTGTTACTTTATATAAATCAACAATTGATGCAGAGCAATTCTTTTATCCATTATTTTTTTTGTATCTGGCTTATTTTTAATTGGCAGAGGGTACGAGTCTGGTGGAGGTGCTACCTATATGTTATATAATGAGACACATGTGTGGATGGACGTACAGGGAGATCGCTTAACTTGCGCGATTTGTAATTGAGTCATCTCGTGCAATTTTGGTGCGATCTTTTCTCACGATTCGCGGTGACAACTGATGAGACGTCGAGGTCGAGGGTTGGGTCACACCTGTGCGTTGATCACGAGATTTCGTGACGTCACAATTTTCTCGGTGAGAAAACTGGAGTGAGATATCAGTTCTTGACGGGAAGCCATGTAGCGATTACATAAGCTAGGGGATTTCAGATCCCCCAAAATGAGAGCCATGCGATGTCCCCCTCTTCCTTCCTTTACAAGTAATTAAGTAATTAGGAAATTAACTAGCGTAAGCTTCTCTCTCTACTACGACGTAACTTGCTTCAGTATCGACAAGCTAATAGAAAATAAATGGCTCAAACTAAAAAGAAAGGCTTATTATCTTTTATAGTGTATGGGGAGATTCCATTTCAGCTTGCGAAGAAACCGCCAGGGACAAGCGACGATGGAGATTGTGACTACGGACAATGTGGCCGAGAGAAGACAGATGGCAGCCCGACACAAGCTGCAGGCGACAACGACAGAGCCGACATATAAACGTGTTATAAACCTGTTATTCAACATAAATAGTAAAGTTTAGAATAGATAACGTGCCCAGGTTATCTAGCGGGTTTCTGAGAAAATATATTCCAAAATTCATGATAATCGGTTCATAAAAAATATATATAATATTTGTTTTAATTATATAGATACACACTCTAAATGTTAACATGTAAAAGATAAACTTCATAAAATATATATTCTAAAACATTCATAAGGATCAGTCTATTAGTTTAGGAGGTTACCCTATATATATATATATATATATATATATATATATATATATATATATATATATATATATATATATATATATATATATATATACTTTCTTTCATTATATAGTACAGAAAATCCCAGCAGAGCGCTCAATTAATTGAGAATTAAAATTAAAATTAAGAGCGTAATATTTTTTTTTGGGGGGGGGGGGGGGGTACAGAAAAATTAGTACAACATTAGTACCGTCAGTTTCAACCTCAGAAAGACTTAGCGATCTTCCTCTCTTCAGCTTATGTTGTCATCTGTTTCGGAAATGTGAAATTACGTGTTACTCTCGTTTGGACGCGTTATTTCATTAGAGTGGTATGTATATTTGTTTAAATTTAGTGTAAGGGAGGTTTAATAAGGTTTGAAAAAAAGGAGGGAGGTGAAAAGTAACAGTTAAGATTTAAAAATGAAAAAGATTTGAAAATATAAAAAAATAAAGAATAAAAAATGTTGTTATATATAAACCCGTGAGTCACGGGATTTATATAGAAATGACACGTGCGTGACATGTGCGTGACACGTGCGTGACACGTGACTTCACATTTCCGAAACAGATGACAACATAAGCTGAAGTGAGACGGATGACTAAGTCCTTCTGAGCTTGAAACCGATGGTACTAATGTTGTACTAATTTTTCTGTACAAAAAAAATATATATATATATATATATACATGTATTATATTAGTTTCTGTTAATCCGTTGAAACTCCAGTGTTTATAAAAATTGCCCAATAACAAGTAGAGCTGTTCTTTACTATACATTTTTATTTATACAAACATTATCGGTTACGTATGTGTATACATGTTTCAGTTTTATTCTTCATAGAGAGTTGGGCTCTTCAGACCAAAACGAAGAATTGAATTTAAATTCTTCGTTTCGGTCTGAATCCTTCTATTTATTTATTTGTTCCAATCTTCTGTGAGAAACAGCCCTACAGCCCTGTCTCACAGAAAAGACGTTGCTTGACTTTCTCTATCCTTTCGTTCTTTCTATGGTAGGGCCTCGGCTGAGATCTAATCTGTGGTTCATCCTTATAGAAAGTTCACAGAAAGAACTTTTCTTGCTACAACTCAAGAAAGTAAAAAATTTAAAGGTCTGTTTCAAGTGAGAAAGATTAAAAGTCTATTTCAATGTTCATCACTACAATGAGTTTTCATAACTTTTGGCCAATATAATAGACGAGAAATAAGAGGGCGAATAAACAACCCCGCAATTGTAATTGAAAGTGCGTCTGAGAAGTAACGGTTGGTTTGTTGGTTGGTTGATTGGTTGGTTTTTAACAGCATATCGATCCTGTGAGGTCATTTAATGCTATGAAAGGTTATTTATCGTAGATTCTTATCTGTATATTTTGCAGTAGAATTGGGTAGTATTGCTTGGGGAGGGGGGTATTAAACGTATCGTGGTAGGAATACTTGCGAGATAGATAAAAAGATGTTTGTATTTTTTTAATTTTCTTGTAAAGTCCTGTAACTTTCAGGAAATTGAATATATTGTCTACGTGAACTTTGTTAAACAGATTCTCCAAATTGTCTATTTGGTAATATTTTTGTCTGGTTTATTGGAGATCTTTACGGGCAATGAGTATATGTTCAACGTTGAAGGGTGAGAAATAACGGATCTGATATAGATAATTGAATCTCAAACAGAAAACTGCATTGTTTTCGCTTGGGTGTAACCCAACTCAAGCCTTCCATTCTGTCACGCTTCTCTGTACTGCCAGAAGCATTATTCTGAGGATGCACCTTGGCACCGTCGTTTCGGACGTCTTTATGGTCCCCGCGCTTTCAAAACATTACGTTACTTCGTTTATTCGTATCATAGACTGCCGTTCTCACGATACTGCCTTGTGTGGATTGATAAAATAGGCTCTTCCTTCTCTCTCTCTCTCTCTCTCTCTCTCTCTCTCTCTCTCTCTCTCTCTCTCTCTCTCTCACACTGTCACTCTCTCCCCCAACACGTCCGGTGATGATGAAATAATTAATTATGAACTAGATTTATGTGATAAAATCATTGTTAATAATGAGACGTTGATTGTTCTTTTTGAGCTTGAGCGAAAGATAAAAATCAATCAAAGCTAGATCAAATCAATAAAGCGGGTTTTTTTCAGTAGAAACAAGCTAAAAACGATAGTGATGGAATACTTAATTATCATATAGACCTCATTCATTATTTTCTCTTTAACAGAAAAATTAACCTATTCTTTGTAAGAGGTTTAATATTAGAAAGCCGTGAAAATACAATATTAGGCTGATGACACTGATAAAATATTATACTAGGCAAACGTAGATAAAGCGACGATATTAAAGAATTCAATAAGTATCGATTAAATATTTACCAATGTATTCGTCGAGGCGAAAAACAGTCTCCCAGTTGAATTGAAATCTCCTTTTTGGAAGAAGGTATAACCTCGAAATATAAAAAAACATGACTTCATACAATCTTTGATTCGATGCAATATTGTAGTAAATATTTGATTGATTATTATTAATTTCTTTAATATTGTCATTTTATCTATCTTTGCCTCGTATGCTTCTATATTAAACAGTGTCTTGAACATAATATTTTAGTGTCACTGATTTCTAATATAAGACTTCTTACACACTACGCACAACACTTAAAAAACGACAATACCCTGTCATTTTATATAATCTACTCTAATAACTTATTTGCTCGGACTTTGCTTTTGAAATTCCGTCTCATCCCTCTTTCTCCGACTGTAGAAACATGCAGAAATGTTAATGTTATGTTATCAAACACCTGTTGCACAACTCCCCACTCAATGTGCCCCCTATAAATCAGGCCTTTAATCACAGTAGCTCCGTACGTCTCAGTGACAATATGTCCTTTTTAGATGAATAAGAGAATATATATATATATATATATATATATATATATATATATATATATATATATATATATATATATAGTAAGCAATGAAAATATATATGGCAATCAAGCTACACAGAGGCTCCCGTGTTTCATCCCCGGGGGGAATCGTCAGGCTAGATGCATTTAGCCTGACAATTCCCCCCGGGGATGAAACACGGGAGCCTCTGTGTAGCTTGATTGCCATATATATTTTCATTGCTTACTACCTAGCTCTACTTGCGTATCGAGCACTGTTGAAGTAAATACTGAAAGCTGATACATACAAAATTATATCTCCTTATAATATTTTATGTGGATACATGAAGTACTAATATATATATATATATATATATATATATATATATATATATATATATATATATATATATATATATATATATATGGAAAGAGAGAGTGTGAGATAGGGAAGATGGATGGTGAGAGAGAGAGAGAGAGACAGTGGAACTTCGGATTTGGAACATAATTCGTTCTGAAAAGTTGTTCTAAATCTAAATTGTTTGAAAACCGAATGATATTTTCCCATTAAAAATAATGAACAAGAGATTAAGGAGAGTAGAAAGTGGACCTTGAGTTTACTTTCGACAGCCTCGTAACTGTCGCTTCCCTTTATTTGTCCTTTAGTCCTCACATTCCATGAGTGAGGTTTCTTACAAAGGGAGAATAATTGCTGTTTACTGGGTCGGAATCTATCCATCTGAAACTTATTGTTGGCTAGTTTGTTTTCCTTGAAGCAGTATTTTTAGCTCCTTACATCAAGTGGCTTCATACCGTGCCTGGAATTTCTCTATATAAGAATTAACGATTTTTTTTATTTCGTTAATTCTTATATAGAGACAATTTTAGGTATTTAATAAGTTTATAGACAAAATTATTAAACATAAGTTATATTATTGTTTTCAATACTGACTATAATGTAGAATATAAAACCTCATTTCGTTAAAAAGAATTCTATTCCCTGTGAACTTTTTATGAATTAAGACTATTTTAGTGTATATTTTGACCATTTTACTAAACATTTTGTAATATTTTAAGACTATAGTTCCTAAGAAAAAATAAAGATTTAAAAAATAAAACCCCAGTTTGATTTTTTTAAAAAAAACAGATCTAGATTAAATGAGTGGCAACCCAGCACAGTTAATATTTCATAAGACGTGTCTCGGGAATCGAATTTTTGTGAGAAAAGCCGGGTTATTTCTGGTTTAAATTTTTTGTTCGAACTCTGAATTGTTCAAATTCTGAGACGGTCACGAACAAAGGTTTTACTAAATATATATATATATATATATATATATATATATATGTTTATAACTGAAAAATATCATAATTGATCAGTATATCTTTTCTTCGACATACAAATATAATGCAATTACCGGTCCTGAAAGAAGTAACTACGGAACAAAAAGATATCCACTAACTGACTTGGCAACCGGAAGCTATTTTAACCTGTTTATTGAGGTGGAATGAACGCAACGTACGCTGCGTAAAAATAGACTCCATTATCCGGGGAATCCTTGCGCGCATGTGCGTACATCTATATTTGAGATAAGGTACTTATGTTCCATGCTAAGTTTTATGCATCCAGCTGCCGCTACTTACGTTACTGGTGCTTTAAATCTAGTCAATGTGTAGCTAAGTGTGTGGCAGCTTAATAATAAAAAATTACTTTGAATTGTATAGTTTATTGGTGATACAACGTTTTATAATAGTATCAGCGAAGAAATATTCTAAACTAGCAACCTTTGGTTAAAAATAGATAAGTGTAAATCACATATGAGAGCAAAGCGATACTAACTCAGAAAGTTTTACATTAAAGATCAAATTTATTTTTCTCCTCCTCCGTCTTGTCGGATACTCAAATCGGAGATGTTGTATATTCAACGTCAGAGATGTTGCATAGTTGCTTACCTTCACGGGTGTGTACCCAGGTTTCAACACCGCCGGCTGGTGTAACTTGTCTTTCGGCTGTGATCGATAACGCAGGGACTCCGGGGTTTAGTTTCAGCAGATTTATTTAACGTAACAGACGAACGGACGGTGTGATGTTTTTTTTTAGAGAGAGAGAGAGAGAGAGAAGGAGAGAGAGATAGAGAGAGAAAAAGAAGAAATAATTACTGTGGAAAGATATTCACGCCATTTGCGCCACTTATGTTCATTCTCCCGCCCCACCCGTTTGGGGTTCGGGGCGACCTTTTTTCCAACCGCCTCGCTCGATAAGTTAGGAATAAAGGAATAAAACCTCCCACCCTCATGACGTTACTTCCTACTTCCGTTTTGGTTTCCATCCTCTCTTCCAGGGAGTGCTCCTCTCTGAAATTCTTATTATCAAACACGTTCCATGTCCTCTCCACATTCTTACTCATCGAAGAAGACAACACTTTAGGCTTCTCTATCCACTTAAGTCTGTCTTTGAAAGTGTCTTATATCTCTTTGCACATGTGCCAGGATTTAAAAAGTGGTCAGTGATATGGTTGTCCGTACTAACTAGTCACGTGTACACGCCTCTTCATCCCATTGGCTCTACTCTATTTTGCTGACGTTACCACCTACTGCCCACATACATATTTCTCATTACACTGACGAAGCTCGCGGGAAACGGCCAAAAAGTATGTTTTATAAACATTCTGTGTTTCTATGCGTGAACAAATAATAAATTACTAAAAATATATAAACACATACACGTATATATTTTGTATTCAAAAATATATATGTACATCGTTATCGCTCCCTTAAAATACAAATGATTAGGCCTCTAGGAGACTTTTAAAATAAGCAGTCACACTACGCGTAAAGCGACGTTGAACACTATCTGACTGAGCTTAGTGTATATGTCCGCTGATTTGACATTATAGAGTTTAAATTCTCTTCGTTCCCATCTTAATTTGTGTTGGTTTAGGGTTTGAATATCAGGCTGTGAGTCAAAGGTGATTTTCAACTGGGTTGGAATCCTTCAACCGGCACGAATTAACATCTCCTACACTAAAGATTGTATAAGTATGAACACCGGTGTCTGTAGGTAATAATAAATATTTATTTGTAAAAAATATTGTATGCATAGCTCATTGGGTAAAACTAATTCGAGCTCCCGGCACTTGACAATGTTTACATTGATATATCTCTTACACTCAGTCAGTGTCGTATGATAGCGCAGGAGTAGGAGTGCCGACTGTCAGCTCGACGGTTGAGTTTCAATACCGGCTTGAGGCATTAACTGGTCTAGCCGCACTGAAGAGCTGTGATACAGAGAAACAGTCTGTATGTGGATGACTACATATATATATATATATATATATATATATATATATATATATATATGGAGATAAAATGCACGATACATCATAAAAAGAAATGTCGTGAAAGACAAAGTGTGTGAATAAGGAAAACGGAAAAACAAAATTTTAAATACAGGAAAAGATCATCAAGAAACAATAGATTTTACCAGTTTCGTTCGGATCAACGAACGTTTTCAGAAAAGAGGGTATATATATATATATATATATATATATATATATATATATGTGTGTGTGTGTGTATGTGTGTGTGTGTGTGTGTGTGGGTGCATAGATATATAATACAGTATACAGTTATATATATATATATATATATATATATATATATATAGAGAGAGAGAGAGAGAGAGAGAGAGAACTTGTTTATACACGTCAAGGAAACGTCTTCGACAATCAATCCGATTGTGACGTTTTTTTTTTCTGTTGGGCTGAAGTATGGTTCTGTGAAGTCCAACGAGGTTTATGCTCTCAGGCTCTGTCTTCCCTCTTTGAGAATGAGTTATGTATTCTAGTCGCCTGAGGCATCTCTACCGGGGAATGCCAACAAGGCTCCTCAAGCATTTTTGTAGGCCAAAGTGCACTTCTCCTAGTGTGCTGACTTTTCACAACCTTACCTGACCTTTTGTCTAACCTCCTGAAAAGTAAAAATACTTAAAAGCAAAACAGGCAACTTTCTGTCGCTAAATCCTCTACATTCCACGTGGCTGTTTTGACGGGATCTAGCTTATGTAGTATTTCTGTGAATTTCGCCGACTGAACAATACGTTATTCTCGTCTAGGCTATTCTTTTAGACTGCTCAATCCTAGTTTCTTTTACTCGAGAACTTTGGGAGTTTATTTTTCTTAATTATATCAAAGACACCTTAATGAAACGGCTACGACATTACTTAAATGTGCAGGTTGGATTGAGTTCTATTATGAAGGTCTACCTTACTGTATCGATAAATGGACTGTTCCCGACACTATAAAAAGTGATGAGGGTGGAAACAGAAAATCGATTTAACCAATCCAGAAACAGTCTCTAGTAAAAGATTACTTCTGTGTTCTCTGTAAATACATACTCTTGTTAACTACCTCCTTGCTGTCTTTTTGCCCTTTAAGGCCACAACAGGTGTTGTGTTCAATCCCGAGAACAGCCAACAATGTTATATGATCAATAAGCTCCGCGATTCTCCGATCCCTACATTACCAACCACCTATAATACAGTTTATTTCTTAATTAAAATACATACTTTACTCTTCCCATTTGATGTCTCAGTATCCACGCGTGTTGTCGCCTTGTCCTCTCAGACCTAGGATAATTCGTCAGCTGCAATCAAACGTCGTTCAGGCACAGAACATTAATTACGTAAATTAATTAAATAACCAACACATTCTTACGGGAAAAAGAAGATTTATTTGGTCGTGTTCATGTTTGGGTTACAAATCAACAAAATGGGGCTGGCGAGTAGAGAAGGATAGAAGGGTACACTTAGAAACGCATGGTTTCGTTAATAGTTTTTAGGACATCTCATTTTCCTTCAAGACTCCCAGACTGTCCAGTTCTAAAATCCTTCGCTTAACATCTCTTCAACTAAGCTTGTTTTCCATAATGGGCCTATTGCATCAAAAGGGTCACCGTCTGAAACCCGCTGTCCCCTGTCTACGGTATATCCTGTTTACTGACTTACTTGTGTTAATTTTACCTAGGTGTATTTTTACACTAAATAATTACCATATGCCTTTAGGGGTAGTGGTTTCATACTAATATCAGCTTGACAGAGTCTTGAACATTCTGTCTGTGTGAAGTATAGTCATGTGCAACTCTGGGAGGTCCACCTTCTTCTCAGGCTTAACCTTCACGCCTTTTGAGAAGGGTTAGCTTATTGCTAATCGCCTGAGGCGATCCTACTGTGGAATACCGACGGGGCTATATATGTAATTTTTGTTTAGCCAGAGTGTTCTTCTTCTAGAGCGCTGGCTTAAAATCCTACATTTCGACCTTTGACTCACATCTTCCCGCCATGGTGTTGCATTACCCGTTCTTTCGGGGTACCCGGTAAGATCCAACAAGAATAACAAAAGCAGAACGTATATGGAAAAACTTTGGTTATCTTTATTTCCCATTACCGGATAGTTTACGCTGGAGAAGCACACATATATATAAAAAAATATTTTGACATACTTTTTTCTCATGAAAGTATTTTTCTTGCTGAGGTCACGGACTTGGTTTCCGCTAGAAACTCGTTCATATATACATCCGATTAGAAAGCAATTTGCTATGCATTGTCTATCCGAGCGGGAACTGAAACAAATGTTCCACAAGACCTTCTAATTGTCTGTTTGATGAAATACAAATCAGGGGATTCCTTCACTGTACCAACTTGCTTATCAGTCGCATTTTAGTCAGCGGACACGAAAGCCTAACAGCAAGACGGGCTTGGATACCATAGCAAATAAAGCTTCATCGGTGCCATAAATATCGGTAAACTTCCTATTCTTCCGATACTTCGATACTCCGATGACCAAGCGCTCCCCCTTTCAAGTCTCGCTTGCACTGCGGAACCTTCTCCTTTTTAACAGTTATCAAGTCTCTTTCTTTCTCGACGTCCCACCCACAATGGACTCGTCCATTATTCATTTTGCCACTCTTCATTATCTTACAATGGGAGGGAGATGAATATCTAGCTACGAGCTAGTGTACCCAACAACTATACAACAGATGATTTAACAAATAAACGGAAATATATGATAGTTTCTGAGTTCGGCACCTGAAGAAGGATCGAGATCAAAATGGCTTCAGCATTATAATAACAACAAGCAAGTTGAAGAAACCATCCGAAAATTATAAATAACAAATTTCTTGTGTTTATTATTATTAGCTTTATTATTTACATATGTGTATGTTTTTTTATTTGATTATTCGCCATGTAAGCAATTTATGTGTGTGTTCATAAATACTTATTTTGAACAGAATAAATAAGAAGAAAAAACAGCTATTTCTACAATGTTGCAATTATTATTCTGTGTTTATGCGAAATCGGAGATCCAATAAAAAAAAATACGTCGTCTCATTAATTGAAAATGAAATTACGTTTTTAACTTTCCAACATGGCGGGCGTTGACAAAAAAAAACAGGATATGACGTAATTAGATATGAGTGGAAAAAAGTGAAGACAGTCAGAGAAAAGGGAGGAGGAGAAAATTAACAAAAAAGTAGAAGAGAAATACAACAATAATAACAATGAATTAATTGAAGCTTTATTTACCTCGAAATGTGAGTTGTGTCAAACAATATCAAGATTTTAGCTATAAATTAGAATTACGAGTTATATTTAGAAATGATCCAAACTAAAGTTGTATTTATCTTCTAACATATGAAGTTATATTTAAGAGATTTTAAAAGTTAGACCTAAATAGCATTTAAGCTGGCATATCAAAGTTTGATTCTGGGTAGGGTATTTTCATTTGTTATTATTGTGCCATGTTATCGTCCTATAATAACGTACTCTGCAACAGCTTATTTAAAAAGAATATGTAGACCCGCTCGGAGTACTAGAAATATGGAAACATTTTTCAACTATAATTGAAATATCAAAATCATCAAGGGGAATAACACATATTTCTAATATAAAAATATAAAAAGAGGTGTCTCCCTTACAACTACAATTTTATTTCTTGGCTCTCTCTATAAGTTTAGGTATGTGTACATGTTTACATATTTCTATGTACAGGGTTTACTCCTAAACTAATTAACCGATCATTATAAATTCGGGAATACAGCTAGTACGCGTAAGGATTTGTAATATGGGCTGTATTTAGTTTAATTTATTTTTTATATCAAGAGAGTAAAAAAGAGTGAAGCTCTTCGTAGAAATTCAAATACCTCGTATTTTTTGTGAATTTTTAACAATATGTATTAGACATCAATTAATAAATATTCTCCAAATTTCAGTATTTGAAAGGGATTGTAGTGGGCATTATATAGGGACAATCTTACATGTTAAAAATTCAAATATTTCAGATTTGCATTAAATTGTATTTATATCTATTGGATACCAATTAAACAAGATTCCCTGAATGTCAAACTCTTTTTAAGACTCATTAAACTTAAGCTTTATATTTAAGGCCTGTTCTCGATTCAAAATCATGAAAAAATTGGATCAAAATTGGAATAAGGATTCTAGACATAAGTTTTAGTAGGGATTGTATTTAAACAGACCTATTTAGCATAATCGTAAGGACGGAAGACAACGGTTAAATCCTCTGTAAAGTCATATCAAAGTCTTAAAAATCGTTCTTGATGCCTCCTTGTTTAACGCTCACTGCTATAAGGTTAGGATCAAGGGTAAGTGGAGTAATCGTGGGAAAAGAGTGGTGCCCCATTCACCTCGGTGTAGTAGCTAATGAAAAGGGAGCCTTCGGGTCGCCCTCGACTACAGTCGATAACTTTAATTTTTAGTTATATAAGTAAAAGGACATAAATATGGTACAAAAGTGTTCTGTTCGGAGAAAGTATTTTACCGGTTTTCGGGCGGATATTCTTCTAGTTCTGTATATGTTTTAAAATGTACAAACCAATAAAAATTAAAAATTAAAATAGCTCGCTGCATCCCGGGTAATGCCAAGTAGGTATAGATAGTAAGTGATATATGTATTACCGGTGCTTTTTTACATTGAGACCCGCGATAACTTTAACCCCGTCGTTAGAGTTAGTGTTAAAGTGGGGTTATGGTTACGGTTAGGAGTTGAGTTAGTAGTACGGTTAGGGTTTAGGGTTAGGATTAGGGTCAAAGTTAGCGCAGATCCCAATGTAAAAAAGTACTAATTTCCTTCAAAATACTAATGGTGTCCAAAGGGTATTTAGACTACAGCTGTATTTATCAATACTGACCGATTACCGAGACGTCTGCTGTAAATCGCGTTTGTTAGAAGGAGCCAATATGCGGCTAGCGAGGGCATAGTGGACACAAGATGCCGCAGCACCTGACATTCGGGTCACTACATTCCCACTCGAATAGGTGATTGTCATTCCGGCATTGGACTATACAATCGTAGTAGAACTGTGCCTCGACCAGTCAAAGAAAACGCTCAAAATGCGCATCAAGTTTTGGTCTCTTGAGACTTTTCAATGATTATATAAGCTTTTACTTATTGCATAGCTGATAAATAAGGGGTGAAACTCGATCATGGCACGGCTTCCACACTGACTGCTATGGAACACTTAAAGCTCAATTTCACCTGATAAATATGAAAATAATAATAATGAAAGATACTGCCAAGGCTGCTGCAAGGAAAGTGAAATCCCTCTACCGTGAGAGAATCTTATATCTCTAAAAGGTCACCATCCGCCTATGCATGGAATATTGTAATCACATTCAGAAGTCTCTCCCAGTCAGACAAGGTAAAAACAACCTTCTTATCTAATAGATCCCACACTATCCAACCAGCTCCAATGGTGCATCCCTGTGCTTGTTTTACAAGTACTTCAATAGAATATTGTCCGACGAAGTTGCTGCTTTGGTGACCCCTCGACGAGCTACATTCTATCCATTCACTGTGAAGGTCCCCAGATGCCGGAGAGCTTTCTACTCTCATAGCTTCTCTCTTCGAACTGCTAGCCTTTGGAACATTCTCCCTGTCCCCTGTTTCCTTGGCTGCATCGACATGCAGAAATTTAAACGTAATGTTAACAAACATCTCGCTCCACAGCTCTTCACTTTGGATAGCCCCTATAAATCTGGCCCCTAATCCATAACAGACCTTTAGGCCTCAGTGGAAATATGCCATATTTGGTGTGAATTAAAATAAATAAGACTTGTTGCTGCAATAAAAAAAAATGTCGTTCATAATCATTAGACGTTTTCTCTGACTTCTCTCCTTTCTGCTTCTTTCTTCGTCTCAAGCCCGTTATTAGTTTCATATTAATCCGATGAAATTGAGATGTAAGCGTCACGTTGAAGTCAGAGTGTAAGCGGTGCTTTGATCGAGTTTTGAAGAGGTCTTGTTCATAAACAAAATCTATTTCCAGTTTACGAATGACGTTGGTCGAGTCTTACCATCGCAGAGGCCGCCATTTTGCGGAACGGGAGGGACCACAATCGATAATCGTAAAAGAAAATGGCGGCCGTCATAAACATAACGACAGAACGCGCAAAGTCTTCAAACAAATTCCACATTCTCTATCCAATCAACAATGAAGATATCAGTTGTGGCGCCACTGAATTCCGGGATTAGGAAGACATAAAAGGCCTTGGGGTCTATCATCAGAGAAATATATAAGCCGAAATAGCTTGAAAAAACATGTTTAAACTCGATCAAGGCACCGCTTACACTTTGACTTCAATGGGACTATTTAAGCTTAATTTAACCTGATAACTACAACGCATTCGACCAATTCGTGGCGTGGCGTCTTCGCCCGGGGGAAACTAATAGAGACACATTTTTGGCTAAAATCCATCGCTTGGCTGCTCGTCTAGTTTTGGAAAACCGCTGTCTCAGATTCTGGCTCTTTACGTCTGACACAACTGAATAGTGACAAAAGAAATTAAAACAGTATAGATGGACCGCGTAACCACCACCTGTGGTGGTTATACGACAGTTTCCCAACTTTATTCACTCCTTTGCATTAGTATTGTACTCTGCAAGATCTTTCAAACTGCACCGGTTGGGCAGTAGGGGGCAGACAAGGCAGTGTGGCATCGTATGGTCCTCCTCTCAACATTCACAAATGATTATGTCAGTTTTGTAGCCTCATGTACTTATAGAAATGTTTTAGCTCCCTCTTGCTGTTCTCAGGCGGATTAGTGTTTTCCACTGAAGCCAGTATGCCTCTGAACCGAGAGGGAGTTCCTAAGAAGGAAGGATTCTCATATCAGTAGGAAGGGGGCATTCTTTAGCCGTCTGGTCCACAGATGTAGTCTGATCTCTTACTGAGATGCTGTTACGGATTCGACATAGCTGAGAAATCACCACTGTAATATAGGCCCTTGATCCATTGCCACATTCTTAGATCAATTGGCTTATTCAACAGATCTTATTTCCTCAAAAATTTACGAAAATATCTGTCCAATCAGAAATTACACAGAAGATCACACGTAATTTTTAGAGGGGCAGATCATGAAGTTTCAGCTCTCGACAAGATAGATTGTCACTATTTAGAATAAACAGAAGATAGAATTACAGCCAAACACAACAAACAAGCGCAAATAAGTGCTTTTTCTATGAACGTTTTGGCAAGCAACCCCAGAACTACAAGCATAATAAACTAGTCAGTCACCATATCTCTATTAATAAAACTATCTGACCGGATATTGTGTGTGCATCCATGCGCGTAAATACAAATAAACATCATTATGATAATCGATTAATAATTTATTTTAAATAGTTAATCAAAAAGAAAGATATAATGAATATATGTAAGTTTTAAAACCCTATTTAAAAAAAATAATAATTTGGTAAAAATAACTGCATTTGCCTCTGACTCGCAGCTTTCTATTATTTCTTAATTTAAGAGTAAAGATGAGTATAGTGGTCGACCATAGTCGATGATGACTCAAAAGCTCTCATTTCATTAGAGATGTAGGGGAGGGCACCACTTCTTTCCCATGATTACTCCCCTTGATCCTCACCTTATAATGTTGAGTGTTTTTCAAGAGGCATAAAATACATTTTTTTTTTTAGTTTTTAGTATGACTCAACCAATTAACAAATGGTCTAACCATTTCGTCAATTAACGAATAAAACACTCGAAAGTATCTATGCTATTTAAATGTCAAAATTACGATTGATATCTAAAAATAAGGTGGACCAGAATTTCATGAAATTGGTTTAAGATAGATATCAAGGAAGCTAACAACTCAATAGATACGCCTGATGACGAACCGACCGGTACATGTTCACATAGTCATATTTTCTATATATTAAACCGTTAAAATAAGCGGAAATTTCTGGTTGACTTTGGAGCGACAATAAGTATCATAGCTCCCATGGACAGATTTGACGTCAAGACTATTCAATCTCTATGCAACTAATGATTCGTTAAACTAAAACGCTTCTCAATGTAAACGAGTACCCGTCTAGCTATCACCACTACAAAGAGCTTTCCTTATTAATCTACGTAGCTAGAACAAAACACAAGTTCCATGAACAGAGCTTCTTTTAAAAAACTTCCTATCTGTTGAACACAATACCACGAGAGTGCTTTCCTGCTAACTACAACATAGTCGACTTTAAGTCCAATGTCAACAAACACCTGTTAATCTGATTTGAGGAATATGTTAAAAACAATTTTCAGAATTACGTCACCGACCGAGAGAATATCAAAATAAAGAAGAGAGCGAGACATTTTTATACTAACGTGTCATCGCTAATCAAGGCCCAAAGGCCACTCGAGGATAAGGGTTAATTATATTGTTAATTCGATGTAAAACACTACTATGAGAGGATTAGAAACAATGGGTAAAAGAGCGGCTCAACAAATATTTGTGTATATTACAAAATTGTTGTAGTCAGTGGGTTAGAACAAAAATTTAAATTGGCTCAGTCTAGAAGGATTTCTCACTTTGCTCCTAGCCTAAAAGCTAAGGATCCGTTCTTGATATAAATATTATAATGTGTATTTATATTTTTTCGTTTAATAAGGTCAAATTGAATCATTAACAATTTGTATCATTTGTATAATTTGGATAACTGGTCTCATCTTGGCTGTTATTTTAACAACGTTTCGGTCGATGTTAACCTATGGCCTTCTTCAGGTACGTCTTGTCGAACTCAGGAATATGTACAGAATTTTGCATAAGTATTTTATTTCATTTGTTCAAATAGATGAGAAAATTAAAAGTTAGTTTTCGACCTATTATTAGATATTACAACCCCAGTCTCCATGTCGCGTTTCTTAATAGAAAGTATCGCAATTCTTTCAACAGTCCTTTATTTTGAACTCATTTATGTAGACTGAACGGAAATGGGTAACAAATGACTTTCAAATAAATATTGCCGACTTACTAATATTAAACCGAGACTGATGGTCACAAATTTAGTAGAGATGTTTCGTTGACATTAACTGAAATCCTATCTCAAGAAATTCGGTTTTAGTTATAATACACAAAACTTTATTCTGATAAAAAGGAAGCATATTCTTAAGATACGTCCATTTAATTTGCGCGTTTAATGATGGAAATGCTATCTCAAACCTTTGTTTTCTTATTGTTTTTTTAATAATGTGTCGCCGCTTATCAAGGACCAAGCGCCACTGAAGTATAAGGGTTAATGTGATTGTTAATTGGCGATGACAAAATACTTAAGAGGATTGAAAACAATGGGTGAACTGGGCAGAATATGAACGGCTTGACAGGAATTTGTTAACATTGGACTTGTAAACGACCATGTTAGTCAGCTTGAAGGCAGCCCCGTGGTATTGTGTCCAACGGATGGGAAGTTCTTGAAAAAAGAACTTTGTTCATAGAAGTTCAGTTTAGTTTTTAGTATGGCACAACGAAAGTGAAATTAAAAATGTGTTGATTAAATCAAAATGCCAGTACAGTGGAAAAGAGTGTATCGTCAATCAGATTTGGTCCCGGCTTAATTTAACAGATTTTTATGTAATCGCGGCCTCGAAGTTAACCGAAGGGTCAGGAAGGCTCAACCAGATGAAATCACCTGTCGAAAGGATTTGTGAATTGAAAACAACAGTAAATGTAGTTGTTCTGTCTGTTTTTCTTTCTTCCTTTCTTTCTTGTTCATGTGTTGAACTGAGAATACTGTCAATGACTTTCTCTCTATCTCCCTTTCCTTTTTATGCATATTGTGGCTCTTTCCATCTCTTTCAGACCTTTTATTTTCTCTCTCTCTCTCTCTCTCTCTCTCTCTCTCTCTCTCTCTCTCTCGTTTTTATCACAGCAAGGGATATTTTAAACAAGTAGAATCTCAACTTCGTGCGGGTCGTGCGAAGCCAACCCCAGCCGACTTTCGAGTTTTTATTTGTTCTTTTCATAAGGTGAAATGAATAAAGAAATTATATTTTTATTATCAAATGGTAGGTCAGCTCTTTTTATACAGCGTTCGATTTCAGCAAGCCGATGGTCCCAATCAAGATAATTAATTCTCAGGAGAGAATTAATAATGCCTAATGACGAGATAACCCGTTTAATTGAAAGGTGATGTGCTCATTATTTCTCCGGGATTAGTGTGATACCGTATCAGGACGTGAACACCCCTTGCAAAGTCGTCCCCACGGCGCGGACCACCAACTTACAGTATTACGACAAGCGATAGTATCACATAAGTACACAAAGGAAGAAAGGATAATTATTTACAGTGGTTTTAACTAGACGAGGTTTTTAGTGAATAGTTTACAGGGGGTGAGATAGAGATTGGAGCTAAGTCGAGCACCTACCATGAAAATAACGATAGAGTAGAGAAAGACTAGCAACGGCTGGCTGGTGTAATACATAATTTTAACATGAAATAATTTTGCATACATTTTCCTAGACGAACATAAACTTTACTCTTCAAAAGCTTTTCGTATATTCTACGACTTTTTTTATCCAGTTAATCATTTATATCTATATTTTTTCTTATCTTAAGACGATTGGATTTTTCTTTAAGTCGCTGTCATATTCCATCGCTAAGTAAGTGAACGTAGACTATTATAAATCGAAAATTATAAATACAATTGTTGGGGGGCTATCCAGATTATAAACTCAACCGTGTTCATAATGTGTCTGCTGTGTGTTGTATGTTTGAATTGGATTGTTCTCAATTAGAAACCTTGTGTCAGACCTACGCTGAGATTAAGATAGTTTTGATGTTTTTACTTTCGAGGTCACCTCTTATCAAGGACAAGATCCACTGGAGGATAAGGGGCAATGAGACGAGAATGAATGCCAACCGAAAGATAAGCAACACTATCATTGTACAAACATTGATCAATGGTATGAACTGCGTTTGGATTACTTTTGATGACAAGAAATTGTTGACATTGAATTTGAAGACGAGCAAGTGGTAATCAGCTGGGAAGCAGTCCTGTGGCAATGTTTCTCATAGGTAGAAAGCTCTTGCAAAAAGCTCTGTCAACGAAAATTCTGCCTGACGCGAGGCACATGGAGAGAGAGAGAAAATACTTTCTTCGTTGTGGTGAAAGACGAGTTCTTGCTGTGAATGTCTTACAAAGATGACCCAAAGACTGCAGATCAGTCGAGCACCTTCCATGAAAATAACGATAGAGTGAAGAGGGGCTAGCAACGTATTCTCTATGTAAAAACAGTTGTAGGGAAGAAAAGAGATCATACCCCACTAGATTTCGAAGTCGATTTTGTACAAAGTTGCAAATGAAGGAGAGATGACCTTTTAATAAAAACTCAAAACACTCTGGTGACCGTGAACCGCTGAAAGCAAGAAGGCTTAGATAGATGATGATGATGATGATGATGATGATGATGATGATGATGATGATGATGATGATGATGATATTCTAGTTGTTTCTGTTGTTGTATTTAGGCAGCAAAACTTTAATGTTACAGCCTGTATGAATGTCTTTAATTCCGTCTTAAACAATGGCCCCCGTACTAAACCTTTAACAAGAAAAACAACTCTCCTTTCTTTTCTTCTATTTCTTTCATTCGTTTAATAAATATTTAAAGATACAAAAACTATACTTAGTTATGTTGTTGCTATCACTTGAGACTCGGTCGTCAATCTGTTCAAGATGCATCCTCCATTTCGCAAAATCGCTACCATCGGTTTCCTGTTTCATACTTCCGGTTGAACGGCGGATTGATTCATCCGCTTTTTAAAAGTAAATTGAGGCTTTTGTTCGAAGTGAAAACAGACAAATAAATCAATCAATCAATGAACAAATCTGAACCGATTGTGTATAACAATAAACAAAGGAAAGGACATTTATTAGTGTATACGCTCCGTCAAAAATGGCAGAAAAAAATTATGCTTTACCAGTGTTCACGCAAGTATATATATATATAAAATCATAGAATTACGTCAGTTATTTAATTTTATATATATAAATTAGTATTATCGTTTCTGATGACCTAAAGAAAACATACACCTACCATTGATTTTCTTTATTTAGAGTGGATGATTTATTTCCAAATTCATTTCAGACGGTGGGTCTTGTCTGACTTGCTATTTGATTTCCAAGTCTTTTTAATGCTTTTGTTTGTTTGAATATGATAATTAAAGACTGAACTATCGCGAGTTGAAAAATAATACGAGTCATTTCTGATGACCTAAGGAAAGAGAAAGACATTAACGGTTTACTTTGTTTGTTTGTTTTTTTTTCCTTTAATTTTCTTTCTTTGCTTATGTGGAGCTAGGGGTGTAGACATTAAAAATGACGCCGGACTTTTCAACATCAAAGACGTTAGCAGAACTGAAATGCCAACTGGAATGTTTTAAAAAGAAAAAAAGGAAACAAAAGCGTATAAACTGGTATCGAAAGAAGGAAGGAATGCAAAAAAAGAAAACGTCTCATAATGGAGATGGGTTTGCGTTCTTCCTTCCCTTATTCTTCGTACAGACTTTTGTGTGTGACGGGACGGATATACATTTACAAATAAATACACATTGCTCTTTATTATGTAGTGAAGGATTGAAATGTTTTAAATCAGGTGTTTTTCTATAAACAGCCAACGTTTTCAGCAATGAGGATGTGAATTTTTGGTTTTGTACTAATGTGACACGAATAGTCAAGACCGAAAGCCACTCAAGGATAAGGCCTACTGAGATGGAAATATTGCTCGTGGGAGCAGTCTATGACAGGAATCTGTTAACAATCTTGAAGACGATCTTGTTGTAATCTGTAGGGAATCAGTCCCGCAGCAATATGGTCCACCTGTGCGTATTTTTACCAATTGCGAAGTCAGCAGTCTCTTCCATGGCTGTGAATCACTTCTTTTGCTAATTAATAAAAATGTACTCTTCGTGTTATTTATTTTTCATGACTAAATACTAGCACAAAAAATTACACTCGTAGGGTACGTTTTCTCGCGAATTAGTAAAGCTAGTATCATAGACTAGTGTGTATAATTAGTGCATAACTAGTAATAGTGTATAATACCTGGGTACCGTATTCGGACGTATTCACTAATATCATTTTTATTATATTATTATAAGTAGTAGTAGTAGTTTTTTAACACTCACTATGATATATCCAGCGTGTCGAAAGTATAGCTCGTCAAATCCCGTTCCAATGGACCTATTATTTTGTTAGCATTTAAGTTGTAATTGTTTTTAACATTAGTATCAGTATAACATAACGAAGACCGTGTTTGGATTAAAAAGTTTGCATGACACTTAAGAGTCAGAGGTAACCCAAGAACGGAAGCCGGTGAAACCACGTGACTTTCGGGCGGATATTTTCTGTCTATTATCTGGCGACACTTCAAACAGAGAAGATGTGTCGAGGGCGCCATCCCCAAAAGAGATGGGCGCGCACAATCTGAACAAGTGTAGCGAAACCAACTATCTGTGTATCTATCTGTCTGTCATTTTCTCTCCCTTACGTGCGTACGAAAGTGACCCGTCGCTCTGATTCTTCTGTGACGGTCATTCGCTTTTTTACTAAACCTTTTTTATAAATTAACATCGGCGTCCGAGTGGTGATTTTTTAGCAGACGAATAGAACCTGGGTTGGCGACACGTATATATTCGTTCATAAAAGCATTGGAAATTGAAAACGTAACATCAGTCGTCGTATTGATGTTGTACTCGCTATCAATGAAATAAATAGACAGTAAAGAAATTAATTTGTAACTAATTCATCATGAATTACTGGAGGAATAGGGATTGGTTATGTTTTCCGCTTACCATTCTAAAGTGTACAATTGCATAACTTTTAATTTTATCACACATATTTCTAGTAGATAGATAGATAGATAGATAGATAGATCAATCATAAAAATGGAAATAATATTCCAACGTAATGAAAAAAGGAAAACTAAAAATATTATCTATGTATTCATCAACGTTCTGTCTCTATTTCAACGCTTCCTCGAGATTATTGCTTTGAAAAGTAACACACAAGTACAACTATTTGAATGGCTTTTACAATTTATATCCTGTAATCAGCAAACTTACCTGGGACGGCGAAGATTTCTTAAATCAACACTCATTATAAACTCTAACTCAAGTAAACAACGTAATGGCTTCTACAATGTATCTCCTTTAATCGGCAAACTTATTCTATCCGAACAGAACTTGAATTTAGATCCAGGATAGCTATTTTACACTACACTCCCAACAAAACTGTGTACATAATATCGATAATAAAATAAATAGAAAACAAAACCAAATAAAAATAAATAAATAAAAATACCTATTTTATTTCATAAACATATTACACATTTCAAATTCTAATGTTTTATTCGAAAGAAGAAAAAAAACTTTCCTTTCACGTCATATGTCACACCACATTTTTTTAAATTCTAACGACTTTGTATTGTTTTACAAAAATCGCTTTATTTCATAGACGCAGTACACATATTAGATTTTAACGACTATGTTTCGTTCCAAAAGAGGAACAAAAACATTCTGTTTACGTAACAAACGGACCAAACCTTTTCAAATTCCACACACACACACACACACACACACACATATATATATATATATATATATATATATATATATATATATAAAGTAAGAGCGTGTATATGGTTATATATTTGTATGTGCATGATTAACTTCTAAAAAATTAATTTAGGAACACAGCTGCTAGGCATAAGGGGCGTAATGTGGGTTATATTTAGTTTAGTTTTATGCAAAGACGGAAAGTGGTTGTGAGTGCCCTTTGTGAAAATTCAGATACCTCCGATTTTGTGAAATTTTAAGAGTAGGTAAATAAATATTCCCCAAATTACAGTTTCTTTTGAGTATTTTAAAGGAGTTTAAGGAGACATAATATGGGCACAACCTCCCATTTGAAAATCAAATATTTCAGATTCTAATTATATATGATCCATAATCATTTGACACCAATTAAGCAATATTCCCGGCATTTTAATCGATACTTTAAACTCCTTTAAATTTTAGTTTTAAATTTTAGACATACTTTAGAATAAAAATCATGTAACTGATTCTGATCGAAATTAGAAAAAGCATCCTAGACATAGGGTTTAGTATTCATTATATGTTGATTTAAAACTTCGTAAGGAAGCATACAAGTGGTGCAAAACTGTTCTATTTGGGGGATTATTTTACCTGTTTTGGGACGGGTATTCTTCTAGTTAACTTTTATCTAATACACGGGTAATGCCTGGGAGATCTTTAAAAATAGGAAACATTTTTTAGTTATTTTTTTTTAAATCACTCGAGATACCACCATCAACTTGATTCGTACACGTGCTCCACTTTGTAAATTTCTTCTCTATCCTTTACTTCCTGTTTTCTACTTCCGGTTGGATTCACCCACTTTACTCAAATACAGTGTTTAGCAAATGGTGCTTTTGTTAGAAGTGAAAGCAAACCACATGAATAAAGAAATAAACAAAGTTCAATCGATTGATAATAACAGGAAGTTGAATAAAAACATAATAACTGTCAATACTTTAAGGAATGATCTATTGTTACAACTCACATCAAACGTTTCAATGTGTAACGTCTGATAAACTGTCAAATCAAAGTGTGATCATCGTATGACGCTTTTTTAATACTTACTTTGAAAGTAGAAGTCAGAGTTTTAACAGTAAATAGCGCTTGATCTAAATTATTGCAAAGACACCTCTTATATATATATATATATATATATATATATATATATTCGAGAAAAATACCTGTCCCAGGACGAGTACAATTAATTTCAACTTTTATGTCCCCTAACGTAGATTAAGATCTAGATGTAATGCCATCAAACCTCATCTGGTGCTACCAGATCGGTCTGTCTGAAGATACCGTCTTCCTGACTTAAAAGGCACCAAACATTGATGTTATTGTTTTTCCGTTCCGTTTGCAAGACTCAATCGTGCTCTGCAAAGCTAAAAACAAAAACAACATTTTTTCCTTTACAAAACAACCAAACCGAACACCATGAATGAATATTTGAAGATATAAAGAACTTTAAGCATAAAAAGTTTTACCAAAATGGCATAATTCGGCATTAAATAACCCGAAAAGGGTTGATATGCCGTAAAGCAAAACATTAAACCTTATGTCTAGACCCCTTATTCGATCCAAATTCGTCACATTACTTTGATTCTGAGAAAATGTCTCAAATTTAAGGTTTAAGCTTAAGCGGTGTTAAGAAGAAATTCGGGAAAACTTGCTTAATCGGTGTATGGATCACATTAAATGCAAATCGGAAATATTTTAATATTCAAACAGTAGTGTGTGCTCATATTATGCCCCGTATACTTCAAAGAAACTGAAAGTTTGGGAGAATTTATTTATTGATGTCTAATACATATTGTTAAAAAAATTTTAATTAGAGATATTTTAACTTTCACGATAAGCTCCCACCTCATATTAGCTCCCTTTACATAAAACTAAATTAAACTAAATATAGTCAAAATTACTTACCCTTCTGCTTACCAACAATGCTATGTTTACTTGTTTATCACTTAATCCTATACATATAAACATATAAACATATAAACATATACAGATACCTAATTTGAAATTTATATATATATATATATATATATATATATATATATATATATATGTGTGTGTGTGTATAGATGAAATTATTTTAATAATAAATATTTTAAAAATATTTTTGATTAACTGGCTTTGCAAACTCACTTTTTCTTAACTCGAGCTCAATGGGTGACCCAACGGGTTCCATTTTGTATATATATATATATATATATATATATATATATATATAGTAAATTATGAAAATATATTCTTGCTACACAGAGGCTTCTGTGTTTCATACCCTTAGAGAATCGTCAGGCTAAAATGCATGGAGTTTGTTTCGCCGGGTGTTTAGTCTAGCTAGTTAACCAATGAAATTCTTTAATATTCTTTTAGCCAATCGCTGGGTTTTTCACAAACAAAACCTCGGTTAATTTTACTTCTCATTTCTTATTCTATTGTTCTGTTTCTTATAGAGTGGCCCATCCTTGTTACTTTGTTATGTCGAAATAATGGGTGACCTTATTTTACACGTGCTTTTTGTATTTCTATTTTAGATTTTAGTTTAGTTTAGTTTTTTATTTATTTAATTGTTCATTTATTTATTTATTATATATTGTTAACCTAAGGTAAATTTTATTCTGTGTAAGCAGTTCTTATCTATTTAACTTCTACAGTTTAATAGGTTTTGGGGGTCTCATTCAGGTATAATCTTCACAGGTTGTCTAAATTTTTACATGTATTGGCCTGTCGTATCATTTTCCATTCGATTATTGATGAGCGTCCGCTATCTTTGAGCTCTCAATAATGTTTTGCTAGTGTTGTTTTAATTCAGCGTTTTATGTAGTATAATTGGCATAAATATATGTTCATAAGTTATTAATTAGCTCTACTCACGTATTGAGCACTGTTGACGTAAATACTGAAAATTGATACATAAAAGATCATATATTCTTATAACATTTTATGTGGATACATAAAATTATATATATATATATATATATATATATATATATATACTAAAAATATCGTATCCGTTGGTTACCCATTGATCTCGAGTTTGATTTTTGAATCAGAAAAAAGTGAGTTTGCAAAGACAGTTAATTTTTTCATAGTAAAAAGAAAAAATCCAATATTTATCTTATAGTATTTACTACATATTATATCTCTCTTCCTCTCTCTCTCTCTCTCACTCTCTCTCTCTCTCTCTCTCTATTTATCTATCTATCTATATATATATATAGGTTTGGTTTGGTAGTTTTGTTTTACGGCATATCAACCCTTTTTGGGTTATTTAATGCCGAATCTGGTCATTATAGTGAAAGTTTTTATGCTTCAAGTTCTTTATATCTTCAAATGTTTAATCAGGGTTTTTGGTTTGATAGTTTTGTTTTACGGCATATCAACCCTTTTTGGGTTATTTAATGCCGAATCTGGTCTTGTTTTCTTCTCTTTTTTGTTTCTTTCCCCTTTTAATATCTGTTTCTATTTAACCCATAGTTGGGACCCTAACAGGTACTACCACTCCGGGTCAGGGTGGACCTGGGAGCAATGGTAATTAAGAGGAGGCTCCACATTCCCCAAAGTCCGTAAGCCGGATCTCACCATCGGATGTAGTTTACGGTCATATCCAGGACCGGGAGTAGGGTAGGAAAAAAAAAAAAAAAAAAACGTCAATGTAGGTTAATTTCGTCTCAGGGAGCCACAGGGCAGCCTGATCTGGTATCACCAGTATATATATATATATATATATATATATATATATATATATATTTCCTTCTTTCTTCCTCTTTCTCTCTCTCTATTTCTTATTTTGTTGTTATATTCCTTGTTGTTTGTAATATTTTGTGTTATTGTTACTTTTATAACCTTCAACTTTATTTAATTCTACCTTAGTATCGTCTTAAGACTGTCACGAAATACTGATTGTTTCTTCACTCCTATCGATTGTAACTAAGAATAAAATAATAAAATAAAAATTACACAACAGTTATACTTAATTATGGCTGACGGAACAAGAACAATATAGCCCCATGGATTAAATAATGGGTTGAGTTCGAACTTCTGTCTAGATTCCTTGGTAATTCATTTAAACAAAACCGAGTTCGAATAAATTAACATGAAGAAGGTCGGAGATTACATCGGCTGAAACGTTGTTAAAATAACAATCAAGATTCGAATAGTAGTTCAAATAATACAAATATAACTATGTTTATCTATTACTAATGATGATTAGGCATCCGTCTGTCTGAAACCAAAACAACACTATTATTCTATTAATTCTATCATTGTACTATCTTGTAATATTTAATTGGATTGCATGGTGGCTAAGTGGTTAACGGCGCGGACTGACGACCTGGGTGTGGCAGGTTCGAATCCAGTTCGTTCCACAGAAACACTTTTAGCAAAACCCACACCTGACATTGTATCTAACCTCTTGAGGAGCAAGTAAATATTTTTTTTTTAATATTTAATTCAATTTACTATACTTAAAACTATTTTACTTTCAATGCTCAATTCAGGGGGTAACGTAGTATGTTCTGTTGTCATGATACTATCCTCCCAGACATTACCTCCTCCTTTGGTGAGCAGTGTATTATATGTTCGTTTGTCATGATACCATCGTCTCAAAGATTACTCTCTTCTTTTTAGAGAAGGGTTTGTGTAGTATATGTTCTGTGATCATGATAGCATCTTCTCGCGGATTACCTTCTTTTTTTACGAGGAGGGAGTAGTGATATACTGGCAGAAATATGTGGCATCTAGTCACATATTTGGCTAGTCTTATTAATGCACAAAAATAGAAGGAAACCAACTGCTTTACACACATATACATTTACGGCTTTCAAATGAACATGGTTTCATGATCAAATTTACAACATCTGAATAAATGTAGCAAAACAGTAAAAGAAAAATTTCTTATAAGGTCCTCTTTTTTAAAAGAAATCCCTTTAATATATACGAATAATAAACGAAAACAGAATGTCAATAAATGAAAAATCAATACAAATGGCTGAAAAAAATAACGCTTTCAACAGCGTTATGCAAAGATCATTCATTGGCTCTTCGGTTGCATTTCAGGCAATAATGGAGGCCCTTTTTTATTCTGCACGCGTTCGTTACGCACTTATTTTCATTCATTTTATTAATAGACAAGAAAGAAGTGATTGTAACAAATCTATGTGTATATATATAAATATATATATACATATATATATATATATATATAGAGAGAGAGAGAGAGAGAGAGAGAGAGATTGAATATTTCTTTGTAAATATGGTTATAGAGCCCCTTTAAGAGGTTAAAGTTAAGCACTGTTCGGAGATATTAAAACAGACTGTCACTTAGCTATATTCAAGGTTCCGATAACGTCTGGATACCTGGAGAAGTGGAGAACGCCCCCCTCTCTCTCTTTCTCTCTCTCTCTCTTTCTCTCTATCTGTGTATATATATATATATATATGTATATATATATATATATAGTGTGTGTGTGTGTGTGTGTATATACCGATAACGTCTGGATACCTGGAGAAGTGGAGAACCCCCCTCTCTCTCTCTTTCTCTCTCTCTCTCTTTCGCTCCCTATCTGTGTATATATATATATATATATATATATATATATATATATATATATATATATATAGTGTGTGTGTGTGTGTGTTAGAGTGAAATGAATTCCAGAATAAAATCTTGGTATGAGAGCTCAATGTAATAAACAGAGCAAGAATAAAATAAAATAAATTAACACGAAATCATATAATCACCGGTGCAATAATTTATTTCGACCCTGTTGTTTTATTTAAGCATCCAATCGCCCTACGGTATTATTCAAGCATGGATGCTTGAATAAAACAGTAGGGGCGAAATAAATTATTGCATTGGTGATTATGTGATTCCGTGTTACTTTATTTTATTATATATATATATATATATATATATATATATATATATATATATATATATATATATATATATATATATATATGGTACAATCATTTCTTTTCTGTCTATTAATAAAATGAATGGAACTAAGTGCATAACGAACGTGTGCAGAATAAAAAAGGGGCTTCCATTATTGCCTTAAATGCAACTGAAGAGCCAATGAATGATCTTTGCATCACGCCGTTGAAAGCGTTATTTTTTTGCAGTTGTTTTCTATTGATTTTTCACTTATTTATATTATCATTCTGTCTTCGTTTATTATTCGTATATATTAAAGGTTTTTTGTAGAAATGAAAATTCCTTGAAAAATTCCGTTTTTTTTTCTTCTATTTTTACCAAGTTATATATTTTTTCATATGTTGTAAATCTGGTCATGAAAACATGTTCATTTGTAAGCCGTACATGTACGTTAAGCATTTCGTTTGTTTTTCTTTTTCAATTGATGTGCATTAATATGAGATGCTGTTATTTTAGATACGCCCATCTCTATTAGATGTTCGGTTGGTTAGTCGAACGGTCGTTAGTTCTGTCACAGATCAGCTACTGCAGCCAACTGTATTTTAGTTCGCTTGAATTAAAACCCCTTGAAAGAGGTTGAAGCCTTCAAATACTTAGGTGCCATATTTACGTCAACAGGGAGGGCAAGGAGGAAATTCAACAACCTGTAAACAGTGTCAGGTCAGCCTTCTGTCGTCTGCAAGCTCGCTATTATTCGCATAGTTAAATCTGACTAAACAAAAATATTCGTGTTCATGATGCACTTCTTTCGTGTGAATCAGATGATTCTGGTGTTGGCATTAGTTTCCCCGATGTTTTTCTAGTTAGAAGACTTTCTGGAAAGACATCGGGTACTTACGGGAAGGACCACGAGAAGGTTGCTAAGTAAAAGTGATACTGTGGAACCGACTGGATTCGAACTTCAAACACTCAGGTATTCAGTCCGTGTCGTCATCCACTAAACCACCGTAACCTCCCATGATGCACTAGTACGTACACTCTTTACGAAGGTTAAAATTGGTCACTGCTACAGGGGAATTTAATCATATTACAGGTCTTAGATCACAACTGTTCGCGTCGACTGACCAGCGTAAGAAAAGAACTTCAAATGTTGAAGTTCGAAGTTGTTTCCACACACATCGTGTCTCCAAGTTGCTTGCAACTAGATGTCTTAGTTGGCTAGGTAACGTTCTCCGATGCGAAGAAAGTAAACTCATTCGTTGCTCCAGAACCCATGCCCGAATGGCGAAGGCGTAGAGGCGGCCAGCTGACAACCCGTTTCGCGACGATCAAAGCAGATACAGAAACTATGTCTGGTCGTCGCGTCTACGGTCTCCGACCTTAGACAAACGACTGGTTCCAAATTGTCACTGATGTTACCGCAGCGGATCGGAGGAAATGTATCGTAGCGATCGGAGATGTGCTGCACTTCCTGGATTCTGTTTAAGCCTACTTCCGGCGAAAACTGATTCAAGTAACATACATCAGTATACAATAAATTATCCATCGCTAAACGTGGATTATTTTGTCTTTCCAGCGTGTACATTGTACACGCTGGAAAGACAAAATAATCCTAATTTAGACCTTGGAGAATGGGAATAATAGCAGTTTCCATATGTTTGAAGAAAAAGGTCAATTTTGAAGAGGTCTAGTGTACAAGCATCTCTGAAAGAGGTTATGTCCGTTGCTTTGTCTGTCACGCTTATGCTTAAATCAGAAATGTTCCTCGGTTCGTCACGGTTCGTATGCTATTTAAAACGTAATAGTATACGGAATAACTATATATGACACACCGGTTCTCGGCAAATAAACGAAGTTAAGCAACAATGAGCATGGATAGTAAAAAATAGGGACCGTTTCCGAATATCAGGAGCTGCATGTGTGGGAACGGCGAAACCACCCTGCAAAAAATGGTAATTATGCAGTTTACGGGCCGGGCTGAAATAATAACGTTACAATTTTGAAAGCAATTCTTAACATGAGGAGAGGGGGGGAGGCGGGGCTTTATTAACTAATCTGTATTTTCAGCTAAGAATTTAATAAACAAAAGATACCGTAAAATTTTAATTAATCTTGAAAATCCTATCTAAAGAATAGCCCGTTCAGTAAACTGCATAAGCACCAAAATATTTAGCTCTAGAAGAATACTGTAGCAATTACTTTAGTATAATCTGCTAATTCACACATTTTATCGAAAACCGCTTCATAGGCGGAATTTCTGTTCTCAATCATGTTGCGAAGCTCCCCAAAGAGAATATGCATTTCTTTTTTTTATTGCTGTTTTTGTTTGGTTTTGTTTTTTGTCTTTTTTATGACATATTTTAATCGCTAAACGCGCAGATTGAGTGGGCGCATTTTTAGACTATTTATTTATTAATGTTTTGTATTTCTTTGTTTTCTTATTTGTATATAATAAAGACATTTTTAGACAAGAGAATCCCTTAAGAAGTTTATTTTCCTTTAATTGTTATCTATCTATTTATTTATGTATGGACTTATTCAGGAATTGTAGATTTGCTTATAAAATCATTCTCATTTGCGAAATATGCATCCGTGAGAAGTAGTTCGTATTCTTCTGTTACGCTAAAGTTTGAAATGGCATTTTTGTTCATCTGTGACGTTTTGGTTGGAAATAACATTTTTCCTCGTATGTCAGGGTTTAGTTTGAAATAGCATTTTTGTTTATCTGTCACGTTTTAGTTAGAAATAGCATTTTTATTCGTCTGGCACGTTTTAGTTTGAAATAGAATTTAACTTCGTATGTCACGTTTTAGTTTGAAATAGCATTTTTGCTCATATCTAACATTTTTGTTTGAAATAGCATTTTTATTCGTCTGTCACGTTTTAGTTCGAAATATAATTTATCTTCGTCTGTCACGTTTTGGTTTGAAAAACAATGTATCTTCGTCTGCCACGTTTTAGTTTGAAATAGCATTTTTGTTTATCTGTCACGTTTTAGTTAGAAATAGCATTTTTATTCGTCTGTCACGTTTTAGTTTGAAATAGAATTTAACTTCGTATGTCACGTTTTAGTTTGAAATAGCATTTTTGCTCATCTCTAACGTTTTTGTTTGAAATAGCATTTTTATTCGGCTGTCACGTTTTAGTTTGAAATAGAATTATCTTCGTCTGTCACGTTTTGGTTCGAAAAACAATGTATCTTCGTCTTCCACGTTTTAGTTTGAAATAGCATATTTTGTCTGTCACGTTTTAGTTTGAGAAAGAATTTTCATCATAAACACGCAAAATAAATGGACGCATCTTTGGAAGATCCGTTTTTGTTATTTATATATTTACTTATATATTTGTTTCCCTATTTATAGCAGTTCGTTTCCTTTTATCTGCATGCATTAATATGAAATTCTTTGGAGGATTATTTGCTTTTTTGTGGTGCAAATTATTGTTCGTTTCTGAAAATATTTTTTGGTTGGTCTATGCTGATTTCATGAGTTGATTAGCGGCCCTTCCGTGTACAGTGTAAGAATCGCACGAACCCACTGGCTTAAAGTGTATTCGGTAGTCAGGTCTAAATCTGGGAGCTTTGGGGGTCAGGATTACACCTTAGTAACCATTACTACCAGGTCAACAATGACCTAGGATGTCAAAACCTCTCAGTGTTCAATCTATGTTGTTGTTTTTTGGTGGTAGGGGTACTAATGTGTCACCGCTTATCAAGGTCTCGGGCCACTCGAGAATAAGGGTTAAAAGAACTGTCAGTTTGACGATGAAGACCACCACGCGAGGATTGTAAACATCCGTCGAATAAGCAAAAAACTCCTTAAGAGGAATTGGTTTCCAAGAGGACACGCTCAAGTAGAATTTGTTTGCATTAGACTTGAAGATGGCCATGTTGTAGTCGGCTGGGAAGCAGATTCGTGGTATTTTGTTCCACAGATGGGACGCTATAAGAAAAGAAACTTTGTTTATGGAAGTTCCGCTTGGTTTTTGGTACAGAGAGAGAGAGAGAGAGAGAGAGAGAGATACAGGGTGTATGTTGTGGGTGTAGCCAGGCGTGTTAAATAGAATTTGTCCCAGGTACGACACTTAACTGCAAAGGACCCCTTGGACAAGGTATTCGCCTAGACACCGTCGGAAAATCGATATTTCTCAACCTTTTCGACCTTTTTTTTACTACCTACCGTATTTCCCAAGACTATCAACTACTTAAGCTCTCTCACAACCACCCTGGGTATGACAAAAACCTCACACTAACCGTAATCCTAACTGCGTTAGTTAATACTGCATCCAGGTCCACCTTCACTCGAAGATATAGTACCTGTCAGGGTGGCACCTATGGGTTACATAAGAACGATTGTTTAGAGTATTTGTTTTACAAAATATACGCCTACACAATAAAGTAATCTAAAAAGATTTTTACATCGAATATGTTGCTTAAATCACTGGAAAAATGGTTGGTTCATTCTACCTATATAAGTGTCTGGCGGCTTATAGAACAATTCGTTGTTTTGTCAGAGTTCAAAATCGACTTTTAAATCTAGTGGGGGTTGATCTCTTTCGTTTCTTACAGACCTATTTTCACGCAAGAAACGTTGCTAGTCTCTCTCTCTATCTTAACGTTATTTCACTAGAAGGTGATCGACTGAGCTTCAATCTTTGGTTCATCTCTGTAATTCGTTCACAGCAAGAACTCTTCTTTAACCACAACGAAGAAAAACGTCCCATTTTCCCTCAGTGTTCCTAGCGTCAGGCAGAATTTTACATTAAAAGAGCTTCTTCGCAAAGGTTTCTTGTCTATGTAACACATTGCCACGCGACTACTTCTCTGCAAGTTACAACTTGGTCAGCTTCAAAGCCAATGTCAAGAACCGTCCCCACAATATTCGAACTTGGTCCTAACAAGCCTTTAACCTTTATCCTCGAGTGGCATCTAAACTTGATAAGTGGTGATCATTTTCTTAGTAAAAAAAACAATCGTATACGAAAACATATGTATGGCTTCGCATTAATACACGGTTGATATGCCGTAAAACCAAATAACAACTAAACTCCGAAGCTGTAAGAGAGAACGTACAGGTTCGTGCTATGCTTACCAAGGGAACCAAACTCGCTTAGGAGTGCCGAACAGACTGTGGCCAAATTGGACAAATTTTAAACTGGAACTGACAACCCCGATGTTAAAATGTAATTGTATAATATTATTGTTTGTATTACTCAGCATTAATCCAGACCTCCACTAGAAAGTTACAGAGAGTTTTTGAATCTTGAGGAAGCTTATTGCCGCTCAAATTCCAGATAAATCCAACGGTTGTTATCTGCTAGAAATCAACAGTAAATTGCGGTTGCGATAACGCAAAATGATTTGTAACGGTTATTGAAATAGACGGAGAGTGTTGGAAATCTGGGGAGACTTGTTGTCACTCAGACTCCAGGAGACATTTGTCATTGTCACGGATAATGAGTCGTGTCAAAACTCCCAGTGAGTAAAATAATAATAACTGACATCATTGGAAGTATAGAGTGGTTGAACATTCCAGGAACAGCTTACATACAGTGTGAACCACCTGGAATCCAGTGTATGGGTTTGCTTGAGAACGGCTACTACACGATGCGACACGATACGATGTGTAAATATATGCACTGGCCTATCTGCAAGAAATTAAACATCAGTGTAACAGCAAACCCTGGTAACATATACTAAAAAGAACCGTGGGAAATAAGCAATACTCCATCCACTATGACTATGCAACCCCTACAGCTTGATACTTAGTGTTACACCGGCCGTTCTAACAGAAGGGAAACTACACCGATTCTCACTATAAATAGTGCGAGTAGACAATCACCAGGGAGAAAAAGGACAGTATTGTAACTGTCTAGCCGAGTGCCAGTCAGTTTCCTTACCTTTGTACCTTTTATGTTAATACACTTGTTATCTTAACCCAACCTCGACTTGACTTCTTCTTTTTACTGTTGGACTAGTAAACGCAGCGGTAAAATCTGGTATAGTGCTATGGAACAAGGGGGAAAGGGTAGAAACCCTAGTTGAAATCAGTGTCCCCAATGACGCTGGCCTAAACAAGGCTGACAGGGAGACGATAACTAAATATCGTGGTCATATGTACGACATTAAAAGAAACTGGAACCCTAGTGAGATTTAAATAATTCCAGTAATCATAGAAGCCACTGGCTTCATGAAAAAGAACTTTAAAACTACCTGGTGGATATACCTGCTGAACCAAGTACATGAATGAGTCAAACAATTACACTTAAAGGGGCGGTTAGAATCTTAAACAGTTAGATTCTCTGAAATAGCGGTTGTATATCTGGCATCCGTAAGGACGACTCATCCCCAGCAAAAGGAAAATTGAATATGATGTGGCTCAAATGTACGGGGGTAGTCGAGATATGTCTAAAGAAACACAGCTGAAGATCAAAGTACGAGAGAGAATCAATCAATAAAAATAATAGATGAGTTGTTTCTTTCAAAAGAAATGTATTCGAATCAAAGTCTTGTTCAATTGAGAATTTTACTTATTTATGTAAAGTTTATAATTTCTCTTTGTTCTTTTAGAGGGGGAGTTCAAAGACTAGATATTTAATGTGATTAAAATGACAACGTAGGGATAACTTGGCGCAATCATGCCACGTATAAATAAAATGTAGGCGAGGCTATCGATTTAAAATTTTTGATCTCAAAGAAATAGATTGGTGGGTTCAATGTAAATACATAAAAAAAGAAACGAGACAATGCAATTGACTTCTAAACTTTTGCCTCCGGCGTGTATTGATTTATTTTTGTGTTTATTACACACTAATATATTATTTATGCATATATAACATCATGTAAACTTTAGATATTCAGGGACCAACATTCTATATTTTTTTCAAAAACACTTTTATCTACAAAAAGGTTTTTCTGCTCATCTCAAAAAGATATATTTTCATGATATACAAAATATCACCGATTTTCATGAGGAGGCTTCATCTGTGCATGAAAATTCCCTCAGTCAGGCTAAAAAAATTAAAATGCATCCAAGATTCATTTAAGTTATAGATATTTTGTTTTTCTCTCAAAATCTCTCAAATGGAAATAGTTTTTTTAACTTTATTTATGCATATAAAGGTTCATATTGTATTATGTTTACGATATCTGATTTCCTATCTTGTTTTCAGTGTTTATATTCAATCGATAAAATCGATAAAATCATCCTTCAAAGTTGACATGTAACTAATAATTATTTTCGATTTCATATTTTGATAATGTAACTAATAAATATTTTCCACCGGATTCCATTCGGATTAAAAACCTTTTTTCTTACTGACTTCTTTTTTTTTCCTCATTTTGTACTTAGCAGTCTGTCAATATTTTTTTATTTATTTTTTATTTTTTATTTATTTATTTATTTTTTTTTATTATTATTATTTTTATATTTATATCTTTTTATGTCTCTTTAAACCTCCTTCGGTTTAAATCTCAACTGTTACTTTTCACCCCCCCACCCATTTTTCAAACCTTCCTTACACTAAATTTAAATTTAAACAAACATACACAACACTCTAAACAAATAACGCGTCCAAACGAGAGTGACACGTGACTTCACATTTCCGAAACAGATGACAACAGAAGCTGAAGAGAGCTGGATGGCTAAGTCCTTCCGTGTTTGAAACCGACGGTATGAATGTTGTACTAATTTTTCTGTACCAATATATATATATATATATATATATATATATATATATATATATATATATATATATATATAATTTAAACCACGTCAAATGTTAGGTAGAACTGACTGTTTTACTTGCCTGAAAAAAACTACGATTCGTTTGTTCGCTATCGCTTCGCAATTTAATTCATATTTACTAATTGAAATCATGAAACGAAACTAATTGATAAGAAACAACTACTCGATAAAAAGAAAAAAACTAATCGACAAGAGAAAGAAGACAGAACAAATTGATAAGTAAACAAACCTTATCTATTACAAAAAGAATAGAAATTTAAGCACCTCTATGTTCATCTTTATCTATCTATCTATCTATCTAATACCGCGAAACGCGCCGAAGATACGTCCATTTGTATTATATAGATTATAAATATGTCACACATCTATCTATTGCAATTTAAAATGGCAAAAATAAAAAACAATGTATTTATACTTTCAGCGTTGACCTGAAAAAAAGTTCTTATAATTATAATTTTATTTCGCATTGTCCTAAAATATGAGGAACTTTAGCTTATTAATAAATTCGGATCATTCTGAATTCTAACAAACTGAAATTGAATGCTTTTGTAAAGTGTTATGTTAAAAAGAAATAAATGTTTTCTAATTCGAGTAAAACTAATAGCGGAAGAGGAAAATGTTAGAATCGAAATGCATCCTGGTAGATTTTAACTAACACTTAACTTCTTTCTATGCATGAAGAAATAACTATATACGTAGCCTGTAAATTTTAATTATCTGGTGATGCTAAGCAAAGCAGCAAGAAAATTAGGCGATAATATGCTAGTTATAAATATATATATCTATATCCCTTGACAAATAATAGATCCAACCGGAAGTCCTAGGAGATGACATCACACACCAAAAGAAATGTCAATAGTATTTGACTATTGAATTTTTTTTTGGTGTGTGATGTCATCTCCTAGGACTTCCGGTTGGATCTATTATTTGTCAAGGGATATAACCTAAATATTATCCGAATATACTCTAAATAATAATGTTGCTGTTAATTATCTTAACATAAACGAATTATAACCGTTTGTTAGTCGACAAATTAAACAAAATAAACAAAGGTCGCGTTGTTTATGAACTATCTTTGAAATATAGGGGAGTTAACTCTTAATTATTTAAACAATATGTATCTGGCTTCGGAAAATAAAGTTAATCGAGAAGTTATTATTGATGAAGGACATAAGTGGGCGGATATAATACGTAATCGATTAAATCGGTTGAAATTCATTTTTCATTGTATCATAACACAGACTGAAAAAATACGTACTTAACTTTTCAGGCAGAATCAAATAGCAGATCCAATGATATTTATGTATATTGGCGAGAAATACACAATATAACTGGTTTATGTTATATATTTTAAGATTCTCTGTATGTATGTAAATATGAAACCCGGTTTAGTAGAGGCTACTAAATATATGATTCTATTTTTTCTACTAAAATCCTAATTGAAAGTACACATGCGAACCCATTAGACAAATGTGCCAAGTGCTGTAGAAGAGCTGCGAAGAAGATCCAAACGAAAAACATACAGCGTGATGATGAGACTGATATCAAAGACCTACAAAAACAGGAACAATACTATTACCTAGGAATTAGAGAAAACGATTCAATCCAACACACCCAGATGAGATTCTTAAAAATGACATGGAATATATACACCGTGTAATAAAAATCTGTAAAACACAGCTCACGAACAAAAACAAAGTGACTGCCATTAACCAACTTGTCATGCTAGTGATAACATACAGCTTTGAAATTATTGACTGGCCACACAAGGGTATTAACATTCTTCCATTCTCTTTTGTTTGTTTTTTTATTAAGTTCTCTCGGACCAAAAGTGCCAAAATATAACAGATCATCGGGCGATCATGCAACTAAGATCTTTTATTGGAAGCGATGTTAATTTTCTAAGACTATTGATATAGCAGTTAAAACAGAGGAGAATTCCCCTGTGAGATTAGTTCATGTGTTTTACATGACAAATAATAAGAACTACAATGAGCTAATTAATAAATATGACAATTATTGACAAATTCTTCTAAATGAATAAACAAAGGTGGATGTATATTTCAATGTGGGATTTTTATTTCAATGTGGATTTTTTTAGAGAATGTGTACTTAATCATGGCCATGGTTAGAATGGTTTCAGAATGAAATTTTCTAGGAGAGATTACAGTGAAGTATTTGCATCGAAAAAGATCTCAGAGACTCCAAATGTTAAATCTCTCGAGCTGTTATAGGAATGGCTGTCACAAGACAAATGATTCCGCCATTAAACCCTAAAAAGTCAAAGATCCTGCATTTAACCTTCAAGAACCCAAACAGCCCAACCCGACTAATGCTCTTTTTCTTTATTCGTTTTTTTTTCGTCTATTTTTTCTTTTTTTTCTTCTTTTTTCTTTTACTTTTATCTTTTTCGTTCTTTTTATTTTTCTTCTTATTCTTAGCTTTCTTTTATTCCCCATTTTTTTCGTTTTTCTTCTCCGTTTTCTTCTTCGTCTTCTTTCTCTTTTACGTCCTCGTCTGTTTTTTATTTATCGTTTTTTTCTGTGTTTTATTTCTTCCTCTTCTTTTGTCTTTCTTCTTCTTTTTTCGTTTTATTACATTTCCCCTACTTCGTGGTCCCCTTATTTCTCCGTCTTTTTTTTCTATCTCTTCGTCTGTTTCTTCTTTCTCTTATTTTTTGCATTTTTATTTTATCCCGATTCTTCTCTTTCTTATTCTTCGTCGCCTTCTATTCCTTGTTTATTCTTTTCGTCCTTAATTTTCTCTTCTTGGTTCTTTTCTTCTTTTTTTCTCTTCCATTTTTTGTTTTTCGTTATCTTCCTTATTTCTTCTTTTTTTTCTTTTTCTTTTTCATTTTCTTTTTCTTCAATATTCTTCCTTTTTCTTTTTCTTCATTCTTTTGTAGTCTTCATTCTTCGCCTTCGTCTTCTTTTTAACCGTTGTACATCTGTTCAAGACTCAGGCAAGTGACATTTGCCGCACAAATCGATGGAAATTAACTGTCAGCAAAGTTACGGGGGATTTATTCTTTCTCATCTTGTCAGAAAAACCGGGGACACCATGAAAGCAAGATGGCGTCCGATAAGAGCAAGTGCATTTTAAAATAGCAGGCACAAAGAGAGGGCAAGATAGAGACACACACGCACACACAGGCAGAGAGCGACTATATATATCTAACAATGTATATATACACTAGCAGGATTACTCGGGTTTGCCTGGAATTAAACGAGGAACATTAATTTCGCCCAGCTAATATCAGTTTTTTTATTCATATATTTTTCACATCTATATTCTATTAAAAGGTTATAGGGGTTTATTTGGCCTTTGTTTGTTCGTACGCAAATAGAAACATGTCATTGGTAAAAAAATGGAATAGGTATAAAACACATTACTAAGGCAATAGCTTTTACAGTGTCAGTACACGAGCCTGAATTTCACGTAAGTTTAAAAGATGTTTTAAACTGGATACATGTTTTATAAATTTAAAGAAAATTACTTAAATAATAACATATAAAAACATTACAGGAATATTTTTAAAACTAAATGACCTCTTTGTTATAATTTTCAAAATACTTAGAGATAATAGGTATTCGTCATTAATTAAAAGCGAATTATTATTGCTTAAAACATATTTTCTAATGTTTTTGCTAATCAAACAATACTTAAGATATTCACCGTTCTTACTTACTCTCTCATGAGCTATAACCAGTTTGAACATAGGTAAAGATGGAAATTGACATACCCAGGTACTGTACTAAGGATCAGACCTAAACTAGTTTTATAATATACATTTTGGTGGGTGGAGTTGAATAGTACACTTTTTTTGTTATCATAGTTCACCCCAAACAAGGCAGGCCGCCACTGTAGACGAAAGGGGCTACTGAGAGTCAGGGTATAAGTTTTAGAAGTCATCCTCAGTTAGAAGGTGTGCAGCGAGATGTATGTATACATTAGTTTTAAATGTCTGCATGTCGGTACAGTCGGGGAAACAATGAGCAGGGAGGGAGTTCCAAAGGCCGGCAACACCAGGAAAGAAGCTATTGGAGTAGAAGGCTCTCCGGCATCTGGGGACCGCCACAGTGATTGGATGGCAGAGAATGTAAGTAAAGTGACATTTACTAAAATAATGTTCGTTAACTTCATAGTTTTTAACCCACTCGAGGCACACCCGGTGTTTTTCTGAGAATCAGTTTGGACACTTGTGCACGCTCGACCCAAGCGCTTAAACCCTTATTAATATTTCAATTCTTGTTTTATTTATATAATATTAAAGTTATGAATAAAATAAAGTATTTTATGGGTGTCAAGCAGGAGCGCAGAACCCCGATAATATTATAATTCTTTTGATCAAAATAATATATCGTTCAGTTCCTAAGTTGATATAGTTTCAGAATCTATACGATTATCGAGGGAAAGATTGGGAATAAACGGAGAAGAACTAAACCTTACACACACACAGCACATATTTATATTGGTATGAAGAGGTTGACCCTCTGTGAAGAGTACAACCGAAACATGTACGCACATATGTAACCAATAATGTTTGTATGAATAAAAATTTATACTAAAGAACAACTCTACTTGTAATTGAGCACATTTTATAAACACTGGAGTTTCAACGGATTTACATTTACAGAAACTAATACAATGCGTGTACTATATATATATATATATATATATATATATATATATATATATATATATATATATATATATATATATATGCAAACAATGTTAAAAATAACAGAGTTCTTCTGTTTAATTATACCTTGTTTATTTGTCAATTTTTAGATGGTCTTTTTGTATTAAAATGCAAAATAATAATAAATGTATAATTAAACAGACTAATTCTGTTATTTTTAACAATGTTTGCATAAATGAGAAAATGCTGCCTAAATACACACAATAGGTACTGATATCGAATATGAACCAGTTTCCGGGAAATTTATGTCGATAGCGTTCGGGCATGTTATGTAAACACTCGATAGATGACAGGGCGAATGTTAACAAACGATAACTTCGATACGTTGCTGTGTCGTATTTTTTCAGTTTTATTTTCAAGGTAGATAGAAAATAAAAAAACGAACAAAACATAGCGAGATCACTGTAAATAAATAATTTTCTTTTAACAAAACAATGCTAAACAACTGTTAATAGATACATTTTTATTTTTGTTTTGTCTTTTTTGCATTTTTTTTTTGTATTACATCAACTGATTTAGAAGTAGGTATTTTGTGTTTCTTAAAACTGAAAAGGAAATGTTTGTGTGTTTTGTGGAGCTTTTTCAACATTGGTCTTTTTAATCAGTCGGGTTAGGGTCGGGTTAGGGTTAAACAGAGACTCTTCTATCTCAACCGTATGCCCTGGGCCTCCGATCTGACGAGGATTTCATTACAAATGGTATTCGCAGACCTTCCTCAAAAATTCTTCCAATCTTCTGGCTTTAATTAATTGCAATATTGATTAGAAATGTGTCGTCTGCCAGCTGACAGCTGATTAGCTAATCGCCTCGTCATCTCTCGGGTGTTTACGTAACATGCCCGAACGCTGCCGACGCGAAGTTACCGGAAACTGGTTCATATTCGATATCAATACCTATATGATGGATTCTCCCGTCGGTTTCGACGTATGAGGTTCCGTCAATCCTGTTTATTGACCCATGTGTTTTAGTCGCAAATGACTCTTCAGTCCTGCTAGTGATTTACAGAGAAGCCCACAGATTGTTCAAGCGTGTAAATCGCTTAAGCTAATGGCTGGAACGGAAGCAGATATTTTGTTTCTTTCCCTAGTTTCACGAAGTTTGACAATTTTCGATGCTGCATTATTCCTGATGCCATTATAGCATGACCTCCTCCATTCATCACGATCGATTGATGTGTTATCAAAGGAAACATGGTTAATATTCGTGGCTATGAGGTTATTTTCTAGCTTGTCTTTGTATATAAGCAACGGTCGACCTACGTGTCGATGACCGCCGTCTAGTTGACCATACAGGAGCATTTTTGGAATTCTGCTATCTTCCATACGTATCACATGACCGGCCCAACGTAATTGTGATCTCATGAAAAAAGACTCAATACCATCAATACTACACATGGTGAAAAGGTCAGCATTGGTCATTCCTATCACTAAGGGTTATTCCACAAACTTCTCGAAGACATCCTTTGTGAAAAACATCCAACCGCTGAATGTGCTTCCTGTACAATGTCCAAAACTCTGAGCCATACAAAACATTTGCAAGAACTACAGTCCTGTAGACTTGTATCTTGGTTTCCAGCCTTATCCTTCGTTATTTCCAGAGCGGATGACGAAGCTTCTCAAATGCGCTAGATGCTTTAGCTATTCGGTTAACTATTTCATCATCCAAGATTCCTCTAGCATTAACGTTTTTCACATACTTGAGGTTATGACCATCACATTTAATTGGTTCTTCAAGAAACACGTGAACAGGTTGATTCTGTTTCACTCGTCTTATTTGCTTCGGTGCAGGGACAGGTTGGTGAACTACTTCGGTTTTTGCGATACTAATTGTTAATCTAAATGCTTTACAAGCTGCAAAGAATCTGTCCATCAGTTGTTGAGCTTCTTCGAAAAACGTAGCTACAAGTGCAGCATCGTCAACAAAGAGTGGTGTATATTGGAGTGGGAGGGGTGAGGCCGAGCCACGCCATTCAAGTGTTGGCTTTGCTATCAGGTCTGACTTGGCTCGTAATCTTTCATCGCTCCCGAGGGCCTATCTCACCGAATTATGACACTGACTTTAGGGCTAGCACACGGCACTCGTGCTGTTCTTGTTAGTTGTTATGCACGAACTTTAGGTAGCTCTTAATATATATATATATATATATATATATATATATATATATACTACAAAAATGTGACCCGTTGGGTTAAATTGTTGTGATCAGGAAAATGTAAGTAGTTCGTAAAGCCAATAAAACAAAAATGAAAACATAAAATCCAAAATTAGTCTCTCTCTGCTTGATAGATATTTTACATAGCGAGGGCCGTATTTGAATGGAAAGGTTTGAGTGACACTTAAGGGTGAGAAGTGACCCTAGACGAAAGTGACTTCCGGGCGGAGATTTCTGATCTTTTGGCTGGCGAGACTTGAAAAAAAAGACGTGTTGGGGATGCCGTCCCCAATAGGGAGCGGGTGCGCACAATGTAACTAGATGTAGCTGGATGAGTTATCCGTGTATATATCTGTCTGTTCTCTCTCTCTCTCTCTCTCTCTCTCTCTCTCTCTCCATACATATATATATATATATATATATATATATATATATCCACGCGTGCAAATGTTACGTGTCTCTCTGATGTTTTCTGCAACTTTTCTTCTCTTTCTATGTATGTTTTATAAACATCGGCGTCCGAGTGGGTTTATAAGCAAACGAATAGAACTTGCGTTCCCTACGAGTGGATAATGGTGTATACAAGCAACGGGAAGATAAAATACAACGTCTATCTCTCTATTTCTCTTTCTCTCGGTTTCTCTCTCTTTCTTTCTTTCTTTCTTTCTCTCTTTCTCTCTCTAACTCTAAAAAATACTGGTTAAATGGTATTACTGTAGATGTTTATATATAATTTTAATGATAAATATTATATGTTTAAAAACACATCTAGGATGTTGCAGCAAAATCCGACACTGAGAGTTACCGCCGAGGTCTACCAGAAGGTCAGGGGGAGGCGTGATAAAGCCGTAAATGGGCGAGAATTCCAACGGACACCTACATCTTCCAGCAGGACCCCGCTCCTGGACACAAGCCAAGACGACCCAGAAATGGCTGCTCAAAAATGTTCCTCACCACTGATCGCCGGATTTGTGTCCGTCCTCTCGCCCAACTGCAATTCTCTCAACTATTTCTTCAGCGACGTGATCGAGGCCAAGACCAATAAGCACGCCCACAACAGGGTCTAATCTCTGAATGCTGCCATCGTAGAGACGTTCGCCGCTACACTCAAGGACATGGTCGGCAAAGCGTGTAGCTCATTTCGCGTTCGCCTTAGGATAGTCGTCTCCGCCGGCGGCGGTTACATTAAAAAATAATGTAGGATGTAACTGTTGCTGACTAAACTTCAGGTCTGTGCATATATAACTTTTGTTTTTATTGTATATTTCGTTTTCTTTTTGTCAAGTGTCGGATTTTGCTGCAACATCGTGTACGTCTTTCGCCGTTACGAAGGTTCAAGGTATAAAATAGCCCTACAATATATTACAGGAAGTGAGATTGCTGGAACGATTTGCATGGGCTGATACTGTGCGTACGTGTATTATAGTATTTTTAGCACGACGTCGTATTTTAGAAGGAAGGGCAGAAAGAAGGCGCACAGAATCAAGAGGAAGAAAAGAAAGAGGATGATATTTGTAGAAACGCTTGGGTTGTTGGTGGTAATTTTGTTTGTTAAGCTTGTGAATATCGTGCTTTAAGTCTTTCTGGTCTGCATCAAGTCCTCCACATTCGTCGCAGCTATTTGTTAACCTTTAGTATTACAGGTGTTTACACCGAGAGTTGTAAGGCTCAGCGTTTGCATGCGAAGTCGTGGAAGGTGTAGTCTAGTAGACACAGAGTAATGACGCAGACGCAACGTTGCCACTTTCACCCGATTGATTTGCGTTTCCGCACTTTCACTTGCTACGCGTAGAGGCAGAGGCGACCAGAAGACGATAGATCTTGGTATCGACTTATTCTGTATTTTCACCAGAACCCTGTTAGCCGATTAGTTCTAACACTATCACGTTGCAAATCAACCCGATTACGGTGCGGAAGAGTTGAAACTAGTATGATCATTTAAAACCCGAAAGCTGAAGTAAAAACAGTGTATCACTGATGACAATCCTTTTTACGTTTAATAGCATAGATCAATGTATGCGTCTGGTGATATTTTGAGTAAAAAATATCCAAAGTTCCAAAAAAATAAATAATGGGAAAAATACTTATTTATTCTTTTTTATATAAATCTGATCTGTCATTTGTCACAAAACAAACAAATATCGACGACTCTTTTTCCTCCAGTAATCTCGACGTAAATACGACAGCTCAAAAGACCGTCGCTGAGACGACAATAAAACGGAAAAGAATAAAAAAAACTTCTCACTGATAAAATAATACTATCTTGTATTCGTCGCCGGGGACATTTTTGACACCATTCACGTGATTGGTCTTGAAAGTAGGTAATTTTAAAATATAATCGACGAAAGGAATGCTAACCCCTCAATGAAGCCAGTATAGATGGTCAGTTAGAATGGATGAAATGAATGCGAGTGGATATCTAAGACCAGTATCACGTCGGGGTCACCATCATTTTCTATAGATGGTCGGTTAGAATGGATGAAATGAAGGCGAATAGATATCTAAGACCAGTATCACGTCAGGGTCACAATCATTATCTATAGATAGTCGGTTAGAATGGAGGAAGTGAAGGCAAATGGATATCTACAACCAGTATCACGTCGGAGTGACCATCATTTTCTATAGATGGTCAGTTAGAATAGAGGAAGTGAAGGCGAATGGATATCTAAGACCAGTATAACGTCGGGGCTACCATCATTTTCTATAGATGGTCGGTTAGAATGGATGAAATAAAAGCGAATTGATATCTAAGACCAGTATCACGTCGGGGTCACCATCATTTTCTATAGATAATCGGTTAGAATGGAGGAAGTGAAGGCAAATGGATATCTAAGACCAGTATCATGTCGGGGTCACCGTCATTTTCTATAGATGGTCAGTTAGAATGGATGGAATGAATGCGAGTGGATATCTAAAACCAGTATCACGTCGGGGTCACCATAATTTTTTATAGATGGTCAGTTAGAATGGTAGAAATGAATGCTAGTGGATATCTAAGACCAGTATCACGTTGGAGGCACCATCATTTTCTATAAATGATCAGTTAAAATGGAGAAAGTGAAGGCGAGTGGATATCTAAGACGAGTATCACGTCGGGGTCACCGGCATTTTCTATAGATGGTCAGTTAGAATAGAGGAAGTGAATGCGAATGGATATCTAAGACCAGTATCACGTCGGGATAACGATCATTTTCTATAGATGGTCAGTTAGAATAGAGGAAGTGACGGCGAATGGACATCTAAGACCAGTATAACGTCGGGTCTACCATCATTTTCTATAGATGGTCGGTTAGAATGGATGAAATGAAGGCGAGTCGATATCTAAGACCAGTATCACGTTGGGGTCACCATCATTTTCTATAGATGGTCGGTTAGAATGAATGAAATGAAGGCGAGTGGATATCTAAGACAACCCTAAAAGGGTTTTGTAGAGGTGGACAACTTTGCTGCCTCTATATTAGAAACAATTAAATAAAAGGTACTTCTGAAATAGTAGACAACAGTATTGCTATGTAATAAAAAGTGTCTATTTATTTCGGCCGAACCGGAAATAGATTAAAGATAGACAATACTTAAATTTGCAAAATATTAGGCGCCACGCTCCATAACAGGCTCGGTGCCGAATGGTGAATTGAAAAAAAATAGCCTATACACATTTTCTTTCTGACTGTAAATATCAAACTGATTGTCTAGGAGGAAAATACTTGCATGGGCACACTTATAAGAACTCGTCGGAACTTCATTCACCCATTCTATTGATCAATGGGTCAATTACTCAGCGCTAGATTGTCTGCTTACATCAAGAGAAATAGCACATAAAAATGTGACTTCTACAAAGGTAAAAAATCGTAACTTTCTCATTTGTAAAATCAACGTTTTTCTTACTACCCAGCTCAACGACTATCAACCACAACGTTGTGTGTTCGTGGCTTTCTTCTTGTCTTCATTGTCGTTCTAGCCGATGCATTTATCCACTGACGAATTGTCTAGGACACAGCACTGGTTTACAAGTTGAGAAAACAAATAAAAGCAACGCAATTACAAAAGAAAGAACACCAACTCACATACAATTGTGTTTCAACAATTTTACTCTGATTGTGTGTGATACTGAAAGGGACTCCAAACGTTAACGTCCTCATTTTAGTGAACAGAGATAAATTGTTTTTCGATGCCACCACCGTCGCTCGGTTGATCAGTTCATCTCATCGTTTGCTCGGCTCAATCTGATCTCGTCCGAAGTTGAATCCTAACTTAATCTCTTCCCTCTGAGTCCCAACTCGTCAACTTTTTGCCGCAAACCGTCGCCTGCCGTAAAACTAACTTATTGTCGTCAAAATTGTCGTAAAACCCTAACACTCCTAAATATCTTATCTCCAGTCTTTTTGTCTTAGTCACCGACAAGCCTTCACCTCTAAACAATAGAAACAGACCACTCTTGTTGATTGTCCATCCCATTTCTGATCGTCTTTGTATGAGTTAGTGAATCATTTACCTCAACCGTTCGGGGCTTCGCCCCCCCCCTGGTCTATAGTATCACATTAGAACTCGAACTGTAAACGTAGGTCTAACCATAGTCTTAGCCATAAATCCTAACCCTAATACTATCTCTAAGCAAATAAAAGGACTAAATTCAAGCAGTACAAAAATATGGGTAATTATGAACAGTCATAAGCATATTTCTCTGCATAAGTTTGATTATTCGGACAACTGTTATAATTTTTGGTTTATTCTCACAACGTTTCGACCGATGTAAACTCCGAGCTTCTTCGTGTTCTTCTTGTCGAACTCGGGAATCGTTATGTCAAACTCGGGAATCAGTACGGAATTTTGAACGGAGCCATTTATTTAATCCACGACTGTATATATTTTGTTCCGTCAAGCATGACCGGGTAGAGGCTTATGTAATTCTTAATTACATTCTTCGTATTGCCTGTTCTGATTAAGCCGTGGCGTAACGGATAAAGTGCTAAGTGGTAATCAGTTCTGAGTTACAGTATTATGGCGGGTTAATGTTTAATCATCAGTACTGACGTTACTAAGAATATAATTACGACTTAATTAAGACTTGTACTCCATCATGGCTGACGGAACGAGAGCAAACTATCCATGTGTATTTAAATAAATGGTTCCGTTCGAAATTCTGTACAGATTCTCAAGTTGGACAAGAAGAACCTGAAAAAGGTCAGTAGGTTACATCGGCCGAAACGTTGTGAGCATGAAATCCAAGATGCGAATAGTAGTCCGAATAATTCAAATCATACAGAGAACAATGTTTATTAGTTTTCATAGCTAACGATATTTTCGTTTTGCTTGAATCAGAGTTAGGCCTTTTATTTGTTTAGTTCTAGTATTAAGGTTATTATACATCATGAATAACAAGTTAAAGTAAACGGTACTTCTTCAGAGTAAGATCCGAACTAACTCTAACCCTAACTTTAACGCTAACCTTAACTCTAACTATAAAGCTAACACTAACGACGACAAGTCGATTTTAGCTCGGGTTCTAATCTGGAGAAGCACCAAGTAAACTTCATGGATACATGTTTGAATATATTAATCACATTAAACGTAATAACCGTTACAAAATGACTAGAATCAGTTGACAAATGTTTGATTATCAGAGATGTTTAAAGTAAATCAAGTCAACTATATTTGAAAACATATAGAATAACATTGTGACCCATATATTAGGATGAGATGTGTTGAAATATAACTAAATAAATGAAAATACGTTTATTTTTTGTGAAAACTGACAAGTATGAAACAAAAAAGAAGTAATTAAGATGCCTAGTAAAACAATATAATACACATACGTATTTTCATCGGTTTGCATAATGTTGGTTATTCGGACTACATTTCTCATCTTGAGTGTTATCATCACAACGTTCCGAACGCTGTAACATCCGGCCTTCTTCATGTGTATCTCTTCGAACTCGGATATATTTCTGTCGGAATCTGGACGGAATTTCGAACAGAACTCTTTTATTTAATCCATGGGGTAGCATGCTCTTGTTTTGTCAGCCATGACTGAGAGAACTCTTCAGTAATTCGCAATTCTTCGTATCGCCCGCACCGAGGATTGAACCTTCAACCTTCAGATGAGTATCACTTGGAACTGAATTCAACTTAGTACTATATCCATACAGCATAGAAGACCATAATAGGTCTCAAATTAAATCAAGCACAAAGATAATCACTCCATACTGGCTTTTTTCTCTATTTATATAAAGTTAAGTATGTGTACATGTTTATATATTTGTATGTACATAATGCATTCCTAAACTATTGAACGGATGCTTATGAATTTGGAAACACATAATACATAGGCGTAAAGGGTGGTAATATGGACTATATCTAGTTTAATTTAGTTTTATGCCATGGGTGCAAAGATTGGTGGAATTTCTTTCGTTAACATTCAGATTACTCCGATTTTTGTGAAATTTTAACAATAGGTATGAGTCATCAATCAAAAAATATTTTCCAAAATTCTAGTTAATTTGTATTATTTTAAAGGGTTTTCCTAAAGAGGCATAATATTAGCATTACCTCTCATTTGAAAATTCAAATATTTCAGATTTGCATTAAATTTGATCCATAGTAATTAGAAACCGATTAAGCAGGATTTCTTGAATTTCAGTTTCTTCTCAAGACACCTTAAGCTTAGACTCTAAATTTTAAACATTTTCTAGAATGAAAATCATGTAATGGATGTTGATCAAAATTGGGATGAGGATTCTAGGCATAAGGTTTAGTGTGATTATATCTTCATTTCAATCTATGTAAGGAGTCATAAAATTGGTGCAAAACTCTTCCGTTTGAGGGAATTGCTTTTACCTCTCCTGAGACGGGTATTCTTCTCGCTCGATGCTAGAATCAAGTACGTTTTATTTGAATTTTAATTAATTATACGTTATTGTCTACAAAGTATAGCTAAAACTATTACATCAAATGAGACTTTATTTTCTGATTATTAAATTAAGTCCACCGTTTCATGTTGCTAATGAGTATTGCACGTGCGAAAGGATCGTTACAAGAATCTCTAAATTATTTCAGACAACCCTTAGAGCTTGAAGTAATACATCAAAGGCAGAATCTATTTTCATTTTTGTTATTTATTTATTTTTAAAATAAATTCAAAATGACGTGTTTCTAATCAGTAATACACACGCGATGGAATCGTTAGAAAATGCAGACTTCGCTCAGTTATATTAATTAGTAGTTTAAGAAAAGCCTGAAAATACGCTGAAATAAGCAAGAATATCTCGCAATCGTATACCATGTGTCGATGTTTTTTATATGCGAACTGATTATCTATATATTAATACGATAGCGTGTGTTTTCGTGTGTCACGCTTACACCAAAAGCTCTGCGCATGCGTGCAACATCTAGATTTGGAAAAGCATTCAAGTAACCTAATTTTCGTAATATTTTCAAGTATTTCCCTTTGGCGCAACGGTTAGCGACGTATGATTTTAACGTCGGTTTTTGACGTCGGCCTGACTGGTTTATAGTTCGATCTCAACCAACCTCTAAGATTTTTTCTACATCGAAGAGGGAGGGAGTTAGGAGCGTACGACCGGGAAGACACATATTAATACGATAGCATGTGTGTTATTTTGTGTGTCATGCTTACATCAAAAGCAACGACCTTCCGAATCTTTGTATGCTATTCATGAATGACCATTAATAAAGCTCAAGGACAGACTTTCGATAAGGTTGGGGTCTACCTACCACAACCTTGCTTTACGCATCGGCAACTTTATGTTGCCTTCTCAAGAGCAAGGTCTATGAACAGTGTAAGAGTGCAAATTTGTCCTCCGAATTATTCTACGCATGGCCAGAGAAGAGGAACTACCTTCACTAGAAATATTGTATATAAAGAAGTTTTTAAAATTGTTTCATGTATTGGTCATTTTTTAAATAAATATACAAGTCAAATCTTATCATATTTTATTCAAACATGTATAGGTTCGGAATAAGATAATTAGTATTGAAAACATCATTTCGTGTCATTTACACGGGTCCCGCTAGTTTGTATTATTTCGATTATTCGTACTATTGTTCTCATGTTGAAAGTTATTCTCACAACGCTTCGGTCGATGTATCCTCAGACCTTCATCATGCGAATGCTTTTCAAAATCAGGAATCTTTATGTAAAACTCAGGAATCTGTTCAGAATGTTTAACATAGCCCTTGATTTATTCCCGGGTGAAAGCTTGATTTCGTTCCATAAGATGAGTAGAGATCTTAAGTAATTCGTAATTCTATTCTTAGTATCGCCTGTACTGAGGGATGAATCTTCAACCGTCCAGAAGACTGTCAGTCAGAACCTATTATGACTAAGAACTTTTATCCGTTGTGCAACGGGTTATTGCGAACCATGACCAAGCTACATCGTGTATTATAATAACAAATTTCCGTTCGAAATTCTGTAAAGATTCCCGGGTTCAAAAAGACGCACCTGAAGAAGGGTTGGAGTATACATCGACCGAAACGTTGTAGGAATAACATCCTAAATGAGAATACTAGTCCGAATAACCCCAAAATTTGTAGGTCAGGAATTGAAAATATGCATACTGCCACAGAAGTATAAAGGGGCTTCCCTTATAGCGGAACGACTTGTAGGGTTAGGGTTAGGGTTAGAGTTGGGAAACATGGTAGGGAGTTGAGCAGCAATATGTTTGTTTACATTACATCAAATATCTGCATGTTCGCACAGTCGGTGAAACAGGTAGAAGGAATGAAATTCAAAAGGCAAACAGTATGATTTTAATTTTTGCTATATTGCTTAATTATCCAAATTACATAGATCACATTTCTTCTTTTCTGGATCCAATTCCTACAAATTTTCCTGGATGTTTTCTCTATCAGAAATCACTGTGTTCGCAAATGTCAGCAGAAGATGATGAGCCAATTTTTGACATGACGTCTCGAAGCACGACTGGCATTTTTCCTTGAATCAAAACTCATTAATTATTTCAACACACGAACACAACCGCCATCAGGTTCACACATCATCACACATACAAGCACACATGTACAGATATTTCCATATCTTAAATCAAAACTCATTCAATATGTTAACCAACCAACCCCATCGCCACTATACATACCCATCATCACGCACACATACAAATTTAAACAACTTCAATATTTTAACAAATGGACGCATGCCACAACACAAGCAAATCATTACACACACATACTGCATCATTTACAACTCACACTCATAGAGTATTTTAACCTATCCATATCGCCACCACACTTTCACACATAATGTCATATCTCAAATATAAACTCATTCATTAACATACCTACCCCACAACAACCACACAGTTATATCGTCGCACGCATAAACACATATATTACCATATCTCAAATCTAAACACATTTCTTACTATAACCAACTTACGCCACAACCACCATATAGACATATTATTCCACACATATATTTGCAAATTTATAATCTAAACACTTTTCTGATGATAACCAACCTACACCACAGTCAACACACAAACACCGCATACATACATATTGCCATATCGCAAATCCAAACTCATTCATTATTTTAACCATCCAACCCCACAGCCATCTCCCACGTGTGTACGTATATTTTCATATCTAAAATCAAAACTCATTTTAATCAACCAATTTCAGAATTACCACGCATGCACATTAGTGTTAGAACGATTAATCAGAATAGGAATCGGGAATGGAAAAATCGGAACTTTTAGGGGTATCGGAATTGGTATCGAAATCGGAAAAATTTGTGCCCATTTAACGATGCCAAAAACCCTTTCAATTGTTTGTTTTTTAATTTGCTTTTGTTTGAAACAAAATTTGTCATTGCTAGTCTTAATGATTAAATAATAAATATTTATTCAATTCAAACACCAGTAAAACTAAAATCTATAGATCACCCCCACAAATTTATATTTACATTTGCGAAAATATATGCACATATAACATTAAACGAAAAATTTTTAAAAAAAACGACAACAACTTTATAGCTAAATATTAAGAGATTTAAAAAGAATCGAAATTGGAATCGGTAATTTTATCGGAATTGGGCATTTAAAACGGAATCGGTAACTATATCGGAATCAGGAAAAATATTGGAATCGTCCCATCACTAATGCACATTATCGGACACATACATACGCATATTGCCATATCTCGACCCGAAACTCATCTAGTACTGTAACAACTAACACCACATCCACCATGCAGACACATCATCGCAAAAATACACACTCGTGTTGACACATCCCAAATCCAAATTTAATTATTACTTTAACTAACCCACCGCCATCGAACAGACTCTTCATCAATGTGTTGGCGCGTATTTTCTCACATTGATTTGAAACCTTATATGTGAACTTTGTTTCTAAAATCTTATTTCCTCTTTCTGAATCCAATTCAACATTCTCCTTTCAAGTCGGGGAAGGGCAAAAAGGCAACCTGGTACAAGTGTAAGTAAGAACACGTGTTCTTTGTTCTTGGTATTGATCGGAAAAGCGGTAACCGCGGAATTTGTCGAGAAATCTGCGGAGCTTAGTGGAAATGACAAAGGATGGGATTAAGAGAATCCAGAATTGAGGACATTGGGGATCGGCTCTAAAGCAATTCATACAGACTCTGTAGCCCGATAAACAAGACCAGTTTTTAAATACAATGATGGAGCGCCTATCGTAACTCCACGGGTGGTCTCCATTTTTTTCTTTTTTCTTGTTTTTAAAACTTTATTCAACCTAAACAACGCACATTTTTTTAATGCTTTTTCAACATAGTTCACCCCAAACAAGGCAGACCGCCACTGTAGACGTAAGGGGCTACTGAGAAAAGGGTGAAATTTTTGGGGGGAGGTCAACCTAAATAGAGAACTGCGCAGCGAGATGTTTGTTTACATTAGTTTTAAATTTCTGCATGTCAGTGCCGTCACGAAAACAGGGAGCAGCGAGGGAGTTCCAGGGTCCAGCAGCACGAGGAAAGAAGCTTTTAGAGTAGAAAGCTCTTCGGCATCTGGGGACTTCCGCAGTTAATAGATGGGATTTGGCAGATTGTCGGGTTGGTCTAGTGAATTTACGTCGTGGAGGCACCAGAGTAGCAAGTTCATCAGAGCACAATTCATTGAAGTACTACATTCTCACTGAGACGTAGGGAGCTTCTGTGATTAAGGTCCAGATTTAAAGATGAAATTGTATTACACTCGATCAACTCGACAATGAGCTAAATCTCATCCATTCACTGTGGAGGTCCCTAGATGCCGGAGAGCCTTCTACTCCAAATCTTCTTCTCTCGAAACGCTAGCCTTTGGAATTCCCTCCCTTCTCCCTGTTTTTCTGACTGTACCGACATGCCCTAATTTAAAACTAATGTGAACAAGCATCTCACTGCACTACTCTCAATTTAGGACAGCCCCCTAAATTTTCACCCGAATTCTCAGTAGCCGCTTACTTCTACAGTGACAACAAGCCTTGGGGTGAACAAAGTTTTTAAAAAAATGAAAATTGAAAGTTGTGCATAAAGATGTTGGTTAAACTTTATATTAAAAATTATGTATGTTTGTGCAGTCAGGGAAACTGGGAGCAAGAAAAGGCACTCCAAAAGCAAGCCATCCGAGTAAAGAATTTTTAGAGTAGAAAGTTTTCCAGCATCTGCAGTGAAGATGGGATTTTACTGCTGGTCGCGAATATTTGCGTTGAAAAAGTACAAGTGCAGTAGGTTCGTTTGAGGCCATTCCGTGAAAGTAGTTGGAAACACAGCGATGCAACATTGCGGCGATGGGACATGGGCTTAAGCTTGGTAGACAGTGCTGGAAATAAATATACGAACTGGTTGAGCGACTATTAAAAGAAACATTTAACAAAAGACAAAAACCAAATGAAGAAAATGAAAATTTAAACAAACAATAGTATTTATACTAGCAGAACCCCGTAGAAATTCTGTTCGTCAAATATTTTTTCTCGAATTAATTTGTCTAATCTAAATCGGATGTGATGCGCGGAACCTATCTGAGCACAATGCATTTTCATCAGAGGACTCTCCCGAGTGGACCATTCTCGGGTGGTTCTCCCAAACAATCGGGAAACAGACTGGGTGTCTTTGTTGGTGTATTACAGAGTTAATACACTGTGTGCCAGAATTATATGCAAATCGATTTTTTTGTTTTAACTCTGATAGATTTTAATAAATTTAGTGAAACTTGGCACATTATATAGCAACACTAACACATGCGCAGATCTAAAATTATAAGCTAATCTGCGCAATAGTAAACAAAGACAGCCATTTTTGTGTATATGTGCATACATATGATAGTAATGTTAAAAAGAATAGAGAGTATTTGCCGTACTATATATATATATATATATATATATATGTGTGTGTGTGTGTGTGTGTGTGTGTGTGTGTGTGTGTGTGTTAAGAAGGCTAAAGGCAATGCAGAGAGCCGGATTGATAAGAAGCTGGAAAGAATAACCATAAACAATCGATAAGAGAGGACTTACAACTATCTATTTATTTTTATTTTCAATCTTGCATAAACAGCAATTATGGTGTCAGCTGTGTGTGATGTAGGAATGATGATCAGAAATAATTTGATATTTCGGGAAAATCGTCCCCTTTTCAAAAATGGGCACAAAAGAAAAGAAAAGTCCGACCGTGTGAAATTCACTATTCTTAGTATATATATATATATATATATATATATATATATATATATATATATATATATGTATATGTATAGTTGCATGCCGAAAGACATAAAAAAAACTAATATGAAGAACGGTGACTAAAATCTAGGACCCCCCACACACAAAAAAAACCTGATTCTGAAACTTGAAACTATTCTACTATGCCGTTATTTACTGTCAAGACTTCTAAAACTGTTACCATCTTTCTTTCTTTTTTCTTTTGAATAACATGTGTTCTTAGTACTATTAAATGAACCATTGCTCCGATGATCAGCCATGTTAACTAAAGACTATATATTTCTCTTGATTTTGAAGTGAGATGCGCGTAAGATATTAAAAATTTGGAGACGAAAGAGAAATACATGCATTCACCGAAATATGAAAATAAAGAAATTTTCAGAGTAAATGAAAATTATTGTTTGGGATTGATTTTTCATATGGTCATTGGAATTCAACTATATATGTTCTGATGCTTGTGATGCACATTTATTTAGCTTGACAATTGAAACATTTTCGGATATTATAAGCAGTATATACTAAAATATATTTTTTATAATAATTTACAAATATATTTATATAAACATATATATATATATGTGTGTGTATGTGTGTGTGTTACCACTGTAGACATAAGGGGCTACTCAGATATTTTCATAAGAATTTACAAATATATATATATGTGTGTGTGTGTGTGTGTGTGTGTGTATGTTTCCACTGTAGACGTAAGCGGCGACTGAGAATATGGGTGAAAGTTTTGTGGGTCATCCTAAGTTGGGATGCTTTTTCACATTTGTTTTAAATTTCTGGATGTCGGTACAGTCGGGAAAACAGGGAGCATGGATCGAGTAGAAGGCTCACCGGAATCTGGGGACCTCCACGGTGAATAGATGGGATTTAGCTGATTGTCGGAGGGGGGGCACTAGAGCAGCAAGTTTATCGAAGCACATTCCATTGAAGTACATGTAAAACAGGCACAAGGATGCAACATTGCGGATACCCCACTTGTTAAAGCCCAGACAACCTCACTCTGTTATTGAATGTCCCAAGTTGTGTGTAGTAAAACACCCTCTTGTAAAACTAAACATCGGCGTTCCAGTGATTGTATTCGCAGGCGATAAAGAACCTGGGATACCCGACAATAACGTTTACATAATTTGTTATACACGTCATCGGCAACAGAAACTGTTACATTCGCATTAATATCCATATTCATATAAAATAACGTCTAAATCGGTAAAGTTAAAAGAAAAGAAAAAAGGAAAAAAACGTCTCAAACTGGAAAGATTACACAAAACTCGAATCGATGTAGAAAAAAGCCAGGAAAAAAGAAAAGAAGAAAATGTCTCATTATGGAAATAGAGTGACAGATGTATTTGCGAATTCATTTCATACGACGAGGGTGTCTTATTTGCGTCTACCTTTTGCGTGACGGTATGAATATTCATATAAATACAGAACAATACACATTGGTCTTTATCATAGAGTGGAGAATTACCTTGCATTAATTATGTAAATAGTAAGAGAGACACTCGCTATATTTACCTAAAAATACGAAAAGAATTAGAAGACAATTGGATATTCCGTGACAGGAACATCTATATGGTAAGAAAATAAGAAAGAGTAATTCATCTTATTCGTCTTTGTGTTTCTTTTAAGCATGTGATCATATGACATTTTCCCACATTTTTATGCAGTTCTTTGTAATAGTGTTGTGCTCTGCAAAATCTGTCAAGCTACACCGGTTGGGCAGTAGGGCAAGACTAGGCAGTGTTGCATCCACATTCACAGATGTATGGGTCAGTTTTGCAGTTCCATTTATTCATAGCAACTTTTCATCGTCCCATTCCCGTTCTCAGGCGGTTTAGTTTTTTCTACTGGAGTAGCGGTGGGGTATCTTCTAGCTGTCTGGTCCACAGCTGTAGTCTGGTCTCTTCCTGATATGTTGTTAGGGGTTCGACATGGCTGAGGAAGCTTCTTCTTGACTTCAGTCGTTAAACTGTTGGTTCACGTCCATGAAGGAAGTGACGTTCATCACTGATAGTCTTTGTGATCTCTACTCAGCTGGCAAATTCCCGCCTCACATCTGATTGGGAATTTGCCAATGAGGAGATGCAGGTTGTTCTGGTTCATAAGCGTCAGGCAGTGATCAAGCGGCAGCTGTTGTTCAATGCTGAGTCTAGTTTTATATGGTATTGGTTAAAGAAAGTTTCTGCTTCTAATGGAAATAGCGACTCCCCCCCCCACACACACAAGGCTCCCAGGTTGAGAAATTGGTAAAGGGGGCCGTAGGCTCCAATGGTGGGAAATTCATCTCGATTTCAGCTTTTATTTTTATAAGAGGAGGGGCATTCTCTATCCGTCTGGTTCACAGCTGTAGTCTGGTCTCTTCCTGAGATGTTGTTAGTGGTTCGACATGGCTGAGGAAGCTTCGCCTTGACTTCAGTTGTTGGATTGTTGGTTCACGTCAATGAAAGAGATGGCATTCATCACTTACAGCCTTTGTGATCTCTACTCTTATTAATCCTGACAGACATTATTTCAAAACAAACATTACGATGCGAAAATCGAATATGGTTTCTAAGCCTTTAAACTGCTGATTCTAAGTCATTCCTGTCTTGAATTTAAATTTAGCATAAACGAAAATATTATCAGCAACAGTAAATTATCGCGTTAGATAAAAAGAAAAAAAACAACCGTGGAATATCCACGGGGTTCCGCTGGTAATATATATTCCGTTCAGTCGTTTATTTCCTCTTGTGTTAATATTTCTTTCGTCGTTAACTGGTTCGTTCTTTTCTTCCTTAGTTGGCAACCGTCTTTGATTTGGTCTTGAAAATCAAGACAAAAGGGCCGCGAACTTTGTCCGAACGTGCAGACATCTCATTTGAGAGACGCCATCTTGAAGATGCAAACCTAGACGGAAAGAATACAATTATCACGTTGGATGTCGACTGGGTGTATTAAGCATCGACAGTTGTTAGGTGGCCGCTACAGTTCAAGAGGTGTTTGTTGAACTCGATAGGATATTGCTTTGGGTTGGGGGTGAGCAGCGGACTGTGCGTGGGTGAGAGTAGGTTTAGAAATGTCTAAAGTGTCCGATAAAAGAGAAAGCGGCCATTTTGGTGGAGCAACGAAATGTCTTCTTTGCGTGTATTTGAAGCATGTGCTTATACAACAGTTTCTCACTTCTCTACACAGTCCTTTGCACTATTATTGAACTCCGTGAGATCTTTAAATCTGCACCGGTTGGGCAGTAGAAGGCGGACACGGTAGTGCTGCATCGTATGGTCGTTCTTTAAACATTTGCAGATGGATGGGTCGCTTTTGTAGCTCCTCCTGGCCATAGCCGCTTCTGATCGCCCCATTCCTGTTATCAGACGGTAGAACGTCCTCAACTGGATCCACGGTGCTTCTGAAATAATAAATGTCTGTCAAGGTCAATACTAATAAGAAAAAAATTACTCTTTCTTCTTCCCTAAAATAATTGCCGTTGTCAGAATAAATAAAATGACTATACTTTTTACCGTAAATATAATTGCTAGTTCAATATTTTTGAAATCGATAAAAGGAATGTCACTTTTTGAAATGTATTCATTTAAAATTGTACTGTTTTAGTTTACATTATTATTTTGGAACAATTCATTTAAAAATGGGTAAAGTGGGATTTTTTTTACTTTAGCGTTATCAGCAGATTAATTACTATCGGACGATCTCATTTTTGAAAAATGTGTGTGAAAGGTAATAACGTACATACGAGCATGAAGTAGATTAGTGGATTATTACTGTGATACTATCGTGGCCCGGGGAGTCACTCGGTGTTGTATTCTGGGTGACTCGGCACTAAATGTAGTTCGAGGTCACGAGGATCGCATGCGTTCCGACTAGCTGCTCCATCAATCGCTCCACGCCCACGCTGTGTTGAAGATCCGCGGACATTTCGTGTTGGTTCAGCTGCGTCAGGAACTTAGGTTGGAGGCCGGTTTTGTTGGCAACCCAAAAACAAGAAAAACTCGCCGAGAACAATAACAAATATTTATTGGAACACAGGTGTGTAACAATAATAAAAAGAAAAGTTATGTCGTTCTTGTTGGGTAGAAAAGACACGTTGAGGAATCTGACTGGTGCTAAGTCTTGGTTAGGGGACTTTAAAAGTTTTCTTTGAGATTTTGTCCCTTAGTTGATTTTCGAACAGAGTTCCCTTTTATGATCGGTCGCCAACACGGTCCTTCTCTCGGTCTATTTGTCTCATTGAGCTGACCGACGGTCCTCTGTTGAATTCTCCCAGAGGCAGTTCTTTTATTGGGAATTTCTACTTGTCACAAGGTTTGTGATTCGCTCACCAATCACAATTCGTATTGCATTTTTCTGCTCTTTTATGATTGGTTGAGCAATAAAAAACCTTTATTTTAACAAAAAGGTGGGCCTTAATTATGGGCCCCCAATATGGGGCTGGGTCATAATTAAGAATTAGCACGCCTTAATATCAGTTGGCAGGTGATCATATTTGTCAGATATGGAAAGTGTACTCTCGCGACCTTTCCAATCTTTCGACACAAAATTGTTTGTCCTAAAATAATTTATTCATTGTTCTGAATTAGATTTATAATTTTGAAAGGTCATCATGAAAATCAAATCGTTAACACCTGTCGGAATCAAATATGATTCTCTTCCCATTCTGACTTCGATATAAGAAATATGAACAATTCAATTTGAGTTATTTCTTTCAACTGTCATTGTTAATCTGGGGGAAAACAATGACCTAGCGCAAAAATAAAGCTCTAGCTTTCAGGGTCACCCCAGTGCAAAAGATGACCTTTCAAATTAGATCGTTCACAAAAACAATATTCTGCGTGCCAACACTTAATTCATTTTAACCAGATTTATTACATAATCTAATTAAATTCAATTAATTAATTAAAAACCTTTAATCAATTAAAATTCCACCAGACAGTTCCTCATCGTGCCACATGGAATTCTCATGTCAGTAGCTAAAGATAAAGACCGGCAATAAACAAACTATCCTACTGAAGGTGGGGGTAATACTGGGAGGGTGCATCTCCTAGTTCCGAGCCAATCATATCTCATTCCATAAAGAATGATCGGATGGATCAAGCCAGATGCCAAAGTGAAATTCTGTAGCCCTCTGGTTAACAGCTGCAGTCTGTACTCTTCCTGCGATGTTGTTGGAGGCTGGATATAACTGATTAAGCTTCTCCTTGACTTCAGTCTTTAGGCCGTTTGTTTACTTTAATGAAGGAGATAGCATTCATCAATGATAGCCTTTTTAATCTCAATCAGCTGGTAACTCCCCGTCTCACATTTGCAGTAACGAAACTAATGCGTAACAAACAAGATGAAGTGAGGAATGGAGAAGATAAAGGAGTACGAAGAAAAAAGGGGAAAAAGTACCGTAGAGAGATAGAAAGAAAGAAAATATAAAGACGAACTTTTTTCGCTAGGAGCAACGTGTAGTATCCGTGCTAATACTACACTTCAGCTTTTCTATTCTCGGTTAATGAAGAAGAAATCTTTCCCAACTGAGGCAATTTTCATTTTTGTCCCAATATAGAGTACCCCTTTTACGAAAGCTGAATTTTGCTCACATTAATACCGACCTTGTGTCTAACCAAAGTAAATAGAGACCCTATTTATTTGCTTCTCCTTGCAGCGAAATGTGACACAAGGTCAGAAGTTGGGGCAAACCGGTAAAATTGTCTTTACATAACCAAAATGGCGGGCATTAAATCGTCTGCAATTTTATGATTTTTTTTCTGCAGTGTTCCGACACCACAAATGAGTAAGTAAACCCAAATAAATTGTTTTGGATTAATTTCCTAACTTTGTTTCCTTTTAAATAATTACGGTAAATTTCAAATTAGTCCAAAACAATTTATTTGGGTTTACTTACTCATTTGTGAGATCGGAAAACTGCAGACGATTTATTGTTCGCCATTTCGGTTGAGAAATGACAATTTTACCGGCAAACCTGCTCCTTTTATGGGGCACTTGTCGGCATTCTACGGTTGGGGTCTTAATATTTGACCCACATACCCCACCCGAAAGAGGAGGGTGCGTCATTCTAGAAGCAAACTGATAAAAGGGGTTTGATGGATCAAGTGAGACCTTAAGTGCCAGAATGATGCCAATGCGAAGGTTCGCAAGTCGTAACTCGTAATAACAATGTGCTTCTAATATTATCCAATACCACTCGCAAGTAAAATACGTGTAATATCTAGTATTATAATGAACTTTAAAGAAAGGGAAAGTCTCTAAATCTCAGGAACAACCCTCTAGTATATTTATTTTTACACAAACATAAAATAAGTAAATTGATATCCTGATTATCATCTAATATATAAAGTAGAGACGTTTTTTCCCCTGTACCTTCTCGGAGTATAGGAAAATAACCACATACATCACAGGCTACTAAACTCACCGCTATACTACACTTATTCACTCGAGCGTGTTTCAGAAAAGTTGTTATTATTTTTTCCAACCTAACATTAAATATTATATTTGGCCCACCATCAACGTCTCTCCGAAAAACTAACTCCATATAGGTGGTAGCAAAGACTTTTCCCCCTAACAATTGTGTACTGTGACTACACTCATCGACACCGGGTACTAATAAACACAGTTTACTTTTCACAAAACAGTCCGTCCTTATTTATTATTTGCCTGGTATTAATTTACTACATAATATAAAGCAATACGCAAACAAATAATGACCGCTCCCGTTGAATCCGCTGATATTCCGCGAATATCAGATTACGTTTTTCCTATTTATAACTATGATTTCCACATTTACATTCATTCCGGAATTAAGCGAATGACATTAACGAACACAGTACCTGCAACATTCATTCTTCAAACATGACGGCTACAATTCTTTCATTAAATCGACTTCCTACTTAATTCAATAGCCGCCAAGATGCTGTTAGAACCCGACACATTTATATTTTCAATGCTTCAATAATTACCAATCCTCATCTAAATAAATTCAGAAAGATTTTTTTTTAAATCTTCATTCGAGGAATTCAGATCAAAAGTAACAGTCAAGTGTTTAAAATGGTGAATTTGCAAGTAGTTCCATCCCTGGACCACAAGAGGCTGAATCGTATACGCTATTGATTCGAAACATACAGATTCGAATGTATCACCGAATCAGTAAATAGAATATAAGCCAGAACTAAATAAAGATGTCGATCAAATGTGAAAAGACAGAAAAGGAGAATTGAACAAGATGAGAGAAGGCAAAACATGTTTGATCCAACCCTCCACCCTTCCACCCTATCACTTTCACTTGCAACGGTAACCTTTACAGAACAGCAGTTACCCACGTATCTGAGACGGTATGATTGCAGTGTATTGACTTTCTTTAGTCCCTATCTGACCTGAGGCGGTGGTAGTCACCCGTCTCTTCTTACGAACAATGACGCTAACAGTTTTGACTGATTTCGAGAAATCTTCGACAATTTTCTGGAGAAATTATTCACGGTCGTGTCGAAATCGCTTCAATGTTGTGTCTTTAATTTGTGCACCGTTAATGTTGTACCGTCAATGTTGTAGCATAAATAGTTTACCGTTAATATTGTAGCGTTAATGACGTACCTTTAATGTTGTAGCGTTAATGCTATACGGTCAATGTTGTGGCATAAATAGTTTACCGTTAATATTGTTGCGTTAATGACGTACCTTTAATGTTGTAGCGTTAATGCTATACGGTCAATGTTGTAGCATAAATAGTTTACCGTTAATATTGTTGCGTTAATGACGTACCTTTAATGTTGTAGCGTTAATGCTATACGGTCAATGTTGTAGCATAGATAGTTTACCGTTAATATTGTTGCGTTAATGACGTACCTTTAATGTTGTAGCGTTAATGCTATACGGTCAATGTTGTAGCATAAATAGTTTACCGTTAATATTGTTGCGTTAATGACGTACCTTTAATGTTGTAGGGTCAATGTTGTAGCATAAATAGTTTACCGTTAATATTGTTGCGTTAATGACGTACCTTTAATGTTGTAGCGTTAATGCTGTACGGTCAATGTTGTAGCATAGATAGTTTACCGTTAATATTGTTGCGTTAATGACGTACCTTTAATGTTGTAGCGTTAATGCTATACGGTCAATGTTGTA